>CP136057.1:312159704-313359704 GCA_032464435.1 Aegilops umbellulata | reverse complement strand
CGGAAAGAGACGGCCTCGTCGTCTTTGGCTGCCGGCACGAACCAGCCATCGCTGTCGACGTGTGTCTCCGCACCGTGGTTGTCCTTGGCCTCCAGCTACTCGTTCAAGCGAAGCGTGCGGGCGCTCTGCACGGACGAGAGCACATCCCGGTTCAAGTCGAGGACGTCCAGTTCCGCCTGCAGGAGGGCCTCGATGGCAGCGGCATCCGCGTGCTCCGCATCGAGTCGAGCCTCCGCCGCCTGATTCAAGTCCAGGACGTTCGGTTCCGCCTGCAGGAGGGCGTCGATGAGAGCGGCATCCGCGCGCTCTGCGTCGAGTCGAGCCTCTGCCGCCCGGTTCAAGTCCAGGACGTCCGGTTCCGCCTGCAGGAGGGCCTCGATGGCAGCGGCATCCGCGTGCTCTGCCTCAAGTTGAGCCTCCGCCTCCCGGTTCACATCCACGACATCTGGTTCCGCCTGTAGGAGAGCCTCGATGGCAGCGGCATGCGCGTGCTCCGCGTCGAGTTGAGCCTCTGCCTCCCGGTCCTCCTTTAGTATCACCATGTTGAATCGCTGGTCCGCCTGCACCATGGGGGACTCGGACACCGGCACGAAGTCGACGTCCATCGTCTCATACCCATCGGGGGCCTTCTGCTCCGCGACCTCCGCCATGAACATTGGATCGGCTTCCTCCTCCTCGTAGCTTGGCTCCAAAGAACTCATGGATTGGCCCGCCGCAAAGCGAGCTTGGGAACGGAGGTCTATGGCGCCGACCGCCGCCGCGATTTCTGCGCAGCGCTCAGGCGTCAGCATCTTGTAGTAAGTGATCTTGCGGCGCACCATGGCTTTCCGGCAAACTAGAGGACGCTTGATGCGGGCTAGGGGATCGAAAGGTGGGGGAATGGGCTGGAGATTTGGTGTGGTTTTAGGGCAGTGGCTGGCGTAGGCCGAGCAGCGAAGGTTCTGGTGTGAATAGTGGTTCCGGTGATGACCGGTCAATCGGTTTTGACTGTACATCGCTCTTGTCGCGTTCGCATTACAGCCCGTCACGCTGGACCCTCCACATCGCTCACCGAATATAACACGCTTCGTCTTGCGTTTTCGCTCGCTTGTGGGACCGCAGTTGAGAGCAAACCGACGTCCCTCCCCCTCCCCCGCCCGCGTCATTTATTATACCACCACTCCCTCCGTTTTATGGGGAGTAAATAAAAACAGAGGGAGTATACTAAGGATGAGGATCCCCTGACGTGGCCGAACCCATCGAGTAACTGACATGAGGGGCCTAGCAAGCATGAGGTCCGCTAGTAAGTGACCGAAAGGGAGGGTAAGGCAGGGATACCTACGTCAGAGGATCCACTTCCACTATACTACTTTGACCAAATATTAGAGTAATAATATATGACATGCAACTTACACAAAGCATACAAGGTCTAATGCGTTTTTCGAGGCTAACTTTGACCAAATGTTAGAGTAATAATATATGACATGCAACTTACACAAAGCATACGGTCAAATTCGTATGTGAAAGGAGTTTCCAATGATATAATTTTCACATTAGACATCTCATGTACTATTAATCTTGTCAATAGTCAAATTGGAAACCATCTCGAGTACAAATCTCGGAGTACGTACGAATCTAACAATATTGATTGGGCGTTGTTGAATGTTGATACCTTTTTGATCAAAGTAGATATACTTTGACTACACATAAAACTTATATGTAAACTAGAAAGGATAGGAGGGAGTATATTGTACGTTCAAAAACGAAATGAACATTGAATACCCTTTATATATGATTTGCGGATGCTATGATCACCGGTTCAAAATTTTGAATCCGCCTTAGGTATCACATGCCCCCACTCGTTCCCTCTCGATTTCATCTCGGGGTCCGGAGATCTATTGAAAGAGGACTAGTATGGGTACATGCGAATGATACTCGGCGGAATGTTCAAATGAGGCATGCGGGAGGATGGACTCGACTGGTGGGCGACATGATCGATGGAGAAGAGGGTTGGAGAGGAATGAGAAATAAGAAAATGCCACATGATTATACTTGAACGGCTCAAATAAACAATAAGTTGTCCCGCTTGGCCTACATAGTGAAAGGCCTAATGCGCAACACGGAGCACGACGCTCGAATATGGCCGGGAAAACAGGGAAACAGACATGTGGGGCACACCCGTCGGGACGACGTAGCGCAGACTAGTCCAATGGAGGAGCTGGCCCACGACCTCCTCGCCACCGACAACCGTTCATGTGGGTCGTTGGGGCCAACAACGGGGCGCAACTCCAGCACCGCCTCTGGACACGGCGACCGCGGTGAGCGACACGCTCATATCGTCGCTAGACACTGTCGGTTTCAGTTTGCCGAGGGTGGCATTAGTGCTGTGGCACGACCAACGGTATGTTTGGTTTGTGCCCAAGGTTGCCCCATCAAAGCATTGGGTAGCCAAAATTTTGGTTGAGGTATTGGTTGCCCATGATTTGGCCGACATTGGCAAGAAAAATGAACTTGAGTTGGCTAGAGTTCATTGGCATGCCAAAGAAATGGCAACCATCCAAACAAACACCAATCTTTGGGTCATGACCAAAATTTTGGTTGAGGTATTGGTTGCCCATGATTTGGACGACATTGGCAAGAAAAATGAACTAGAGTTGGCTAGAGTTCATTGGCATGCCAAAAAAAATGGCAACCATCCAAACAAAGACCAATCTTTTGGTCATGACCAAAATTTTGGCAAGGTGCACTTTGGCCACAATCCAAACACACCCCAACACCCGGCTCGTCGAGGATGCACGGGGCGCCGCGACGCGTCCGCGGAGTGGTGTAGCGCGGCCAACTGCATCCTCTGGACCTGAGACCATGTCGGGTCGTCTTGCTTTTTCAATGACATGCGGGGATCGCATGTGAGCAAAGGGCATCTCCAACGTTGTCATGGCCGCAGCTGACTACGCTGGCACACCAAAACCCTCGTCCCTCGCGCCGTCGCGCGATGCGTTCCCAGCCGGCGCCAGCTGCCCGCATTCATGCCGTCCATTCGTATGTCGTCGTTAAGAGGCTCGGTGCCCAAGGAACCAACTCCGGCGACTTAATGACGCACCCGGACGCTTGGCCTCACTGGAATGCGCTACTTAAAGCGGCAACGCCCAGCTAACCTCCACACCATAGCGCATCGTCCTCCTACCTGGAACCACATCCGCCATGACCGCAAGCATGAACGCTCTGCGGGAGAGCTTGTCTTCGGGATGGAGCTCGTGGTCGCCGCCCTCGCTCAAGTCGCCGCACAAGCGGTGACCACGCTAGCGGCCGACGATGGGAGCACCGTCAGCCATGTGTCCTACTTGTCGTTGTCCAACGTCCGACACCGCCAAGGTCGGGGACTCCTCCGAGGATGAGTAGGGCATGGGAGGTGGCATGGCATGGTGTTCCAACTGGCCGGTCCGTCTCCCGTGTTCTACTTTTCCTCACCGGAGACCGCACCTTCACTTCACGGTTCTTGAACCCCGCCCCCGTACATGGAGATCACAGATGGAGGACGTCGGTCGCCGCCGTAGAATAGGTTTAGGGTCGGGTTTCTTTTATTTTTTTGTCCTATAAAAGTTCGAAATGTAATGAAAATCTGCCGTGTTTGCATTAATCTCGGCCGGTGTATATGAACTTTCACAATAATATACATATTGTAAGAGCACTAGCAAGATGCCCGTGTGTTGCATGAAAGATCAAGATCTTGTGGGAGAAAAGGATGAACGAGGGAAAGCCTTATCTGCAAATGTGGAGAGGAGTGCGGGTAAATTGTCATAGTTTCCTTCCTATCCGTTAGATATAGATCGGACGACCTATATTGTAGGATCAGACACATCTTTCTACATCTACGGGAACCTACTAGATATTATTGCGCCAAACTCCCCCCGCCCACCCCGCGAAAATCCTCCCCCCCCACACCCAAAAATTCCCCCCAAATCCGATTCAACCGCCTTTCGGCCAACTACCCAATAATATTCTCCGAACCCCCTCCCCCCTGTCCGCCTCCACTCCATTCGCTCCGCCAAAGCCACCCTCCCCGCCGCGCCGATACGTCGGCGCCGCGGTTCGGAGATCCTCTCGCTCCCACAGTACGCTCTCGTAGACTGCCGTCCTCTAGCCGCGCCGCCAGCTCTTGCTACGTTCTTGTGGAGGCGCACGGCGGTCAGCGCCGCCACCGCTGGCAATGTTCGTGTGGAGACGCACGACTGTCAGCTTCTCCCACGGTACGCGCATTCTAGACTGAGGCCCCGTTCATGTTGGTGTAGCGCTGAATGTTAGCTGATAGACGCTGTTAATCTCACTGTTGGCTGAAGTAGTTTACTGTCAATATGCTCTGCTTAAGAAGCTTCCTTGCCCTGTTCTGCACTCAATCTGCTTAGCTAAGATGGCATGCCAAGGCCGATTATTTGCTAGAATATCCTGCCATATATTTATTGTGACTTAGACTGCCATGGTCTAGTAGCCAATCTGTTAGGTGAAATAGCTCTACACCGTTTTATACTCGATCTTTGTTGCTGCGATGGCCTTCGATAGTTCGATGGCTGTGTGCTCGGCCTCATTGACTGCTGAAATAGCCTGCCATAATTTGGCACTCAAATCTGTTTGCTGAATTAGCTTTACATATATTTCATTACTTAGATCTGCTCGTCCAAATATCTTGCCATAGCTTTAGACATCGACCTAGGTATTTTTTTTGGACTTCATAAAAAAGCATATATGTCTTTCCTGTAATATCTAGTAGAAGAACTAATTTGTATGTCTAACAGATGGACAGGACTTGGATAACTTCTGCTCGAAGATTCTCCGCTGCATATGTCGAGGGGTTTGAAAACTTCATGAACTTTATCAGAGCTGAGTACGGTGGTCCGAAATCGGATGTGCTCTGCCCGTGTAGCAGTTGTATGAATTCAGTTATAAGACCCCAGTCAACTGTGCAAAATCATCTACACTTGTTGGCGATGTCGGTCACATATACTAGGTGGGTTCATCATGGTAAAGCTGTGAACGTCAATGTTATTGACTACGTGTAAGCAGCAGATCACCATCTTGATCTGCCTGATGCTCAGGTGGAAGAGGAGGAGGAGGAGGTGGTGGTGGCGGAGCTAGTGAGTTTGACAAACATTGAAACAATGCTACGAAATGCTCATGCATTCCGTGAACTTTCACCTGCAGAAGAAAAATGGTGGGCCCGCATGTTGGAACAATGCAACGTTGCTGTCACCCCAGGAAATAAGCTGTCAGTATTCTCAGCTATGGTCACCTTTCTTCAGGTGAAGACATCTGAGCGGATGACCAACAAATCATTCGATGCGATGTTGGTTGCTTTCTGCGAATCTTTCCCAGATGCGTCTGAGCTGCCACACACCTACAGTATAATGAAGAATTTCCTTCGTGCATTTGGAATTGGATATGATATGATCCATGTTTGTAAGAATAATTGTGTTTTGTTCTGGAAGGATTATGCCAACTTAAGTGAATGCCCGAAATGCAAATCATCAAGATGGAAAGATGGCGATGCTGTGAAGAGAATTCCTCATAATGTTCTGAGACATTTTCCAATTACACCAAGATTGCATAGGTTGTTTCATGATGCTGAAACAAGAGAGGATGTACTGTGGCATTCTAGGAACCAGGAGTACAAAGATCAGAATGTAATGAGCCATCCATCTCATGGTAGTGAGTGGAAAAGCTTCAGTGATAAACACAAAGAGTTTGCTGCTGACCCGAGAAACATTAGACTTGGCTTAGCTTCAGATGGATTTAACCCATTTGGCCACCATAGCGCCACATATATCATGTGGCCAATGCTTGTTATCCCTTACAACATGCCTCCACATGTCTGCACCAAAGAATCAAACTACATGATGGCCTTGCTCATCCCAGGTCCAAAAAGTCCTGGAAAGGATTTTGATTTGTTCATGGAGCCTCTTGTGGAGGAACTTCAACAGCTATGGAAGGGTGTTCTCACTCGAGACCTATATAGTAGACCACCAGCTGATTTCTTTCTGCGTGCTGTTATAATTTGGTGCATCCATGATTATCCGGCTTTGGGAACTATGTCAGGGCGAACGACACATGGTTACAATGCATGTGTTCGCTGTGACAGGAATCCGCTGTCATACGCAATACTTAGCAAGATCTGTTACATTGGACACCACCGTTTCCTTGCCAAGGACAAGCCGCATCCTAGAAAATACCGAAGACATGTGTTCAATGCAAAGCATGAAAACCGTGATGCGCCAAAGAGGCTCACCGCCGATGAGTTGCAAGTGGAATTAGAGAAGGTCAGGCATATTACACCAGGAAACCATCCTGGTAATGGTAGCGGGAAAAGGAAGCGTGGCAGGGTAGAAAAGAGATTATTGTTTACTCGCAGGTCCACTTTGTGGGACTTGGAGTATTGGAAAGATTTGGATCTGCGGCATAATCTTGATGTGATGCACATCGAGAAAAATATATGTGACAACATTATCGGCACACTTCTTAATATTGAAGGCAAGACGAAAGATACCTTAAAATCTAGGATTGATTTGACACACCTGGGTATCAAAAAGGATTTGCAGGTGCAAGATGAAGGTAAACCACGGGATATGGCACGAGCTGTGTACGTCTTGGACAAGGTAAAAAGAAGAGAATTCTGCGAGGTCCTGTCACGTGTGAGATTCCCACATGGATTTGCTTCCAACCCTGAAAGGAGAGTCAGTGCAGATGGAAACAAGGTACAAGGGTTGAAAACTCATGACTGCCACGTCCTACTTCAAAGGGTTTTACCTGTTATCCTTAGAGGATTGGGCCGCCCTGACTTATATAGAGCAGTTGCAGAGTTGGGACAATTCTTCAGGGAACTCTGCAGTAGGATTATCAGGATAGATGCTTTGGAGCGTCTTAGAGACAAATACCAACTATCCTATGAGACCTTGAGAAGATATATCCTCCAGCCTTCTTTGATGTGATGGTGCATTTGGCTGTTCATCTACCTGACGAGGCACTACTTAGAGGTCCAGTACAGTATGGCTGGATGTACCTTATTGAAAGGCGGCTAGGCACTTTCAAGGGCTATGTTAGGAACAGAGCTAGACCCGAGGGTTCCATTGCAGAGGCCTACATTGCTACAGAAGTGTTGACATTCTGCTCAAAATATATTGAAACAGCTGATCAGCTTAGCAAAGAGGTGGGTGAAGACAATCCCGGGCTCAATGTTTTCGATTATTCTGTTCGAGTTACGGGGAAGAGTCGACAAGAGGACAAACCTAAAGATTTGGACAAAATGGTTTGGTATGTGTTGAATAACTGTCCTGAGATACTACCTTATATCAAGTAAGTGCAGTACTGCAGCTTATACATCGTAATCTACTAAACTTGCAGCACATTCTTATATATTTAGATGTTGGACGTGATCACTATGTTGTGCAGCATCTACAAAGAGGGGTTACTGCCGCAAAACCCAAGTAACATTGACAAACTGGTTATGGCAGGATTTGCGAAATGGTTCAAGAACCATGTAAGCTTTTGAAGTGCACTGTCAGTTTTTTTAATATATTGAGTACATAAGATGATCAGCTTGTCTATTTTCTAACCATAGGTTAAGAAGATGCGGGAGGATGGGCAGGCAGTTGATGATGCCCTTTACTCACTAGCAATGGGTCCTGATACTCGGGTAAGACATTATGAATCTTGCGTTGTTGGAGATGTGCGCTACAACACCCTTGCACGAGACGAAGGTAGGAAGACACAAAACAGTGCCATCATGAGCACGGATACGTATGACAAAGAGACAACTGAAATGTATGCTAACATAACAGACATTATTCAGTTGCAGTATATCTCCAGTTTCTATTGGAAATATGCCCTAGAGGCAATAATAGAAGGATTATTATTATATTTCCTTGTTCATGATAATTGTCTTTTATTCATGCTATAATTGTGTTATCCGGAAATCGTAATACATGTGTGAATACATAGACACCAACATGTCCCTAGTAAGCCTCTAGTTGACTAGCTCGTTGATCAATAGATAGTCATGGTTTCCTGACTATGGACATTGGATGTCATTGGTAACGAGATCACATCATTAGGAGAATGATGTGATGGACAAGACTCAATCCTAAGCATAGCACAAGATCGTATAGTTCGTTTGCTAGAGCTTTTCCAATGTCAAGTATCTTTTACTTAGACCATGAGATCGTCTAACTCCCGGATACCGTAGGAGTGCTTTGGGTGTACCAAACGTCACAACGTAACTGGGTGACTATAAAGGTATACTACAGGTATCTCCGAAAGTGTCTGTTGGGTTGACACGGATCGAGACTGGGATTTTTCACTCCGTATGACGGAGAGGTATCACTGGGCCCACTCGGTAATGCATCATCATAATGAGCTCAATGTGATCAAAGTGTTTGATCACGGGATCATGCATTACGGTACGAGTAAAGTGACTTGCCGGTAATGAGATTGAACGAGGTATTGGGATACCGACGATCGAATCTCGGGCAAGTAAAATACCGATTGACAAAGGGAATTGTATACGGGATTGATTGAATCCTCGATATCGTGGTTCATCCGATGAGATCATCGAGGAGTATGTGGGAGCCAACATGGGTATCCAGATCGCGCTGTTGGTTATTGGCTGGAGAGGCATCTCGGTCATGTCTGCGTATCTCCCGAACCCGTAGGGTCTACACACTTAAGGTTCGGTGACGCTAGGGTTGTAGAGATATGAGTATGCAGTAATCCGAAAGTTGTTCGGAGTCCCGGATAAGATCCCGAACGTCACCAGGAGTTTCGGAATGGTCCGGAGGTGAAGAATTATATATAGGAAGTGCAGTTTCGGCCATCGGGAAAGATTCGAGGGTCACCGGTATTGTACCGGGACCACCGGATGGGTCCCGGGGGTCCATCGGGTGGGGCCACCCATCCCGGAGGGCCCCATGGGCTGAAGTGGGGAGGGGAACCAGCCCATAGTGGGCTGGTGCGCCCCCCTTGGGCCCCCTGCGCCTAGGGTTGGAAACCCTAGGGTGGGGGGCGCCCCACTTGCCTTGGGGGGCACTCCACCCCCCTGGACGCCGCCCCCTTGGGAGATCCCATCTCCAGGGCCGGCCCCCCTAGGGGGCCTATATAAAGGGGGGAGGGAGGGCAGCCGCACCGAAGCCTTGGCGCCTCCCTCTCCCCTGCTACACCTCTCCCTCTCGCAGAAGCTCGACGAAGCCCTGCTGCGGAGACTGCTGCATCCACAACCACGCTGTCGTGCTGCTGGATCTTCATCAACCTCTCCTTCCCCCTTGCTGGATCAAGAAGGAGGAGATGTCACGCTGACTGTACGTGTGTTGAACGCGGAGGTGCCGTCCGTTCGGCGCTAGGATCTCCGGTGATTTGGATCACGACGAGTACGACTCCTTCATCCCCGTTCTCTTGAACGCTTCCGCTTGCGATCTACAAAGGTATGTGGATGCACTCCGATCACTTGTTGCTAGATGAACTCATAGATAGATCTTGGTGAAACCGTAGAAAATTTTTATTTTCTGCAATGTTCCCCAACAGTGGCATCATGAGCTAGGTCTATGTGTAGTTCTCTTTGCACGAGTAGAACACAATTGGTTGTGGGCGTAGATGTTGTCAACTCTCTTGCCGCTACTAGTCTTATTTTGCTTCAGCGGTATTGTGGGATGAAGCGGCCCAAACCAACCTTACACGTACGCTTACGTGAGACCGGTTCCACCGACTGACATGCACTAGTTGCATAAGGTGGCTGGCGGGTGTCTGTCTCTCCCACTTTAGTTGGAGCGGATTCGACGAAAAGGGTCCTTATGAAGGGTAAATAGAAGTTGACAAATCACGTTGTGGCTTTAACGTAGGTAAGAAAACGTTCTTGCTAGAACCCTATTGCAGCCACGTAAAACTTGCAACAACAATTAGAGGATGTCTAACTTGTTTTTGCAGCAAGTGTTTTGTGATGTGATATGGCCAAAGTTGTGATGAATGATATATATGTGATATATGAGATCATGTTCTTGTAGTAGGAATCACGACTTGCATGTCGATGAGTATGACAACCGGCAGGAGCCATAGGAGTTGTCTTTATTTTTTGTATGACCTGCGTGTCATTGAGAAACGCCATGTAAATTACTTTACTTTATTGCTAAACATGTTAGCCATAGTAGTAGAAGTAATAGTTGGCGAGCAACTTCATGGAGACACGATGATGGGATCATGATGATGGAGATCATGGTGTCATGCTGGTGACAAGATGATCATGGAGCCCCAAGATGGAGATCAAAGGAGCTATATGATATTGTCCATATCATGTCACTATTATTTGATTGCATGTGATGTTTATCATGTTTTTGCATCTTGTTTACTTAGAACGACGGTAGTAAATAAGATGATCCCTCATAATAATTTCAAGAAAGTGTTCCCCCTAACTGTGCACCGTTGCGACAGTTCGTTGTTTCGAAGCACCACGTGATGATCGGGTGTGATAGATTCCAACGTTCACATACAACGGGTGTAAGACAGATTTACACATGCAAACACTTAGGTTAACTTGACGAGCCTAGCTTGTACAGACATGGCCTCGGAACACAAGAGACCGAAAGTTCGAACATGAGTCGGATGAAAGATACGATCGACATGGAGATGTTCACCGATGATGACTAGTCCGTCTCACGTGATGATCGGACATGGCCTAGTCGAGTCAGATCATGTTTCACTTAGATGACTAGAGGGATGTCTAATCTGAGTGGGAGTTCATTATATAATTTGATTAGATGAACTTAGTCTAAATAAACTTTGCAATATGTCTTGTAGATCAAATGGCCCATGCTAATGTCAACCTGAACTTCAACGCATTCCTAGAGAAAACCAAGCTGAAAGATGATGGCAGCAACTATACGGACTGGGTCCGGAACCTGAGGATCATCCTCATAGCTGCCAGGAAACAATATGTCCTAGAAGCACCGCTAGGTGAAGCACCCATCCCAGAGAACCAAGACGTTATGAACGCTTGGCAGCAGCGTGCTGATGATTACTCCCTCGTTCAGTGCGGCATGCTTTACAGCTTAGAGCCGGGGCTCCAAAAGCGTTTTGAGCAACACGGAGCATATGAGATGTTCGAAGAGATGAAAATGGTTTTCCAAGCTCATGCCCGGGTCGAGAGATATGAAGTCTGCGACAATTTCTACAGTTGTAAGATGGAGGAAAATAGTTCTGTCAGTGAGCACATACTCAAGATGTCTGGGCTGCACAACCGCTTGTCCCAGCTGGACATTAACCTCCTAGACGAGGCGGTCATTGACAGAATCCTTCAGCCGCTCCCACCTAGCTACAAGAGCTTTGTGATGAACTACAATATGCAGGGGATGGAAAAGACCATTCCTGAAGTATTTGCAATGCTGAAATCAGCGGAGGTAGAAATCAAAAAGGAACATCAAGTGTTGATGGTCAATAAAACCACCAAGTTCAAGAAAGGCAAGGGTAAGAAGAACTTCAAGAAGGACGGCAAGGATGTTGCCGCGCCCGGTAAGCCAGTTGCCGGGAAGAAGTCAAAGAATGGACCCAAGCCTGAGACTAAGTGCTTTTATTGCAAAGGGAAGGGTCACTGGAAGCGGAACTGCCCCAAATACTTAGCGGACAAGAAGGTCGGCAACACTAAAGGTATATGTGATATACATGTAATTGATGTTTACCTTACCAGTGCTCGTAGTAGCTCCTGGGTATTTGATACCTGTGCCGTTGCTCATATTTGTAACTCAAAGCAGGAGCTGCGGAATAAGCGGAGACTGGCGAAGGACAAGGTGACGATGCGTGTCGGGAATGGTTCCAAGGTCGATGTGATCGCCATCGGCACGCTACCTCTACATTTACCTACGGGATTAGTTTTAAACCTCAATAATTGTTATTTAGTGCCAAGTTTGAGCATGAACATTGTATCAGGATCTCGTTTAATACGAGATGGCTACTCATTTAAATATGAGAATAATGGTTGTTCTATTTATATGAGAGATATGTTTTATGGTCATGCTCCGATGGTCAATGGTTTATTCTTAATGAATCTCGAACGTGATGTTACACATATTCATAGTGTGAACACCAAAAGATGTAAAGTTGATAACGATAGTCCCACATACTTGTGGCACTGCCGCCTTGGTCACATTGGTGTCAAGCGCATGAAGAAGCTCCATGCTGATGGACTTTTAGAGTCTCTCGATTATGAATCATTTGACACATGCGAACCATGCCTTATGGGCAAAATGACCAAGACTCCGTTCTCCGGAACAATGGAGGGA
This sequence comes from Aegilops umbellulata, assembly GCA_032464435.1. Taxonomy (NCBI): domain Eukaryota; kingdom Viridiplantae; phylum Streptophyta; class Magnoliopsida; order Poales; family Poaceae; genus Aegilops; species Aegilops umbellulata. Next base: position 313,347,420 of record CP136057.1, on the reverse strand, counting down.
GCAACCAACTTAATGGAAATCATACATACTGATGTGTGCGGTCCAATGAGCGTTGAGGCTCGCGGAGGATATCGTTATGTTCTCACTCTTACTGATGACTTGAGTAGATATGGGTATGTCTACTTGATGAAACACAAGTCTGAGACCTTTGAAAAGTTCAAGGAATTTCAGAATGAGGTAGAGAATCAACGTGACCAAAAAATAAAGTTCTTACGATCAGATCGTGGAGGAGAATATTTAAGTCATGAATTTGGCACACACTTAAGGAAATGTGGAATCGTTTCACAACTCACGCCGCCTGGTACACCTCAACGTAACGGTGTGTCCGAACGTCGTAATCGCACTCTATTGGATATGGTGCGATCTATGATGTCTCTTACTGATTTACCGCTATCATTTTGGGGATACGCTCTAGAGACAACTACATTCACTTTAAATAGGGCACCGTCTAAATCCGTTGAGACGACACCGTATGAATTATTGTTTGGGAAGAAACCTAAGCTGTCGTTTCTAAAAGTTTGGGGATGCGATGCTTATGTCAAGAAACTTCAACCTAAAAAGCTCGAACCCAAGTCGGAAAAATGCATCTTCATAGGATACCCTAAGGATACCATTGGGTATACCTTCTACCTTAGATCCGAAGGCAAGATCTTTGTTGCCAAGAACGGATCCTTTCTGGAAAATGAGTTTCTCTCGGAAGGAGTAAGTGGGAGGAAAGTAGAACTCGATGAAGTACTACCTCTTGAACCAGAAAGTGGTGCAGCTCAGGAAAATGTTCCTATGGTGCCTACATCCACTGGAGAGGAAATTAATGATGATGATCAAGGTACTTCAAATCAAGTTGCTACTGAACTTCGTAGGTCCACAAGGACACGTTCCACACCAGAGTGGTATGGCAACCCTGTCCTGGAAATCATGTTGTTAGACAACGGTGAACCTTCGAACTATGAAGAAGCGATGGCGGGCCCAGATTCCAACAAATGGCTTGAAGCCATGCAATCCGAGATAGGATCCATGTATGAAAACAAAGTATGGACTTTGACAGACTTGCCCGATGATCGGCGAGCGATAGAAAACAAATGGATCTTTAAGAAGAAGACGAACGCGGATGGTAATGTTACCATCTCTAAAGCTCGACTTGTCGCTAAGGGTTATCAGCAAGTTCAAGGGGTTGACTATGATGAGACATTCTCTCCCGTAGCAAAGCTGAAGTCCGTCCGAATCATGTTAGCAATTTCCGCATACTATGATTATGAGATATGGCAAATGGACGTCAAAACGGCATTCCTTAACGGTTATCTTAAGGAAGAACTGTATATGATGCAGCCAGAAGGTTTTGTCGACCCTAAGAATGCTAACAAGGTATGCAAGCTCCAACGATCCATTTATGGGCTGGTGCAAGCATCTCGGAGTTGGAACATTCGCTTTGATGAGATGATCAAAGCGTTTGGGTTTATGCAGACTTATGGAGAAGCCTGCGTTTACAAGAAAGTGAGTGGGAGCTCTGTAGCATTTCTCATATTATATGTAGATGGCATACTTTTGATGGGAAATGATATAGAACTTTTGGACAGCATTAAGGCCTACTTGAATAAGAGTTTTTCAATGAAGGGCCTTGGAGAAGTTGCTTATATATTAGGCATCAAGATCTATAGAGATAGATCAAGACGCCTCATAGGTCTTTCACAAAGCACATACCTTGATAAGATATTGAAGAAGTTCAATATGGATCAGTCCAAGAAGGGGTTCTTGCCTGTGTTGCAAGGTGTGAAATTGAGCTCAGCTCAATGTCCGACCATGACAGAAGATATAGAAGAGATGAGTGTCATCCCCTATGCCTCAGCCATAGGGTCTATTATGTATGCCATGCTGTGTACCAGACCAGATGTAAACATTGCCGTAAGTCTGGTAGGAAGGTACCAAAGTAATCCCAGCAAGGAACACTGGACAGCGGTCAAGAATATCCCGAAGTACCTGAAAAGGACTAAGGACATGTTTCTCATTTATGGAGGTGACGAAGAGCTCGTCGTAAAGGGTTACGTCGACGCTAGCTTCGACACAGATCTGGATGACTCTAAGTCACAAACCGGATACATGTATATGTTGAATGGTGGAGCAGTAAGCTGGTGCAGCTGCAAGCAGAGCGTCGTGGCGGGATCTACATGTGAAGCAGAGTACATGGCAGCCTCAGAGGCAGCGCATGAAGCAATTTGGGTGAAGGAGTTCATCACCGACCTAGGAGTCATACCCAATGCGTCGGGGCCGATCAAACTCTTCTGTGACAACACTGGAGCTATTGCACTTGCCAAGGAGCCCAGGTTTCACAAGAAGACCAGGCACGTCAAGGGTCGCTTCAACTCCATTCGTGAAAATGTTCAAGATGGAGACATAGAAATTTGCAAAGTGCATACGGATCTGAATGTCGCAGATCCATAGACTAAACCTCTTCCGCGAGCAAAACATGATCAACACCAGAACTCTATGGGTGTTCGATTCATCACAATGTAACTAGAATATTGACTCTAGTGCAAGTGGGAGACTGTTGGAAATATGCCCTAGAGGCAATAATAAAAGGATTATTATTACATTTCCTTGTTCATGATAATTGTCTTTTATTCATGCTATAATTGTGTTATCCGGAAATCGTAATACATGTGTGAATACATAGACACCAACATGTCCCTAGTAAGCCTCTAGTTGACTAGCTCGTTGATCAATAGATAGTCATTGTTTCCTGACTATGGACATTGGATGTCATTGGTAACGAGATCACATCATTAGGAGAATGATGTGATGGACAAGACCCAATCCTAAGCATAGCACAAGATCGTATAGTTCGTTTGCTAGAGCTTTTCCAATGTCAAGTATCTTTTACTTAGACCATGAGATCGTGTAACTCCCGGATACCGTAGGAGTGCTTTGGGTGTACCAAACGTCACAACGTAACTGGGTGACTATAAAGGTATACTACGGGTATCTCCGAAAGTGTCTGTTGGGTTGACACGGATCGAGACTGGGATTTGTCACTCTGTATGACGGAGAGGTATCACTGGGCCCACTCGGTAATGCATCATCATAATGAGCTCAATGTGATGAAAGTGTTTGATCATGGGAACATGCATTACGGTACGAGTAAAGTGACTTGCCGTTAACGGGATTGAACGAGGTATTGGGATACCAACGATCAAATCTCGGGCAAGTAAAATACCGATTGACAAAGGGAATTGTATACGGGATTGATTGAATCCTCGACATCGTGGTTCATCCGATGAGATCATCGAGGAGTATGTGGGAGCCAACATGGGTATCCAGATCCCGCTGTTGGTTATTGGTCGGAGAGGCGTCTCGGTCATGTCTGCGTATCTCCCGAACACGTAGGGTCTACACACTTAAGGTTTGGTGACGCTAGGGTTGTAGAGATAAGAGTATGCAGTAATACGAAAGTTGTTCGGAGTCCCGGATGAGATCCCGGATGTCACGAGGAGTTCCGGAATGGTCTGGAGGTGAAGAATTATATATAGGAAGTGCAGTTTCGGCCATCGGGAAAGATTTGGGGGTCACCGGTATTGTACCGGGACCACCGGATGGATCCCGGGGGTCCATCGGGTGGGGCCACCCATCCCGGAGGGCCCCATGGGCTGAAGTGGGGAGGGGAACCAGCCCATAGTGGGCTGGTGCGGCCCCCTTGGGCCCCCCCGCGCCTAGGGTTGGAAACCCTAGGGTGGGGGGGGGCGCCCCACTTGCCTTGGGGGGTACTCCACCCCCCTGGCCGCCGCCCCCTTGGGAGATCCCATCTCCAGGGCCGCCCCCCCGGGGGGCCTATATAAAGGGGGGGGAGAGGAAGGGCAGCCGCACCCAAGCCTTGGCGCCTCCCTCTCCCCTGCTACACCTCTCCCTCTCACAGAAGCTCGGCGAAGCCCTGCTGCGGAGACTGCTGCATCCACCACCACGCCGTCGTGCTGCTGGATCTTCATCAACCTCTCCTTCCCCCTTGCTGGATCAAGAAGGAGGAGACGTCACGCTGACCGTACGTGTGTTGAACGCGGAGGTGCCGTCTGTTCGGCGCTGGGATCTCCGGTGATTTGGATCACGACGAGTACGACTCCTTCATCCCCGTTCTCTTGAACGATTCCGGTCGCGATCTACAAAGGTATGTAGATGCACTCCGATCACTCGTTGCTAGATGAACTCATAGATAGATCTTGGTGAAACCGTAGAAATTTTTTATTTTCTACAACGTTCCCCTACAGTTTCGAGGATCATCGGTGTGTGGTTCTGTTGTGCTGTCGTTGGTATAACCTGTTTTCCAGGATCGCAAAACCCAGAACTGATGATTATTTCAAATCCATCAATGTCAAGGCGGCTTACCAGACCAACGAGCCTTTTATTTTGGCAAATCAAGCAACACAGATATTTTTCTTGGAAGACACATTTGCACGTAGCGATGACTGGAGAGTATTGCAAAGGTTTGAGCAGAGGAATTCGTTTAATGAAGTTGCACAACATGATGATGCTTACACTGCTCCTGATGTACAAGATAACACAGATGTTCCTAATATCTTTGAGAACCATCATGTCAATGACGCCGGTGAAAAGATTGCTTGTCGTGCTGTGGACATACAAGAGTTGATCAAGAAGAAGCCAACGTTCGAGGACGTTGAGGACGAAGAAGAGGATGACACCATGGGGAATTACGATTCAGACTGATACACATGGCGAAGATGTTGACGCTGCTGCTGCGGATGATGATTACATTGCTTTTGTCGTATTTGCCTATCAGAAGACGTTTTTTTATCTACTATGTGAAATTGTGTTTTGTATGACAACTGAAACGTGATGAACATGTTGTTTAGTATTTTGCTGTGAGAACATCACTTGTTATGTATGCTGATTTGCGTTTGGTGATTGTATGACAACTAAAACATGATGACATTGTTGCTTAGTTGTACTCATATTTGGCTGTGAAACTTGAATTTGATGACATAGTTTGCTGTTGGACTGCAATTTGCTCGACGTCTTCGAATGAGAACAAAGCTGACCCGACAGGGCCTCTGCTATTTATTTATTTATATGAGCAAAAGGGGATACCCCCTGATTTCCGTTAATAGAAATCATTAGATGTTCACAACACTACGCCCAGCCTGCTACACAGGTTTCATTCATTACTAGTTTCAGCAAAGTGCTCATGTCGTAGCCACTGAATACATCACGAGTGCTACATACACTGCAAATAAAGAGACAATCATTCTACAGAGCACATCGATTTTGCCCATTATCTTCACAAGCTCTTTCATCTCCTCATTGCAGTCAAGGCTGTTCATCAACTGTTGCTTGGCCATGATCAGAGGAACTGCATTTTTAACCTTCTGCTCTGCATCTTCCACTTCTGCCGTTCCTTCAGTTACTTGTCCAACACCCCAACCTGCTGGTATTGGGATTCCTCGGCTAACCAAATAATCAGCGTAGTTGCATTCCCCCACATCAGCAACTTCCCAGAAATACAAATCACACGAATCTTCCCTTTTCTGCACGAATCAAATTGGTAGATCATCAACCAAACTATTAAAAAAATCAGCAACTGAAAGCAGCAGAACAACACTTAAACATATTATTACCCCATGATTCGGGCATTTGTAGAAGACTCGGCCAGGGTTGCGGATTGTGGTTGAGACACGACGGATGACTCTGCGTGTTTTGCAGCAGTGGCACCACACCAACAGCAGCGGGTTGCGATGAGCAATCGGCTGCGGTGCGCGTGCCGGCGAGGGTCTGATGAGACCCACAGGCGATGGTACGGGTTGCGACTTGGCGCATATCTGGTTGTTGCCTGCTGAAGAGCAGGTGGACGAGCAGCCAACAGACATGGTTGCTGCGGCCAGAGCTTCTGATGCTAGGCAGAGTAAGTAGAGAAGAGGAGAAGCGAACGTCGGATATGTTAGTTTCATTACTTGCAGAGTAGCATAGCACCATATATAGTCATAGTCTAGGTTTGGATTCGAACCAGCTACAGGAGAACGTCTTTCTTTTTTCTAAAACTCGGCAAAGTCTCTTTATTGGTACACTAGCTTGTTCTGTACGCCTTCCCAAGTCTTTGATTTTCTTTCCCTTTTTTTGCAAGGAAGGAACGAGGACAAATTGAGAGTTCCTGGGACTCAAACCCAAGACCTCTCGGTTGAAAACCAAGGGTGCTAGTCACTTATGTGGCGAACGTTCCCTGTGAGGAGGATGACAGACGAACGCATTTTCCTTGCAGTTTTCTTCCTATATATAAAAAAGTATGCTACTTGGTGTCCGCTTAGTCAACAAACGATTGTGCCAACCTTGACCGTTGGATTGACATTCAATGTATGTCGCATTTCTTCAGTCTCTTCTTCCTCGAGCCACCAAAGCCAAACCAGCGCCGGCGGGACCGCCTGCTCCCGCTTCCCATGGCTGACTGTGATCTGCCCCGGCTCCTGTTCGTTCCCATCCGAGGCCTCACCATCGTCCTCCGCCTTGGTTCGCTCGCCGCGGCGCCGCCCTCCGGTGTTGTCAACATGGTCAACAACCGAGAGGAATAAGGAGATGACTGTACATGGTGAGGATGAAAGTAGGGACCCAGCAGCGCGCGTAGTAATTTTGTTTTTTCGAGACGGAGAAGGGTATCAACTGGGTTGTGCGGGACCCGTGGCCCATCTAGCCCAGGATTTTATTTCATATGTTTAGCACATGACCAGCCCAGTTTGTTTTTTTCCTTTCTGAAAATTGCTAGCCAGCTATTTTGTTTTTTGCAGAATAACCAACGTAGGCCTACTTGCTTTTCTATGCCCTGCTGGGCCAAAAATCTTTCAAGATGAGGAGCGATGCATTTTGCCCAGAAAATGGGCTATAAGTAATAAGAAATGGGCTGTAAAATGAAAAAATACAGCTAACAGACAGTTAGTTCCAAAAAACTGTTTTCTTTCGGATTTTGATATTTTAAATATCATTGTTTTTGTGCGGGTAAAATTTCATTGAATTTAAATTAAGGTATATTTAGATTTAAAATTAATTTGAATCTGGCTAGAAATTTCGGGCTGTATGCTGTTTGGGACAAATTTGGAGGCTGACTTGTGGGTCTACTAGGTTGACGTGTACTTTGGCTTTGTCAACTTAGTCCACAAACGATTCTAGCAGCAGTGATTGTTGGATGTTAATCCAACGGCAGTGCTGCTTCTTCAATATATGATCTTCTTGCTCTAGCCGCCCAAACCAGCTCCGGTGGGACTGCCTGCTCCCGCCTCCCGTGGCCGGCTGTGCTGCCGCACAGGCCGCACCGCCCCACCCTACTTCATTGCTGGCCAGGCCATTACTCTAGTCACCCATACCTCCTGTTATTTTCCGGCCATGGAAGCTAGAAAAGTAAACCCTCGTACTCCCCACCGCGTGGGCAACCATTGCCGAGTCTTCCCCGGCTTTGTGTCGTTCCCTTCCTAGGCCTCTCCGTCGTCCACCACCATGGTGCTCTCGGCGCGGCCTGGTCAACTTGGTCAACAAACGACATCCATCGGTCATGGACTATACGCGTAAAATAATGATTCCTCCACCTGACAGCTGGGACCCACCGGAAGGGCCTTTGTATTTCACGAAAAAAATGTTCCCCCCGCTGACATGTCGGACCCACCAGCTATATCTTCGCACGCAAGGAAGTGCCTCCTTATTACACACAAAAAAATGAATACCCCCTGCTAGCTGGGACCCACCATAGTGGGAGGATGACTTGTGGGCCAACAAAGTTGACGGGGACGGAGGGTTTTGTCAACTTAGTCAATATGAACGATTCTAGCTCCAGTGACTGTACGATGTCCATCCAACGGCCGTAGTGCTTCTTCAACCTCTGGTCTTCTTGCTCCAGCCGCCCAAAGCAGCGCCGGTCGTGCCGCATGCTCCTGCCTCCCGTGGCCGATTGTGCTGCTGCGGAGGCCTCACCGCCCCCTACTATTCCCACCGCTGGCCAGGCCCTGCGGCGACGACAGCCTTACACCGCAGCGGAACCAGTGAACCCTCGTACTCCTCTCCGCGCGGGCTTCCACTGCCGCGTCTTCCCCGTCTCCGCGTCGTCGCCTTCCTAGGCCTCGCCGTCGTCCACCGCTGTGGTGCTCTCCGCGCGGCATGGTCAACATGGTCAAGGAACGACTTCCATCGGAAGAGTACTGTACGTGGAGAGGCTGACAGCTGGGTTCACAGCCACAACCCAGTTTTTTTGTGATTTGCCAAGTAAGTCGCTTTGTCAGGCCTGTTGGGCTGCAAATCTTTCAAGACGAGGAGAGCTTTCATTCGGCTGGTCGAGAAAATGGCCCATCAGTAATGAGAAATGGGCTGTACATTTTTAAAACACATCAAACCGACAATTAGTTTCAAATATCTTTTTTTTTCATTTCAAGATTTTAAATTACATTAATTTTTATGCGTGGAGAATTTGTTGGATTTTATGTTGATATGCATTTATTTTTAAAATCAGTTTGAATGTTAGTCGAAATTTTGGGATTAAAAACAATTCAGACCGCATCGGAATATGCAAAATTTCGTATAATTTTTTAACCGTGGCCACAATTTGGGCTGTAATGCTAACAAAAAGAATATGGGCTCCAAAAAAAACCTTAAGAATTAGCAAATGGGCTGAAAATTATTAGAAATAATGGCAGATGGGATGTATGCTGTTTTCCACAGATTTGAGGCTTTCCTAAAAAAAGGTTGACGCACAAGCAGTGATTGTTGGATGTCCGTCCAACAGCCGCCGTGCTTCTTCAATCTCTGGTCTTCCTGCTCCAGCCGCTCAAACAAGCGCCGGCGGGACTGCTTCCTCCCTCCTCCCCGCGGCCGGCTGTGCTGCTGCGCAGGCCTCACCGCCCCATCGTACTCCCATCGCTGGCCTAGCCATCCCTATACTCACCCACACCTGCTATTATTCTCCGGCGATGGCAGATGAACCAGTAAACCCTCGTACAGTCGTACTCCCCTCCGTATGGGAAACAACTGCCGACTTTTCCCTGCCTCCGTGTCGTTCCCTTCCTAGGCCTCGCCGGCGTCCACCGCCCTGGTGCTCTCGGTGCGGCCTGGTCAACATGGTCAACGACCGACATGCATCTGAAGTGGACTGTACGTGGAGAGGCTGACAGCTGGGTCCACGGCCGCACGCAAGGAAATGCCTCCTTATTACGCGCAAAATAATGATTCCTCCACCTGACATCAGGGACCCACCGAAAGGGCCTCTGTATTTCGTGAAAAAAACGTTACCGCCGCTGACAGCTCGGACCCACCAGCTATATCTTCGCACACAAGGAAGTGCCTCCTTATTACGCACAAAAAAATGAATACTCCCCCTGTTAGCTGGGACCCAGTATAGTGGCAGGCTGACTTGTGGGCCTACTAAGTTGATGGGGACGGAGGGCTTTGTCAACTTAGTCAATATGCACGATTCTAGCTCCAGTGACCGTACGATGTCCATCCAACGGCCATAGTGCTTCTTCAACCTCTGGTCTTCTTGCTCCACCCGCCCAAACCAGCGCTGGTCGTGCCTCGTGGTCCTGCCTCCTGTGGCCGGCTGCAATGCAGCGGAGGCCTCACCACCCCCTACTACTCCCACCGCTGGCCAGACCATCCCTCTACTCACCCACACCCCCTGTTACTCTGCGGCAACGACAGCCTAACACCGCAGCGAACCAGTGCCCTCGTACTCCTCTATGCGTGGGCATCCACTACCGCGTCTACCCCGACTCCGCGTCGTCCCCTTCCTAGGCCTCGCCATCGTCCACCGCCCTGGTGCTCTCGGCGCGGCGTGGTCAACGTGGTCGAGGAACGGCTTCCATCGGACGTGGACTGTACGTGGACAGGCTGACAGCTGGGTCCATGGCCGCAGCAAGGAAGTGCCTCCTTATTACGTGCAAAATAATTATTCCTCCACCTGACAGCGGGGACCCACCGGACGGGCCACCGTATTTCACCTCTGACTGCTGGGACCCACCAGTTACATCTTCGCACGCAAGGAAGTGCCTGACAGTCGGGACCCACCTGGTCGAAGCATATGTAGCGTTGTCATTCTGATCACGAACGTGTACGTACATATATACTGGTGGATGTAGAGGCGTGCACGTGTCGTAGTAGAGGCGGCCAGGGTGCAAGAAAGAAAATACGGCCACGTATGTGTACATATGTGCGGGGTCTCGAACGCCTACTCGCGCATACGTACGGCCAGGGCTTGTGTACATGGATGGGTCGGAACGGAGAAACATCGTCGTCGTCGTGTTCATGGGGAGGCAACGGAATGCGTCGTGTTCATGGGGAGGCAACGGAATGCGTCATTTTCATGGGGAGGCAACAAAATGTGTCGTGTTCATCGGGAGGGCTTGGACAGAACAGGCGATGGAAACGAGGCCTGGCGTACCGCAGAACGGAGGAAACGGTCTTGTGTTTGACCGGCCACGTTCGAAACGGGATCCTGTTCACCGGGAGGGGTCTGGCGTACCGCAAAACGGAGGAAACGGACCTCCTACGGTCGAAACGGGGGTCCTGTTGATCGGGAGGGGTGTGGTGTACCGCAAAACGGATGAAACGGACTTGTGTTGGAGCGCTACGGTCGAAACGGGGGTCCTGTTCATCGGGAGGGGTGTGGCGTACCGCAAAACGGGACTCCACGGGATACTGTTCATCTCCACCGTCGACCTCCTCCAGCCTCCACGGGCTCCTGTTCATCCAGCCTCCACGGGCTCCTGTTCATCCAGCCTCCACCACGCGCTACTCCACCGGCTACTGTTCAACCACCCCTCCACCGTCTACTGTTCATCCAGCCCTCCACACCACGGGGTCCTGTTCAACCACCCCTCCACGTCTACTGTTCATCCAGCCCTCCACACCACGGGGTCCTGTTCAACCACCCCTCCACCGTCTACTGTTCATCCAGCCCTCCACACCACGGGGTCCTGTTCATCCACCCCTTCACGGGCACCCCTCCACCTTCTACTGTTCATCCAGCCCTCCACCACACCACGGGGTCTTGTTCATACAGAGGCAACGCCACCGCTCACCGCTCATCCAAACCCCCGCAACGCTAACTGTACATCCAATCGATCAGCTTCAGTTAGCAGCAGTAGTGAAGGAATCGCTCGATCGGGTTCAGTTAACAGCCATCGATCGATCGCTCGGGTTAAGTAACGCGTAGCCTGCAGTGCAATCGCTCGGGTTCAGTTAGATCCCAACGCCTCGCTCGGGTTCAGTTAGAGCCAACGCCTCGCACACACGCGCGTACGTGTACGAGAGAAACGCACATCGCTCGGCCCTCGACCTCCCACCGTAACCGGGAACTCCCCGAAATTTTCCTCGCCCTCGCTTCTACCACGGTTTTTTCCGTCATGGACGGCCCAAAGAACGTCATGCAGCTGCGTCTCCGGCCCGCCCAGGACGAAAAGCCCATTTTCTGTCATGATTTTTTGTCATAGAAGTAGGAGCCCACCACATCTATCATGATACCGGGTTTTGTCACAATTATCGTCATAGAAGTGTCATATGTATGACAGAATTTTTTTTCGTTCAGCCCAAAATGTCACGGATGTGTCTTTCTTTTGTAGTGCATGGTGCGCTCTCTGATGTAACAGATGGGCTGTTTCACCTGGAAGAACCTTCGTGGGTGCCCTCCTCGTGGTCGTGGTCATGGTCGATGAGATCTGACTTGGCAATTGAGGATCCCAAGCTGCCGCCATAGAACGTGTCCTTTAGAAGTGACAAAATGGGCTCGATGGCATATAGAGCTCGCAAATCCTTGACCGCTTGGTGGAGGAGATCAGCGGCAGGGCCATCGAAGAGATCGATGATGGTTGAACCAGAGGGGTTGGGGATGGACCACTTGACCTGTGACATGGCCCGCGTGAAGTGTCGTTGTGAACGAGCTTGATGTTGTAGCCAGCTTTCCCGAGATACAGTAATACGCTAGCCCGCTGACATCAAGCCTTCGGCATGGCAACATAGTCAACGTCTTTGCCGGCTTCCGCAGCGACGTGTTGCTCCGGGATCGACAGGTCGGGGCAAACAGCAGCCACCTCACGAACGTCCGCCGGAGAGGCCATGATAAACCTCTTCTTGGCCGCACGCTTGTTGGGCTCCCCGGGATAGGTGGTCAAGCTTAGGCTGCGACATTCTAGAGCAGGGGATGTGGATCTGGCGGGGAGGGACACCGCAGGCCTCAGCTAAAAACTCAGGGGAGTGGGGTGGAGGTATGGGAATCGCTGGGTAACCTCAACTTTATTATCTAAGCTAGGAGGAACAGGCAGACCGGCAGGGGTTGGCGGAGGCGCCGCGACGACCGCGAGCTAGGGTTCGAGGGGGGGGGGGAGGGGGCAGGTGGGGGACTGTGGAGGGGGGGGGGTGTTTGAGGATACGCCGCGGCTACTGAAAATTTTAGTAATGGTGGGTAGAGATGGTGGTGGATGAGGGAGGGCGATGGTTCAAATGCCTCAGCTACTGCAATTTTACTATAAGGTCGGTGCTGGAGGAGTGTGGGCGATGGTTGAAGTACGTCGGCTACTAAAATTTGGGTAAAGGAATTGATGCGGGGCAGGAGTGCCCAAGATCGCGCACGGTCCAATAACAATATGCGTGTACGATAATAAGGAAAAGTGGAACGGATCCGCCGATTTTTGCAACACTCAAGGAGGGTAGTTTGTTTTTATATTTCTAGGTAGCTGGTCTATCGCACACGGTTCATCCTAATTTCCAAATAAATGTACCCGCCTTTAGCTTGCACAGGTGGTGGTTTGATAGCGCACTTGCATCGCACACGGTTAAGCTAGTACCTCCACCCTTTGCTCGCGCTTGCGCGGTCGTGGTGATTTCAGCACACTTGCATCGCACACGTTTGAGCCAGTACCTCCACATTAATTTTCTCGCGCTTGCGCGGTCGTGGTGATTTCAGCGCACTTGCATCGCACATGGTTGAGCCAGTACCTCCACCTTAATTTGCTCGCCCTTGCGCGATCGTGGTGATTTCAGCGCACTTGCATCACACACGGTTGAGCCAGTACCTCCACCTTAATTTGCTTGCGCTTGCGCAGGCGTGGTGATTCACATCGCACTTGTATCGCACATGGTTAAGATATTATACCCCGTGTCCGTGGAGTGTCATCAGAGTATTTGCAGCAAAAAATAACGTTAGAGAGGGTCAAAAGATAGCCACACCAGCATGTTGCCCAAATATATATGAGTGAAAAGGGTGGTCTGTGATGTTCAAAATTCCAATGCACAACTTTGACCGCACGGGCCCACGGTTGGGCGCGTCATTGAAGATCGATGAGAAGGGCCAGAAGTCAAGAACCACATGGAAGTGGCCAAATATATGTACGACTATTGGGGATGTTTAAAACTTTAAATACACAATAACTTTGGTGGCACCTGCCTCGGAAACCCGAAAGCACCCTAATAACCACCTAGCTAGGATATATATAATGACATAATGTCATACCTAGCTAGGATGCTTAGCCCACCACCTCCCACTTCGTGTCAGTGGGGCGGATGCACGTAATGGTCGATACTTTGGTCATACATGCATGTCGCCATGACCTACCATAAGATGGACCAATGAATCTATCGTTTGGTCAAATGACAGTTGTTTTTGTCGATAAACCGCTTAGACCCATAGATTGAACCATCATAAAAATCGCACGAGAGGGACCACAAAACCAGCACCTCTTGCATGCGGCCCAAAATGATGTACGTTGGTAAGGGGTGATGTGTGTTTTCAATATAGAATAATGTACAATTTAGATGTGGTGCCTACCTCTCGATACATACAACAACTATGAAGGCAAGGTAGTTAAGGATGAGATACGCAGGGTTTGATGTAGGTCGAACCCAGCAATCCGAGCATGTGGGAGGGAATCCTGACAACGCATGAGCTCGAGCTTTGGTTGAGCGACATGTGACGGTAACTGGCGCTAACACGAACTAGGAGGAATCCATTCATGGCCAACACATAATACCCCTCATTATCGATCATAGGGATGATATATATACACTCGGGGAGCCCACATATATGCGTGTCATCACAAAAAACCGCACAAGGGAGACGTGGTCGATCAGAAGACCCCGTATACACTGCATGCGGCCCAAAAATATGTATGGATACGGTGCTATGTAATGTGTTTAAATCCCAAATGCACAACTTTGATGGGCCACCAACTACATTACAAACCGAACACCGTACCCGACTCCAAGCCTGGTTCAATACATACAATGTCAGTTTCCCAACTTCGAGGCGACGGAGGGGGGGGGGTCGTCCCACGCATGCGCTCAAACTTTATTTGGTCTAGCATGGGACACACACACACACATATATATATATATATACACACACATATATATATATATGTGTATCTACATATATATATATATATATATATATATATATATATATACATCTATACACCTATATAGTGTGCGAATAACTTTGAAAGTAGGTCGTTGGATGAAGCCAATCCGACGGTACAAAGATGGCAAATCCGAGCACTACTGGCCATTGGATATCATCTACATTCCACCAGATTCTGCCACATGCATGTACAATCTAGAAGACTCCATGGTTGAACTAAAGCATAATGCACAAACCTCAAACACACAAGCACTTCTCCTGTGTTCTCTAGAATCTTCCATATCTTAATTGCCCAAACCTTTTTTTCTAAATGAATTGTCACTTTTTGTTTTTACCTTTACAATGCACAATTCCATAAATCTTAAAATAGTTTTTATAAAACTAATTGATTTTGGATGAAACAAACTATAAGAATTAAACGAACATCTACACCATGCATATATGACTCAAAGCTTACATGCTATAGTGTGGTATTTATTCATAATTTGGTTACCAAATCTCGTGCGTACAATGCACGCGTACCTTACTAGTATCTATAGGAAACCATCATGGTCAAACCCTTCTCGTTCTGGGTCAAAGGGATAGATTGTGTGGGCCCCCCTAATTGTCGGTAAAGGATAGTATATATACCTCAGCGAGCGCACAGATATGTGCCGCGTCTATAAGCCGCACAAGGGATACATGCCCGAGAAGAACACCCTGCCCCCTATACCCTGCATGCAACCTGAAAAAGGTTTGTATAATCGCCATACAGGTCAAGTCAATCATTCTTTATTTTTTTAGAGGAAAAATAACCCATAAAAACATAGTAGGTTTATATAATCGCCATGACAAGTCCGGTCAATCATTCTTTAATTTTTTAGAGCAAAAAATAACCCATAAAAACATAGTCTACAAATTAGCAAAATAGGGATCCCAAGGTTTATATAATTGCCATGATAGGTCATCATAGAGATATATTAATATATATCTATATCTCTATAATGATATTTAGCACGCTTAACTTCTGCATTCTATTCGACTAGGCTAGCGGATGGGAAGCCGACCCTTGTTGATAAGAATTGCCTCCTTGCCATTAAGGCGTTTCACGCTGTCGAAAGGGCTTAGGGTTGCCGTTAGATTTGGGAGCATCCAACGGTGCACACGTACGATCCATGTGGTTTGGGTTCTGGCCGATCAGAACGCACGACTCAGATCGCACGCGCAGCAAAGGGGGGGGCACCGGCCACGGTTTAGTAGGCACACAACTTTCGTGTGTGAACCATGTGCTATTTGAAAACATTTTTTTGGAGGGGCTATTTGAAAACATTTACATCTGCTATCAAAAGGGATGAGGATCGTTGTTCGATCGAGGAGAATCCAATGGTGCAGACGTATGATCCGTGGGATTTGGGTTTTGGCCAATCAGAATGCACGACTCAGATCACGTGCGCAGCGGGGGGGGGGGGGTATCATACAGAAACCAACATTTGGTGGAAACCGGTGAAAACCACGAGAAAAAGATGTTTTGAAGTTTCAAAAAAAATGGAAAAAATGCGGGATGTTAAGAGGATGATGTTTTATTGCCACACAAAATTTCAAGTTGAAACACATAGCAAGATGTGAGCTATGAAAAAGACAAAATCAGCGCTGAATAGTGCCAAATAGTAATGTCACTATTCGAGGCTGAATTTATCTTTTTCATAGCTCACATATCGTAATGTTTTTCAACTTGAAATTTTGTGTCGCAATAAAACATCACCTTCTTAACATCCCACATTTTTTTCTTCAGATTTTTATGAAATTTAAAATATGGTTTCCACGAAGTTTTCATTGAATATCAGCTTTCGTGAGTGAACCGTGTGCTATTTGAGAACATTTCATGAGAAGAATCTTGGTTTTTAAATCCTCATAAATCCAAAACTAAGACGAAAATCGTGAAACCTGGCATGGTGTCACGACATGGCACTTATATGTCGAGGAATTTTTTTCGTCCATTGTGGCAGAAGTTTTATTACAAGCCTCTTACAAACCGGAGCTTCTCTCAAATAAGCCTCGTAGTTCCAATAGGGAAATGTGTCCCCCTTGTGGGCGAAATGTAATCACTGTGTCTTTTCGCCTTGTATTTTCTTCTACGGGCAACATGGAACGACATGATATTCATGCTGAAATTTAAACTTATTCAGGGTTCGTTTGGCCTTTTTATACACTAATTAATTGAGTTTCCTAGGCATTTAATGCCCATAATTCAAATCTGAACTACAAATACATGATCTAGTTGACCAAAATGGCTAGAAAAATTATACATGTGTCCTTGGGTGCATGTTTAGGTCCCATGCCAGGAATGGGAACGAATTACAACCGTATCGGTGTCATGGCTCGTCCTCAAACATTTTGAATCTCGGTTTTTAAGTCCCCATAAATCCTAAACTCACCAGAAAGTCATCAAAGGTGGCATGGTGTCACGTCACGACACATATATGTCGTGGTAAAAACATTGTCCAATTTGGGCCAAGCTTTATTACAAACCTCTTACAAAAATCGGAGCTTCTCTCAAAGAAGCCTTATGGTTCCAATAGGGAAACGTGTTCCCCTTGTGGGCGAAACGTAATCATTGCCTCTTTTCGCCTTGTATTTTCTTCCACGGGCAACATGGAACGACATGAGATCCGTGCTGAAATTTAAACTTATTCAGCGTTCGTTTGGCCTTTTAATATACTAATTGAGTTTCCTAGGCATTTAATGTCCATAATTCAAATCTGAACTACAAATACAATCTCCAGTTCACCAAAATGGCTAGAAAAATTATACATGTGTCCTTGAGTGCATGTTTAGATCTCATGCCAGGAATGAGAACGAATTACAACTGTACCGATGTCCTGGCTCGTCCTCAAACATTTCGAATCTCGGTTTTTAAGTCCCCATAAAACCTAAACTCATCAAAAAGTCATCAAAGGTGGCATGGTGTCACGTCATGGCACATATATGTCGTGGAAAAAACATTGCCAATTTGGGCCAAGCTTTATTACAAACCTCTTACAAACCGGAGCCTGTCGCAAGAACCCTCGTGGTTTCGATAGGGAAACGTGTCCCCTTGTGGGCCAAACGATAATCACTCCCTCTTCTAGCCTCGTATTTTCTTCTACACGCGACACGGAACAACTGGAGATTCGCGTTGAACTTTGAAATTATTCAGGGTTCGTTTGACCTTTTTATTCACTAATTGAGTTTTCTAGCCATTTCAATGTCCATAATTCAAATCTGAACTACAAATACATGCTCCAGTGCACCAAAATGGATAGAAAAATGTACATGTTTCCTTTGGGTGCATGTTTAGGTCCCATGGAATAAATGGGAACGAATTCAATCGTCTCGCCGTCCTAGCTTGGCCACAAACATTGCGAATCTTGGTTTTTAAATCTCTGTAAATCCAAAACTCACCAGGAAATCATGAAACTTGGCATGGTGTCACTACATGGTACATATAATTATCCAATTTGGGTGAAGCTATATTACAAGCCTTTTACAAACCGTAGCATGTCGCAAGCCTCGTGGTTCCGGTAGTGAAACATGCCCCTCTTGTGGGCGAAACGATAATCGTTACCTCTTCTCGCCTTGAACTTTGTTTTCTACAGGGAACATAGAATAACAGGAGTGTCGGGCTGAAATTTGAAACTGTTTAGGGTTCGTTTGGCCATTGTATATACATTACTAATTACTAAGTTTTCTATGCATTTCATGTAGTCCATAATTCAAATTTGAACTACAACCACATCCTCCAGTGAAGCAAAATGGGTAGGAAATCGTACATGTGTCATTGGGTGCATGTTTAGGTCTCATTTAAGGAATGAGAATGAATTACAAACTTGTCATCGTCCTGGAATCTCGGTTTTTAAATCCTAGTAAATCATAAAGTCAACCATAAAACATGAAACTTGGCATGGTTTCATGACATGGCACATATATGCCGTGGTAAACAAAATCGTCCAGTTTGAGAAGAGGCGCACACATTGGTAGCCAAGGAAGTCCTTTTCGAAACAAAAAGCTGACACGTTAATCTCACAAACGGTTGTATTATATTAACCGTGTCGAAATTTGACCATACTCGGTGGAGTGCATGCAGCTGTTTGATTAGACGGGAAGAGCGCGAGAAGTCCGCCGTGCAGGCTCATGGGACGCGTGCGAGCAGTCCGCCGTGCAGGCTCGATGGGACGCGTGCATCCTGTCCACCTTGTAGGCTCGACGGGACACGTGCGAGCAGCAAGGCCACCCATGCTCACTGGGAAGCGAGCTCTTTGACCTCCATGCACCAGCTGCCGCCCGCCTCGCTCACAACTTCTCCATTAATGGGTTAATTAAAGCACCTGGACGGAGGGTGTTTGCTTGTGATCCCATGGCAGCATTTTCTTTGTTCATGTTTTCAACTCGTATTCCGCCCTAATTAAAATTGCCACATAGGGAAACGGATAATATGACCACAAATAAAATGGCAATGGATAATACGATGACAAATTTACAATGGCGCAGATAATAATTGTCTTACATATTCCGAATAATTTAAAATGCCACATGCGGCAAAGCCCGGAAGACACGGGGGCAAGAGAATAAGTAAACTGCAGACAACGATCTGGGTCACTACTGTCTCTACTCGTCGATGGATCGCCGGGCGGCGAAATCCTCCAGCTCCTTCTTTAATTCCCCGGGACTTTGCTTGAAAGCAGCCACAGATTCCTCCACCTCCTGCTCGCGCTCGATCTAGAGCTTCCTCATGCCACCCATCAGTTCCTCGACGACCGCTTTCAGCATCATCTCCGAGGCGCTGCTCTGCTCATGCAACATCTTCCAGCCGGCGACCTCCTCCTCCTTCTCGGTGACCAACTTGAGGAGCTTCGCATTGTCGCCCATGAGTTGCTCGACGAGGCCGGTCACCTTGTTAACTAAGGCATCACTGATCTTGAGCAGCTTCATCAAGCCTTCGACCAGCTCCTGCTGCGTAGTGACGCTAGCAAGAATGTCGTCGTCACCGGCGAAGGACTTCAGGAACGCCGGCTCATCGCGATGGCTGACACCGCAAATGCGCTTGTGAGAGCCCTCGCGTGCCCGTGAGAGCTCGTTCAAGGGCTCCGCGGCACGCCGGGACATCTCTGCTGCGACTGTGGCTTCGCGGCGGGACCTCTCTAGTGCTTCCACGGCCTTGGTCCTTGCTGCCCGGTTATATATCCACCCTAAACTCCTCATATCGGTCATGGCGGAACGACTTGACAGAAAAATCCAGTTTTGTGGGTGATGAGGAGAGGAACTATGAAGTAATTTTCAAGTGGGTGGTTTTTATAGCCCAGTGCTATGTGTGAACACATATTAGCTAGATAGTTGTGAATTGCGTTGTAATCAGCAATGTGACGAGAAACAAGGTCAAAATTTGTTGATGGCATAAGGTTGACCACGTGGTTGCTCGCCGTTGAGGCGGCCACGGCGCGCTCTGCTCTGGCATCCCTGTGCGCGCTCTGCTTACCGTTGAGGCAAAGTTATAATGGCAACAGTTAATAATTCTTAATAATTGTCTTACATATTCAGGATAATTTAAAATGCCAAATGCCGCAAGGCCGAGAACACTCATGACCTACATATGCATACAATTATAATAAAATATAAGCTAAAAGGCTGAGTTGGCGGCCTTCCGACGATGGTCTTGTCGGACTCCACGATCAGCATAGCACCCTTGCGGCCGTTCACTCGAAGTGTCCCGACCCTCATCCGCCTACGGAGCTGCTGGCGCTGGGAGGCTCTTGGGGCTGCTGTGACTCTTCCAGAAGTGCTTGACAGCGTGCAATCGCGCGCATGACAACTCCGCGGAACCGCTCAATTTCCATGTCCCTGGCCTGGTAGCAAATTCCGTCGATCACCTGCATCCTCAAGATATCATGTTGGCGATGTTCTACTTCGTCGGGGACGTCAACTCTGCCAAGGATGTGCTCGAGCCTGGCCACCACATCATCGGGATCGAGGTTGACACGGCCGCCGCGGGCAATGATGAAGTGATACATCTCTAACGTATCTATAATTTTTGATTGCTCCTTGCTATTATATATTCTGTTTTGGATGTTTAATGGGCTTATTTATACACTTTTATATTATTTTTGGGACTAACCTATTAACCCAAGGCCCAACACAAATTGCTGTTTTTTTGCCTATTTTAGTGTTTTGCAGAAAAAGAATATCAAACGGAGTCCAAACAGAATGAAACCTTCGGGAGCGTGATTTTTGGAACAAACGTGATCCAGAGGACTTGGAGTGGACGTCAAGAAACATACGAGGAGGCCACGAGGTAGGGGGCGCACCCTCCACGCTCGTGGGCCCCTCGTGGCTCCGCCGACCTACTTCTTCCTCCTATATATACCTACGTACCCCAAAACCATCGAGGAGCACCACGAAAACCTAATTCCACCGCCGCAACCTTCTGTACCCGTGAGATCCCATCTTGGGGCCTTTTCCGGCCCTCTGCCGGAGGGGGCATCGATCATGAAGGGCTTCTACATCAACACCATAGCCTCTCCGATGATGTGTGAGTAGTTTACCACAGACCTTCGGGTCCATGGTTATTAGCTAGATGGTTTCTTCTCTCTCTTTGGATCTCCATACAAAGTTCTCCTCGATCTTCTTGGAGATCTATTTGATGTAACTCTTTTTGCAGTGTGTTTTTCGAGATCCGATGAATTGTGGGTTTATGATCCAGATTATCTATGAACAATATTTGAATCTTCTCGGAATTCTTTTATGTATGATTTGTTATCTTTGCAAGTCTCTTCGAATTATCAGTTTGGTTTGGCCTACTAGATTGATCTTTCTTGCATTGGGGGAAGTGCTTAGCTTTGGGTTCAATCATGCGGTGCTCGATCCCATTGACAGTAGGGGAAACGACACGTATTGTATTGTTGCCATCGAGGATAAAAAGATGGGGTTTATATCATATTGCATGAGTTTATCCCTCTACATCATGTCATCTTACGTAATGCGTTACTCTGTTCTTATGAACTTAATACTCTAGATGCATGCTGGATAGCGGTCGATGTGTGGAGTAATAGTAGTAGATGTAGGCAGGAGTCGGTCTACTTGTCGCTGACGTGATGCCTATATACATGATCATGCCTAGATATTCTCATAATTATGCACTTTTCTATCAATTGCTCGACAGTAATTTGTTCACCCACCTTAATACTTATGCTATCTTGAGAGAAGCCACTAGTGAAACCTATGGCCCCCAGGTCTATTTTCCATCATATTAATCTCCCATCAACGAGCTATTTCTGGCACCGTTTATTTTGCAATCTTTACTTTTAATCTTTATCATAAAAATACCAAAAATATTATCTTATCATCTCTATCAGATCTCACTTTTGCAAGTTGCCGTGAAGGGATTGACAACCCCTTTATCGTGTTGGTTGCAAGGTTATTATTTGTTTGTGTAGGTACGAGGGACTTGCGTGTGGCCTCCTACCGCATTGATACCTTGGTTCTCAAAAACTGAGGGAAATACTTATGCTACTTTGCTGCATCACCCTTTCCTCTTCGAGGGAAAACCAACGCAGTGCTCAAGAGGTAGCAAGAAGGATTTCTGGCGCTATTGCCTGGGAGTCTACGCACAAGTCAAGACATACCAAGTACCCATCACAAACTCTTATCCCTCGCATTACATTATTTTCCATTTGCCTCTCGTTTTCCTCTCCCCCACTTCACCCTTGCCATTTTATTCGCCCTCTTTTTCCGTTCGCCTCTTTTTCGCTTGCTTCTTGTTTGCTTGTGTGTTGGATTGCTTGCTTGTCATGATGGCTCAAGATAATACTAAATTGTGTGACTTTGCCAATACCAACAATAATGATTTTCTTAGCACTCCGATTGCCCCTCTTACCGATGCTGAATCTTGTGAAATTAATGCTGCTTTGCTGAATCTTGTCAAGAAAGATCAAGTCGTCGGCCTTCCTAGTGAAGATGTCGCTACCCATCTAAATAGCTTTGTTAATTTGTGTGATATGCAAAAGAAGAAAGATGTGGACAATGATATTGTTAAATTGAAGCTATTTCCTTTTTTACTTAGAGATCGTGCTAAAACTTGGTTTTCGTCTTTGCCTAAAAATAGTATTGATTCTTGGAATAAGTGCAAAGATGCTTTTATCTATAAGTATTTCCCTCCTTCTAAGATCATCTCTCTTAGAAACGATATTATGAACTTTAAGCAACTTGATCATGAACATGTTGCACAAGCTTGGGAGAGAATGAAATTAATGATATGTAATTGCCCTACACATGGTTTGAATTTATGGATGATTATACAAAATTTTTATGCCGGATTGAATTTTGCTTCTAGAAATCTTTTAGATTCGGCCGCGGGAGGCACTTTTATGGAAATCACTTTAGGAAAATCTACTAAACTCCTAGATGATATTAAAGTTAATTATTCTCAATGGCACACTGAAAGATCTACTGGTAAAAAGGTGCATGCAATTGAAGAAATTAATGTTTTGAGTGGAAAGATGGATGAACTTATGAAATTGTTTGCTAATAAGAGTGTTTCTTCTGATCCCAATGATATGCCTTTGTCTACTTTGATTGAGAATAATAATGAATCTATGGATGTTAATTTTGTTGGTAGGAACAATTTTGGCAACCACGCTTATAGAGGAAACTTTAATCCTAGGCTTTATCCTAGTAATCCCTCTAATAATTATGGTAATTTCTACAACAACTCTTATGGAAATTTTAATAAGATGCCCTCTAATTTTGAGACTAGTGTAAAAGAATTTATGATTTCTCAAAAGAATTTCAAGCTTTGCTTGAAGGAAAATTGCCTAAGATTGATGAATTGGCTAGGAACATGGATAGAATTTCTCTTGATATTGATTCTTTGAAACTTACATCTATTCCACCTAAGCATGATATCAATGAGTCTCTCAAATCCATGAGAATTTCCAGTGATGAGTGCAAAGAAAGAACCGCTAGGATGCGTGCTAAGAAAGATTGCTTTGTAAAAGCGTGTTCTTCTAGTTTTCATGATAATAAGGATGAAGATCTAAAAGTAATTGATGTGTCCCCTATTAAATCTCTTTTTCTCAATATGAATATTGATAATGATGTGACTAGAGATGAGTCAACTTTAGTTAAAAGGCGTCCCAATGATTAGGATTTTTTAGATCTTGATGCAAATTTTGGTAAAAGTGGGATGGAAGAGGTCAAAACTTTAGATAGCAATGAACCCACTATCTTGGATTTCAAGGAATTTAATTATGATAATTGTTCTTTAATAGATTGTATTTCTTTGTTGCAATCCATGCTAAATTCTCCGCATGCTTATAGTCAAAATAAGGCTTTTACTAAACATATCGTTGATGCTTTAATGCAATCTTATGAAGAAAAGCTTGAATTGGAAGTTTCTATCCCTAGAAAACTTTATGATGAGTGGGAACCTAAAATTAAAATTAAAATTAAGGATCATGAATTCTATGCTTTGTGTGATTTGGGTGCTAGTGTTTCCACAATTTCAAAAACTTTGTGTGATTTGCTAGGTTTCCGTGAATTTGATGATTGTTCTTTAAACTTGCACCTAGCGGATTCCACCATTAAGAAACCTATGGGAAGAATTAATGATGTTATTATTGTTGCAAATAGGAATTATGTGCCCGTACATTTCATTGTTCTTGATATAGATTGCAATCCTTCATGTCTTCTTATTCTTGGTAGACCTTTCCTTAGAACGATTGGTGCAATTATTGATATGAAGGAAGGAAATATTAGATTCCAATTTCCGTTAAGGAAAGGAATGGAACACTTTCCTAGAAACAAAATAGAATTACCTTATGAATCTATGTCAGGACCCCGATTCTAAGTCACATCGATCTAGCATGTAACACATCATATCATTTTGCGGCCTCACGCATGGTATTCCCACGGGTGCCACCTTACCTGGCCCGGGACCGTTTGCGCCTTTTGGCTCACGTATATGATAGTGTCGCTAGCATCTATATGACAAAGAACCCGAGCCGACATGGCTAGTCGTGAACCTAAAGCGGCACTAACCCATGGGGACAGTCATACATGAATCAACTTCAAGCATGTTGGTCAACAACGTGTGAATCCGGGCTGTAGCACTGGGCTAACAGGACTCCGGTAATCCGGGCTGTAGCAGGCTAGGCAGGACTCAGGATGTCATCGCGTGACATTTCCCCGAAGGGACAGACACATGAATGAAGTGAAACACATGCCGACCAGTCAAGTGTCCTGATCAGTAGTGTTGGGCTAGCAGGACTCCGGTGAACCGGGCTGTAGCGGACTACTATGGCTCAAGGAAGCACTAGACTACATTTCCCCATAAGAGAGGTTGCCAAGGATAAACAACTAGATTGTCGGATCCCACACATACCAAGCATTTCAATCATACACACAATATGCTCGACATGTGTAAATACAACATGGCATCACAACAAGACTCTACGACACAAGTATTTATTTATTAGGCTCCGAGGAGCGAGATATTACAAACATGGGTCTCATGACCCAACATTCAGAGCATACAAGTCAAAGCACATGCGGAAGCTTAACATGTCTGAGTACAGACATCTACAAATGAAAAAGGCCGAGAAGCCTCACTATCTACCAGATCCTGCCGAGGGCACAAGATCGTAGCTGAGGTAACAAGCTAAATGTCGAAGTCCACGCGGAACTACTAGCGAGACTGAGGTCTCTCTGCAAAACATAAAATAGGCAAACGTGAGTACAAATGTACCCAGCAAGACTTACATCAGAACTATCTACAAATGCATCGGTATCAATAAAGGGGGTGGTGGAGTTTAACTGCAGCAAGCCAGCTTTGACTCGGTGGCTATCCTGAACTACGACTGCAAGTAACTATTTTGAGGTGGCGCACACGAGTCCACATATTCACCATACCAATATACCACTATGGATCCGCTCCCGTCTACCTACGAGAACGCCATCCATAGCACTCACGCTCATCTTGCGCATTTTAGAGTATCCACTTTCACTTTTCTATGAACTATGCAAGGGGTCCAAGTTTCCATAGCCGAGGAATCCGGCTATTCGAATAGATAATGATAACCCTGCAGGGGTGTACTTCTTCACACATGCTTTCACCACTTACCACCATGTACACGTCATGTACCTCGGCAACCTTCAAGCAGAAGCCTGGCGAGGGAGTCGGCCATGACCTGACTAACCACACAAGTCTCTATTCTAGGTTTATCGCCTATTCGGGTTCCATCCGCAAGGAGATCCGGCCGGGGTGTCGCTCATGGCCCCAAACGATGTGTACAGGGTTCCAAGCCCACCAAATGGGCGGCTCTTGGTCTACCCGGCCACGGTGCCTAGTCTGTCCCAAGCCCACCTGTACTGGGTACCACCTGGTAGACTACTAACACTACCTACAAACACCAGAAACTAGTTGCAACTCCTGGACAGAGATCAGGTTGATTAATAAGTCGAGAGACCTTGGAGCGCCCGGAGCCCAATGTGTGGTAGTAACTGTTCATGGATCACAAACACAGAACTCAGTTCCTGAGGACGGCTGCAATGAGACAACCCACCATGTACTCCTACATGGCCTCTCACCGCTACCTTTACCAAATCGTGTTCACACACTTAGCTCTCAACAGTAGGACATGTTCACCACATTCCAATTCATCCCCGATGAATCAGACCTGACTCAACTCTAAGCAATAGCAGGCATGACAAACAAGCATGAATGAGTAGGGACATCAGGGCTCAAACAACTCCTACTCATGCTAGTGGGTTTCATCTATTTACTGTGGCAATGACAGGTCATGCAGAGGAAAAGGGGTTCAACTACCGCAACATGTAACAGTTGAGTCGTTGTTGTTCTAATGCAGTAAGAGAGAGCAGAAGCGAGAGAGTGGGATTGTATCGGAATGAACAAGGGGGTTTTGCTTGCCTGGCACTTCTGAAGATAGTATAGCTCTTCATCGGTGTCATCGAACTCATCATCGGAACATCGTCTACTGAGAGGGGACAAATAACGGAAACAGAGAAGGAAAACACAATCAATGCAGTGCACAATATGATGCATGATCATGACATGTCAATATGCTGTTATTTGAGCTAATGCATCTAGCTATGATTTAAATGAATTTGGTTTGAATACATGCTTCAAATTCCAACTCCATATATGATTATTTAAATGCCTTATATTTGTTTTGTCCAAAACAGGGGACAAACATTGTTCAAACATGCATGAAAATCGTACAGATGGATTCCTTGAATTTTTCTGATAATTTTTCATATATAAATTATTTCATTCTGAGTTATAGATTAATTTCTATGATTTTTAGAAGTTTTAGACATTTTCTGAAATTAATAAATCATTTCTGATTTATTTAAAATTCCAGAAAATGCTTATTGCATCAGCATTGCATCTGGGTGACGTCAGCGGGTCAACAGACGGGGTCCAAGTCAAACCTGACCAGTGGGGCCCACTGGTCAGTGACACACTACTGATTGGGTCACTGACGTGTGGGGCTCGGTCAACGGCCACGTCAGCATGTCAACGCTGACGCGTGGGGCCACTGTGATTAGTTTAAGCTAAACAGAGAAAGAAACTGCGGTTAACTTAAACGTGGGGCCTAGGTGTCAGTGACTGTGGGGCTTAATTAGTGGGGTCATTAGTGGCTAATGACGTGCCACGTCACCAGCCACCGGAGTTCGGCCGGCGGCGACCCGAAACGCGACGGATGTTCGCCGGGGCTGCGCTACAGGCGGCGGCTGGGCGCGCAAATGCCACCAGAAGGAAGCCCGCGCTCGCCCGCATCCAGGGAGGTAGGTGGGTGGCCGCGGGGGCGGCCGGAGTTCGGGCATCGCCGAAGACGATGCTATGGGGCAGCTATGGACGAACCGATGGGAGCTTTCGGCTCCTGGGAACATCTCGAGCCCGGGGGCATGCTCAGACGCGAGCTAAGGCATTTGTGGCCACGGCGGCGCCATGGCCAGTGGCAACAAGCTCACGGCCACGACGGCTAGGCGGGTTAGAGGACGAAAATGATAGCGGCGCCAGAGGGGAAAGATTCGTGAGCTCACAGGGAGGCGGAGTAGTAGGTCAGCACACTCTGGGGCGCCCGGGAGCCAGGAATCGACGACGGGGAGGTCCGGTGACCGGTGGTGGAGAAGACGGCGATGGCATCGCTGCGGTGCCTCCGGGACCGCCTGCTTCATCGTGGAGTAGCCTTGTGTCGTCGCGGAGCTCTGGACACGGTCGGAGAAGCGAGGGGGAGGCGGTGGACGCGGCGGTGCTCGTCGGCGTCGACGGTGGCGCTCGAGTCCGAGCGAGAGAGAGAACCGAGGAGGGGGAAAGCACAGGGAAGAGGTCGAGGGGATTCCAGGGGTGTCGTGGCGCTCGGGGCCATCTCCAGCAGCGAGCACCCAGGCAGGAGGTGGCCTCGCGCATGGACGCGCGCGGCGAGCACGCACCTTCGTCCTCCTGGCAGGGGAGGAAGACGACAGGGGGGCAGTGGGCTGGGCTGCCAGCTGGGCCATGACAGGTAGGTGGCCAGGTAACTTCTCTCTCTCTCTCTAATTTAGTTTCTATTTTCTATTTTTTTGCTATTTGTTTTGATTTAGTAATTATACCAAACCATTTCATAAAATCCTGGAAACAATTATGGGTGCTTTCTGAATTATTTCAGTGACCCTTAACAATTTCCAACATTTTTGGAGCATCTAAAAATATATATATATATATATATATAGCATGTAAAGGCCCCAATTCAAATACAATATGAGTTAATTTAAAAATCCAGAATAGCCTAAAAATATGTGCATCATTTTTGGCAGAGGTTTTCACCTTCATAAAAAATAATGAACTTTTCTAAAGGGCAATCTGGGTTCGTTGAAAATATTTTTATTTTGATCCTAATTGCATTTCATTTAGTGCTAGGGTTTGTCATCCCCATTTCAAATTTCAAGCAATATGGACATGATGCATGGATGCTTACAGAACTAATTGCAATCAAATTCTAGGGCTGTGACAACTCACCCCCACTAAACAAGAATCTCGTCCCGAGATTCAAGACGTGAGGTAAGAAGACAGAGGGAGCACAAGCTAACACGGTCTTCACGATCCAGGTTGCACTTCATAGGAACGTTGACACGATCACCATCTTTGTCTCGATGTCTTGCTCTGAGAACTCCATCCAACACGATAATGGAAAGAAAAGAAACTCTCGAAGATCGAGCAACCAACGATCAACTCACAGAACGAGACATAGCGACATCTGTCGAGACGATACACAATACACACATCAAGAATGATGGAAATGAGCATATCGCAAGGTTTAGATAAGTAGCGGAATTCCCACACCTAGGAGGGTGGTGAACGGTGTCAACGTAGCGAGGAGTTGGGTTGCCATGATACCACAACGAGACACCTTAAGGAAGGTGACTCGCAGAAATATTCCTTTAAGTGGCAAAAAGAATTAATTTTGATACAACGATCATTGAAATTCTTTATACCAGCCTAAGGCAATCACAAACGATCGTGTGAACGAATTCGAAAGAATGGCATAATCGGACTAGAATGGATGATGTGAACTACCTTGTTCAAGACAACGCAATGGATGATTTTGCTTATCATCGGAAATGGATGGGAGCCATGGTAGGACCACTTCTGAAGATGATCCTGAACAACAATTGCTGAGAAGGGCAGTCCAAGGGGGATTGGCACAAGGCGGTGCAAGCTGGGAACAAATGCAATGTCAGGAATGTTCCAACCATCATATCTGCATGAGATTCAGATCTGGTTGGAAACAGGATATTTCAGACAGCATGTCTGGAAAAGAAAGTTTGCAACACAAACCGACGAGATGACGTTGCGAGATTCTCGGGAAATGAACTACGATAGCAAGCTCCAAAACATGAGCTGGTTCTGCTACATACATGTGAACACACCGTCCAAGTCAAGCATGACCACGTAGTAGTCTTATAATAAAACACTACCGAGTTCAGGTGGGGAACCATCATCGAGGATATCGAAGTCCTTGCGTAAGTCTAGCTCTTAAGAAGAAACTTCTTCTCCTTGAACAAATCAATCAGTGGCTTGGTGTGCTGGGAACACATATGGAATGAAGGTTGCGAGCCTGTCAAACCATAGCATACTTCGCACATGCATGACTGACTTGGGATGGTACCAGAGGAGGCAAAAACAAACCTTTCTCAAATTCATGGCAGCAACTTACACCTAAAGCACATGAATTCGAGGAAGTCACTTCTTCCATCCAAGCATAAGCTTCATGAACGAAACACGAAGGCATTACTTACAAAGTTTTCAACACTAGGTTGATGTTCAACATGAATCATGGGGGAGACAAAATGCTGCTGATGGGCTCAACAACACCTCATCAGAATTTCCATATCACTGGACTTCCACCATCACGTGAACATGGTGATAGCATTGGTCAGACAAAAAGATGTAATGGTGTATGCTCGAGGGATCAACCACGAGTAAGACAACATTACGAACATCGTTGGTTCTGATTTGACTTGACGATAGCCCATACTCAAGTCAAAGTTTTGGCAAGGCAATAGATCCAACAACTGATCACCAGGACCAATTGATGGGGATATCATCTTTCTTCAAAACACATACACACACACACACACACACACACAAAGATATCCCTTAGCATGAACTAAGTCGGACAAGCCTTTATCTTCCAACTCTCCAAGTTGTTGTTTGGCTTAACCAGCTAGCTCAGGGGTATCCCACATAGATTATTGGAGAATGGGTGGTTTGGAGGAAAACCAACATGATCACGAACTCAACATAGCGGTCAGGTGACAACTTGGTAACACTTCCAAGAAGATATTCGGAACTTCACGAACCA
This sequence comes from Aegilops umbellulata, assembly GCA_032464435.1. Taxonomy (NCBI): domain Eukaryota; kingdom Viridiplantae; phylum Streptophyta; class Magnoliopsida; order Poales; family Poaceae; genus Aegilops; species Aegilops umbellulata. Next base: position 313,317,171 of record CP136057.1, on the reverse strand, counting down.
CCGATATGTTATTAAGCTCGGGAGCAATCTTTCTTTCGAGGCAAGATGTTGTGATCAATTAAGCAAGGATTGACACAATCCTAACTCTTGATCAAAGAGTGCACCAGAAATAAGGACTAGATAGCACAACCCATCTTAGAATGATGATTCAATAACCAACACGCTAAGAATGAGAATATTGTCCGTTTACTACCAAGCAACGAGTTGCTCGGAGTATTGATTTCACACATCACAATTCACTTGTCGGCATTCCGGTTATAACAACATGAGGACCGAGGAATGAATGATGATGGTGGGAAGTATCACTGCATCAAGAATTCATAAGAGTTGGTGCAATTCTCATGACACACTTGACATAAAGATGGTAACACTCCAAGGTACAACAGAGCAAAAGCTGGATTGGCATTTTGATCCGCCGAATACAATTGCTTTGACCCAATCCTAGATATGGATGAGGTTCTGGAGTTTGTTTCTCCTATTCATTCTAAAATAGAACGGCTTGACGGACCACAAGAATAATAGGCATCGATAACACGGATGCACAACTAGTCCTGACTATCAATTGATAGGCAGAGAGGTCAGAATACAACTAAAGAGAGACAACTCAAAGGAACATATGGTTTTCTGAGTTGCGGATGCATAGATTTAGTATGTCAGACCAGTTCAACATATTTCTTCCAGATAATCCATGCAGAAAGGTAGGACTGGCAGATTCACAATATAGAATGGAGAACTCATCAAGAGCACTCTGGTTTGATCTTTTGGTTCAAGAACTTCTGCCATAAGTGGTTCGTAGTATTTGGAAGAAGGAAATACCACGGACCTCGAAGACTAATGAAAAGGTTACTAATATCCTAAAGAACTAGCAACACTATCAACATGAGGTAAGTAGGGTGAATCTCGGGTTCAAGAACCCAGGAGTAGAATACATACTAACTAAATGGCATCACGAGATGCTTTCGAGAATGGTGGCCAGATTCATCACACTGGGAACACAAAACATTGATAGATTACTAGATGGTTTCATAAGACACCTAGAGTCACAATAGTAGCTCCAACATATACGCTGAGGCAACGGAGTACCTCACAGACCATGTAGTGTGCTTAATCTGGCCCAAAGAAACATCGAGAACGGGAAGAAGGGATTTACAAATGCATCAGACTATTTAGAAACCTGGGATGACTCGGACAACATAACGGCTGTAAATGCTCAGAAAAAGATTCGAGACATTCACAAGGATTTGCATAGACACTCAACATCATCATATTAAAGTTCTGGTTCAGCTGACAACATACTAAAAGTAGTAGAAACTGAACTGAAGCTTGAACTCAACAATCCTAGGCAACTACGGTTTAGTAACACGTCATCCTAAGAGATAGAAGAGAAGGCCTAGTTCTTAATCCCCGTAGATAGGAAGAGGATGACTCAGATCAGAAGGGCATAAGGTAAAGGAGTAAAAAGAGCCTTACGTTCCCTTCCACAATCAATTCCCTTATATAACTAAAGCATTTCTAGACTTAACTTCGACCGGTTTGGCTTGGTAATCCTACAGGCAGTCAGACTCTGATACCAAAGCTGTCAGGACCCCAATCCTAAGTCACATCGATCTAGCATGTAACACATCATATCATTTTGCGGCCTCACGCACGGTATTCCCACGGGTGCCACCTTACCTGGCCCGGGACCGTTTGTGCCTTTTGGCTCACGTATATGATAGTGTCGCTAGCATCCATATGACAAAGAACCCGGGCCGACATGGCTAGTCGTGAACCCAAAGCGGCACTAACCCATGGGGATAGGCATACATGAATCAACTTCGAGCATGTCGGTCAACAGCGTGTGAATCCGGGCTGTAGCACTGGGCTAACAGGACTCCGGTAATCCGGGCTGTAGCAGGCTAGGCAGGACTCCACATGTCATCGCGTGACATTTCCCCGAAGGGACAAACACAGGAACGAAGTGAAACACAAGCCGGCCAGTCAAGTGTCCTGAGCAGTAGTGCTGGGCTAGCAGGACTCCGGTGAATCGGGCTGTAGCGGACTACTATGGCTCAAGGAAGCACTAGACTACATTTCCCCATAAGAGAGGCTGCCAAGGATAAACAACTAGATTGTCGGATCCCACACATACCAAGCATTTCAATCATACACACAATATGCTCGACATGTGTAAATACAACATGGCATCACAACAAGACTCTACGACTCAAGTATTTATTTATTAGGCTCCGAGGAGCGAGATATTACAAACATGGGTCTCATGACCCAACATTCAGAGCATACAAGTCAAAGCACATGCGAAAGCTTAATATGTCTGAGTACATACATCTACAAATGAAAAAGGCTGAGAAGCCTGACTATCTACCAGATCCTGCCGAGGGCACAAGATCGTAGCTGAGGTAACAAGCTAAACGTCGAAGTCCACGTGGAACTACTAGCGAGAATGAGGTCTCTCTGCAAAACATAAAATAAGCAAACGTGAGTACAAATGTACCCAGCAAGACTTACATCAGAACTATCTACAAATGCATCGGTATCAATAAAGGGGGTGGTGGAGTTTAACTGCAGCAAGCCAGCTTTGACTCGGTGGCTATCCTGAACTACGACTGCAAGTAACTATTTTGAGGTGGCGCACACGAGTCGACATATTCACCATACCAATACACCACTATGGATCCGCTCCCGTCTACCTACGAGAACGCCATCCATAGCACTCACGCTCATCTTGCGCATTTTAGAGTATCCACTTTCACTTGTCTATGAACTATGCAAGGGGTCCAAGTTTCCATATACGAGGAATCCGGCTATTCGAATAGATAATGATAACCCTGCAGGGGTGTACTTCTTCACACATGCTTTCGCCACTTACCACCATGTACACGCCATGTACCTCGGCAACCTTCAAGCGGAAGCTTGGCGAGGGAGTCGGCCATGACCTGACTAACCACACAAGTCTCTAGTCCAGGTTTATCGCCTATTCGGGTTCCATCCGCAAGGAGATCTGGCTGGGGTGTCGCTCACGGCCCCAAACGATGTGTACAGGGTTCCAAGCCCACCAAACGGGCGGCGCTTGGTCTACCCGGCCACGGTGCCTAGTCTGTCCCAAGCCCACCTGTACCGGGTACCACTTGGTAGACTACTAACACTACCTACAAACACCAGAAACTAGTTGCAACTCCTGGACAGAGATCAGGTTGATTAATAAGTCGAGAGAGCTTGGAGCGCCCGGAGCCCAATGTGTGGTAGTAACTGTTCACGGATCACAAACACAGAACTCAGTTCCCGAGGACGGCTGCAATGAGACAACCCACCATGTACTCCTACATGGCCTCTCACTGCTACCTTTACCAAATCGTGTTCACACACTTAGCTCTCAACAGTAGGACATGTTCACCACATTCCAATTCATCCCCGATGAATCAGACCTGACTCAACTCTAAGCAATAGCAGGCATGACAAACAAGCATGAATGAGTAGGCACATCAGGGCTCAAACAACTCCTACTCATGCTAGTGGGTTTCATCTATTTACTGTGGCAATGACAGGTCATGCAGAGGAAAAGGGGTTCAACTACCGCAACATGTAGCAGTTGAGTCATTGTTGTCCTAATGCAGTAAAAGAGAGCAGAAGCGAGAGAGTGGGATTGTATCGGAATGAACAAGGGGGTTTTGCTTGCCTGGCACTTCTGAAGATAGTATAGCTCTTCATCGGTGTCATCGAACTCATCATCGGAACATCGTCTACTGAGAGGGGACAAATACCGGCAACAGAGAAGGAAAACACAATCAATGCAGTGCACAATATGATGCATGATCATGACATGTCAATATGCTGTTATTTGAGCTAATGCATCTAGCTATGATTTAAATGAAGTTGGTTTGAATATATGATTCAAATTCCAACTCCATATATGATTATTTAAATGCCTTATATTTGTTTTGTCCAAAACAGAGGACAAACATTGTTCAAACATGCATGAAAATGGTACAGATGGATTCCTTGAATTTTCTGATAATTTTTCATATATAAATTATTTCATTCTGAGTTATAGATTAATTTCTATGATTTTTAGAAGTTTTAGACATTTTCTGAAATTAATAAATCATTTCTGATTTATTTAAAATTCCAGATAACGCTTATTGCATCAGCATTGCATCTGGGTGACGTCAGCGGGTCAACAGACGGGGTCCAAGTCAAACCTGACCAGTGGGGCCCACTGGTCAGTGACACACTACTGAATGGGTCACTGACGTGTGGGGCTCGGTCAACGGCCACGTCAGCATGTCAACGCTGACGCGTGGGGCCACTGTGATTAGTTTAAGCTAAACAGAGAAAGAAACTGCGGTTAACTTAAACGTGGGGCCCAGGTGTTAGTGACTGTGGGGCTTAATTAGTGGGGTCATTAGTGGCTAATGACGTGCCACATCACCAGCCACCGGAGTTCGGCCGACGGCGACCCGAAACGCGACGGATGTTCGCCGGGGCTGCGCTACAAGCGGCGGCTGGGCGCGCAAATGCCACCAGAAGGAAGCCCGCGCTCGCCCGCATCCAGGGAGGTAGGTGGGTGGCCGCGGGGGCGCCGGAGCTCGCCGGAACAGAGTTCGCGGGGGCGGCCGGAGTTCGGGCATCGCCGAAGACGATGCTAGGGGGCAGCTACGGACGAACCGATGGGAGCTTCCGGATCCTGGGAACATCTCGAGCCCGGGGGCGTGCTCAGACGCGAGCTAAGGCATCTGTGGCCACGGCGGCGCCATGGCCGGCGGCAACAAGCTCACGGCCACGACGGCTAGGCGGGTTAGAGGACGAAAATGATAGCGGCGCCAGAGGGGAAAGATTCATGAGCTCATAGGGAGGTGGAGTAGTAGGTCAGCACACTCTGAGGTGCCCGGGAGCCAGCGAATTGACGACGGGGAGGTCCGGTGACCGGTGGTGGAGAAGACGGCGATGGCATCGCTGCGGTGCCTTCGGGACTGCTTGCTTCGTCGTGGAGTAGCCTTGTGTCGTCGCGGAGCTCTGGACACAGTCGGAGAAGCGAGGGGGGGGGGGGCGGTGGACGCGGCGGTGCTCGTCGGCGTCGACGGTGGCGCTCGGGTCCGAGCGAGAGAGAGAACCGAGGAGGGGGAAAGCACGGGGAAGAGGTCGAGGGGATTCCAGGGGTGTCGTGGCGCTCGGGGCCGTCTCCAGCAGCGAGCACCCAGGTAGGAGGTGGCCTCACGCGTGGACGCGCGCGGAGAGCACGCGCCTTCGTCCTCCTGGCAGGGGAGGAAGACGATAGGGGGCAGTGGGCTGGGCTGCCAGGTGGCCTGCCAGCTGGGCCGTGACAGGTAGGTGGCCAGGTAACTTTTCTCTCTCTCTAATTTAGTTTTTGTTTTATATTTTTTCGCTATTTGTTTTGATTTTGTAATAATACCAAACCATTTCATAAAATCCTGGAAACAATTATGGGTGCTTTCTGAATTATTTCAGTGACCCTTAACAATTTCCAACATTTTTGGAGCATCTAATATATATATATATAGCATGTAAAGGCCCCAATTCAAATACAATATGAGTTAATTTAAAAATCCAGAATGGCCTAAAAATATGTGCATCATTTTTGGCAGAGGTTTTCACCTTCATAAAAAATAATGAACTTTTCTAAAGGGCAATCTGGGTTCGTTGAAAATATTTTTATTTTGATCCTAATTGCATTTAATTTAGTGCTAGGGTTTGTCATCCCCATTTAAAATTTCAAGCAATATGGACATGATGCATGGATGCTTACAGAACTAATTGCAATCAAATTCTAGGGCTGTGATAATCTATCATGAGAGCCACTTATGGATTGCATCCCAAAGATGGCAATACCTAGATCTATCCTTGTCTTTATGCCTAGCTAGGGGCGTTAAACGATAGCGCTTGTTGGGAGGCAACCCAACTTTATTTTAGTTTTTTTGATTTTTGGTTCTGTTTAGGAATAAATAATACATCTAGCTTCTTCTTAGATGTGGTTTTGTGTTTTAATTAGTGTTTGTGCCAAGTAGAACCTTTGGGAAGACTTGGGGGAAGTCTTTGCGATCTTGCGGTAAAAAACAGAAACTTTAGCGCTCACGAGATTAGCTACAACTTTTTACTGGAGAGTGATATTTAGTTGATTCATTTCTCATATGATTAATAGATAAATTACTCACGTCCAGCAATGTATTTTAGAATTTTTGGAGTTCGAGAAGTTTGCGTTAGTTAGAGATTACTACAGACTGTTCTGTTTTTGACAGATTCTGTTTTTCGTGTGTTGTTTGCTTATTTTGATGAATCTATGGCTAGTAATGGAGTTTATGAACCATAGAAAAGTTGGAATACATTAGGTTTAACAACAATATAAATAAATAATGAGTTCATTACAGTACCTTGAAGTGGTATTTTGTTTTCTTTCGCTAACGGAGCTCACGGGATTTTCTATTAAGTTTTGTGTTGTGGAGTTTTCAAGTTTTGGGTAAAGATTTGATGGATTATGGAACAAGGAGTGGAAAGAGCCTATGCTTGGGGATTCCCAAGGCACCCCAAGGTAAAATCTAAGGACAACCCAAAAATCCTAAGCTTGGGGATGCCCCGGTAGGCATCCCTTCCTTTGTCTTCGTCCATCGGTAAGTTTACTTGGAGCTATATTTTTATTCACCACATGATATGTGTTTTGCTTGGAGCATCTTGTATGATTTGATTCTTTGCTTTTTAGTTCACCACAATCATCCTTGCTATGCACACCTTTTGAGAGAGGCACACATTATTCGGAATTTATTAGAATACTCTATGTGCTTCAGTTAAACAATTTTGCTCTAGTGCTTCACTTATATCTTTTAGAGCATGGTGGTGGTTATATTTTATAGAAATTATTGATCTCTCATGCTTCACTTATATTATTTTGATAGTACTTTAGAACAACATGGTAATTTGCTTTGGTTATAAAATTAGTCCTAATATGATAGGCATCCAAGATAAAAACTTTTAAGTGCATTGAATACTAAGAGAAGTTTGATACTTGATAGTTGTTTTGAGATATAAAGGTGGTAATATTAAAGTTGTGCTAGTTGAGTAGTTGTGAATTTGAGAAATACTTGTGTTGAAGTTTGCAAGTCCCGTAACATGCACGTATGGTAAACATTGTGTAACAAATTTGAAACATGAGGTGTTCTTTGATTGTCATCCTTATGAGTGGCGGTCGGGGACGAGCGATGGTCTTTTCCTACCAATCTATCCCCCTAGGAGCATGCGCGTAGTGCTTGGTTTTTGATGACTTGTAGATTTTTGCAATAAATATGTGAGTTCTTTATGACTAATGTTGAGTCCATGGACTATACGCACTCTCAACCTTCCATCCTTGCTAGCCTCTTCGGTACCGTGCATTTCCCTTTCTCACCTTGAGAGCTGGTGCAAACTTTGCCGGTGCATCCAAACCCCGTGATACGGTACACCCTATCACACATAAACCTCCTTATATCTTCCTCAAAACAACCACCATACCTACCTATTATGACATTTCCATAGCCATTCCGAGATATATTGCCATGCAACTTTCCACCGTTCCGTTTATTATGACACGCTTCATCATTGTCATATTACCTTGCATGATCATGTGGTTGACATCGTATTTGTGGCAAAGCCACCATGCATATTATTTCATACATGTCACTCTTGATTCATTGCCCATCCCAGTACACCACCAGAAGCATTCATATAGAGTCATATTTTGTTCTAGTATCGAGTTGTAAATAATTAGAAGTGTGATGATCATCATTAATAGAGCATTGTCCCAAATAAAAAAAGAGAGAAATGCCAAAAAAAGGAAGGCCCAAAAAAAGAAAAAAAGAGAAATAAAAAGGGACAATGCTACTATCCTTTTTCCACACTTGTGCTTCAAAGTAGCACCATGATCTTTATGATAGAGAGTCTCTTGTTTTGTCACTTTCATATACTAGTGGGAATTTTTCATTATAGAACTTGGCTTGTATATTCCAACGATGGGCTTCCTTAAATGCCCTAGGTCTTCATGAGCAAGCAAGTTGGATGCACACCCACTTAGTTTCTTTCGTTGAGATTTCATACATTTATAGCTCTAGTGCATCCGTTGCATGGCAATCCCTACTCCTTGCATTGACATCAATTGATGGGCATCTCCCTAGCCCGTTGATTAGCCACGTCAATGTGAGGCTTTATCCCTTTTTGTCTTCTCCACACAACCCCCATCATCATATTCTATTCCACCCATAGTGCTATATCCATGGCTCACGCTCATGTATTGCGTGAAAGTTGAAAAAAGTTTGAGATTACTAAAGTATGAAACAATTGCTTGGCTTGTCATCGGGGTTGTGCAAGATGAGAGCATCTTGTGTGACGAAAATGAAGCATGAACAAACTATATGATTTTGTAGGGATGAACTTTCTTTGGCCATGTTATTTTGAGAAGACATAACTGCTTTGTTAGTATGCTTGAAGTATTATTATTTTTATGTCAATATTAAACTTTTATCTTGAATCTTTCGGATCTGAACATTCATGCCACAATAAAGAGAAATACATTGAAGAATATGCTAATTAGCATCCCACATCAAAAATTCTGTTTTTATCATTTACCTACTCGAGGACGAGCAGGAATTTAACTTGGGGATGCTTGATACGTCTCCAACGTATCTATAATTTTTGATTGCTCCATGCTATTATATATTCTGTTTTGGCTGTTTAATGGGCTCATTTATACACTTTTATATTATTTTTGGGACTAACCTATTAACCTAAGGCCTAGTGCAAATTGCTGTTTTTTTTGCCTATTTTAGTGTTTCGGTGAAAAAGAATATCAAACGGAGTCCAAACGGAATGAAACCTTCGGGAGCATGATTTTTGGAACAAACGTGATCCAGAGGACTTGGAGTGGACGTCAAGAAACATACAAGGAGGCCACGAGGCAGGAGGCACGCCTACCCCCTGGGCGCGCCCTCCACCCTCGTGGGCCCCTCGTGGCTCCACCGACCTACTTCTTCCTCCTATATATACCTACGTACCCAGAAACCATCGAGGGACACCACGAAAACCTTATTCCACCGCCGCAACCTTCTGTACCCGTGAGATCCCATCTTGGGGCCTTTTCCGGTGCTCTGCCGGAGGGGGCATCGATCACGGAGGGATTCTACATCAACACCATAGCCTCTCCAATGATGTGTGAGTAGTTTACCACAGACCTTCGGGTCCATAGTTATTAGCAAGATGGCTTCTTCTCTCTCTTTGGATCTCAATACAAAGTTCTCCTTGATCTTCTTGGAGATCTATTTGATGTAACTCTTTTTGTGGTGTGTTTGTCGAGACCCGATGAATTGTGGGTTTATGATCCAGATTATCTATGAACAATATTTGAATCTTCTATGAATTCTTTTATGTATGATTGATTATCTTTGCAAGTCTCTTCGAATTATCAGTTTGGTTTGGCCTACTAGATTGATCTTTCTTGCAATGGGAGAAGTGCTTAGCTTTGGGTTCAATCATGCGGTGCTCGATCCCAGTGACAGTAGGGGAAACGACACGTATTGTATTGTTGCCATCGAGGATAAAAAGATGGGGTTTATATCATATTGCATGAGTTTATCCCTCTACATCATGTCATCTTACCTAATGTGTTACTCTTTTCTTATGAACTTAATACTCTAGATGCATGCTGGATAGCGGTCGATATGTGGAGTAATAGTAGTAGATGCAGGCAGGAGTCGGTCTACTTGTCGCGGACGTGATGCCTATATACATGATCATGCCTAGATATTCTCATAATTATGCACTTTTCTATCAATTGCTCGACAGTAATTTGTTCACCCACCGTAATACTTATGCTATCTTGAGAGAAGCCACTAGTGAAACATATGGCCCCCGGGTCTATTTTCCATCATATTAATCTCCCGTCAACGAGCTATTTCTGGCACCGTTTATTTTGCAATCTTTAATTTTAATATTTATCATAAAAATACCAAAAATATTATCTTATCATCTCTATTAGATCTCACTTTTGCAAGTGGCTGTGAAGGGATTGACAACCCCTTTATTGCGTTGGTTGCAAGGTTCTTATTTGTTTGTGTAGGTACGAGGGACTTGCGTGGGGCCTCCTACTGGATTGATACATTGGTGCTCAAAAATTGAGGGAAATACTTACGCTACTTTGTTACATCACCCTTTCCTCTTCAAGGGAAAACCAACGCAATGCTCAAGAGGTAGCATGAAGCCGCAGGCTGCCTTTGTCTTGACTGAATCACAAAGGTCCTCTGCCCATTCCTTGCGGGCAACAGGCTCTCGATGAGCACTGGTGACGGCGGCTCTTCGGGTGGGTCATCGATCATGCCGCCGAGCAGCTCTGGATCTTTTGCACGGTGGATGGCAAACTACTCATCACACCTCCTCTGCAATATGTCGATTGTGCTCCCAAGGACCGTGACACCGATATCGCTTCCGATGGGCCATGGTGCCTGCACCGGCCGATGAAGCTCTTGCTCCCCGACCTGCTCCGTCTCATTCTCCTCGCCGAAGATGTAACGCAGGTAGGCGTCGAGCTTTGGTCGTTGCCTGGCATGCTTGGAATAACTAATGGTAGATGGGTGAGGACTAGATCTTCGCAGAGTGTCGCGGCGGTGCGTTGCCGCCTGGTTTATATGCAGCAAGCCGTTAGCTGGTGGCGGGAAACCGGTGAGGGAATAGGCGTGGATTTTAAAATTCACCCATGTGGAGCACGGGAAGCATTCGTTGGAGCGCGGGAAGACTAAGTGGAGCACCCACACAACCCGAATACCATATCCAGTGCCACGTGTTATTTATCACACAAGTTTTAACATAAGGAAACGTATGTATAACTTACTAATCATCGCACACGAGTACTCGCAGACGCATCGCGTGCGATACTCCTAGTCGCCGCAAGCAACTAGTTTACATTTTTCAAAGTTTTTTGTACACACAGAATTGCACACGAACTAACTGTATTAACCGTCTGTGTTGTAATTTCTCATCACAAACAGTTCATCCGAGTGGGCTGTTTGCCACGTATCGCACACATCTTGTTAAGTTGAACCATTTCTGTTGTGTTTGCTAATCGAAAACAGTTCGTCCGAGTGAACCGTATGCCCTATATCACACACACCTTGATCAGGCTAACCTTTTTATGTCGCACTCCCTAATAGCAAATGGTTCATCGGAGCGAACTGTATGCCGTATATCGCACACACATTGATATGGCTGCCCGTTTCTGTTGTTCTACCTCATCGCAAACAGTTCGAACGGGTTAACCGTGTGCCCTGAATCACACACGCAACTAAAATCTGAACCGTGTTTGATGGATCCACCATCGCAAACATTTTTCACCTTTTTTGACGGTTTTTACACATCCCCGTTTGTGATTAATACATCACACACAATTTCATCAAAGGGTCTCTGATCGTAGTGTTGCGTTAGCAGCATCCTGTAGTAGTGTAACCCTTTATGCCGAACTCCTCATCACCTCCAAAATCGAGAAAATCTACTCAGATTCATCCGGATTGGTGTTAAAGCTTGCATCAACGTAACCCTTTACACCGAACTCTTTACTACCTCCATCACTGAGAAATATTTCCTTATTCCTCTAAGGATAACTTTGACCGCTGTCTAGTGATCCACTCCTGGATCACTCTTGTACCCCCTTGCCAGACACGCGGCAAGGCACACATTAGGTGCAGTACACAACATGGCATATCGTATAGAGCCTATGGCTAAGGCATAGGGGACGACCTTCGCCCTTTCTCTTTCTTCTGCCGTGGCCAAGCTTTGAGTCTTACTCAAATTCACACCTTACAACTCAGGCAAGAATCCCTTCTTGGAGCGATCCATTTTGAACTTCTTCAAAATCATGTCAAGGTATGTGCTCTGTGAAAGTTTTATCAGGCATCTTGATCTATCTATATAGATCTTGATGCCCAATATGTAAGCAGCTTTACCCATGTCTTCCTTTGAAAAAATCCTTTCAAACAACCCATTATGCTTTCTAGAAATTCTACATCATTCCTGATCAACAATATGTCATCCACATATACTTATCAGAAATATTGTAGTGCTCCCACTCACTTTGTTGCAAATACAAGTTTCTTGCAAACTTTGTATAAACCCAAACACTTTGATTACCTCATCAAAGCGAAAGTTCAAATTCTGAGATGCTTGCACCAGTCCATAAATGGATCATTGGAGCTTGCACACTTTGTCAACATTCTATAGGTCGACAAATCCTTCCGGTTGCATCATATACAACTCTTCCTTAAGGAAACCATCAAGGAACGCTGTTGTGACATCCATCTGCCAGATTTCATAATCGAAAAATGCAGCTATTGCCAACATGATTCCGACGGACTTAAGCATCGCGACGGGTGAGAAACTCTCATCGTAGTCAACTCCTGGAACTTGTGAAGACCACTTTGCCACAAGTCAATCTTTATAAATGGTGACATTACCATCAACATCTATCTTCTTCTTAAAAATCCATTTATTCTCAATGGCTTGCTGATCATCGGGCAAGTCCACCAAATTCCATACTTTGTTCTCATACATGGATCCTATCTCGGATTTTGTGGCTCCTAGCCATTTGTTGGAATCCGGGCCCACCATCACTTCTCCATAGCTCGTAGGTTCACCGTTGTCCAACAACATGACCTCTAAGACAGAGTTACCGTACCACTCAGAAGCAATATGTATCCTTGTTGACCTACGAGGTTCGATAGCAAATTGATCCAATGCTTAATGATCACTATCATTAGCTTCCTCTTCAACTGACGTAGGTGTCACAGAAACATCTTTCTGCGCCACACTACTCATTGGTTGAAGTAAAGGTTCAACAACCTCATCAAGTTCTATCTTCCTCCCACTCAATTCTTTTGAGAGAAACTCTTTCTCGAGAAAGGACCTTTTCTTGGCGACAAACACTTTGCCCTCGGATCTGAGATAGAAGGTATACCCAACCGTCTCTTTTTGATATCCTATGAAGACACATTTGTGCGTTTTGGATTCGAGCTTTTCCGGCTGAAGCCTTTTGACATAAGCATCGCAGCCCCAAACCTTAAGAAACGACAACTTAGGTTTCTTGCCAAACCACGGTTCATACAGTGTCGTCTCCATGGACTTAGATGGTGCCCTATTTAAAGTGAATGTAGTTGTCTCTAATGCATAACCCCGAAACAATAGTGGTAAATCGACAAGAGACATCATATAACTCACCATATCCAAGAAGGTACGATTACGACGTTCGGACACACCATTACACTTAGGTGTTGTAGGCGGCGTTAGTTGTGAAACAATTCCACATTGTCTTAGGTGATTGCCAAAATCATAACTCAGATACTCTCCCCTTCGATCAGATCATAGGAATTTGATCTTGCTATGATGATTCTCAACTTCACTTTGAAATTGCATGAACTCTTCAAACGTTTCAGACTTATGCTTCATCAAGTAAATATACCTTATCTACTCAAATCATGGGTGAAGGTGAGAAAGTAACGATATCCACCGAGTGCGTGAACACTCATCGGACCGCACACATCAGTATGTATGATTTCCAACAAGTCACTTGCCCGTTCCATTGTTCCGAAAAACGGGGTTTCAGTCATCTTGCCAATGAGGCATGGTTTGCATGTGTCAAGTGATTCAAAAACAAGTGACTCCAAAAGTCCATCAGCATGGAGTTTCTTCATGCGCTTTACACCAATATGACCTAAGCGGCAGTGCCACAAGAAAGTGGTACTATCATTATCAACTCTACATCTTTTCGCATCAATGTTACGAATATGTGTATCACTATGATCGAGATTCAATAAACCATTCACATTGGGTGCATGACCATAAAGGTATTATTCATGTAAACAGAATAACCATTATTCTTTGACTTAAATGAATAACAGCATTACAATAAACATGATCTCATCATGTTCATGCTCAACACAGACACCAAATAACATTTAACTAGGTTTAACACTAATCCCGAAGGTAGAGGGAGCGTGCGATGGTGATCACATCAACCTTGGAAACACTTCCAACACACATTGTCACCTCGCCCTTAGCTAGTCTCTGTTTATTCTGTAGCTTTTGTTTTGAGTTACCAATATTAGCAACTGAACCGGTATCTAATACCCAGGTGCTACTAGGAGTACTAGTAAGGTACACATCAATAACACGTATATCGAATATACTTTCGTTGAAGTTGCCAGCCTTCTCATCTACCAAGTATTTGGGGTAGTTCCGCTACCAGTGATCGTTCCCCTTGCAATAGAAGCACTTAGTTTCGGGTTTAGGTTCAACCTTGGGTTTCTTCAGTGGAGCAGCAACTGGCTTGCCATTCATGAAGTTTCTCTTCTAGCCCTTGCCCTTCTTGAAACCAGTGGTCTTGCTAACCATCAATACTTGATGCTCCTTCTCGATGTCTACCTTCACGACCTTAAGCACCGCGAACATCTCCAGGATCATCTCCATCCCTTGCATGTTATAGTTCATCACGAAGCTCTAGTAGCTTGGTGATAGTGACTGGAGAACTCTGTTAATCACTATCTTATCTGGAAGATTGACTCCCACTTGATTCAAGCGATTGTAGCACCAAGACATTCTGAGCACATGCCCACCGACTGACATTTTCTCCTCCATCTTGTAGGCAAAGAACTTGTCAGAGGTCTCATACCTCTCAACATGGCCATGGGCCTGAAATACCAATTTCAGCTCTTGGAACATCTCATATGTTCCATGGTGTTCAAAATGTCTTTGGAGCCCCGATTCTAAGCCGTAAAACATGGTGCACTAAACTATGAAGTAGTCATTAGAACATGTCTGCTAGATGTTCACAACATCCATAGACGACGCTAGAGGGGTTGGCACACCGAGCAGTGCATCAAGGACATAAGCCTCCTATGTAGTAGTGAGGACAATCCTCAGACTACAGACCTAGTCCGGATAATTGCTTACAATATCTTTCAACTTAATATTTCTCTACGAACGTATTAAAACAGGGAGCTATAGCACGAGCTATTGATCTACAACATAATTTGCAAAGACAATTTAGACTATTGTTCATGATAATGAGTTCAATTAATCATATTACCTAAGAACTCCCACTCAAATCAACATCCTTCCGGTTGTCCAAGTGTAACACGATCCAAATTCACCTACCCGAGTCTGATCATCACGTGAGATGTGGTGGTTTCAATGGTGAACATCTCTATCTTGATCATATCTACTATATGACTCGTGCTCGACCTTTAGGTCTCTTGAGTTCCGAGGCCATGTCTGTACATGCTAGGCTCGTCGAGTTTAATCCAAGTGTTCCGCATGTGCAAAACTGGCTTGCACCCGTGGTATGCGAACATAGAGTCTATCACACCGATCATCACGTGGTGCTTCGAAACTGTCGGCGTTCTGGGAACGGGGGTCCCCAGACTTGCCTGCCTGCAGCCTGCGGCGTGGCTCAAAGGGGCCCCAGCACGGCCCATCTTCATCAACGCAAGACCCAAGACCCCCGCGAGGGGCCAAGCCTCGCGGGGCGGACGACACGGCGCTTCCTCAGGCACGGCCTCGTCAGGCTGGCTCACGAGGAGGCGGAGAGATCAAGGCGGGGTACCTCGAGAGGTGCCCATGACGCAAGCCATGACGACCAAGGATGCCAGGAGGGCGCCATCCCGCGCAGTGTCTCCCTTTCCTCTTTGGTGCAAAGGGGGCAAGCGCAGGCGACAGGATCAAGCAAAGGCACCCATTTCGGTGCAACAAGACCAAGACCAGTCCAATGGTGGGAAGGAGGTCATCGTGGAGCCCAGAACGGCGTCACCACAGGGCCTTTAGCAGGCGAGGACCAACTTTAGTCAGGATAAGTGTACCAGATGTTCCCCTTCGAATTGGCCAATTGTTGGCGCCCTTCCCGCTCAATATTTGGGAAGAGGCCCAGGGCCTTTGCCTATAAATAGGACTAGCCACCCCCAGGGTAGATGCAATCAGAATTGAGTACCTAGAGCAGAGAATCAGAGAGAGAGAGAGAAGGGCGACGGAACTCCCCTAACAGTTCACCCCCTAGCCAAGAACAGACCCTCGCGAGGCTGTTCTTCCCTGTATCGTTCATCATCATCGGCCCAAGAGGCCATCCACCCACCACAAACTAGAGTAGGGTATTACACCACAATGGTAGCCCGAACTAGTATAAACTCTGTGTCTCTTGTGTTGTTCTTTCAGTAGTTAGATCCTTGCGAGACGGAGAGGTAGAGGGCATAATCTTTGCGCGCACACCAGAGTTCGAACCTTAAGGGTTTGCCGCAACCCAAAATCCGACATTTGGCGCGCCAGGTAGGGGTGCGCCGGAGTCCACCTCTCTACCGCTCCGCGTCCTGTCGCACCGTCTTCACCATGTCTGGCGACCAAGCGGGCAACCAAGATCCATGGGTGGCGTGGCCCGCCCGCCTCGGGCGACCCCGCGCCCCAGGCAGCTCGTGGTCCGCAGGGCGCTGCGGGCCGCGGGCGGCGCGGGCAGGCTTGAACAACCCTCACGCCGCGGCAAGCGCGGCCGGCGGCAAGGGCCTCCAATCATGCCGCGACCACGACACCGTACACCCGCCGGGAGCAAGCGAACTCGAGGGCCGCGCTCACAGTGGCCCGAGAACTGCTGCAGTGTAGGCTGCTGGAAGACGGCCGCGACGTGCTGCTGGAGCGGTTCACCGAACTCCTGGGCTTTGCCGCTTCGGGGGCTCACCCCTTCCGCATCCAGCTTCCGTCTCAAGCCCAGGGCGGCACGCGCGGGGGCCCCACACGCTCCCGCGGGCCTCAGGGCTACCCCAACACCAGCGAATCCGTCGGCGCCGGACTGGCGGTGGCGCTACCCCCGCCCCCGGCGCGTGAGGGAGAGGGGCTCGGCGCAGCCCACGGCGCCGGCGGGCAGCCGCGCTACCACCCCGCGGTGGGCACGTCAAGCAGCGCCGCATGGCACATGGAGCACTACAGCACAGCCTTCGGGGTAGCGGCGCCAGAAGAATACGTGCCCCACATGATGGACCAAGGGCACGCTCACGAGGGCAAACAAGGCTCGCTTCTCAGCCCAAGCTGGGGAGACGAGACACCAGAAGCTGAGCTCTTCCAGGAGCCCCGGGACGGCTCTGCCGGCCACACTGGGGGCGACAAATATCGAGTACCACTAATTCCTCAGGAGCAGGCGTACGCTAATCATGGATCGCAGGAGGTGCAGGACGCCGCAGCGAGCATCTGCCCCGCTCCCACAGTCTCCTACCCCTCGGGAGGACGGCGCAGGGGGCTGCAGGAGAGGGGTAGGGACCCCACATCACCATCGTGGCGTTCGGAGCAAGGCATTGTCAGGAGGTAGGCCCTCCGCTGGGGAGGCGCCTGAGGGCCTGCCCCTGGCGGAGGATCCGTAGTCGTCGGGGGAACCGCTGGCGACCGCTCTACCCCACCGGCGGCGTCCTGGTTTCCGGTCGTCGTTGGTGGCACTAGAGTGTGGCGCAAGGCGGGGCCCTCGTCTGGCAATATGAAGCAAGGCCGGTACCTATGAAGAAGGCCCATTGCCTGTGAAGCTCGCCGCCCCGTGACACTCTCACGTAATAATGAGTGGGGCCGTACACGCCCCGGAGTCTCAGGGGTGCCGGCCTCAGGCCCTGGGCCTCCCTCCCACGCCCAGTGGAGAGCACTTAGCTCCGCGCTGGTGAGAAGACGTCCAAGACTAGATTAGGTGCCGGACGCGGCCTTTTGCCTGTTTTCATTGACTCCTTCTTTGGTTGTAACTTTTCCCCTGCTGGATTTAAGTTGGATTCCAATTTGAGATTTGTGTGTGTTCGGGGAAGGGGTGCTTAGTCTCGTTCGAGCCATTTCTCGCGTTTTGGTCACCGCTCCACCGCAGCTGCCTCCCCTCGCAAGACCCTCGCGAGCCGGGCCAGGCCTAGCTCGCGTGCAGCCCGGACTGCCGCCGTTGCTCCTTCTCGGGAGGACATTTTGGTGCCCGCGGAGGATGCCCTTTTAGGAAAAGGCCCAGAGCCTGTGAAGAAGGCGAATGCCTGTGAAGCTATCGCGTTTAGGAAAAGGCCCAGAGCCTGTGAAGAAGGCGAATGCCTGTGAAGCTATCGCGTTTAGGAAAAGGCCCAGAGCCTGTGAAGAAGGCGGATGCGTGTGAAGCTATCGCGTTTAGGAAAAGGCCCAGGGCCTGTGAAGAAGGCGAATGCCTATGAAGCTATCGCGTTTAGGAAAAGGCCCAGAGCCTGTGAAGAAGGCAAATGCTTGTGAAGCCATCACAAGTGGGAAAAAGCCCGGAGCCTGTGAAGAAGGCCAGCGCCTGTGAAGCCCCTCGCCGGCGACACTTGCGCGTCCTACGGATTCAACTAGAGAACACTCGGGACACCACGTCCTCCCACGAGAAGCCTCGGGGCCTGCGCGAAACAAAGGTAAACCAGCCAGCCGCCAGGCGCGGGTGCTCGCGCAATATGATAGCTACTAATACGATCCATACAGGTTTTACATGAGGGGCTTCCCCTCCCCAAAATGCTCTCACAGCCATCAGGCCGAACACCTGAGTTCTACTCGTGCAGGGTAAAAAGACACGGGCGATACATACTCACTCGGACAAGTCCCCCAATGCGTCCTCAGGAGCACCTCCCGAGCCGCCGCTGGCATCGCTGAACTCGCCATCGCTACCTGCGTCGCCGCCAGCGGCATCAGGGCCGTCCACCACATCGCCCTCGTCGGCAGCCACGATCACGTAGTCATCATCCAAAGTGAAGGCCCTGACAAGAGCATCCACGTTGTCTCCCACCCAGTGCGCCAGGTCGTGTCGGACGGCCTGGGGGACTGGGGTAATGGCGGCGTCGAAGTCGAAGTGGGGATCCATGTTCGGGAGATGGCTGAAGACACGAGAGAAGGCGCGCCCTAGTAGGGCACGGCTCCTCTCCTCCACCAACCTGTCGGCCCTGACCGACCGCGCCTCCAGCTGCGTCACCAGGGCGGTGAAGAACTGCAGGTTGCCGGCATAGTTGATCATGTGCGGCTTGCCGACAGCCGCCTCGCAGATGTTGCCCAAGGCTGCGTTAGCCCTCTCCCTGAGCGTAGCCAGCATGGGGCCGTGCACGTGCTCCAGGACCTGCCGCTGGTGTATCTCATCGGCGTTCTGACGTTCGACGGCCTCAGCCTCTTCCACCCGCTGACGTAGACAGAGCACCTCGGCCTGGAGGGCAGCCGACTCCTTCTGCGCTGCCTCTAGGGCGGCCCGGGAAGCGTCAGCCCGCCGCGTCGCCTCATCCCGTTGGGCCCTCAGGGCCGCGGTTCTTCCCTCGGCCTCGACCCGGATCAACTCCAGCTTCCCCTTGAACTCGCGCTCAAGGCCTTGGCGTGCCATCGCCATCCGACGACCAACCTCCTCCAGGACACGTGCCTCCCGTGCGGCGACTTCATCTTCCGCCTGCGTCACCAGGCGCTCCCTCGTCTCCATCCGCTCGTACTCGCGGGTGCGTTCGGCAGCTTCCAGCGTCAATGCTTCATCACGCTTCTGGAGCCCAGCTGGGTCGCGAGAGGCCACCTTCATCGAGGCAAGGGCCGCCTCGCGCAGTTCCACTTGCTCCTCCAATGAGTGGGATCGGGCCAGGAGCTCCCGAGCCCGCTCCTCCGCTGCTTCTCGCCGTCGGTCGGCTCCCAGGGCCTCCTCAGCGGCCTGGGATCGGGCCACCCGGGAGGCCTCCAGCGACGCCTTCGCTTCTTCATCTTCAAGGTCGCGCTGGTGATGCGCGAGGGCGATGGCGGCCTCCAGCTCGCGCCTCCCTGCGGCCAGGCGCAGGCCCTCGGCCTCCAGGCGCGCGTCTTCACCAGCGAGCTCCTCCCTGAGCAGGTCCACCGCGTCAGTCGCCCTTCAAAGGAACTCTTGGCGGCGAGCACGACGCTCCCGAGCGCGCCCGAGCACGTCTTCCACACCATCATCTGCCCCAAGTGAGCGCCGTGGGCCACAAATCATCGCTCCTCCTCCAGGCAGGGGGCTGGGGGCTGGCACCCTCACGACGGTCGGGCATGCCACACCAGAAGCCCAACCTAGGGCCAGCCCGTCTCCAGAAGAAGGGCACAGGGGGCGCCTCAGCCAGTCGCAGCCCGCGACCAGATGAGAAGCCCACGGCAGGCCGACTATGCCGAGAGAGGGCCCGCGGAGGGAGATTGGAGGAAGAGAAGGGTTGCGGTGCGCTTTGGGACGGTCCACCCCTTCATTCGCCCGCGCCACGAGAGCAGTGCTGCTCGGAGCACTTGGGGACGATGGGGGAGGCAAGCCAAAGGAGGCGGCGCCTCAGTGACTCCCACGAGCTCGACTGGAAGAGGCCTGCGGAGTAAGGATCAGTAAACGCAGCAATGGGATCAGGAGCCAGGAAAGGAGAAGGCTTACTCGTCAGTAGCGAAGTATTTCCAGCGCTTCAGCAAGCGATAAGAGAATTCATCACCCAGGGCCTCCCTTTTCCTCCGGAGGGCCTCAAAGTCCACCCGTAAGCGGCCCAAGAGAAGAGCGCAAGGATCAATCTGCGACGAAGACGGAGCAACAAAGCTATCCGCGTCAGGGGCGCCTGCCTGACGCGTGCTGCCAATCACCTCGGCAGAAGACGCGGCCGGGGCCTCAGGAGCCTCGGCCCCAGGCGCTGGGAGCGACTGCTTGCCACCCACAGCCTCTGCAGCACGGGCCTCAGGAGCTGCTCCCTCGAGGGCATCGCCAGGCGCAGTCTCCTCATCCGGAGCCTTATTGGTCTCTGCCATCTCACGCCTCCCTGCCCCGCCACTCGAGGAGGATTCGCTTTGACCGACCGGAAGGGCGGTCACCACCACAGGGTTCTCGCGAGGCCCTTGGAAGCCAGCGGGGCGCATCCCCCATTCATAGAAGGAGGGCATCTGCTTCATGAAGTCGTCCCTGTCCTGGCAGAGGTACAGCAGGGCCCCTCCTCTCTGGATGCTGCCCGGGTTGGGGTCACTAGTCAGGACCAAGAGCACTATCCTTAGCGCCCCAGGCGTCAGGTCTTCTTCCTGGATCCTCATGCGATCATCATGCCCGCTGAAAGCCCACATTCGGCGAGAGTGGCATTGGAGAGGGGCAATGCAGCGTAACAGGAACTCCTTCACCACCTTGGGCGCCGTCACGCCGAGCGATCTCAAGAATGTGAAGCGGAGCCAGACGAAGGCGAGCCGGGGGCTCACGAGCGTCTCCTAGCCCCAGCCCGAATTGGGTACTGCAGGCGAAGTTGGCTTCACCAACAGGGGGCTGGGCACCCCGACATCAACGTACAACCACCGCTCGCGGAACCCAGCTGAAGGCGAAGGAAGCTTGAAGTCAATCACTGAGGCCGCAGTCTCGGGCGCGGCAACGAAGCTCACACACGCTGAGCATTGAGTGGGGTCAGCAAGGCGCAAAGAGAAGAAGTGGCGCAGCAAGGCAACGGAAGGAGGGATGCCCATTATCGCCTCGCATACAAAAGCAAAGACCGAAAGGAGGGTGATGGATTCAGGACCCAGATGCATCATATGGATCTGGTAATGAGAGAGGACGGCCTTGAAGAAATCGGAAAAGGGGGGAGCCAGACCCGCCCACAAGGCGTCGGCAAAATAATGAACCTCAGTGATTATCCTGTCAGTGGGGAAGTGAGACGTAGACCAGGCCGTCGTCCTCCCACACTCGTTGAAGGTGGTGGCCAGAGCCGGGCTGAGCTTATCCAGGCACACACGATTGAGTATGATCGATCGGCCGACGGCGGGGGCCACCGACGGCGGCGAGCGAGATGGAGCCATGGGTTTCTTCCCTCTCTCCTTCTTCGTCGGAGCCATGGCGATGGAAAGGAGGGGGAAGATGTGAGATGGGATTGGAGACAAGAGTCGGAGTTCGAAGGGAGGAAGAATAGGGGACGGTCGAGCAACAGGAAGGGGAGCGGCTGTGTACAACTGCGAGTCCACATAGCAGGGCGCAAAATAAGGAAGCGCGGGGGAACAGTGCCGCCCATGTCCAATCAACCGCCATGCAGCGCCCGAGGCCACAGGATGTTAGGGCCCGCGGCACTTCACCCTTGCCCTTTCGCCTCTCAGCACGACCAAGTCCACGCGCGCCTTGGGCCGGGGGCTACTGTCGGCGTTCTGGGAACGGGGGTCCCCAGACTTGCCCGCCTGCGGCCTGCGGCGTGGCTCAAAGGGGGCCAGCATGGCCCATCTTCATCAACGCAAGACCCAAGACCCTCGCGGGGCAGACGACACGACGCTTCCTCACGCACGGCCTCGTCAGGCTGGCTCACGAGGAGGTGGAGAGATCAAGGCGGGGTACCTCGCGAGGTGCCCATGACGCAAGCCATGACGACCAAGGATGCCAGGCGGGCGCTAGCCCGCGTAGTGTCTCCCTTTCCTCTTTGGTGCAAAGGGGGCAAGCGCAGGTGAGAGGATCAAGCAAAGGCACCCATTTCGGTGCAACGAGACCAAGACCAGTCCAACGGTGGGAAGGAGGTCATTGTGGAGCCCAGAACGGCGTCACCACAGGGCCTTTGGCAGGCGAGGACCAACTTTAGTCAGGATAAGTGTACCAGATGTTCCCCTTCAATTTTGCCAATTGTTGGCGCCCTTCCCGCTCAATATTTGGGAAGAGGCCCAGGGCCTTTGCCGATAAATAGGACTAGCCACCCCCAGGGTAGAGGCAATCAGAATTGAGTACCTAGAGCAGAGAATCAGAGAGAGAGAGAAGGGCGACGGAACTCCCCTAACAGTTCATCCCCCTAGCCATGAACAGACCCTCGCGAGGCTGTTCTTCCCTGTATCGTTCATCATCATCAGCCCAAGAGGCAATCCACCCACCACAAACTAGAGTAGGGTATTACACCACAATGGTGGCCCGAACTAGTATAAACTCTGTGTCTCTTGTGTTGTTCTTTTAGTAGTTAGATCCTTGCGAGACAGAGAGGTAGAGGGCATAATCTTTGCGCGCACCCCAGGGTTCGAACCTTAGGGGTCTGCCGGAACCCAAAATCCGACAGAAACGACAAACTTTCACAACGGTGCACACTTGGGGAGAACACAATTTTTTCTTGAAATTTTAGTGAGGGATCACCTTATAATGCTACCGTCGTCCTAAGAAAAATAAGATGCATAAAAGGATTAACATCACATACAAATCATAAGTGACATGATATGGCCATCAACTTGTTCTTTGATCTCCATCTCCAAAGCACCGGCATGATCTCCATCATCACCGGCATGACACCATGATCTCCATCATCATGATCTCCATCATCGTGTCACCATCAGGGTTGTCATGCCAACCATGCTTCTACTACTATTGCTACTGTTTAGTGATACGTCCATTTTGCATCATGCTTTTATATTGATATTTATTGCATTATGGGCTGTTATTACACGTTATGTCACAATACTTATGCCTATTCTCTCTTATTTTACAAGGTTTACGTAAAGAGGGAGAATGCCGACAGCTGGAATTCTGGGCTGGAAAAGGAGCAAATATTAGAGACCTACTTTGCACAACTCCAAAAGTCCTGAAACTCCATGAAAGTCATTTTGGGAAATAATAAAAAATATTGAGCGGAAGAATTTCACCAAAGGAGGGCCCACCTATCCACGAGGGTGGGGGCGCGCCCCCTACCTCGTGGGCCCCCTGTTGGCTCTCTGATGGCCATCTTCTGCTATATGAGGTCTTTCGTCGAGGAAAAAATCATAAGCAACCTTTCGGGATGAAACTCCGCCGCCACGAGGCAGAACCTTGGCGGAACTAATCTAGGGCTCCGGCAGAGCTGTTCTGCCGGGGACACTTCCCCCCCGGAGGGGGAAATCATTGCCATTGTCATCACCGACGCTCCTCTCATCGGGAGAGGGCAATCTCCATCAACATCTTCACCAGCACCATCTCATCTCAAAACCCTAGTTCATCTGTTGTATCCAATTCTTGTCTCCAAGTCCGGGATTGGTACTAGTAGGTTGCTAGTAGTGTTGATTACTCCTTGTAGTTGATGCTAGTTGGTTTATTTGGTGGAAGATCATATGTTCAGATCCTTTATGCATATTAATACCCCTCTGATTATGAACATGAATATGCTTTGTGAGTAGTTACGTTTGTTCCTGAGGACATGGGAGAAGTCTTGCTATTAGTAGTCATGTGAATTTGGTATTCGTTCGATATTTTGATGAGATGTATGTTGTCTAGCCTCTAGTGATGTTATGTCAACGTCAACTACATAACACTTCACCATTATTTGGGCCTAGAGGAAGGCATTGGGAAGTAATACGTAGATGATGGGTTGCTAGAGTGACAGAAGCTTAAACCCTAGTTTATGCGTTGCTTCGTAAGGGGCTGATTTGGATCCATATGTTTCATGCTATGGTTAGGTTTACCTTAATAGTTTTGTTGTAGTTGCGGATGCTTGCAATAGAGGTTAATCATAAGTGGGATGCTTGTTCAAGTAAGAAAAACACCCAAGCACCGGTCCACCCACATATCAAATTATCAAAGTACCGAACGCGAATCATATGAATGTGATGAAAACTAGCTTGACGATATTCCCATGTGTCCTCAGGAGCGCTTTTCCTTATATAAGAGTTGTCCAGGCTTGTGCTTTGCTACAAAAAGGATTGGGCCACCTTGATGCACTTTATTTACTTTTGTTACTTGTTGCTCGTTACAAATTATCCTATCATAAAACTATCTGTTACCACTTATTTCAGTACTTGCAGAGAATACCTTGTTAAAAACCGCTTATCATTTCCTTCTGCTCCTCGTTGGGTTTGACACTCTTACTTATCGAAAGGACTATGATAGATCCCCTATACTTGTGGGTCATCAAGACTCTTTTCTGGCGCCGTTGCCGGGGAGTGAAGCGCCTTTGGTAGGTGGAATTTGGTAAGGAAAATTTTATATAGTGTGCTGAAATTTACTGTCACTTGTTACTATGGAAAGTAATCCTCTGAGGGGCTTGTTCGGGGTATCTTCACCCCGACCAATAGAGCAAAGAGTTGCTCCTCAACCTACTGAACCTATTGAAAATGAAGTTATTCCCTTTGAAGTTCCTTCGGGTATGTTAGAAAAACTGCTTGATAACCCTTTTACAGGAGATGGAACAAAGCATCTTGATGAACATCTACTTTATGTGGATGAAGTTTGTGGATTATTTAAGCTTGCAGGTATACCCGATGATGTTGTTAAGAAGAAGGTCTTCCCCTTATCTTTGAAGGGAGATGCATCGACATGCTATAGGCTATGTGATGATACGCGATCATGGAACTATAAAAGAATGAAGTTGGAATTTCATCAAAAGTATTATCCTATGCATCTTGTTCATCGTGATCGCAATTATATATATAATTTTTGGCCTCGCGAAGGAGAAAGCATCGCTCAAGCTTGGGGGAGGCTGAAATCAATGTTATATTCATGCCCCAATCATGAGCTCTCAAGATAAATAATTCTTCAAAATATTTATGCTTGGCTTTCTGAAAACAATCGCATCATGCTCGATACTTCTTGTGCTGGCTCTTTTATGATGAAGACTATTGAATTCAAATGGAATTTATTGGATAGAATTAAACGCAACTCTGAAGATTGGGATCTCGAGAAGGTAAGGAGTCAGGTATGACACCTAAGTTTGATTGTGTTAAGTCTTTTATGGATACCGATGTTTTCCGTAAATTTAGCACTAAATATGGACTTGACTCTGAGATAGTAGCTTCTTTCTGTGAATATTTTGCTACATATGTTGATCTCCCCAAGGAGAAGTGGTTTAAATATCATCCTCCCATAGAAGTAAAAGTAGTTGCACCTACTAAAGTTGAAGAAAAGACTGTCACTTATAATGATCCTGCTGTTCCTACTTCTTATGTTGAGAAACCACCTTTCCCTGTTAGAATAAAGGATCATGCTAAAGCTTCAACTGTGGTTTGTAAAAGCAATATTAGAACTTATACACCTCCTGAGCAAGTTAAAGTTGAACCTAATATTGCTATTGTTAAAGATCTCTTGGCTGATAATATTGATGGGCATGTTATTCATTTCTGCGGTGAAACTGCTAGAATTGCTAAACCTTGTGCTCAAGATAAACATAGACCTGTGGTAGGCGTGCCTGTTATTTCTGTTAAAATAGGAGATCATTGTTATCATGGCTTATGTGATATGGGTGCTAGTGTTAGTGAAATACCTTATGACTTATACAAAGAAATTGTTATCATGGCTTATGTGATATGGGTGCTAGTGCTAGTGTTATACCTCATACTTTATACGAAGAAATTAAGCATGAGATTGCACCTGCTAAGTTAGAGGGTATTGATGTCACAATTAAACTTGCCAATAGAGATACTATATCAGCAATGGGAATTGTTAGAGATGTTGAAGTCTTGTGTGGGAAAACTAAATACCATGCTGATTTTCTTGTTCTTGGTTCCCCACAAGATAGCTTTTGTC
The DNA here is from genome assembly GCA_032464435.1 of Aegilops umbellulata. Taxonomy (NCBI): domain Eukaryota; kingdom Viridiplantae; phylum Streptophyta; class Magnoliopsida; order Poales; family Poaceae; genus Aegilops; species Aegilops umbellulata. Next base: position 313,290,737 of record CP136057.1, on the reverse strand, counting down.
CCATTATATTTGGTAGACCCTTCTTGAATACCATTAATGCTAAGATAGACTGCAAAAAAGAATGTTGTTACTATTGGTTTGGGTGATATGACTCATGAGTTTAATTTCTCTAAATTTAGTAAACAACACCATGAAGAAGAATTGCCTAGTAAGGATGAAATTATTGGTCTTGCTTCTATTGCCGTACCTCCTAGTGATCCTTTAGAACAATATTTACTAGACCATGAAAATGATATGCTTATGAATGAAAGAAGGGAAATAGATGAAGTATTCTTTAAGCAGGAACCTATTTTGAAACACAATTTGCCTGTTGAAGTCCTAGGGGATCCTCCTCCACCTAAGGGTGATTCCGTGTTTGAGCTTAAACCGTTACCTAATAATCTTAAATATGCTTATCTTGATGAAAAGAAGATGTATCCTGTTATTATTAGTGCTAACCTTTCAGAGCATGAAGAAGAAAGATTATTGAAAACTCTGAAGAAGCATCGTGCTGCTATTGGATATACTCTTGATGATCTTAAGGGCATTAGTCCCACTCTATGTCAACATAAAATAAATTTGGAAGAAGATGCCAAACCAGTTCGTGATCATCAACGACGTCTGAATCCTAAAATGAAAGAAGTGGTAAGAAAGGAAATACTAAAGCTTCTGGAGGCAGGTATAATTTATCCCATTGTTGATAGTCAGTGGGTAAGTCCTGTCCATTGTGTCCCTAAGGAGGGAGGTGTTACTGTTGTTCCTAATGATAAAGATGAATTGATTCCACAAAGAATTATTACAGGTTATAGGATGGTAATCGATTTTCGTAAATTAAATAAGGCTACTCAAAAGGATCATTACCCCTTGCCTTATATCGATCAAATGCTAGAAAGATTATGCAAATATACACATTATTGCTTTCTAGATGGTTATTATGATTTCTCTCAAATACCTATATCAGCTAAAGATCAATCAAAGACCACATTTACTTGCCCTTTTGGTACTTTTGCTTATAGACGTATGCCTTCTGGTTTATGTAATGCACCTGCTACCTTTCAAAGATGCATGATGGCTATATTCTCTGACTTTTGTGAAAAGATTTGTGAGGTTTTCATGGACAATTTTTCCATCTACGGGTCCTCTTTTAATGATTGCTTGAGCAACCTTGATCGAGTTTTGCATAGATGTGAAGAAACGAATCTTGTCTTGAATTGGGAGAAGTGCCACTTTATTGTTAATGAAGGTATTGTCTTGGGGCATAAAGTTTCTGAAAGAGGTATTGAAGTTGATAAAGCCAAGGTTGATGCTATTGAAAAGATGCCATGTCCCAAGGACATCAAAGGTATAAGAAGTTTCCTTGGTCACGCCGGATTTTATAGGAGGTTCATTAAGGACTTCTCAAAAATTTCTCGGCCTCTGACTAATTTATTAAAAAAGGATATACCTTTTGTCTTTGATGATGATTGTGTAGAAGCATTTGAAATACTTAAGAAAGGCTTGATCTCTGCACCTGTTGTTCAGCCACCTGATTGGAATTTACCCTTTGAAATTATGTGTGATGCTAGTGATTATGATGTAGGTGCTGTTCTAGGGCAAAGAGTTGATAAGAAATTAAATGTTATCCATTATGCTAGTAAGACTCTAGACAATGCTCAAAGAAATTATGCTACTACTGAAAAAGAACTGTTAGCAATTGTATTTGCTTGTGATAAGTTTAGAGCTTATATTGTTGATTCTAAAGTAACTGTTCACACTGATCATGCTGCTATTAAAATATCTTATGGAAAAGAAAGATGCCAAACCTAGACTCATTAGATGGGTTCTCCTGCTACAAGAATTTGATTTGCATATTGTTGATAGGAAAGGAGCGGAGAACCCCGTTGTAGACAACTTGTCTAGGTTAGAAAATGTGCTTGATGACCCACTACCTATTGATGATAGCTTTCCTGATGAGCAACTAAATGTCATAAATACTTCTCGTATAATGGTTTTATTAGACGTTGTGTACCACCTAGTTTACATTGAGATTTCATATTGATCTTATTGAGATTAATGACTTCACATAGAATGAGTATGATGATTAAAAGTTTTTGGGAGTTGGCAGACATAGCTTTGATCATCGTTGCAATTAATAGGAAGTAATAAGGAAAGAGAGGTTTCACATACAAATATATTATCATTGACATCTTTTATGATTGGGAGCACTCATTAAAATATGTCATGCTAAAGAGTTGATGTTGGACAAGGAAGACAACGTAATGAGTTATGTTTTCTTATTTCTGAGATAAAGTATATTGTCATGGATCATCCAACATGTTGAGCTTGCCTTTCCCCCTCATGCTTTCCTGATTATGCTAATTACATTGTTGCTAATTTTATACCACCTAGTTTCACATACCAACAAAAGAAAACGTTTTTCTGTGATTTGAGGCATTACTTTTGGGATGACCCACATCTTTATAAATAAGGAGTAGATGGTTTTATTAGACGTTGTGTACCTGAGCATGAACAGGAACAGATCCTACGCAAGTGCCACTCCGAAGCTTATGGACGACACCACGCGGGAGAGAGAACTGCACATAAGGTATTGCAATCCGGTTTTTATTGGCCTACTCTCTTCAAGGGTGCCCGTAAGTTTGTCTTGTCATGTGATGAATGTCAAAGAATTGGTAATATTAGTAGACGTCAAGAAATGCCTATGAATTACTCACTTGTTATTGAGCCATTTGATGTTTGGGGCTTTGATTATATGGGACCTTTTCCTGCCTCTGATGGATATACACATATTTTAGTTGCTGTTGATTACGTTACTAAGTGGGTAGAAGCTATTCCAACTAGTAGTGCTGATCATAACACTTCTATTAAAATGCTTAAATAAGTTATTTTCCCGAGGTTTGGAGTCCCTAGATATTTAATGACTGATGGTGGTTCACATTTTATTCATAGTGCTTTCCGTAAAATGCATGCTAAGTATGATGTTAATCATAGAATTGCATCTCCTTATCACCCACAGTCTAGTGGTCAAGTAGAATTGAGTAATAGAGAGCTCAAATTAATTTTGCAAAAGACTGTCAATAGGTCTAGAAAGAATTGGTCCAAGAAACTTGATGATGCATTATGGGCCTATAGAACTGCATACAAAAATCCTATGGGTATGTCTCCGTATAAAATGGTTTATGGAAAAGCATGTCATTTACCTATCGAACTAGAACATAAGGCATATTGGGCTATTAATGAGCTCAACTATGATTTTAAACTTGCTGGTGAAAAGAGGTCATTTAATATTAGCTCACTTGATGAATGGAGAACCCAAGCTTATGGAAATGCCAAGTTGTTTAAAGAAAAAGTTAAAAGATGGCATGACAAAAGGATACAAAAGCGTGAGTTTAATGTAGGTGATTATGTATTGCTATACAACTCTCGTTTAAGATTTTTTGTAGGAAAACTTCTATCTAAATGGGAAGGCCCCTACGTTATCGAGGAGGTCTATCGTTCCTGTGCCATAAAAATCAATAATTTCGAAGGCACAAATCCGAAGGTGGTGAACGGTCAAAGAATTAAACATTATATCTCAGGTAATCCCATAAATGTTGAAACCAACGTTATTGAAACCGTAACCCCATAGGAATACATAAGGGACACTTTCAAAACGTTTCAGACTTCGAAAAGGAATAGGTATGTGGTACGGTAAGTAAACCGACTCCAAAACAATTTCTAAGGCAATATTTCTCCGTTTTGGAATATTTAGAAAAATAGAAAAATAAGTAGCAGTCCGGGAAGGACACGAGGGCTCCACGAGGGTGGAGGGCGCGCCCCCTACCTCGTGGGCAGCTCATGTGTCTTCTCGACTCCGTTTTCTTGCACGATACATATTTTTGTCGGTAAAAATTCATTATATATTCTCCCGAAGGTTTTGACTCCCGTATCACGCAATTATCCTCTGTTCTTGTTTTGAGCTGTTGTCTGTCAGGGTTGTCAAGGCCAGGCATCATGTCGTCCCCCTCCTCCAACAATGGTGACAAAGATGCTTGGCTAATGAAGACAGAGCTGAAGAGGGAAGAACCCATGGAGATCAACAAGGATGAAGGGATCAAGAAGGCCACAGAGAACCATGCTCCGGTAGGAGAAGACATCCTTCAACTGATCACAATCTTCTTACCCCAACTGAGATCGAAGCTTTCAAGATGATTGAGTTAGCTCGTATTCAAAACAAGTATCTCACAAGTGAAAATATTTTGTTGAAGGAGCATATCTTTGCACTCAAGGGCATTATCCGCAAGTTGGAGAACCTCTTAAGCTCAATGTGCGACTATCCATCACCTCCACCTTCTTCACCAACAAAGGAGACATAATCACATGGGTATGGGCACTCCCCTTGGCAACTGCCAAGCTTGGGGGAGGTGCCCTGGTATCGTATCACCATCACACTCCTATCTTTACCTTTTTCTTAGTTTGATCCTATTAGTAGTATCTTGATCTAGTAGGATAAAGTTTATGGCATGATCTAGTTTTGAGTTTTTGCTTTATGATCTCTCTATGTAATCCAGTCTGTGAGCTATATATATAAAATAAAGATTAGTGTTGAGTCAAGGGCTTGATTATTTTTCCATGATCTTGAGTGAATAAAAGAAAACAAGAAAAGGAATAAAAAGAAAACAAGAAAAGGAATAAAAAGAAATAAAGAGTTCATATTGATCTTATTGAGATTAATGACTTCACATAGAATGAGTATGATGATTAAAAGTTTTTGGGAGTTGGCAGACATAGCTTTGATCATCGTTGCAATTAATAGGAAGTAATAAGGAAAGAGAGGTTTCACATACAAATATATTATCATTGACATCTTTTATGATTGGGAGCACTCATTAAAATATGTCATGCTAAAGAGTTGATGTTGGACAAGGAAGACAATGTAATGAGTTATGTTTTCTTATTTCTGAGATAAAGTATATTGTCATGGATCATCCAACATGTTGAGCTTGCCTTTCCCCCTCATGCTAGCCAAATTCTCAGCACCAAGTAGAGATACTACTTGTGCTTCGAAAAACCCTTAAACCAGTTTTGCCATGAGAGTCCACCATATCTACCTATGGATTGACTAAGATCCTTCAAGTAAGTTGTTGTCGGTGTACTAGAGTAGGGGTACCCTAGTATCCCGAACTTGTGCACGGGCAGTCGTAGCGCCCCGCGGCAAGGCTTGCCGGGCGACCGCCAAGGCCCTCTGTGGCCCCTTTTGAGCCATTCAAGAACAAAGTATTTAAGCCAAGGAGACAAGGCCCCGACAAGAGGAGCTTGCCGGGAAGGCCACTCAAGGCACAAGACCCCGGCAAGAGGAGCTTGTCGGGAAAGCCAACCAGGGCATCTCAAGGAACTTGCCGCGACGCACCACGCGTCCCGGCAAGACCCGGCGAGCGACAAGCTCCCGGACGCGACAAGACAACGGCCGCGGCAAGGCGTTTGCCGCGGCAAGTAACCACTCTGTACCTGCGCTCCAGCACACCCACCTACGTGTCGCTCTGGGACCCTTCCAGGCGTACGTGGCGGGAGGCTGTGCAGCCAGGGGTACACCGTGGCAAGCGGCGCTGACAAGATCGCCATCGTGGTGAGCGGTGGCGTCCCTAACGGTCCCTTTTCTGCACTGTTTGGGTGACGTAGATAGGCATTTAATGCCTTTGTCCCCTGCCGTCAGGGTTAGGTATGATACACTGTGCAGGTAGCTGTACCAACCGCAGCACCTTTTCCATTTTTGCCCTCGCCTACGTTGCCACCTGTCGGTGACCCCTTGAGCATATAAAAGGAGGCCCATGCGCAACGTAGAGGGGGGGGGGGACGAACAGTAGAACACTCACGCTCGGTCTCGTTAGCTGCGGGTGTGTACTGTAGCACTCTGCGCTCCCGAGCAAGAACTCAATACAAACCACAAAGCAGCAGTAGGAGTATTATCTCTCCGGAGAGCTCCGAAGCTGGGTAAACCGCTCGTGTGCCTCGCCTTGATCTGCTCTTCGTGCGACCTCCGCCCCCCGCCGAACCGAAAAGGGGCTCCGTCCCCATAGGTGCTCGTGGAGGCAGTTTCCCCAACATCTTTGGCGCGCCAGGTAGGGGGCGTCGAGGTTGTGTGAACCTGATCCGGTGTTCACACGAGCTAGATCTTCAACATCTTCATCGACATGCCGCCGAAGAAGAAGGCTTCGGAGGCGGCTGCTCCGTCTGTGACAAACCCACCATCGCCAGAGCAAATGGCTGGTGGGGAAGACGCGGGCGGAAGAACGGGCGTCGACGAGGGAGCCCACGGTGCCGCCAGGTCCAAGGACAAAGCTGCGCTGCCCGTCGGCGGCATAGCAGGCTCCCACGACGACCGGGCGTCCGTGGATGCTCCACGCCCATCTCAGGAGGCGCGGGACCGGCAGCGTCATGGTACTCACGGTACCATATGCTTGCTGGACCCAAATCGAGCTGGCGGATCTCGGGATGCTCAAGGCCAGCATGCACACCAACGTGCTGGCGCGAGCGAGGCACGGTCGCCTGGACGGAATACTGCTCCTTCTAACATCGTTGGAAGTCCGAGCATATCCCGCTCCTCGCACTGTTCGCCACCGCTACCCGCCACTCCAGCAGAAGCTTTGGCGCGAGCTCAACTGCTCCTAGACTTCCCTCCAACGCAAGACAAGATCGACGACTGGAGGGCCACCATTCAGAGTCTCATTGGCTTCGCCAACGGCGACACTCCACGGCAGCCGACCACATCGCTGCCGCGGCGAGCTAGCCAGGTGCGAGCCGATGGCGACAAGACCGGGGGGGGGGGTGCAACCACCATGCACTCTCCGCCCCGAAGGCCGAGATCGCCGACTCGCCAGGTCCGCCATGACAGCGACTCCACCGCTTCATCAGATCCGCAAGCTCGTCGCGATCAGCGCCAAGTTCTTCACGAACGACAGCAAGAAGACGCTTGTACTCGCATCGAGCGCCGAAGAGAAGCGCGGTGTAAATCAGACCGGCGCGCTGGGCCCACTGTCGACATGCATGCACCAGGGGAACCAGGCGACCTGCCGTATGCGGTAGGATGCCCTGCATTTACTCGTGAGCTGCGGCAAGTCCAGTGGCCCAACACGAAGAATTTCAAGCCAGACGTACCGGAGAAGTACGACAACAGGTTGCATCCGTCGGAGTTCCTCAGCATCTACACCATCGCGGTGCAGGCTGCCGGGGGGCGAGACGACAAGATCCTTGCCAACTACTTCCCGCTGGTGCTCAAACCCAACGTCAGGTCCTGGCTCATGCACTTGCCGGAAAACTCCATATCTTCCTGGGCAGACCTATGCCATCAGTTTGTCGGCGCCTTTACGGGCGGCCACAAACTTCATGGCCAGGAGAGTGACCTTCACCTGCTTGCCCAGAAGGAAGGAGAGCCCTTGCGCAAGTACATCCAGAGATTCAGCCAAGTGCAATGATACATCCCGGACGTCCACCCTGCCGCGGTCATCAGAGCATTCCACCAGAACGTGCGTAACCGCAGGATGCGGGAGGAGATGGCGATGTGCAAGATCAGAGACGTCAGCGAGCTGTACGCCCTGGCCGATAGGTGTGCACGTGCTAACGAAGGGAGGAACTCCCCGGAGAGAATACAGGAACATGAGGATCTGACAGCGAGGATGCTGCCCCGGCAAATAAAAACCGGCGGCGGAACAACAGGAAGATGAAAGGCAAAGACGTGCTAGTTGTTGAGCAGTCTGGCAACGACGGTGGCGCCAAGAAAGCCAAAGATGGTAGCCCCGGCAAGGAGGTTGCCGCATGCACCAACTGCCAGGCTGTGGCGGCCGCCGACAAGCAGGAAGGCACCAACAAACAGTACTGCAAGATCCACCGCAACAAGGGCCATGACCTCCAGAGCTGTAAGAAGGTCGAGCAGCTTGTCGAGCTGCAAAAGGCCGAGTACGAGCGACGCGACAAGGAGAAAGCCCAAGGAGGTGCTGGAGGATCCGGTACGAAGCGCACCGGCCGGGGAGGACGCCGCGGCAAGGCCAAGCAGCGGCAATGAGACAGACCTCCCCGCGGCCGCGACAAGGATGAAGATGACGACGACGACGAAGACTTGGATAATGACGAGACCAGTGAGCAGGAGTTTCAGAAAGCCAAAGAGGTCTTGTGCGTTGACGGCGGCGCTTCTCTGCATACTTCACACCGCCAACTCAAGCAGTGGGTGCGGGAAGTCAATGCGGCGGAACCACCCGTTGAATCACGCAAGCTTCTGAAATGGTCCAGCACGCCAATCGTCTTTGATATTGAGGACCACCCTGATCGCACAACTGTGGTCGGGTGCTTGCCGATGTTGGTCTCACCAACTATCCGCAACCTCAAGGTCACTAAGATGCTAGTTGACGGCGGGTCCGGCTTGAACCTGATCTCCTCCGCTGTGCTCCGGAAACTCCAGGTCCCTGACAGCGAGCTCGAAGAGACCGGCACATTCCAAGGAATCAACCCGGGAAGGAGCAAGCCAAAGGGGAAGATCACGCTGCCGGTGACATTTGGCAGCGAGCTAAACTTCAGGACTGAGAGGATCACTTTTAACGTTGCCGATTTTCCATTGCCTTACAATGGAATTCTCGGCCGTCCAGCGCTCGCCAAGTTCATGGCGGCCTCTCACTACGCGTACAACACGCTGAAGATGCCAGGCCCGATAAGTGTCATCTCTGTCCTTGGCGACAACAAAGATGCTCTTATCTGTGCCGACAAGATCTACCGGGAAGCAGCAGCCGCAACGGATCGCGAGACACTTGCCGCTGAAGCTCCCGGAGGGAAGAAGAAGACCAAGCCCGGCAAGAGTTCTGATGCCCACTCCGGCAAGCGTACCTCTTCGGAGTGCTACGCTACCGTCGAGGACGCACCATCGAGCTCCACCGGCAAGTGTATGAAGACAATGGCAGCTCCGCCAGCGACCAAGAAGGTGTCCGCCAAGGAGGACGGCACTGGTGGTACTTTCACCATCAGTGCCACTCTCGACCCTAAACAGGAAAGCGCGCTCATTGCTTTCCTATGGGCGAATGTCGATGTGTTTGCGTGGCAACCGTCTGATATCCCCGGTGTTCCCAGGAAAGTAATTGAGCACCACCTTGCCGTCTGTCCACATGCGCGGCCCGTCAAGCAGTAAGTCAGAAAGCAAGCAGTGGAGCGCCAAGAATTCATCGCAGAAGAGATCAAGAAGTTGGAAGCAACAGGCCTTGTCAGAGGAGTGCTCCATCCTACGTGGTTGGCCAATCCTGTAGTCGTGCGCAAGGCAAACGGGAAATGGAGGCTTTATAACAACTTTACCGATGTCAATAAAGCTTGTCCCAAAGACCCATTTCCCTTGCCGCGCATCGACCAGATTGTTGACTCCATGGCCGGATGTGACTTGCTTTCATTTCTTGACGCATACTCAGGATACCATCAGATCTTCATGGCAGAAGAGGATGAGGAGAAAACCGCATTCATCACTCCATGTGGCACGTATTGTTTCATACGGATGCCTTTCGGTTTGAAGAATGCTGGTTCGACATTTGCAGGAGTAGTTCATACCGCTTTTGAGCCACAAATACACAGAAATGTGGAATCCTACATGGATAACATAGTGGTCAAGAGCAGGGACAAACAAACTCTAATTCAAGATCTAGAAGTGACTTTTGCAAATCTGCGCAAGATCAGCCTCAAGCTCAACCCCGAGAAGTGCGTGTTTGGAGTCCCTTCCGGCAAGCTTCTCGGGTTCTTTGTGTCTCAGCGAGGAGTTGAAGCCAATCCCGACAAGATCAAGGCCATTGAGCAGATCGAAGCACCGAAGCGTGTCAAGGATGTACGGAGACTTGCCGGCTGCGTGGCGGCTCTCAGCAGGTTTATCTCTAAGTCTGCTGAGCGCGCCCTGCCGTTTTTCAAAATTTTGAAAAAGGCAGGTCCAATGAAATGGACTCCGGAAGCGGAGGCTGCGCTACAGGACTTGAAGAGATACCTGTCCTCCACTCCAATACTTGTCGCACCTAAACCACAAGAGAAGTTGCTGTTGTATCTGGCGGCAACCAATCAAGTGGTTAGTGCTGCGTTAGTAGCGGAGAGGGAGGCTGATGATGAGCCAGCGACCGCGGCAAGCACATCCAGCGACAAGCAGGGGGCTTCCCCGACAAGCTCTGGTCCCGACAAAGATGGATCTGCGCAGATGTGTGAAGAAATACAGCAGAAGAGAATGGTGCAGCGCCCAGTCTACTTTGTCAGTTCCCTTCTGCAGGGGGCTAGGTCAAGGTACTCTGGTGTGCAGAAATTGCTTTTCGGCCTTCTCATGGCCTCGAGAAAGCTGCGCCATTACTTCCAGGCACATGAGATAACAGTTGTCACTCGTTTTCCGCTGAAGAGGATACTACAGAATCCAGAAGCAACAGGCAGGATTATTGAGTGGGCACTAGAACTGTCAAGCTTTGGCCTCAAGTTTGAGAGCACTTCAACTATCCAAAGCAGAGCATTGGCAGAATTCATAGCAGAGTGGACGCCAACACCAGATGAAGAAATTCCAAAAACGAGCATCCCCGTCAAGGAAGCAAGCAAAGAGTGGCTGATGTACTTTGATGGTGCTTTCTCGCTGCAAGGCGCCGGTGCTGGCGTACTGCTTGTCGCACCCACCGGAGAGCACCTTAAGTACGTAGTCCAGATGCACTTTCCCAAGGAGCAGCAATAAACAATACTGCAGAGTATGAAGGATTGCTTGCCGGTCTCAGGATCGCGGCAGACCTTGGGATCAAGCAGCTCATTGTCAGGGGTGACTCACAGCTTGTCGTCCGCCAAGTAAATAAGAGTTATCAGAGTCCGTTGATGGAAGCTTACGTTGATGAAATGAGGAAGCTAGAAGAGCACTTTGTCGGCCTACAGATGGAACATGTTCCAAGAGCTCAGAACGACATCGCCGATGGCCTGTCAAAGTGCGCAACACTTAAGTTACCTGTGGAACCAGGGATCTTTGTGCTCAAGCTGACTCAACCGTCTGTGATGCCATCAACTGGACAGAGCAAGAAGAGGAAGTTGATTTCTGGTGACTATTTTCCGGCAGAGCTTCCCGAAGCCGCCGCCAAGAAGGTCCCCAAGATCAACACCAAGAGTGCTGGGGAGCAGTCTGCTCCGACAAACCCCAGGGTTTGTTCCGTTGAAGCAGATGCTCCCGACAAGTTTTGCTCCGGCAAGCTTGTCGGGGAACGTCAAGCTCCGGCTGAGCCGCAGGTTCTCGCCGTAGAAGCGGATGTTCCCGCAGCAGCAGATATGCCTTTAGTCCTTGTTGTTGAGCCGCAAGCTCCAGCATGGGCACAACAGATTGTTCGTTTCCTTCAGACAGGAGTACTTCCCGAAGAGCAAGAAGAAGCGGAAAGAGTAGCCCGGCAGTCAAGTATGTACCAGTTTGTCGACAACGCACTATACAGAAGAAGACTCAACGGTGTGAAATTGAAGTGTATTCACCGGGAAGATGGACAGAAGCTGTTGGCAGAGATACATGGAGGCATATGTGGTCACCACATTGGTGCAAGAGCGCTTGCCGGCAAAGCTTTCCGGCAAGGTTTCTTTTGGCCGACAGCCCTCCAGGATGCAACTGCACAAGTAACCAAGTGTGAAGCGTGCCAGTTTCATTCCAAGCAGATACACCAGCCAGCTCAAGCTCTCCAGACGATCCCTTTATCCTGGCCATTTTTGGTCTGGGGGCTCGACATCCTCGGCCCCTTCCCCCGAGCAGTCGGGGGCTTTGAGTACTTGTACGTCGCAATCGACAAGTTCACAAAGTGGCCGGAAGTGGAAGCAGTGAGGAAGGTGACAGCACAGTCAGCAGTCAAGTTCTTCAGGTCGATTGTTTGCCGCTTTGGGATCCCTAACAGGATCATCACCGACAACGGTACGCAATTCATGAGCCGCACCTTCATGCAGTACGCCCAAGATCTTGGCGCCAAGGTCTGCTTCGCTTCTGTTGCTCATCCCAGGAGCAACGGTCAAGCGGAGAGGGCAAATGCTAAAGTGCTGCGTGGACTCAAGACCAGGACTTTTGATAGGCTGCACAAGTGCGGAAGAAACTGGATTGAGGAGCTGCCGGTGGTTCTTTGGTCGATCAGGACGACGCCAAATCGAGCCACTGGCCAGACACCTTTCGCTCTAGTCTATGGAGCAGAGGCAGTTCTCCCCACGGAACTCGTATACGGGTCACCTCGAGTGCTTGCTTATGATGAGCTTGAGCAAGAGCAGCTGCGGGAAGATGACGCGCTGCTCCTTGAGGAAGACCGTCTTCAGGCTGCTGTGCGAGCTGCTCGCTACCGGCAAGCTTTGCGCCGCTACCATAGCCGCAAAGTTAACACCATAAGTCTCGAGGAAGGCGACCTTGTTCTTCGGTGCGTTCAGTCCGCCAAGAATTCCAACAAGTTGACGCGGAAGTGGGAAGGCCCTTATCAGGTGAAACGAGTCACTAGGCCTGGCGCTGTCTGCCTTGAGACCGAAGATGGCATTCCGGTGAGCAACTCCTGGAACATCGAGCATCTTCGTAAGTTTTACCCGTAAGGCGCGGTTGTCGAACCCTGTTCCGGCAACCACCTTTTTGTACAAGTCTTGCCGCTGTTGCATGTAATCCTTTGTACAAAGCCAGGCGCAGACCCCGTGCATAAATAAAGCTCATGTGCTCCGCACGTCTTGTCAATTTCATGCTTTTTATTTTTTGCATGAGTTATCTGAAACTTTGTGCAGCGAACACCCCCGGTAAGCAATAACGAGTCGTAAGGCTCCATATCATTATTTTCTCTACTTTCTTTTTTCTCAAGGAAAGGAAGGTTCCTTCGCCCACAAGTTTGCCGGGGGGAAGGGGAAGATAATGGTATGGCCCAGGCGTCGTTCAAGAAAGTTTCGCCTTGCCGGGAAGCAAACGACAGAAAAGCTAAGTTGCCAAAGTTTGAGCAATCAGATGTTTTTAAATTTTTTAAGTTATCTTCCTTGAACGACCATGCTTTGTATGGAAAACCTGTGCACGAAGGAACTGGCTCGCGGCTAGTTGCGCCCTTACTTTGTTTCGAGTTCGCTCCAGTTTAAGTGTGCTGCGACTAGAGTCGCGCCCTTACTTTGTTTCGAGTTCTTGCTCAACAACTTAAGCGAGCTGCGGCTAGTTACGACAAGGTTTCTTGTCGGCAACGGCACTGCCAGCAGGCTGCTGACGTCCCGCACTCAGCGCTCGCGGCGAGGGCGCCTGCGCCGGCAAGTTCCCTAAAAGCGTAGGGAAAAAATATACAAAGGAAGGAGTCAAGTAAAGGAAATAACATTGCAATCGCTGCCCAAAATAGAGTTATATTACAAAATAGTTTGTCGCGGCTCTAATAGACTGTTTTCATAACATGATCAGCAGTGACAAGAAAAGAAGAAAACGGGCGGCCTAGTCCACGCGATCGCCCTCAACCCTCTTGATCCCGCTCACCTTGTCCACAATGGGTGCGACAAGGTCCTTGAGCGCCTCCAGATCAGCTTCCGCCAGCAGCGATCTGAGGAGATTGGTAAGGTTGAGGCCCGGGTTGCGGAAGGCTACCTTCACCAACACCTTCTGAAGAGCTCCCGCGCAGATCTTGCGCGACTCGTCGGCCAGCTGCTTTGGGATCCTCTCCCGGAGTCGCTGGAGGGCCGTCGCCACGCCTTTGAAGAACAGAGTGAGCTTGGCGCTGGATGGGAGGGTCTCATCAGAGGGATACCCGAGATCCCCCATCCCCAGCTGCGCCAGCTCCTTGTCGATGTCTGCGGCAGCATTCACAAGACCCTCCGCCCGCTGCTCCACAGTTTCTCTAAAATCGTTCTGGGTGGCGGCAATGCTCTCCAGCAGCGCCTTGTCGGCCTTGATCTCCTTCTTCAGGGACGCCTCCTGCTCCGTGGCGCCGTCCAGCGTCTTGGTCAAAGCAGCCAGCTTCAGCTCAAGATCGGCGTTGGAATCCTTGGCGGCGCTAAGCTCCTTGATCTTCTCGGCGAGACGACCCTGCAGCTCACCAAAGGTGTAGGCGTCCTTCTCGCGCTCATGCTTGAGCGCGGCAAGCTCTTCACCGCTCGCCTTAAGATCAGTCTCCAGCTGCGCCACCTTCGTCTCCAGCTCCTCCTTGGCGGCCTCGGCAGCTGCGGCAGCGTCCTTTGCTTCCTTGAGAGCTCCGCTGAGTGTTTGCTCGCGCGCAGCAAGCTCCTCTTTGTGGCTGTCCAGGCTGGCCTTCAGCTGCACCAACTCGCCCTCCCGCGCAGATAGCTCCTCGGCGGCAGGCCGCTGTTGCTCTGCAACTTCTGCCTTCTCGAGGATGAAGGCCTTCTGCGCCTCATCGAGCTGCACATGCTCCGCCGCCAGCGACCGGAGAGCTGCCTGGTTGAGACCTCGGAGCTCCTCCGCGCGCTTCTCCATGTCCACCCCCGCCTTCGCGACAAGCGCTTCGCAGGACGCCAGTTTGGCTTGTCGAGCGCGGTAGAGCGACACCAGCTTCCGCAGCAGTCGCTCCTCCTCAGGCTCGTCGCTGCTACTGCTTGGCGTGTCGACCAGCGTCAGCCCAGCGGAGCGAGCACCTCCACGTCAAAGCTTTCTCGTTCGACCGGCGCCCTGGACGTTGACGCCCAGGGGAGGTTGGTGAAGACGTCATCGCCGGCCTTCAAGTATACACCTGGCTGGGGCTCTTCGGAGCCTGACGCTGCGGCAGCGGCGGGAGGATCGGCGGTCGGTGTAGCGCCTGTCGCTCCTGCGGCCTCAGGGTCGTCAGTGCGATCGCCAGACCCCACGTCAGCTGCTGCGGCGGCAGCCTTGGCGGCCTCTTCGCCGGCGGGATCATCAGCGCCGGCCGCTTCCTCGGTGGCGGCGACATCATCAACAGCAACCTCAGTCTCCATCGACTCCGCAGTAGATGGATCCGACGGCCGAAAAAGGAAGAAAAGTCAAGCAAATATCCCAAAAGAAGATCAAACGAAGAAGAACCCAAGGGAAGTTTAGAAGAAAGGAGTACCTGTACCAGGCTCGGCAGTTGGGATCTCCGCTGCCGGGGGGTCGCTGGTACTGTCCCTTGCCGAAGAATTCTCCCTTGCCGGGGAGCTCTCCCTTGTCGGAGACTTCTCCCTTGCCGGGGAGCTCTCCCTTGTCGGAGGATTCTCCCTTGCCGGAGAACTCTCCCTCGGCGGCGTAGTCGAAGCAGATGGCATGTCAGGGGCGGCATCCGGACGCTCCTGGTGGTGCTGCTCTGCTTCTACACAAGCCAACAGTCAGATATCAGCAAACAAAGAGTATCGATGCGCGCCTAACAGCGGGAAGCAAACCATATACTTACGCTGGGGGCTGCGGTGGGGGCTGCTCTGAAGAACAGCTGCCGGGTCCGGCAAGTTTGTCTCGGGCGCACCCCCTGCTGGCACGGTGGGATCGTCCTCAATGACAATCACCGGGACCTTGGCTCTCTTTGACGCTCTCTGGGCCAGAGTCCTAAAAAGGAATAGGTTCAGAGTAAAGCAAATGAGATACAAGACAAGACATCAAGTATTGAAGACATACAAGTACAACAAGAATCTTACTCTTCTTCTTCCTCGTCGGAGCTGAGCGTGGAGAAGTCAAAGCCTGGCCCACCTCCGGCGCGAGGAGGCGGAGGAATAGGATCCCTTGGCCGATTGGCGGGAGCTGGAGCGGCGGACCGGGAGGACCCCGCTCCAGTTACCGTTGCAGCGTGAGGAGCTTCCGCGGAACAGAACTTGCCGCAGTGGAGCGAGTCGTGCGGAGCGGCGGGGGTTGACTGGTCCGCCGCTCCGCTACGTCCCCGGCCTTGCGAAGACGCCTTCTTGGTGGGGCCGGGGGCTCTGCTTGTGGAGCTGGGGGCTCTGCTTGCGGCAAGCTGCCCGAAGACGAAGAGGAAGAGGAGCCGATCTCCAACGAGCCGCTCGTATCCTCGGCGGGCCCGCTCGGCCCGATGCCCGGCAGGCTCTTCCTCGCCGGCAAGATCCTCTCGCTCGACAAGGCTTGCCGCCTCTGCTGCCTCAGCCTCCTCCACGGTGAACCCAAACTCGCCCGCAGCTGCGGCTGCCGCCGCCTCTTCCAGCCTGGTGGTGATGCGCTTGAGCTCCTCGTCGGTGGTGTCACGGGTGAGGCCCCTCTGTTCATCGGCATCGACCGACACTTCTACCAAGCCATCGAAGAATGCCCGCACGACATCATCTGCAGGCTCTATCCAGGCTGGGTCAATTCCATGCGAGTCGCACAGCGGCATCATTGCACGAATGCGGTCGAGCGAGGAGTTGTTGCACAGCGGAACGACGCCCCTCGGCAACCTGAACACTTCGGGATGCTATGGGTCGTACTTGAACAACTCCTGGAGCATCGAGTTGAGCTCCAGGACAGTGAAGTTGAAGTTGAGGCCCGACCGCAGCCTCATGATATCCGCCGCGTTCTGGAACTCCCAGGCGGGTCTCCTCCTCTCCTGCAGGGGGGCGATGCGGTGGCGAAGGAAATCTGCGCCAACCGCTCCTACAGTAAGCCCGGCAAGCCTGAGGCGTAGGATCCGGGCGACGGCAATCTTCAGTCTGTCATCTTCCGGGGCCAAGATACTCCAATCACTGCCGCGCACTACTGGGGTTTGGCGCAGGGCGGTAAACGGCTGCGGGTTCTCCTCGACAATCAGGCACCAGTCCGCTCTCCACTCCTCCCACTTGTTGCGGAACTCTCCATCCAGATAAGCATCCTTCTTGCCGGCTTTTGAGATCCAGGCGATTCCACCGGATAAGGGCTCTCCTTTCTCAACTCGAGGCGAAAAGAAGTGGCGGAAAAGGGCTACGTTTGGATGGATTCCGACAAAGTTTTCGCAGAGATGTGCGAAAACTGCCATGGTCAGGACAGCATTGGGGGTGAAGTCAAGGAGGCGGAGCCCATAGGTGTTCATGACGTCACAGAAAAATTCAGAAAAGGGCGGGCAGAGCCTGCAGTAGAAGAACAAGGCGAAGAAAGGGTACCCAGTGGGAGCCTTTTTCCAAGCGGCAGCTGGGAGTACCCTCGTGCGCGGGTGCGCCCGCATCGCCGTCGACCAAAAGAGGTAGTAGTACTCCTTCAGCTCTTCCGCGTCAAGCCTCGGAGGGAAGATTGCCCGCTCCTTTCGCAGCGCCGCGAGCCGCTGCGCCTCGGCCGACTTCGCCTTCTCGGCTTTCGGAGCCATGGCGGGAATGGTGAGGGAGGACGACGGCGTTGGTGGTGCTGGTGGCGATGGGGGCGGAGCGCTGCTCTCCTTCGGCTTTGGGAAGAAGGGGAGTGGCGGAGATTCTCGAGGAAGGAATAGCAACGGGCAGATGGGTGAACTGCCCCTGTTTCCCCTGCTTATAAGGAGGGAGGGGGCGGACGGTCCGCTTTTCCGAATAAAGAACCACCCACGACCTCTCCCACGACGCCGCAATCGACGCGTGCCGTTCAGGGAGGGCGCGGTGGATACGGGGTAAGATACGGCGTGATCCAGGCCGCGCTTGCCCGTGCCCTGTTTTGGGCTTGGCCCAACAGCGCTCGGCACCGTGTATGGCCCAGGCCCGGGGGCTCCTGTCGGTGTACTAGAGTAGGGGTACCCTAGTATCCCGAACTTGTGCACGGGCAGTCGCAGCGCCCCGCGGCAAGGCTTGCCGGGCGACCGCCAAGGCCCTCTGTGGCCCCTTTTGAGCCATTCAAGAACAAAGTATTTAAGGAAAGGAGACAAGGCCCCGGCAAGAGGAGCTTGCCGGGAAGGCCACTCAAGGCACAAGACCCCGGCAAGAGGAGCTTGTCGGGAAAGCCAACCAGGGCATCTCAAGGAACTTGCCGCGACGCGCCACGCGTCCCGGCAAGACCCGGCGAGCGACAAGCTCCCGGACGCGACAAGACAACGGCCGTGGCAAGGCGTTTGCCACGGCACGCAACCACTCTGTACCTGCGCTCCAGCACACCCACCTACGTGTCGCTCTGGGACCCTTCCAGGCGTACGTGGCGGGAGGCTGTGCAGCCAGGGGTACACTATGGCAAGCGGCGCTGACAAGATCGCCATCGTGGCGAGCGGTGACGTCCCTGACGGTCCCTTTTCTGCACTGTTTGGGCGACGTAGATAGGCATTTAATGCCTTTGTCCCCTGCCGTCAGGGTTAGGTATGATACACTATGCAGGTAGCTGTACCAACCACAGCTCCTTTTCCATTTTTTCCCTCGCCTACGTTGCCACCTGTCGGTGACCCCTTGAGCATATAAAAGGAGGCCCATGCGCAACGTAGAGGGGGGGGGGGCGAACAGTAGAACACTCACGCTCGGTCTCGTTAGCTGCGGGTGTGTACTGTAGCACTCCGCGCTCCCGAGCAAGAACTCAATACAAACCACAAAGCATCAGTAGGAGTATTATCTCCCCGGAGAGCTCTGAAGCTGGGTAAACCGCTCGTGTGCCTCGCCTCGATCTGCTCTTCGTGCGACCTCCGCCCCCCGCCAAACCGAAAAGGGGCTCCGTCCCCATAGGTGCTCGTGGAGGCAGTTTCCCCGACAGTTGTCATTGGTGCAAAGCAATAAAAATTTCTCTCTAAATATGTATGATCGATTGGTGTGGAGGAAATAAGCTTTATATGATCTTGTGATGTGGAAGAAATAAAAGGGACGGACCGCATAATAAAGGTTCATATCACAAGGGGAAATATAAAGTGACGTTCTTCCGCATTAAGATTTTGTGCATCCAACCATAAAAGCGCATGGTAACCTCTTCTTCCTTCTGCGAAGGGCCTATCTTTTATTATTATCTTCTACCTTATGCAAGAGTCATGGTGATCTTCACCTTTCCTTTTTACATTTTATCCTTTCGCAAGCACAGTATGTTGGAAAGATCCTGATAGATATATCTAATTGGATGTAGGGGAGCATGAGTTATTATTGTTGACATTACCCTTGAGGTAAAAGGTTGGGAGGCGAAACTATAAGCCCCTATATTTCTCTGTGTCCGATTAAAACTCCATAACCACAAGTATCGCGTGAGTGTTAGCGATTATGAAAGATTAAATGATAGTTGAGTATGTGGACTTGCTATTGAGCTCTGACATAGACTCTTTCTGATGTTATGATAAATTGCAATTGCTTCGATGACTGAGATTATAGTTTGTTGGTTCTCAATAAAGTTTATGAATCGTACTTTGCATTGTGAATAAATTATTACTTGAGCATAAGGAATCATATGACGATATCTATATATGTTGTTGTTATGATAATAATCATGATGCCCTCATGTCCTTATTTTATTTTTATCGACACCTCTACCTCTAAACATGGGGACATATTTATCGTTACCGGCTTTCGCTTGAGGACAAGCGAGGTCTAAGCTTGGGGGAGTTGATACGTCCATTTTGCATCATGCTTTTATATCGATATTTATTGCATTATGGGCTGTTATTACACGTTATGTCACAATACTTATGCCTATTTTCTCTTATTTTATAAGGTTTACATAAGGAGGGAGAACGCCGACAGCTGGAATTCTGGGCTGGAAAAGGAGCAAATATTAGAGACCTATTTTGCACAACTCCAAAAGTCCTGAAACTCCACGAAAGTCATTTTGGGAAATAATAAAAAATATTGAGCGGAAGAAATTCACCAGAGGGGGGCCCACCTGTCCACGAGGGTGGGGGGCGCGCCCTACCCCCCAGGGCGCACCCCCTGCTGGCTCTCCGATGGCCATCTTCTGCTATATAAGGTCTTTCGTCGAGGAAAAAATCATAAGCAAACTTTCAGGATGAAACTCCGCCGCGACGAGGCGGAACCTTGGCGGAACCAATCTAGGGCTCCGACAGAGCTGTTCTGCCGGGGACACTTCCCTCCCGGAGGGGGAAATCATCGCCATCATCATCACCAACGCTCCTCTCATCGAGAGAAGGCAATCTCCATCAACATCTTCACCAGCACCGTCTCATCTCAAAACCCTAGTTCATCTCTTGTATCCAATTCTTGTCTCCAAGTCCGGGATTAGTACTAGTAGGTTGCTAGTAGCATTGATTACTCCTTGTAGTTGATGCTAGTTGGTTTATTTGGTAGAAGACCATATGTTCAGATCCTTTATGTGTATTAATATGCCTCTGATTATGAACATGAATATGCTTTGTGAGTAGTTACGTTTGTTCTTGAGGACATGGGAGAAGTCTTGCTATTAGTAGTCATGTGAATTTGGTATTCGTTCGATATTTTGATGAGATGTATGTTGTCTAGCCTCTAGTGGTGTTATGTGAATGTCGACTACATAACACTTCACCATTATTTGGGCCTAGAGGAAGGCATTGGGAGGTAATAAGTAGATGATGGTTTGCTAGAGTGACAAAAGCTTAAGGGACAATTGCATTTTTACCCCTAGTTGGTTCCTATCCACGGGTTTTGCCCTTACTTTTCGAGCTTGCTCAGTTTTGCTTACTTTTTCTGTCGTGGTCCCTCGAATGCCCTTTGACCATTTGACCAAAACTTTAAAAATTCATAACTAATTCATATGAACTAAGAAAAATGAAAATAAGATATCAAAATGTTCAGATAAACATTACGTTTATGTGCATATCATTTGCATTCAGGACAAAAGCACCCTTTAAACTACATGATGTAATTAATTTTATTAACATTATTAAAAATAAAAAGGTATAAACAATTTTCTTTTGATGAATAAGAAATACATGCAAATGTAGGTGATGTTTTCTAAACATCCAGATATCTTATTTGCATTTTTCCGAGTTCATATCATCTTGTTAAGAATGTTCTAACGACTTTGACCATTATTTGGAAACTTCATAACAAGTTGATACGAACTCAGAAAAATGCAAATAAGATATCAGGATGTTCAGAAAACATCACCTACATTTGCATGTAATTTTTATTCATGAAAAATATTGTTTATACCTTTCTTATTTTTAATAATTTTAATAACATTAATTACCTTAGGTAGTTTAAAGGGTGCTTTTTTCCTGAATGCAAATGATATGCACATAAAGGTAATGTTTATCTGAACATTTTGATATCTTATTTGCATTTTTCTGAATTCATATGAATTAGTTATGAATTTTCAAAGTTGTGTTCAAACGGTCAAAGGGCATTCGAGGGACCTCGGCGGAAAAAGTAAGGGCAAAACTGAGCAAGCTCGAAAAGTAAGGGCAAAACCCGTGGGTAGGAACCAACTAGGGGTAAAAATGCAATTGTCCCAAAGCTTAAACCCTAGTTTATGCGTTGCTTTGTAAGGGGCTGACTTGGATCCATATGTTTCATGCTATCGTTAGGTTTACCTTAATACTTTTGTTGTAGTTGCGGATGCTTGCAATAGAGTTTAGTCATAAGTGGGATGCTTGTTCAAGTAAGAACAACACCCAAGCACCGGTCCACCCACATATCAAATTATCAAAGTACCGAACGCGAATCATATGAACGTGATGAAAACTAGCTTGACGATATTCCCATGTGTCCTCGGGAGCGCTTTTCCTTATATAGGAGTTGTCCAGGCTTGTCCTTTACTACAAAAGGATTGGGCCACCTTGTTGCACTTTATTTACTTTTGTCACTTGTTGCTCGTTACAAATTATCCTATCACAAAACTATCTGTTACCACTTATTTTAGTACTTGCGGAGAATACCTTGCTAAAAACCGCTTATCATTTCCTTCTGCTCCTCATTGGGTTCGACACTCTTACTTATCGAAAGGACTATGATAGATCCCCTATACTTGTGGGTCATCATTTAGCGATAAAGTAAAGCATTACATAGAGCTTAATGATTGACACACATGTCATACAATAATTAAACACAACCCTATGGCTCCTGCCGGTTGCTGTATGCATGGACATGCAAGTCGATATAAACTATTACAAACATGATCATCTCATACATCAAATATATTTCATCATGTCCTTGCGCATATCATATCACAACATACCCTACAAAATCAAGTTAGATGTCCTCTAATTTGTTGTTGCATGTTTTACGTGGCTGCTATGGGTATCTAGCAAGAACGATTCTTACCAAAACCACAACGGTGATATGCAAGTTGCTATTTAACCTTCTACAAGGACCGCCTTCGTCGAATCCGATTCAACTAAGGTGGGAGAGACAGACACCCGCCAACCATGTTTATGCAACAAAGTCACATGTCAGTCGATGGAACCGGTCTCATGTACGTGGACATGTAAAGTTGACCCGGGCCACTTCATCCCACAATACTGCTGAATCAAGAAAATACCAAGGAAGCAATCTGAATATCAACGCCCATAAACTCCTCTGTGTTCTACTCATGATGTCATCTACGCATAGACATAGCTTTGATACCACCGTTGGGGAATGTTGCATGGAAAAAAATCCTATGCTCACCAAGATCAATCTAGGAGATGAACATCAGAGGACAGATTGCATCTACATACCCTTGTAGTTCGCTCAGCGGAAGCGTTAAGAAACGCGGTTGATGTAGTCGAACGCCTTCATGATCCAATCATGATCCATCCCACGAACTCCCGATCCAAGTGCCGAACGAACGGCACCTACACGCTCAACACACGTATGACTTGATGACGCCTTCACCTCCTCGATCCAGCGAGCGATGGTGAAGTAGTAGCTCGAGTCCTCCGACAGCACGACGGCATGATGGCGGTGGTGGTGGAGAAATCTTAGCAGGGCTTCGCCTAGCCTCACGAACAAGAAGAAGGACTACGAGGGAGAGGGAGGGCAGCACCGTGGCATAGATGGGTGCGGCCGTCCTCCCTCTACCCCTCTATATGTAGGGGAAATGGAGGAGGCGGGGCACCCCAGGGTTCCCCGGGGGGGGGGGGGGCGGCTGCCACCAGGGGGAAACCCTAGATGGGTTTTGGTGCGCCTCCCCCAGGAGCCTTGGCCCCCAAGGCAAAGGGGTGGCTGCCCTAGGGGAGCGCCCCCACCCCTTCGAGAGCTCCTCCCAAGCGCCTTAAGCACCAATGAGTGTAGCTGGCGCTCACGCTACCTTCTTTATGGGCCGGCCCAGCAAGGAGCCAGCGCTCGCTTCCCGCTTGTGTCTGAATCGAGTATGCCAACAACAGATTCTCAAAATAAAAGTATGACCAGTAGCAGTTGACCGGTCAAATCGTTAAATTAGGGGAAAACAAAAGAAATAATTCACAACCTTCGAAAAGTTCATCGATTTTGAAAAAAGTTCATCGAATTTGAAAAAGTTCACAAATAAAAAAATGTTTATAAATTTTCAAAAAAATGTTCATTAAATTTGAAATAAGTTCATCGACTTTGCAAATAGTTCACAAAATTTGAAAAAAGTTCATCGAATTT
Organism: Aegilops umbellulata; assembly: GCA_032464435.1. Lineage (NCBI taxonomy): Eukaryota > Viridiplantae > Streptophyta > Magnoliopsida > Poales > Poaceae > Aegilops > Aegilops umbellulata. The sequence goes on along the minus strand of CP136057.1, from coordinate 313,267,490 downwards.
GAAAATAAGTTCATTGAATTTGAAAAAAGTTCATCAATTAGAAAATAGTTTGCTGATTTCAAAAATAGTCCACCGAATTTGGAAAAAATATCATTTATTTTCAAAACAAGTTATTTGAATTTGAAAAAGTTCATCTAATTAGAAAAGTGAGAAAGTTAAACAAAAAGAACGGAAAATAAAACAAAAAGGAACTAGAGAAAAGAAAAGGAGAAAAAGGAGAATGAATAAGAGATAAAAAACAAAACCAGTTTGGGGCACGAGTAAAGAAACACAAATAGATGTAGAAACTAACGTGAGATGCTGTAGCGGAGTTGGTTAGTACTATTAGTATCGAACCTGAAGATGGGGGTTCAATTCTCATTAGTGCACCTTTTTGTTGCGATTTAGGAAAAAGGAAGGAAGCTGGGCCGGCCCAGTGCGCTGGGAGGGTATTCGCCCATTCATAAATAAGCCTTTAATGGGTGCTTAGAGCGCCAAATAGGATTTGGCCACCCCTTCTAGTTATGTGGGAAAGGGAGAGGGGGTGCACATCCCCTTAGTGGGCTGGTTTGTCCCCTCCCCTTGGCCCATGGGCCCCTTAACACTTGACGGGGCCCCCCGAAACCCCTTTCGGTGATGCTGGTCATCACCGAGTACCCTCAGAACAATTCCGGACTCCGATACCCTTCGTCCAGTATACCAATCTTCACCTCCGGAACCTTCGGACCATTCTGGAGTTCCTCATCACGTTCGGGATCTGATCCAGGACTCTGAACAACCTTCGGTAACCACTATAATGACTGAACTATACTTTTTATCGTCACTAAACATTAAGTGTGTAGACCCTGCGGGTTCGAGAACTATGCAGACATGGCTGAGACACCTCTATGATCAATAACCAATAGTGGGACCTGGATGCCCATATTGGTTCCTACATATTCTATGAAGATCTTATCGGTCAAACTTCAATGTCAAGGATTCTGCTATTCCCTTATGCAGTTCCCTTTGTCTATCGGTATGTTACGTGCCTGAGATTCGATCGTCGGTATCCCCATACCTATTTCAATCTCGTTATCGACAAGTATCTTTACTCATTCCATAATACAAGATCCCATGGCTAACTCATTTGTCACATTGCTTGCAAGCTTACTGTGATGTTGTATCACCGAGTGGGCCCTGAGATACCTCTCCTTCATACGGAGTGACAAATCCCAGTCCTGATCCATGCCAACTCAACAGTCACCCTCGAAGATACATGTAGAGCACCTTTATAGTCACCCAGTTACGTTGCGATGTTTGGTACACACAAGGTATTCCTCCGGTGTCAGTGAGTTGCATGATCTCATGGTCATAGGAACATATACTTGACATGCAAAAAATGATAGCAATAAACTTGACATGATCATATGCTACGTTTATAGTTTGGGTCTTGTCCATCACATCATTCTCCTAATGATGTGATCCTGTTATCAAATGACAACTCATGTTTATGGCTAGGAAACCTTAACCATCTTTGATCAATGAGCTAGTCTAGTAGAGGCTCGCTAGGGACACGTTGTTGTCTATGTATCCACACATGTATCTGAGTTTCTGATTAATACAATTCTAGCATGGATAATAAATGATTATCATGAACAGGGAAGTATGTAATAACCAATTTATTATTGCCTCTAGGGCATATTTCCAACACCAACTACAGAGCACTATTGTCATACTTGTGCATTGGGCGTAGCTAATATTGAGTATGTTTCATGAATGGATCAATGATCGAGCATAATGGGCTAGGGATATGTTTCTTTAGCGTTGATATTTTGGAGGACATGCTTGCTTGTTAGTATGCTTGAGTATTTATGCCTTCATGTCAAACTATAGACTATTGCTTTGAATCATTCAATTCCAAATGTCCATGCCACAAAATAAAATATTATATGATGAATATGATAGGTAGGATTCCACATAAAAAATTCTGTTTTTATCATTTACCTACTCGAGGACGAGCAGGAATTATGCTTGGGATGCTTGATATGTCTCCAATGTATCTATAATTTTTTATTGTTCCATACTATTGTAGTATCAATCTTGGATGTTTTATATACACTTACAAGCAATTCTATATCATTTTTTGGGACTAACCTATATAGATGCTAAACTACGAATGGCTGGTTGTGCTTCGTCCACAAGAACAGGTGTACTAACTAGTGGAGTTGGGGTTCACCGTGGTAGTACTGGCGGTTTGGGCACTAGAGCTGCCTTACTAACTGCTCTTGTTTGGGAGCTCTATGGTGGAGCTGGTGTTGTGTGAACTGGAACTGGGTTACTATCTGTTGGGGTTGGGGTTAGATTGGGTGAAGCCGATTCTCTATCCATCGCAGTAAGGGTACAATCTGCGAGAGTCTGGGTTATGTGTGGTAGGGTTGGTTCTCATGGGTGTACAACCGGGGTGCCATCTCCACCAAGAGGTAGCACTGTTTTATTTGAAGACCTTGTTTTTACTCCACTAGATACTGCCATCACCCGCTCCAATTCAAATGGCTGATAAACAAGAAACATTGTTGAATGTACAGATCTTGTATGAGAGACAGATGCAATAGATAGTGTGGAAAAAGAGGGCATGAAATAGTTCACATGTATATTGTTTAACTAAAAAGGATAGCATGACATAATTTCACATATATGATGTTTATCTAAACTTGATAGCATAGCATGACATAAATCAAAGATATGATGACTGGCTAAACATGAAGGCATGAGATAATTATATAATGTCTTTAGTAAACAGGTTCACATGACATAATTCATATACATGTTATCTAAGTAATAAGGATCACATGATATAATTCACATATGTGATTTATATACTAAGAAGAGGGCATTCGCATATATGATGTCTGAACTAAGAACACAGTGTTAAATATTGTGTATATGATGTCTAAACTATGCAATGCAAGACACCACATGCATGATATGAGCAGTACAACCGTGCCAAGTTAGAGCATACACCTTGGTGGGGGAATAGGACTGGTCATTTGTCTCTGAATCCATCTCTGAGGAGCTATCGGGCCCCAGCAAGAGATCTGCTTTGAAAGGTAGCACTCTCTGCTTTGAAGACCTTGTTTTCACTCCAGATTTTTCCATCACCCACTCAAATGGCTGATTCACAGGAAGAGTAGTTGAGTGTACAAACATTGTTGAAAAATGGAAATGTAATGAAGAAAAGGATTGGCAAGATATAATTCAAATATATGATGCCTGTGTAAACATGATGGCATTGCTATTTCTCATATATTATGGCTGGCTAAAAGAGATGAGATTGCATAATTCACATATATGATTTAGAGTTAGTTTGGGATCAAATAGCCCTAAAGTATCCAAACATGAGGGCTAGTTTGAGCTAGTTGCATCTAACCCACCCAAAAAACTATCCCACCCAAGAGGTGCTAGTTGGAGCTAGTTCTCCTAGTGCATTTATTGTCAATCTAACCCTGTCATCCAAACACCTCTTTGTCTAGAGTTAGTTTAGGGTTAGTCATGAACTAGAAACTAACTCTAACCTCTAGCTAAGTTAGAGTATCCAAACAGTGCCGTAGAAACTAAGCAGGTGGCATTACAGAACATGTCTAAACTAAGCAGATGACATATATGATGTAAAAAGTAGGCACTGCAAGGCAACATATGCATGATATGACCAACATCATCATGCCAAGTTAGATAAAACACCTTGGGGGTAAATAGGAGTGGTCAGCTTCGTCTTAATTTGCCACAGAACATATATCTTCCTCTTGATTACAATCTGGAGGGGGGCGGGGAGGGTTTGCCATTGAACCCACCATGGAGCGATGTCTGCATGACATTGTATTGACGTGCAAAACTCTTCTCTTTTTATCTACATGTTCAACATGATTGTGTACAATATCTGACATGCATACAAAAAATATAGTGAGATTTTGTAAGGGGAGCATTCAGAAATCTAGAGTGATGGTAACAACCAGTGGATGGATCCAAAAATAATAATAGCAGGATGATGATAGATTTAATTTAATAAAAAGACAGATGATGATTGCTTTACTATTTGTTTCCCACCCAAGATGAACAACATAGGCATACCCTAGACGAACCAGATAATAGACAGAGATACTATTCATTGCTGCCTCAATATGTGCCCCATAAGTAATTTTAAAACTCAAGTTTGAACATTTATTTGGACCTCACTTGGAGTCTAAGAGGTGAACAGGATGATAAAGTAGCAGGTAATATTAAGTAATGCATTACATAAGTAGAAACAAAAGAGTACGACCTCTCTTGTGGACCCGTGTACTCCTCAGGTTCATTTGCTGAGTCGATGATGGTGATGCAGTTGTGGTGGATGCCGGCGGTAGGGAAGGAGATCTGAGGCGGCGAAAGACGTTTAGGAGTTTTGATGTCTAGTATGGTGGATGCTTCTGTCGATGGAGCATCTCAGGTGAGGTGGACGACGTCACGGTAGGAGCAGGACAAACCACACAAAGTTTTCTTCGACACCTATCTGTAATTGAAGTAATTCTGTAAGGGCTCCATTGGCTTGCAGGATTCTAAAAATGCAGGGATAGGAAAAACACTAGAATAGGATAGGAATGCACGTGGGAAACAGAACATTTGTAAACACAAGATTTCTGTCAACTTGGGTGTTTGGTTCACAGGAATTGGAAGAGCAGAGGAATGCAAAGAAACATGGCCGAATTAAAGTGTAACCATATGAAAGTGTGTACAGTTAGAATGCTATCCTGCTACTAATGCACTTAGTGTTGTTTAATGCATAGCATTTTGAAAAGTAGGTCCAGGTGGATGTTTGCTCCATTCATTTCAATGAAATGCATGAATAATTGAATAGTAGAGTGCCATAGGAAAATTTCCTATTGCTATGTTTTTCCTTCACTTTTTCCTTTGAACCAAAATACCCCTAATGGATCAACATGAATATAGAGTAATAAGTGATGCGACAAGTGTACAACCTCTTTGGCGTAGCCGTGTCGACCTCATCATCATTGGGTTGGTCGCTGAAGTAGTTGCGGCAGAGGTGGCCGTCGGAGGAGTGGAGGAAGATCTGAGGCGTCTGTAGACGGCGTCCAGGGAACTGCTCTGTTGTGATGGATGGTTCCGTTGTTGGAGCATGTCGGATTTCGGATTCCAGCAGACCCTTGAGGTTCGAACACTGGGGTGCGCGCGGAGATCTCTCCCCTACTGATCTACGTCCGATCTCCTCGCGTGATTTAAGCTGGAAACAACGAACAACACAAGAGACACGAGGTTTATACTGGTTCGGGCCACCGTTGTGGTGTAATACCCTACTCCAGTGTGTGGTGGATTGCCTCAGGGGCTGATGATGAACAGTACAAGGGAAGAACAACCTCGCGAGAGGTGCTCTTGAGCTGGTGCGAAGTGTTCTACTTGGTCTAGGTCTCTCCAGATTCGATCTAACTGCTTCCTACTCTGTGGTGGCTATCTCTATTTATAGAGGCCCTGGGCCTCTCCCCAAATAATGAGCGGGAAGGGCGCCAACAATTGGCCATTTTGTAGGGGAACATCTAGTATAAGTTATCCTGACCAAAGGTGGTCTTCGGCTGCCAAAAGCACCAGTGATTACACCGTCTTGGGCTCCACGGTGACCTCCATCTTGCCGCTCTGCTGGTCTTGGTCTCGTTGCACCGGAATGGCAACCTTTGCCCGATGCCTTGGCCTATGCTTGCCCCCTCTTCACCGAATAGGAAACAAGGACACTGCGTAGGCCGGCGCCCGCCTGGTCTCGATCGTCATGGCTTGCGTCACGGGCAACTCGTGAGGTACCCCTGCCTTGATCTCTCCGCCTGCTCATGAGCCTGCCTGATGAGGCTGCCTCTGAGGAAGCTTTCTGTCGTCCGCCCCGAGAGGCTTGTCCCCTCGCGAGGGTCTTGAGCTTGAGCTGATGAAGATGGGCCGTGCTAGGCCCCCACTCTAGCCACGCCGCAGGCAGCAGGCAGGCAAGTCTGGGGACCCCCATTCCCAGAACACCGACAGTAGCCCCCAGGCCCAAGGCACGCCCGGGCTTGGCCTAGCAGGGAAGCGAAGGGGCAAGCACGAAGCGCCGCGGGCCCCAGAAGCCTGCGGCCTTGGGCGCCGCATGACGGTTGATTGGACGTGGGCGTCTGTGCTTCCCCACGACGCCTCGGCGATCGCACGACTTGACAAGTCCCTGCATGCAGAGAAACCGGTGATGATTACCTGCGATCATGGTGCTCGGCGGTTGGCCTTCTCCGTCTATAAGTACGGGGTTGCATGAGCCGCTTCAGTCCATTCCCTCCTCTACTCCTTTTCTTCTCCTTTGTCCTTGCTTCTCCTTACGCCAATGGCACTGATCCGCCAGTTTTCTGCAGAAGAGAAGGGTTATGCCCCCCGAGAGGGTCCCGACCCACTTCCACCGAAGAAGCGGCTGGTCCTCTGCCACCGAGATGAGGGTGCTCAGCAGGAGGCATCGAGGCCCTGGTACGAGCGGCCGCCGCCTGGGTTTCCGCTACCCTTGTACGCCCGCATCGTGGGTCCTGGGGGAGAAGGCGTCGAGCGACATCGACGATGCCACCGCCGCCGCAGTCACGGTGGTGCGCGTCGTTCCTCCTGGAGTCCACACCGAGAGCTCCTCTCGCGAGCTCGTGCTCCACGCCGCCATGCCTCCAAGCTCTTGGATCCGCCTCCCTCCCTCCTTCGCCTTCGAGATGCCGCGGAGGGGGCTCTGGAGCTCTGGCTACAGCACGCTGACTGCAGCGCTCCTACGACCGGAGCGGAGGTCGTGGTCGTCGCTCCAGGCAAGGTCTTCATGACCCGAGGCTGGGGTGAGATCGCCCGGGTCTGCCGCATGGAGGGTGCCCTCGTAATTCATCTTTAATACGACGGTGCCTCCATGATGTTCTTTAAGGTCTTCGATGCTGAAGGACGCCGGCTGGAGTGCTGCCCAAGGAGAGCGGGAGGGGCGACGAACTGGCGAGGACCTGGCCCGCCCATTGGCCCTCCAGCAGCTCCTCGGGCAGCAGCGGAGGAACTGCGGAATCCAGCGGCTCCCCCGAGCTTCTCGCGACTCCTGAGACGAGCGACGATAGCTACGAGACTCCGAGCTCGCGCCGTGCTCGGAGTAGGGCAGCTACATCAAGCCGCCGACGCCACTGAATTGGATGGGGTTGGTGCCGGCGTTGGGCAGCCCACTGTTGATGATGGCGTCCCTTGTGGAGGTGCGGGCGATTAGCGTTCCTTAGGATTAGTACTTTTGTTCCCTGCGAGGAATCGAACCAACACCCCGTGGGGGTATGTAAGGCGCCTGCCATGTCTTTTGTGAACATTATATCTTTAGTATGAATCGATGCGAGGTGCTTGTCCTGCCGCGGCTCGGCTCCCCCTTTCTATCCTCACGAGGACTTGGTGCTCTACGCTGACAGGTCCCAGTCCCCAGGCAGGCTTCAGCCGTCGCTGGTATGACAGGTCGCAATGCCGCGGGTCAAGGCCAGGAGGTGAGCGGCCCGAGGTCCGGTAAGAGCCCCCGAGTCGCGATGCTCGAGAGATCCCCTTTAGCGCTCAAGCAGCCCTCGCTGGGCGAGAGAGGAAGGCAACGTCGCCGTGACAGAGCTGCACTGGGCGAGGGTTTGGCGTTTTGCTGGTCCGACTTCTGTCAGGGCGTGACTTATCTCTCGAGTTTGGTGTGGTTCCTCGACGAAGCGCCAGGCCCGAGTGGTGGCAGCTGAGGCGCTGTTGGGTTAGGTCCTCGCGAAGTTCTTCCCACTCCCCTGCACTTTCCTTAATGCTCTACGTCCTCAGGTCCTGGCCCTCGAGCGAGCTCAGCCGCCGCTGGTATGACAGGTCGCGATGCCGTGGGTCAAGGCCAGGGGGTGAGGGCTGGAGAGCCAGTAGGAGCCCAAGAGTCGTGATGCTCAGGCGCCCCCCTTTTAACGTGCAAGCGGTCCGTGCCGGAGAGAGGGAGAGACAGCTCGCGGCGTCCCCAGCGTTGTTCCTGGAGTAGGTCCTGCACGCCAATAATGAAGAGAAACAAGACCTGTCGTTACGGTTGCCAGCCAACCTTCGGTCGCTCCGGGGAAGCGATTGGCGCACTGAGGGCCTAGTGAGGTGGCGCCTTGCGGGGCTGCCACGGCCAGAGCTCGGCCACTCAGATTTATCGGCGTTGCAGGGACGGACCCATGTGCAAATGCCGTGCCATTAGCGAGCGGCCCCATGGGTAGGCGTCAATCGAGCAGGCGATTAGGTCGGGTATGTTAAGCACGCAGGAGGAAATCCATTTCAGGTAGATGCGGGAAAAGCAAATGCTGCTGGGCCAGGCCCGAGCAGCTCGGGGATGATGCAGCCCGAGGGGCGCCCCCAACAAGGTAGGTAAACAGCATAAGCAAAACGGATACATGCCACAGGGATAGAGCCACGCGACCTAGGAATGATGCAGCCCTGTGGGCGCTCCCAGCTAAAAACGGAATTTAGAAAGATGTCACCTGGTGCCGTTGAAGATGAAGTGATGTTGAAGAAGCGGGCGATGCGCGATGAAGACGTCGACCCTCACGAGCCCCAAGGCCCAGGAGCCTCGGGAGGCTCCGGGGGCACAGGTGGGTCTTCGAGGGCCATCTCCACCTCCGCTAGGACCGCACAACGCCCGATCTCCCGAGCCTCCAGAATACTCCTCAGCAGGCGCTGATGAGCGGCGACCGCGTTCGGCAGGTCGAAAGGCATGCGAACGTAGCTATGGGGTGGACCCTCGCAATGCCTCGCGCGCAAGGGCTAGAGGCGCTCCTGAGATGCGGCTCGGTTGAGCCCTGGCATGTCGATGCAGACGTGCAGCCCACCATCCTCGCCTGGATGTGGGGCTACGGTGGGCAAGCAGCGGCTACCGCGCATGACTCTCGACTCCTGTAGCTCCTGGGTGTTTCTTGTGATGAACTCCTGAGGGTTTGGTATTCCTTGCCTTGTACCTTCCTGAGGGAAACGTGCCTGGAAGCACCCCTCCAAGTGGTGCCCGAGCGCCTCCCTCGCGACCTTGGCAAAGTTGGTGGCTCTCCAAGAAAGAGCCCCTGAGCCCTGCCTGAGGAGGGCACCGGGCATGCCTTCCTATGCGAGAGAGGGTGGCGCTCCCTGATTGGGCGCAGATCCTGACGCAACACCTTCGGAGGCGCCTGCCTCCTTATGGCTTGGGCCAGGCGAAACCTTGTTCTTCTTAAGGGTTGCCTGGGGAAGTCTTCCGCTTCTGTGATCTGGGTCTTCGATTGCTGCGGCTTGGAACGCGCGCTCAAGTGAACACACTGCGTCTCTTTCTTCACAGGGCACGGTGATGACTCCACCGCTTCCCGGCATCTTGAGGACATTGTATCCATGGTGAGTCACTGCCATGAACTTGGCCAGGGCTGGGTACCTAAGAATGGCGTTGTATGGCAGACGGATGTGGGCGACGTCGAAGTTGATGAGCTCGGTGCGGTAATTGTTGCGCTGCCCGAAGGTGACTGGAAGGCGAACCTGCCCTATTGGAACAGTGGAACCATCAGTGACTCCTGAGAAAGGCTTGGTTGGCTGAAGCTGGTCGTACGACACTTGGAGATTGTTGAACGTCTCGATGGACAGGACGTTGAGTCCTGCTCCGCCATCAGTGAGGGTTCTGGTGACCTGCACGTTGCTGATGACCGGGGAGCAAAGCATCGGGAGGGCTCCGGCCGTTGCCGCGCATTTGAGCTAATCCCTTGAGCTGAACGTGATAGCGCACGCAGACCACCTGAGAGGGCGCGTGGCCTCAAGCTTGGGGAGGACTGCATTTACCTCGCAAGCAAACTGCTTGAAGATGCGCTGTGAGGCTGGGGCCTGCGCACCTCCCAAGATGCAAGCAATTGCGCGCGGCTCCTGGAAGCCCCCAGCCCCCTCGTCTTGATGTTGGTCTTGATTCCTTCTTGGCGGTGGCGGCAGAGGAGGAAGGCCTGCGTTGTCATGCGGGCGATCCTCACGAGGCTGATCTCTCCAGCCTCCCTTGCGAGGCTGGTCCTGCCAGCGATTCTCGCGAGGTCGGTCACGCCACCCTTGGCGAGGGCCACGGTTTTCCCATCGTCCGCCACCTCTTCTTCCTCCTCAGCCATAGCCCCTGTCGTTGCGCTCGGGGCGTCGGCCGATACGTCCATCTCTCACGGCCCTGAGATCTTGACATTAGTTGGTGTTGTGGGTGTGGAGGTCGTGGTACACGCAGTATCGGCTGCCCTTGGACGACTTAGGCTGATCCCTGCCTCGTTTGGTGTCTGGTTCCGCTGCAAGCACGGCAGCCCCCTTGTGCTTCACGTCCTTGGCCTTGGGCTTCTTCTCTTCTGGGTCGGCAGCCAGGAGCTCAAGGAGGGAAAGATGCCCTTCCTCAGCCCTGGCGCACTTGGTCACCAAGTTGAACAGCTCCAGGGATGTGCACAGGTCTTCATGGATTGCTAGCTCCTCTTTCATCTTGATGTCGCATACGCCGTCGGAGAAGGCCGAGATTATGGCTTCTTCAGTCACCTTGGGGATCTTGAGGCGAGCATTGTTGAAGCGCTGGATGTATTTCTGCAGGGTTTCCCCTTGCTGCTGCTTTATGCGGCGCAGATCGCTCACGGCCGGGGGCCGGTGGCGAGTGCCCTGGAAGTTGGCGATGAAGTGAGTGCGCATCTCGTCCCAGGAGGAGATCGTGCCAAGAGCCAGGTTCAGGAGCCAGGTGCGGGCCCCATCCTTGAGCGCCATGGGAAACCCGTTCGCCATGACCCTTTCATCTCCGTTGGCGGCTTCGATGCATAGCTCGTAGAGCTGCAGGAACTCCGCGGGGTCTGCCATGCCATTGTAGCGAGGGGGGAGGTCAGGCTTGAACTTGCCTGGCCATGCGACGCCCCACAGCTCGTGGGTGAGGGCGCGTCAGCCTGCTGTGGCCACTGGCGCCTTTTGCTGGTACTGGGCTTGTTCCTAGGGATTATCGTGCGCCGCCGCTTGGAGCAGCACGGGGTCTTGGCGTAGAGGTGCAGGGACGCGATCTTGGCGTGCCGACGCTAGGAGCGCGTGAGCACCTTCTTGGGGACGAGGTATCTCTTGGCAGCTCCTTTCTTGCTGCGCGGGCGCCGGGCGCGGAGGGCCTCGCCCTGGGGCTGCGCGCCTTGGAGCCAGGGCGCCTTCTTGGGGAGGAGGTGGTGGAGGCGCCTCCTGATCCTCGCCTCCCGCGCGGAACGGAGGGCGTGGCAGCGAGAGGGATGGCAAGGGGAAGTCCCGTACGGCACTGACGAGCTCAGTGATGCGGGCGAGCCAGTCCTCGTAGAGGTCGTCGACGGGGCGGTAGTGCAGAAGCTCTCTTGCTAGGAGCAGCGTGGCGTGCGCGTCTGTCGTGGCGCGACGGGCGTGGGACGACGAAGCGGCTGGAGTCAGCGACGGTATGGCGATGCGGCCCTCCTGTCGCACCGAAGGATGCTAGGACGAGGCCTGCTGCTCGTTCCCCGCCGGTCCGGTGACAGCATTGGCGGCAGGCGACGGGGAACGACGAGGGCGTCCACCGACGGGCGTCGTCTGGGCGACACGGGTGGCGAGAGCAGCCTCGCGCTCGGCGCGAGCCCAACGAGCGTCAGCCATGGACACGACGGAAGATCACACGTGAACAACGGAAGAAAAATTCCGATGCACCCCTACCTGGCACGCCAAATGTCGGATTTCGGGTTCCGGCAGACCCTTGAGGTTCGAACACTGGGGTGCGTGCAGAGATCTCTCCCCTACCGATCTACGTCCGATCTCCTCGCGTGATTTAAGCTGGAAACAACGAACAACACAAGAGACACGAGGTTTATACTGGTTCGGGCCACCGTTGTGGTGTAATACCCTACTCTAGTGTGTGGTGTGGTGGATTGCCTCAGGGGCTGATGATGAACAGTACAAGGGAAGAACAGCCTCGCGAGAGGTGTTCTTGAGCTGGTGCAGAGTGTTCTACTTGGTCTGGGTCTCTCCAGATTTGACCTAACTGCTTCCTACTCTGTGGTGGCTATCTCTATTTATAGAGGCCCTGGGCCTCTCCCCAAATAATGAGCGGGAAGGGCGCCAACAATTGGCCATTTTGAAGGGGAACAACTAGTACAAGTTATCCTGACCAAAGGTGGTCTTCGGCTGCGAAAAGCACCGGTGATGACGCCGTCTTGGTCTCCATGGTGACCTCCGTCCTGCCGCTCTGCTGTTCTTGGTCTCGTTGCACCGGAATGGCAACCTTTGCCTGATGCCTTGGCCTATGCTTGCCCCCATTGCACCGAAGAGGAAACAAGGACACTGCGCAGGCCGGCGCCCGCCTGGCGCCTGCCTGGTCTCGATAGTCATGGCTTGCGTCACGGGCTCCTCACGAGGTACCCCTGCCTTGATCTATCCGCCTCCTCGTGAGCCTGCCTGATGAGGCTGCCTCTGAGGAAGCTTTCTGTCGTCCGCTCCGCGAGGGTCTTGAGCTTGAGCTGATGAAGATGGGCCGCGCTGGGCCCCCACTTGAGCCACGCCGCAGGCCGTAGGCAGGCAAGTCTGGGGACCCACGTTTCCAGAACACCGACAGAGCAGCTCTGGCGAGCCGTAAGACGTCAAGGCTGAAGTAGTACAAGACAGACATCGTTAATCTCAAGTGGGATTCTAATAGCATCTCCAAATAGATGATGTAAAATACATTACCAAAAAGTGATAGATGTAAAATTTACATCACCAAAAAACATCTGACTACAATAGATGAGGTAAACACTATTGACTCTGAACTTAACTATCGAAATTACTATGGAATCTGAATGTTACTGTCGAAACTGGACGCACTGGTAGCAGAGAGGTACTTCACATGTAGTTTAGGCCACTCGAGCACTAGTAGTAGAGAAACAGTGATCTAAATCAGCAGGCGATCGACGCGGAACACAGTAGCAGATAGCAGCTGGAGCAGCAGTGCCTGGAGGAGCAGCGTGAACTAGAGGCAAAGCAGCAACTCGTGTAGCTGCAGCAGCCCGTGTACCAGCATCAGCAGTGCGAGCGAGAGCAAGAGCAGAGTAGCAGAACGAGTGAGGGGGAGAGTAGAGCAGCTGCGCGAGTGAGCGAGAGCCGGAGCAGCAGCAGATTTGGCTGGTATGGACGCCGCTGCCGAGTCAGCCTCACAATGGGATGAGCCGCTATGGAGATGTCGCCAGCGTCGCCGATGTCGAGGTAGCGGCGCCATGGGGGTACGGGATCAAGCACCGTCGGTGCCGGGAGGTCGAGTTAAGGGGAAGGTGCGATGCGATGAGTGTATAACCTCTTTGGTGGTTCCGGTGGAGCAGGTTAAGGCGGTGTTGTGGGGATGGATGAGCCGGGATAGACGAGGCGATCGTCGAAGCAACTCCTTGGAGCTAGAGGACGGGGTGGCTGAACCGGCGGGATGACGAGATCGACGACAGATCCTCATTTGGGGAGGTGGATGAGGGACGTCGAGCTATTGCGGTGGATGACATCGTCGAGGAAGAGGCTCCAGCTGGGCAGCGGTGGGGTGGCGGACGGAGGAGGGTGGGGTTTTGCGGCTGGAACAGGCAGGTTATGGCGGCCTGGGATTTCGAATGGCGAAAAGGAGGTAATGGGAGGGGGGAACCATGACTTAGGGACACACTTGTCCAAAATGTAGGGTGTGTTACAAAAGTACCCCCACCGATTTGAACTAGCGGCCCTTTCGGTTCAGTGTTAGAAGAGGGATTTCGCGTGTCGGGATTTGGCAGCCGGAGGGAGTTTTCACGCGCGTTGTAATTTCAGGATAGTAAGGCACGGGTTGTGAAGGCGCGAGTTTTGGGAGCACGATATCTGAATTTTCGGGATAAAAAGGCGTGGGTTGAAATTTAGGGACAACCCTAACGTGTAATAATGTATTTACGTACCAAATCAATTCACACCTCCTTCAACGAAAAAAACTATTCGCACCACACAAAGAGAGAGTCTTGTCCCACTTTATTGTACAAATGCTATTCAAAGCTATGAATCCATGTTATGTCCAATTAAATTTTTTCGCTGGCTGTATAATGCATGTAACCTACTCATACGAACATTTTAGTGCATTCCAAATGTCTATACTACCGCCGCAATTTGAACTAAATTTGAATTCGTTTCTCTATTTGAATAAGAATCTACAATCATGATTGTTGCCAAGTTAAACCATCATTTGTATATTATCTTAACAACACACCACATGATTATTATAGAGATAGATATGAACTATGTGTACTATATGAACTCGAATTCAAAATTTTGAATACACTTGATGTTGATTCCAAATAATAGTACATTTGATGTACTAACTAGATCTTCATGATCTAAACCATGTTTCATACGTACACTGTGTTTATCACACAAATTATAGTGCTCCGCCCCCTACATCATGACAAGTATTTAGCCCTGAGCTGCAAAAGCCAGACATTATCACAAATTCAAATAAATGTTATATATATATTATATGTAGTATAACATGTTCATAACCACACCATGCGTATCACCATTATATCCGCATGCGTCAGTTTAAAAAACTATGATCTCTAGTTCAAATATTCAAATCCACTTGTATAATTAATTATGATCTCTATTCGTCTTTTACACCCACACAATCCTCTTCTCTTTGTAGCAAGCGCTAACTTCCTCTCGTGCATGCACACGCCCGCCTCCCTCTCACCCTCCCTTGGCACTCTCTCCACCACGCTCATGCGTTATATCTCTTTAGGTTGTTCACCCACGGTGTGTGTAGGCCCCCAACTCCTTCTTTCCTGCACACACCGATCGATATACCTCTCTAGCTAGGTGTACCTAGCACAAACACATGCTTTTGCTCTTCTCTTCTCACCATCCATGCCCCCTCCGTCTAATACAGTTCGACGCACGTGCACACTCCTGCCCCTCTTTTCATCGATCTCATACACACACATTCCTCCCCTCTCGATATAGTAGGCCTCTCACACCACCTCCTAGCCGTCTCTCTCTCTCTCTCTCTCTCTCTCTCTATATATATATATATATATATATATATATATATATATCCGTCTATCCGGACCTTATTTGCATCTAACACATGCATGCATGTATACCGATCGATCTCCCTACATGTAGCTAGGTCGACTATAACTCTTTTTCCCAACGCACGATCGACATACCTCACTAGTTATGTCTCTCCCTTTCTCTAACACGCGACGATTGATCTTCCTATGTAGTTACATCTGCTCACCACAGCCATATCGTCCCCCCTCATCATCCGTGCATGCCTCCTGGCCCGTCTATCACACACATGTGCACAGACAGGCAGGCATCCCCTCTCTTATTGATAGTGCAGGTGTACCCTCCATTTGTCTAGCAGGCCTCTCCCACCATTTGTGAGAAGCAACTCCACCACCAACCCTCCTACACTCTAGCTCTGTCTCTCTCCCAACCTTATTCCTCTCCTACACATATGCATGGAGGTGGATCGACCCCCCTCGATACATAGCTGGGTCTCTCTCCTTCTCCACACATATACCAGTCAATCTACCTCTCTATATAGTTAGGTCTCTGCCCCCCAAAACCTATAGTCGAACGCTGTAGGTAGGTATCCATGCCACACAGACAAATTGCACCTCTCCCGTCTCATGTTCTCGAAGGCCAGCCGCCCTATATCTTTGACATGGGCACACACAAATTCGATGGCACTCTTTATCGATCGCGCACCCACACACTTCATCCCTATCTTCAATTCTATCGATATCTCAAGCCGATGATCCCTCCACTCTCCTCTCGTGGATTGCCCCCTCAGTATATGATATATCCAGGCCTTTGTGTCACACACATTGCATATGTTACATTTTTGTTTAAGATATCATCGACACATTGCCTCTGCTTCACACGCGCCATCTCTCTCACACACACCCACGTACATGGGTACCTGCACGTAGAGAAGAGGTGCACGCATGACACACATAATCATGTCTCATTCCCGGCCACACCCGCATGGGTACACGATGGAGCTCATTTCTGTACGAAAAGGCAGCCCACGTGATAATTTGATGCACGTAGCGGTTGTTTACTTGAAGTAGGGTCGTGTACCACGCATACACGGGACAAAGTTCGACTTGACGTGTTAGTTTTTAATAAAGTTATATTCCTCAATGGCACGTACAGAATAAAAAACGATAGTTATCGTGAAAAAAGAAGTCCGCTCCACTATATACAATGGAGCCTGCCTGCCAGGGTTTGTCTCTCTTCACATTATCTCACACAAGGTGGTGGTGGCCTCTGTCTCTCTCTCATCGTTGGTCACTGATCCGGCTGCATCCTGTCCGCCGGCGGAAAGGGAGGATGTGCATCATTCCTCCATTCGACGGCGCCGAGGCAACACGTCCCGATCTGCGGTACCCGCCGTTCTCTATGACCAAGCTCCAGCGAGGTTGGGCCTTCGCCACTTGCTCGCCGTCGCAGTATGGGCAGATCCCGGCAGCCAGCACCCTCCTAGTTACGTCTCGACGACCCTCAGGTACAACTTCCTCCGGCCTTGCTCCACTGCCCATCTTCCCACGTTGCCGCTTGTGGATCTTCTTTAGTTCTTTGCCTAAACCGTATGTCGGTCGGCGTACTTTCCATCTTGCAATCTCGTCCTCACACCGTTTTAGATAAACCACCATACTTCTATCTTTCCCTTATGACATGATAAAATATGCTTCTTTTTGTCGGCGTATGTGTCTTCAACTGTTATTGGGCACTAATTGTTTCCTTTCTACATCTTTTTGTCAAATAGGGCTATCCATTTCACCTCATTGCTGTTGCGACCTTTTGGTGAACTGCACAAATCACTTTTTTCTTAAGAGTGTCTTGTGCAATTCTACTAAAATGTCACACGGGCAACGTCTCTACATTTCAGTGCGGCTGCATAAAGGGAGATTGGTTTTGCTATCCTCCCCATCCAACTCCGAGCCTAATCTTATCCAACAAGTGGTTAGTTTTATGAGATATTGCAAAGGTGACCAGCTTCTACTTGTGTGTGCATGTTTCATCAACTACTACTGGTGCTAGTATTAATGTAATCACACTTGTTCAATATCTTTGCAAACAGGGATGCTCAGTTCGATTTTAGTGGAACTGTACAAAATGATAGGATGATCCATGTCCTCCATAGAATCCTTTCTTGGCTAACATGTCTTGTTCACTTCCACAGAGCTGCGTGAAACTAGCTGCCAACCAATGAAAGGCAGGAAATGGAACCATGCCTACAAACATCATCCTTCATTTTTTTTATTTTTCTTTATTTCTACACATTCTCACAACTTTGTATTCAGCTGTGATGTAAATATTGACGCTTTTTAGATGCATTAGCATTCATGCTAATTTCCTTTGTATTTGATGGAATGTTGTAATGAGACAACTTTGGAGGCAAGAGGACACATGAAACCAAAGTTGAAAGCTGCATATCATTACAGCACAGTTTCATTATGCTGGAAAATTAGGTGTACATATAAACATACTCCGGAAGCTTGATAGCAATGCCACAAATCATTCAAACTTCCATTCGCCCAGAATCCGGGTCCAAGTGGCATGAACCGCTGGCGAGATTAACCCCGCTCGTTGCATTGCAGTAATAATGACTAATGAGCAGTCAAATCACAGATCCCCACCTTTACCGCAGTACTAGTAAAAGTTGCTTGGGCGAAGCAACCATCATTTCACTCTGCATTGAATGCGCTGGTATTCCAAAATTCCAAGAGTAAAGTTGCTCGGACGAAACAACCATAAGTAGAAGCGAATATTGGACGGTAGCCGCACAACATCAAGTGTATGGGTGATACGTCTCCAACGCATCTACTTTTCCTAACGCTTTTCCTCTTGTTTTGGACTCTAATTTGCATGATTTGAATGAAACTAACCCCGGACTGACGCTGTTATAAGCAGAACTATCATGGTGTTGTTTTTGTGCAGAAATAAAACTTCTCGGAATGGAACGAAACTTTGCGAGGAATTTTTATACACTAAATAAGAATTTCTAGAGTCAAGATCCATCATAGAGGGGCACCTGGGTGGGCACAACCCACCAGGGAGCGCCCCCCTCTCCTGGCGTGCCTAGGTGGGTTGTCCTCACCTGGTGGCCCCGCAGACCCTGAAATCGACGCAATAAAATCCTATTTTCTAGAAAAAATTCAGGGAGAAAGAATTGTCACGATCCACGAGACGGAGCCACTGTCACCTCTTGTTCTTCATCGGGAGGCCAGATCTGGAGTCCATTTGGGGCTCCGGAGAGGGGGATCTTCGTTCTTCGTCATCACCAAACCTTCTCCATCGCCAATTCCATGATGCTCCCCATCGGGAGTGAGTAATTCCTTCGTAGGCTCGCTGGTCGGTGAGGAGTTGTATGAGATTCATCATGTAATTGAGTTAGTTTTGTTAGGGCTTGATCCCTAGTATGCACTATGTTCTAAGATTGATGTTGCTATGACTTTGCCATGCTTAATGCTTGTCACTTTGGGCCCGGGTACCATGAACTAAGATCTGAACCGTTTATGTTATCATAATTATATCCATGTTCTAGATACGATCTTGTAAGTTATAGTCACCTACTATCTGTTATGATCCATCAACTCCGGAGTGACAATAGTTGGGACCACTCCTGGTGATGACCGTAGTTTGAGGAGTTCATGTATTCACTATGTGTTAATGCTTTGTTCCGGTTCTCTATTAAAAGGAGGCCTTAATATCCCTTAGTTTCCAATAGGACCCCGCTGCCACAAGATGGTAGGACAAAAGATGTCATGCATGTTCTTTCCATAAGCACGTATGACTATTTACGGAATACATGCCTACATTATATTGATGAACTGGAGCTAGTGCCGTATCGCCCTAGGTTACAACTGTCTCATGATGAAAATCATCCAACAAGTCACCTATCCAATGCCTAAGAATTTATCTTATATTGTTCTTGCTAAGTTACTACTGCTATCATCACTATTTCACCTGCTACAAAATTACTGCTATCACTATTACCACTACCATTACCACTACTACTATTATCAAAACTATCATACTACTTTGCTACCAATCACTTTGTTGCAGATAATTAATCTCCATGTGTGGTTGAATTGACAACTCAGCTGCTAATACCTTCAAATATTCTTTGGCTCCCCTTGTGTCAAATCTATAAATTTGGGTTGAATACTCTACCCTAGAAAATTGTTGTGATCCCCTATACTTGTGGGTTATCAAGACCTTTTTTTGGCACTGTTGCGAGGGAGCATAGCTATATTTTTTGAGTAACTTGGGATTATTATCAATTTATCACTATGAAGGATCTGAAGGATGCTAAGACCAAGATATTTCCCTCAAAGACGAGGGGAGGTAAGGAACTGCTATCCAGTTCTGCTTTAGATTCACCTTCTATTATAAGTAAACTTGCAACACCACCACAAGCTATTAATTCTGATAAGTCACAAGTAATTGATGATGCTACTTCTTCTATGGATAATGCTTTTGATGATGGTAGTACCTTGCTTGATAATGATGATGTGCCAGTTGGTGAATTTCTTGATGAACAAATTGCTAGAGTAATACAACATGATGTTGTTGAATCTAATGATGAGCATGAAACTGAAACTCCTGAAACACCTGCTAGAACTAGCCTTCCTAGATATGAATTGCCTAAGGTACCGGAAGGTTATATTATGTATGAGGAGACAACTAGAGATATTCTGGATTGCAGAGATAGAGATGATCTAGAGAAGTTATTATGCAAGTATAAAGAAAAATCTATGAATGCTAGAATGAAATATGATCCTAAGTTTGCTACTTCACATATTTTTATTGATGATAAGGATTATGAATTCTCTGTCGACCCAGAGTTAATTACTTTGGTTGAATCTGATCCTTTCCATGGTTATGAAACTGAAACTGTTGTGGCACATCTTACTAACTTGAATTACATAGCCACCCTTTTTACTCATGATGAGAAAACTCGCTATTACTTTATTCTCAAATTATTTCCTTTCTCATTAAAGGGTGATGCAAAAGCTTGGTACAATACTCTTTCTCCTGGTTGTGTGCGTAGTCCCCAGGATATGATTTATTACTTCTCTGAAAAATATTTCTGTGCTCATAAGAAACAAGCTGCTTTACAAGAAATATTTAACTTTGTGCAAATTAAAGAAGAGAGTCTCCCACAAGCTTGGTGGAGGCTTTGCCAGTTACTTAATGCTTTGCCTGATCATCCTCTTAAGAAAAATGAAATACTTGATATCTTCTATAATGGACTAATCGATGCTTCTAGGGACTTCCTAGATAGTTGTGCTGGTTCTGTTTTCAGGGAACGAACTGTTGGACAAGCTGAAGGATTATTGAATAATATATTGAAAAACTATGATGATTGGACTATTCCCGAACCACCGCCTATACCCACTCCGAAGAAGAGGGGTATATTATATCTCAGTCCTGAAGATATGCAAGAGGCAAAGCAATCTATGAAGGAAAAAGGTATTAAAGCTGAGGATGTTAAAAATTTACCTCCTATTGAAGAAATACATGGGCTTAATACACCACAACTGCCTAAGGTGGTAGAGGTAAATTCTCTAATGAAGTTTAATGATAATGACAATCCTCACAATATGCATCCTAGCCAATGCCTTTATGAGTTTGAAAACTATATTAGAAAACAAGATCACTTCAAGGCAAATGTTATGAAACAATTGAAATACAACTCTCATATGATTGCTCGCTTGAGTGACTTGTTATTTAGAATCTCAAATGATATTAGATGTGTTGGAAAGCATGCTTCTATGGTTCAAACTCAGTTAGAACAAGTTGCTAAATCACAAAGAGGGTTGCTTGATGAAATGAATAATAATATACATGACTTTGCAGTTAGAGTTGCAACTAGAGGAGGTAAAATAACTCAGGAACCACTTTATCCTAAGGGATGCCCAAAAAGAATTGAACAAGATTCACAAAGAGTTAACACTGAGGCACCTAGTTCTTCTAGAAAGAAAAAGAAAAAGAAAAAGAAAAATGATAGGACTTTGCATACTTCTAGTGAACCTGGAATAGAAAAACCTCCCGATAATGATAATGAAACTTCTATCTCAGATGCTGAAACTCAATCTGGTAATGAACACTCACCTAGTGATAACATAAAAGATAATGACGAGGTTCATGAAGACTCTCAACCAAACAATAAAAAAGAACTAGATAATGATGTTGAGATAGAACCACCTGTTGATCTTGATAACCCACAACCTAAGAATAAAAGATATGATAAAAGAGGCTTCATTGCTAGAAAACACGGTAAAGAAAGAGAACCGTTGGTTCAAAAACCTATGCCATTTCCACCCAAGTCAACTAAAAAGAAAGATGATGAAGAATTTGAATGCTTTGTTGAAATGCTGAGGCCAGTCTTTTTGCGTACTCGCTTGACTGATATCTTGAAAATGCCTCCTTATGCAAATTATATGAAAGGCATCATCACAAATAAGAGAAAAATACCAGAAGCTGATTATACTTTTGAAGGTGGAGTACCCAAAAAACTTGGAGATCCGGGAATACCAACTATACCTTGCTCTATCAAAAACAATTATGTGAAGACTGCTTTGTGTGATTTAGGAGCTGGTGTTAGTGTTATGCCTTTCTCTTTATATAAAAGACTTGATTTGAATAAACTCACACCTAATGAAATATCTTTGCAAATGGCTGACAAATCAACTTCCATACCTATTGGTATATGTGAGGATGTGCCCGTTGTTGTTGCTAATGTTACTATTTTGACAGACTTTGTTATACTTGAGATGCCCGAGGACGACAACATGTCGATTATCCTTGGTAGACCCTTCTTGAATACTGCAGGGGCTGTTATAGATTGCAATAAAAGCAAGGTCACCTTTCATATCAATGGTAATGAGCATATGGTGCACTTTCCGAAGAAACAATTCCAAGTGAATGGTATTAATGTTATTGAAAAATCTCTGACAATCACTATTGGAAGTTTTCGAATACCTCTACCTACTGTCAAAAAGAAATATGAAATACTTATTGTTGGGGACATCCATATCCCCATTGAGGTAACTTAGTGATTTACAAAAGTTCTTCGGTTTCATGCTAATCAAAAGTGTTTGTTAATAAGACCTGATAAACCTTATTAATGGATCATTTTTTAGGAGTATGAAGTTTATTAATTTAGTAAGCACTACCTTCTGTCCCTACCTTTTGTTTTCTGTTTTTATCAGTTAAATAAAATAAAATGTCATGTTTTGTCTATATTCTGAATTTCCCATGCAATAAAAAATGACCCAAAAATAAAAGTTCTCAGAATGCCCTGAAAATTTAATACGATTTTTTCTGAATATTTCTGAATTTTTGGTGCAAATAATATCAGAGGGAGGTGCACCAGGTGGGCACAACCCACCTGGGCGCGCCAGGACCCCCAAGCGCGCCCTGGTGGGTTGTGGTCCCCACGTGGGCCCCCTCACTTATCTCTCTCTCTCTCTCTCTCTCTCTCTCTCTCTCTCTCTCTCGTGCTCTTGATCTCAAACCCAGGGATTTTGATCTCTTTGCTCGAAGCTCCGTTTCCAAAACTGTTTCTAGGAATTATTGCTTGGTACGTGACTCCACCGGTTGTCCAATTATTTTTTGTTTTAGTAGTTTATATTTTGAATAATTAGCTACTCTTGGTGTTGCTGTAGATGAGCTTGCATGCTGAATTCTTAGAGTTCTAAGTATTTTGAATGCTTGGTATGGCCTCTATGTATCCTTATGAGTAGTTGGTATCATTTTTGTGAAGTTTTGTTGAGAAATTTTTGTGGGCTAATAAAATTCACAATTTTTGTTCATAGGAACACCATGAATATCTTTAGGAAGTTTGGCTCTAAGAAGAACTCCAAGAGTGTTATTGGGGAGTCATCTTATAGTGATCTTCATCCTTGGAGGTTGGCGGAAGTACGGCCGTGTGAATGGCCGCACACCCCGTTCCTGGAAGAGGCTAGAATCCTTCAGGAGTTCACACAATATCCTGCTAATGCCGGTCTCATCGACTTCATCGCAGATGAGTGTGAACAACATCAAATTGTCACAAACATCTTTGTTCAAAGTTTTACTTTCCTTCCTAGGAATAATCCCCCTAAAGTGAGTTTTGATTTATATGCGAAAACCATCAGATGCCACTTACTAAATTTTGTAACATATGCATGATCCCTTCTGATGGGAGCTTAGCCGAGCCTAGGCCGGCGGAGTTTGAGACCTTTTATCGCACCTTGACAGTGGGATATGAGAGAGGGGTGTCAGCTATCACTGCCGCTAGCTTGCATTTTCCTGCTATTCATTACTTTGCTCTTTTCATTGCAAAATGATTGCTTGCTAGACAGAAGGTGGGTTCACTCAGTTCACCAGACCTTGCTATTTTATGTTGTGCACTAGAGGGCGACAACACTTATAGCTTGGGAGCTATTGTGGCTCGTCGCCTCCACATTAGTAAGTCCAAGGGTAAAATACATGGTGGGATTTTTGCTACTCCTTTGGCAACTCACTTTAATGTTGAGATAAGCCATCATGATTACCCTCTGACCAAGGTTTACCTAGACCGCGCAGCCATGGAACACCACCATTTTATTGCAAAAGATTACCCTGACATCCCTATTCCTTATAACCTAGGTTTTAGCATTGAAACTTGTGATATTATTCCGTTGCCTACTCCTGCTTTGTTTGATTCTGTTGCCAGGGGCGGACATAGGACCATGCTTGCGGACATCATCGCCTACCGAACGCTCAGGCTGCTGCAGAGGCAGAGGAGGAGCCTCAGCAGTGGGATGAGTGGATGCTCACTCCTCAGCACCCCTACTACCATCCAGGCTACTGATGGACTACCAAGTTAGGCCAAAAGCCTAAGCTTGGGGGAGTATGTGTTTCCACCGACATTACATTCATGTTCACTTATTCCATTAGTCGGTATTCACACTTTTTCATTGTATCATCCATGCTTAGATTTATTTTCTTGCTTTCTTCTTATGTGTTTGAAAAACTTTAGAAAAACCAAAAAAAGTAGTTATAGTTAATTTACTTTGTATGCATGCTTAGTAGTAATATTAAAAAGATAACCCAAAAATATTTCCTTGTTCTTATTTTGCTTGTTGCAAGCTTTCCTGTGTAAATAGTTTTTCTTGTTTTTGCTTTTCCCTTTTATTTCCTTGTTCAAGAAAACCAAAAACTCCAAAAATATTTCAGTGTGTTTCTCTTATTTTCTTTGCTTTTTATTCGAGTTGTACCGAGGAGGAGACCACGATGAAAATGTTGAATGGCTCTCATATGAATAATTGTTGATCTAATAAACAGCATATTTTACCTTGTCTTCTCCCGTTGAATAAAATGTTTGTAGATTCCAGCTTAGTCCACGACACTCTCACAATATTATTATTTTCATATCGTTCGGTCGTGCAAGTGAAAGGCAATAATGACAATATTCAATGAACTGGTCGTGGCAGAGAGAAACTGGTATGAACTCGACTTGTTCTGTTCGCGTAAATATGTTTAACCTAGTATCCAAGATTGAGCCCATTATGATTAAACATGTTTGCAATGACAGTTAGAGATTATAGTTTCTCATGCCAAACATAAGTAGCCGGAGTGGATAATGATTTATCTTGGATATCAACATTGCGTTAAAATGATTGTGATGAAGTATGATGATATGGTATCCTCCTCTGAATGTTCGAGTGGCTTGACTTGGCACATGTTCATGTATGTAGTTGAATCAAAACCAACATAGCCTCTATGATATTTATGTTCATGGTTACTCATGCTAGTGTCCAATGTTACTTATGCATAATGCATGTTTATGACCGTTGTTGCTCTCTAGCTGGCCGCTTCTCAATCTAATTGCTAGCCTTCGCCTGTACTAAGTGGGAATTCTACTTGTACATCAAAAACCTTGAACCCAAAAGTTATTCCAGATGAGTCCACCATACCTACCCCTCTAAAAAACTTCTAATTAAATATCCTTTTTGTGTGCCTGGATCGTTCATGGAACGACAGGAGGTGGTCGGTATCTTCCATGCTAAGTGGGTTATTCTCAGGTCGAGTTTTTATTCACTCGCCATCGCACGAGAAAAGTGAGGTTATAGGGATTCCCAGTCCCGAACTAAAAAATGCAAATAATTAAGCAAAACTCCCCCGGCAATGTTGTTGGTATGGACGACACCCATTGTTTTGGACAAGCTGTGGAATGTGATTGTTGGTGGAGGGGGAGTAAACCTTTAGTTTTATCGCTTGGGAACCGCCACTAGCGTTCTTAGCATGGAAGATCTTGATAACTTATAGTCGTGAAGTAAATGAGAAGGGTGCAAGTCTCAAAATATCATTTACCTCTGTTTTAAAAAAACTTGAGCTCTGGCACCTCTGCAAATCGCTGCTTCCCTCTGTGAAGGGACTATCTATTTATTTTTATTTTGTGTCATCACCTTCTAAAACAAGCGCTAGAACCTGAGAGCATAGCTGTCATGACATATGCATTGTGTGTAGCTAATGTTGGGTGCATCATGACTGGATCTTTTCTACCATGAATTACAATGTTTAGTCGCTGCTTGAACTTTGGAGGTGCTCTGCATTTATGTTTTGCAGTCTCAGAAAGGGCTAGCAAGACACCACTATTATCATATTATATCATGGTTGTTTTGACAACGCGTTGCCATTTGAGATACCTTATTATTGCTCGCTAGCTGATTATGTAATGATATGAGTTAATAAAATCTTTAAGAGTTATTGTTGGCATGGTTAGTTATAATGTTGGCTGAAAACCTGGGTGCTGTTTAAGCTTATTTATGCAAACAAGAGCAAAAGATTTCGTAAAAGTTTTTCTTTTTCACTTTCAATTTATCAACTGAATTGCTTGAGGGAGTTGATACGTCTCCAACGTATCTACTTTTCCTAACACTTTTCCTCTTGTTTTGGACTCTAATTTGCATGATTTGAATGAAATTAACCCCGCTGTTTTCAGCAGAACTACCATGGTGTTGTTTTTGTGCAGAAATAAAAGATCTCAGCATGCAATGAAACCCTGCGAGGAATTTTTATACAATAAATAAGGATTTCTGGAGCCAAGATCCACCGGAGAGGGGCACCTGGGTGGGCTCAATGCACCAGGGTGCGCCCCCTCTCCTGGCATGCCTAGGTGGGTTGTCCCCACTTGGTGGCCCCGCAGACCCTGAAACCGACGCTATGAAATCCTATTTTTCCAGAAAAAAATCAGGGAGAAAGAATTATCGTGATCCATGAGACGGAGCCACCGTCACCTCCTGTTCTTCATCGGGAGGCCGGATCTGGAGTACATTTGGTGCCCCAGAGAGGGGGATCTTCGTTCTCCATCATCACCAACCCTACTCAATCGCCAATTCCATGATGCTCCCCACCGGGAGTGTCGGCGTTCTAGGAACGGGGGTCCCCAGACTTGCCTGCCTACGGCCTGCGGCGTGGCTCAAGGGGGCCCAGCACGGCCATCTTCATCAACACAAACCCAAGACCCTCCCGAGGGGCCAAGCCTCGCAGGGCGGACGACACGGAGCTTCCTCAGGCGCAGCCTTGTCAGGCTGGCTCACGAGGAGGCGGAGAGATCAAGGAGGGGTACCTCACGAGGTGCCCATGACGCAAGCCATGACGACCAAGGGCGCCAGGCGGGCGCCAGCCCGCGTAGTGTCCTCCCTTTCCTCTTTGGTGCAAAGGGAGCAAGCGCAGGCGGGAGGATCAAGCAAAGGCGTCCGTTTCGGTGCAACGAGACCAAGACCAGCTCCGCGACAAGGAGGAAGTCACTATGGAGACCAAGCCAGCGTCATCACCAGAGCCTTTGGCAGGCGAGGACCAACTTTAGTCAGGATAACTGTACCAGATGTTCCCCTTCAAACTGGCCAATTGTTGGCGCCCTTCCTGCTCAATATTTGGGAAGAGGCCCAGGGCCTTTGCCTATAAATAGGAATAGCCACCCCCAGGGTAGAGGCATCTAGGAAGATTGGAACATCTAGCAACCCGGCAATCAGTTAGATAGGCATCAGAGAGAGAGAAGGGCGATTGAACTCCTCCTAGCAGTTCATCCCCCAGGCCAAGAACAGACCCTCGCGAGGCTGTTCTACCTTGTAGTGTTCATCATCATCATCAGCCCAAGAGGCAATCCACCACACCACACTGGAGTAGGGTATTACACCACATCGGTGGCCTGAACCAGTATAAACTCTGCGTCTCTTGTGTTGTTCTTTTGGTTAGCTTAGATCTTTGCGAGGCGGACGAGTACGGGTAGGTAGGAAGCGTAATCTCCGCGTGCACCCCAGAGTTCGAACCTTAAGGGTCTGCCGGAACCCGAAATCCGACATTTGGCGCACCAGGTAGGGGTGCGCCGGAATTCGTCTTCCGCCGCTCCGTTCTCCTCCGACCATCGCATCCATGTATGACGCTCGTCCGGCCCGCGCCGAGCGCCGAGCCGCTCTCGCTTCCCGCGTCGCCTAGACGGCCCCCGTCGACGGGCGTCCGCTGTTCCCTATCGCCTGCCATCAACGCTGCCACTGGCCCGGCGGGGAACGAGCAGCTAGCATTGTCCCAGCATCCTTCCGTGCGGCGAGACGGCCGCACCGCTACTCCCTCGCTCACCCCAGCTGGTTCTTCGTCCTGCGCACTCCGCGCGCCCTTGGAGGCCGAGCTGTGCTCATCGCGGAAAACGAGCTCCTGCGCTACCGTCCCATTGGCGACGTCTACAAATAATGGCTCGACCGCGTCGCCGAGCTCGTCCGCGCCACAGGGGGCTCTCCTGCATCGTCTTTCCCGCTGCACCGAACCCCGCCCCGCACGGGCGACGAAGCTCCGGGGGCACCTCAGCCGCCTCCTCGCCAAGAAGACGCCCCGGCCGCTAGGTGCGTGGCCCCTGGCTGGAACCCGCTCCGCTAGGCACCAGCGCGGCAAGAGAAGAGCTGCCAAGAAGTCCCTCGCCCGCAGGAAGCTGCCCGGGCGCTCCCTGCTCCAGCACATCGTGACCGCACTCCTGCTCCCGCACGTCAAGACCCCGCGCTGCTCCCAGCTGCGGCGCACGAGGACCCGCAGGACCAAGCTCTCCGTCACCCAAGGCCTCCTACGACCACGGCGGGCTGCCGCGCCTTCACCGCCGAGCTACGCCGCGTCGTGTGGCCCGATAAGTTCAAGCTAGACCTTCCTCCACGCTACGACGGCATGGTCGACCCTGCGGAGTTCCTCTAGATCTATGAGCTGGGCATCGAAGCTGCCAACAGAGACGAGAAGGTCATGGCGAACTGGTTTCCCATGGCGCTCAAGGATGGGGCCCGCTGGTCGGTGAGGAGTTGGATGAGATTCATCATGTAATCGAGTTAGTTTTGTTAGGGCTTGATCCCTAGTATCCACTATGTCCTAAGATTGATGTTGCTATGACTTTGCCATGCTTAATGCTTGTCACTTTGTGCCCGGGTGCCATGAACTCAAATCTGAACCATTTATGTTATCATAATTATATCCATGTTCTAGATCCAATCTTGCAAGTTATAGTCACCTTCTACGTGTTATGATCCGGCAACCCCGAAGTGACAATAGTGGGGACCACTCCCAGTGATGAGCGTAGTTTGAGGATTTCATGTATTCACTATGTGTTAATGCTTTGTTCCGGTTCTCTATTAAAAGGAGGCCTTAATATCCGTTAGTTTCCAATAGGACCCCGCTGCCACAAGATGGTAGGACAAAAGATGTCATGCATGTTCTTTCCATAAGCACGTATGACTATTTATGGAATACATGCCTACATTATATTGATGAACTGGAGCTAGTGCCGTATCGCCCTAGGTTACAACTGTCTCATGATGAAAATCATCCAACAAGTCACTGTCACTGTGCCGGAGCAGTAGTGTCAGGGGTTGGGTGCGACATATGCCACTGGATGGCTAATCATGGTGGGAGCGAGTAGAATGTCGGTGGTGTGTGGAAGCGGGATGAGGCGTAGACACGAACGCCGGCGCACTTTACCCAGGTTTGGAGCTCTCCTAGGAGATAACACCCCTAGTCCTGCTCTACGGGGTCTCCGCATGATCACTAATGCACTAGTGATACAATGGCGCTCCTTGAGCTGTATGCTAGAGGTAGAAGAAGGCAGGCATGCTCCTTCCTCCTCTAGGTGTGAGTCTAGTTCTAACAGGTTGAGAACCCTTTGCACGGGTGCCCTGGGGGGTTTATATAGGCCTACCCCCAGGGGTATAATGGTAATCCGGCCGGGTGTAGGACCTGGTTGTCAGTGTCTCTGGTCGCCGGCTTCTCCGCTGGCTGCTGGGGCCCGCCGCCTGGTCTGGTACGACGCCGACAGGCCGCTCCCGCCGCTCGCGGGTCTTGCCGGCTGCTGATTACTGTAGCCATGATGTTAATGACGCAGGCTTCGTCAGGGGAGTTCGGCTACAGTCCTGCCTCCTGGCGGGAGATCACTATAGCCACACTGTGTCTTATCTGGTTAATGGCGTGCGGGCCAGGAGGAAGGAACGGGCCGCCTGCTAGAGGCCGGCGTCCCTCGGGTCCGACTGGTCGGGCTTCTGGGATCTCGCTGCCCGGTAGGGCCCACTGCCTGCAGGACGTAGCAATATGTCGTCGGGGGAACAGGGCTCCGCCTGTTAGTAGTGACGTCGGGGGTGGAGTGGCAATAGTGCCGTGCCGGGCGGATATCTCTGTCTGTACGGAGCACTGTGGCCACGCCCGGCCCTGGATACGGGGGCGATGGGCTACACTGTAGCCTCACCCTATCTTGTCTTCTTAATGGGGGCGCAGGCTCTGAGGGCGTCGTAGGCCGCCTGCTAGAGGCTGGCCTCTCTGGAGTCCGCCTACAAGTAGTCGGCCCATCTTGGTGCCGCCTTCTGGGCTTAGCCGCCTTCTGGCAGCCGGCCGCTTGGGCCAGCCGACCATCAGAAGGCGGCGCTTCTTCTTGAGGCTCTGAGGGGCGCAGCCGGCCCCGATGTCTTGAAAGGTTCAGGGACTCGGGTTAGGCTACCCGTGGCCCATTACTCCGACAGTGGTCCCCGAAGCTGGTGACGTGCCGCAGCTGAGGAGCCAAGGAGCCTCAATAGTATCCCCCAGGTGCTCTGGACTGAAGCTTCATCCGACTCCTGGCAAGCCGCCTCGTGGGAGTCGGCCACGTCCAGTCGGACTTGTATGAAACTTTGAACCCAACGGCAGGAACTGGGTGGCGTGCTAGCGAAGCCTCCAGGCCCGCACCGGTCGTGGGCATGCCACGTGGTGCCAGCCTGCTAGCCCACGCGTGCGATGGGACGTGATAGCAGGTTGGGCCCGCCACCACAGGGCCTCTGGACGCGGGTGGATCCGCTGCGGCTGAGGTGGGCGGTTGGGCTTCTTCCTGCAGTAAACGGGGGGACGTGGGGTCGTGGGCATAGTTAATCCCACGATCCCACGCCCGCCCCTCGGCTTCCTAGCCCGTCGACTATAAGTAGGGGGAGGATGGGCAGCGGCGAAGCACGCGCGCCCCTCCACCCCATTCTTCCCTCCTTCTTCTTCCTCTCGCCGCAGTGCCCCCGAGCTCCGCCGGAGTGCCACCGCTACTCATCTCCGTCGAGTTCTTCTGCCCCGAGCCCTCTTGGCCCTCCTCTGATCCCCAGCTCCCCCGCCACGCCATTATCCTCGTCAAGCTCTTCATCGCGTGCGAGCGGGGAGGAGACTGGGACGGGTCAAACGTCCATGAAGACCACATCGCTTTCCTTCGTGACACGTGGCGCCTTCCCGGCGCGAACTACATGAAGGCGCGCATGCCTCCTATGGGGGAGATCTCGCCGGTGGCGAGGGAGAACTAGCGGGTCGTCTGCCGCTCGCACTTCATCCGTGGCTTCGGCCTGCCGGCGAGCGGCTTTCTCCGTTCGTTCCTCGAGTTCTACCTTCTCCAACCTCATCACATCACGCCCAACACCGTGATTCTTCTGTCCGCCTTCGTCACGATGTGCGAAGGTTACCTCTGCATCCTCCCCACCATCGAGTTATGTGGAGCGTTCTTCTACACCAAGTTGGGCACCTCCGTCCGGGAGGTGGTAGCCCAGTGCGGCGCCTTCGTCGCGGTGCGCCGCCCGTCTCCAAGGAACGCCTTCCCCTCCATCAAGCTGCCACAGTCGGTCAAGATGTGGCAGCAATCCTACTTCTACGTGGAGAACGTCAACCCGACCGTCGACTTCATCAACCTGCCTGCCTATGAGGTCGGCCCACCGGTTGAGCCTCGAGCCAACTAGGGCTACAAGCCGAAGCCGGTGTCAGCAGACGGCGCCGCTGCCATCAACAGACTTTGGGTGCTGACCGAAGCCGAAGGCCTCAAGGCGTCCGACCTGCTGGTCGCCTTCGTCGCACAGCGGGTTCTCCCGCTCCAAGGCCGGCCTCACTTGATCAGCCGGATGAGCGGGCATCGCGACCCGTGCCGGCTGAATACCAAGGAGATGTCGGCTGCCGAAGTGGCGAACTTGGTGAACGAGATATCCGACCTCAAGCTGGAGGGGTTCTGGCAGTTCGGCAAGCATTCGTACTCTCACGCGGACCCGCCACCAGCCGTAAGCTTCTCAATTTTTCCTTTCTTTAACATTTCGTCTTGATTCTGTCTTGCGGGCTTGAACAGTCGGCCTCTTGCCCTTTGAAGTAGATCTACATGTCTGAGGCGACAGCCGCCATCGTGGGGGCGGGTGGCCCCTTTGCGGCAGACCGAGCTGTGAGCGATGTGGACGACCCCGAACCGGGGGCGGCCGCCTTGCAGGACGACGCCACAGGCGGCGTCTATGGAGCCGGCGGCTCCGAAGAAGGGGGCGGCATCGAGACTTGGCCTGATGACGACGATGAGGAAGACGAGCCGCACCCTTCACGAGGCGCCGGCAAGGCGAACGCGGGCCCTTCCGCCGAGCCGACCGCTCAAGGCGGCACGCGGAAGCGCAAACAGGGCACCGCCTTGTTTGGTAGCGCGCCGAAGAAGGCGAAGAATCCGACCGCTGCGACCAGGTGGAAGGAGGCCGCAGCGAAGGCGACCAAGTATCAGGAGCTCCCGAAGGCGCCTCCCATGGTGTCGGCGTGAGTATCCTTTCTTGTGTTTTTCTTTCTTGTCGGTTCTTTCTGAACCTCCTTTCTTCGTTTTTTCTTGACTTAGGGCCCCGCTCTCTCTTGAGAAGTTGGCTGCCGCCTCCATCATTGGGTCGGTGGAGACCTCCACCACCACCCGGCGAATCGATCCGACCGCCGACCTCCGGGAGGCGCGGGACGAAACGCGCGGGAGGTGCGTGAGGAGCAGGAAGCCGCCCCGCCTGGAGAAGGCGGAGGCAGACAAGGCGGAGGCCGTCGCGCTAAAGAAGCTGGCGGAGGCCGAGGCCGCTGCCGCGGTGAAGAAGCAGGCCGAAGAAGCCGCACTCCGTCAGTCGGCATTGTTTGTCGCCCCCTTAAACTCCGCGCCGCCACCACCAGAGTTTGTGGCGCCGTCTGGGGAGCCGGCGACGAGCACCCGATCATGGAGAGGGACGGCAGCGATGTCGTCATGCCGGACACGGCCGTGCCCCCGCCACCACCTTCTGGAGAGGCGCGAGACAAGCAACCGACGGACCCACCGGTGCCGCCAGCCAGAGACGAGATGGTGATGGGCCCGACTCCCGAGGTCCGCACACCATCATGCCGCCGGTTTGCAAAGGAGGCTTCGGCGCCACGCCCGCTGGAAGTCGACGCCGCAAGCTCTTCGATCCCGGACGCCGAGGCGACCAACACCGTGCCTGCTGATTAGGTGTGGGGAGGCGAGACGGGCCCTTTGAACCAGGCGATCCTGGACGTCCAAGGCAAACTCCGAGCTGAGGCCGGTGCCCTGAAGTGGTGCAACCAAGCATTCCTGGAGTTGTGAGCAGCCGTTCGGGTAAACTTCTTGCTTCTTCATTTTTAATTTTTGCATTTCTCTATGGGGGTGCGCAGGCACCCACTGGGTGTAGTCCCCGAGTTTTGGGCCGGCTGCTGAGCAGGCGGCTCGGAACTTTAATTGGTGAGCTCCGAGTACTAACATTGTTTGATATTTTTACTACAGGATTATCATAACCTTCGCGCGGCCGCCTTCAACTCCAAAGTCCAGGAGCTGAATCAACGGACCGTCGACTTGTCAGAAGCCGGAGTAAGTCTTTTTCTTTCTCTACGGGGGCGCGCTGGCGCACCCGCGGGCTGTAGTCCTCGAGATTCAGGCCGACTGCTGAGCAGTCGGGCCGGATTTCCCCGACAACTGTTCTTCTTCTTTGTTGATATTGATGACTTCTTTCTCTGCGGGGGCGCGCTGGCGCACCCGTGGGCTGTAGTCCCCGAGATTCGGGCGGACTGCTTAGCAGTCGGGCCGGATCTCCCCGGCGGTTGTACTTCTTCTCTGTTGGCTGCTGACGCCTTATTCTTCTTCTACTTTTGCAGAGGCCAATGCCGCCCTGCAGCAGCAGCTAGGCAAAGCCAACACCGCGATGCGTGCCAAGGAGCCGGACTGCAGCAAACTGGCCGAAGAGCATGACCGGCTGGTCACGCAACTAGCAGAGCAAGCGGAGCTTCTCAAGAAGACCCAGAAGGAGGCGGAGGACAAGGAGGCCGGTCTCCTTGCTGAGTTCGAGACCGAACGCTCCGCCTGAACCGATAAGGAGGCAATGCTGACTGCCGACTTCAGCGAGATTGAAGACATGGTTGACGGTGAGCTTCCTTCTTTACTCTTTCTTTGAGCCGCCAACTTCTGATCAGGCCGGCTTATTGTTTCTAATTTTGGCTTTTTTGCTTTCTGTTTGAGCAGACTTCTTCCCCGGTCACTCCGGTGCTGCCAATCAGGCCGTCGAGGCCGATCACGAAGGGCGGAGGGTAGAAGGTGCCGAGATCACTGCCGACGCCCCCCGAACCCTTAGCGAGCAGCTTATCAGCATCCAGGCCCGTCTTCGGCCGGCTCATCGGATGCTGCACTTTCTTCAGCATGTCGGCGCCCAGGCGATTGCCGGCTCCACGTACACCCAGCTGGACTGCCGACTGGCTAGAGGTGGCGGCCAGCCGCCTTGAGGCTTGGAAGGGCTCATCGGCCCGGGCTGGGGCACGCCAGGCCTTGGAGTTCGTCAAGGCGTGGTACCCTGGGCTAAATCTAGCGCAGTTGGCCACGCTTCGACTGGAAGCCTAACAGGAGCTGCTGGCAGTGGAGCGTGAACTTGTCCAATGGGCCGCGGCGATCGCCGAGTACACCAACACCAGCGTCTTCGTTCCCGAGCTGGCTGAGAACGGCACCGAGGCGCCGCAGGAGTGGTTCGGGCTGAACCCGGAGGATGGCGAGGACTCGGCCGAAGTGATCGACTCCAGCGACAAGGGAGAAGACGAGGAGGACGAGGAAGGTGAAGAGGAAGTGCTAGAGGTTGAAGCGGACGACCAGCCTCAGCCCGACCACGCCTGTAGCAACGAGCCACGCCTGAGCGAGCCGGCTGCTGCTGAAGGCGACCAAGCAGAGACCGACCAGCCAGCCACTCCCCCAACTGGAACCACCGACTCCATCATTCCGCCGAACCCGTCTGCTGCTCCCTAGGCTGCCAATTTATCTATGTTTTTACCTGCCTATCAGTCTCAGCAAACTTTGTTAATTTCGCACAATTCCAACCGCGGGGTGTATTTCAAACTTCTGTTGAATGTTGGCCAAGGGCCCTTTGATATGTAAATATGCTCGCTGAGTTCTATCTTTCCTTTCTTTCTGCTCCTTGGCCTTTTTTCTTTGCCGCCCTCCCTGGACTGCAGTCTGGACAGCCAAACAGCCGCTCTGTGGACTACGGCCGGGTCCAGTACTTGGCCGCTTTGGGAGGGTAAGTACTTAGCCGATTAGAGTTTTTTAGCAAGTCAAGTAGAAGCAGGCCGACCGGCTGCTCAGCAGCCGGTCGGCGACGCGGGAAGCCGGCTTGAACTATGTGCACGCTTTGAGTCCTTAGCCATTTTTCCTGCAGACACTCTTTCTGCCTTGACTCTTGCCCACCAGACAGTCGCTCTGTGAGCTGCGTCTTCTGGCAGGAGAGGGCTTAAGTGCCAACACATTACTTGTCCGGCTGCAGGAACTATTACATAGTACAAGGTGGCGAGTCCCCGGGTCGACTGGTCGAACCCGGTGCCCGACGGACTAATGAAATAACACATTCATAGGCATAATACTTATCATATAGATAAAAGAGGGCAGTCCCCGAGCTCTTCTCGGGGGACCCGGAGTCTTCGTACTTAATACAATAGTTGGCGTGGCACATACTACATCAGCTGTAAAACCTTCGAAGGAGATTCGCATTCCATGGTCGCTCCGTCTCCTTGCCGGAGTCGTCTCTTTTGCGTGCTCAAGGCTTCTGAGCATCGATCAGGTAGTAGGAGTCATTGCCCAGCACCTTGCTGATGATGAAGGGGCCTTCACAAGGTGCCGAGAGCTTGTTCGGAGTTGTGCGCAGACTCCAGAGGACGGCCGGCAGCTCGTCGAGCCAGCAGCCAGCCGAACGCTCTAGAGGTTCGACCAGTCGGGGCTTGATGCTGGACAAAATGAGGCCGTTTGCTCGCTCCACTTGGCCGTTTGACTACGGATGGGCAACAGACGCTAAGTCCAGTCGGATGCCCTACGTCGCACAAAAACGGGCCAAGGCGCCTTTGGCAAAGTTTGTGCCATTGTCGGTGATGATGCTGTGTGGTATGCCATACCGGATGGTGATGTCGTAGATGAAATTCACAGCAGTCGGACCATTCAACTTCTTAATTAGCTTTGCTTCTATCCACTTGGTGAACTTGTCCACCACGACAAGTAGATGGGTCATGCCGCCACGTGCTGTCTTGAATGGTCCCACCATGTCCAGGCCCCAGACGGCAAAGGGCCAGGCAATGGGAATAGTCTTGAGTGCAGAAGTCGGCTGATGTGGCTTTTAACGGAACTTCTGGCACCCTTTGCATTTCTGGACCAAGTCTTTGGCATCTTCTAAAGCAGTCATCCAGAAAAAACCGTGGCGACAAGCTTTGGCAACAAGTGCTCTTGAGGCCGTGTGGTGACCACACTCGCCTTGATGGATATCTTTGAGGATTGCTTGGCCTTGCTCTGGCTCTAGGCAGCGCTGGTACACACCAGTGACGCTGCGCCTCACAAGCTCTCTGTTGACAATGGTGTACGCTGCTGCCCGGCGTTGCACTTGCCGGGCCCAGATCTCATCAGTCGGCAGCTCTTTGTTCACTAGAAAGTTGAGGATGGGCTGAGCCCATGAACGTGCTGCAATTTCTTCGATTGCTAGGACTGCTACTTGTAGGAGGGCGATTGGGCCGGGAAGCGGCGGGTTCGAGTCGGCTGCCTCTTGCTGAGTCTATGAAGTCCCCAGGCCGACTGCTGCAGTCCCCGGGCCGGGTTCTGAAGTCCCCGGGTTGGGTGCGACTGCTGCAGTCCCCGAGCCGCCTGCCGAAGTTCCTGCGCCGGCTGCTGGAGTCCTCAAGTCGGATCCGACTGCTTCAGGAGGAGCCGGCATAAAGATGGAGTCTGATTCTGGTGACGGCTTGATAGACGGCTTGAGGAGGCGTTGCAGGGCGACGCCGGCTGGTATTGCTTGCCGGGTGGAGCCGATCTGTGCCAAGGCATCTGCTTGTTCATTGTCATTTCTTGGCACATGGAGGAACTCGCACCCCTCGAAGTATCCAGTGAGGTATTGTACGAGGAAGCGGTAGCTCGTCATGTTTGCATCCTTGGCGTCCCAGTCGCTTGACGACTGCTGGATCACCAAGTCGGAATCACCATAGCACAGGATCCGGCGAATGCCGAGTTCCTTGGCAAGCCGAAGCCCATGAATGAGTGCTTTGTACTCAGCGACGTTGTTGGAGGCGGCAAAGTGGATTTGCAGCACATATCTGAGCTTGTCGCCTTTGGGAGAGGTGAGGACGATGCCGGCTCCCAAACCGGTGCGCATCTTGGAACCATCAAAGTGCATCTGCCAATGGGTGGAGTCTAGCGCTGGCAGCAGGTACTGGGTATCGGCCCAGTCAACGAGGAAGTCGGCCAGTGCTTGCGACTTGATGGTGGTGCGAGTGTCGGTGTACTAAAATAGGGGTACCTTAGTACCCCGAACTTGTGCACGGGCAGTCGTAGCACCCCGCGGCAAGGCTTGCCAGGCGATCGCCAAAACTCTCCATGGCCCCTTTTTGGGCCATCCAAGAACAAAGTATTCGAGCCAAGGCCCCGGCAGGAGGAGCTTGCCGGGAAGGCCACCCGAAGAGAGCAAGGCCCCGACAAGAGGAGCTTGCCGGGACGGCCGCTCGAAGCACAAGGCCCCGACAAGAGGAGCTTGCCGGGAAGACCGACCAGGGCACGACAAGAGACTTGGTGCGACGCGCCACGCGTCCCGGCAAGGACCGGTGAGCAACAAGCTCCCGGGCGCGACAAGGCATCAACCGCGGCAAGGCGCTTGCCGCGGCAAGTCACCACCCCGCGCCTGCGTTCCAGCTCATCCACCCACGCGTCGCTCTGGGGCCATTCCAGGCGTACGTGGCGAGAGGCTGTGCAGCCAGGGGCATGCGGTGGCAAAGCAACGCTAATAGGGTAGCCGTCGTGGCAAACGGTGGTGCCCCTAACGGTCCCTTTTCTGCACTGTTTGGGCGACCCAGACGGGCATTTAATGCCCTTGTCCCCTGCCGTCAGAGTTAGGTATGATAGCACTGCGCAAACAGCTGTACCCAACACAGCGTTTTCCAGTTTTACCCCCGCCTACGTTGCCACCTGTGGGTAACCCTTGCGCATATAAAAGGAGGCCCCATGCGCAACGTGGGGGAAAGGGAGGAAGGAGGAGGCCACTCACGCTCGGCCTGATTAGTTGCCTGAGTGTACTGTAGCACTCAGCGCTCCCGAACAAGAACACAATACAAACCACAAAGCAGCAGTAGGGTTTTACGCATCCGTGCGGCCCGAAGCTGGGTAAACCCCTTGTGTGCATCGCCTCGATCCGCTCTTCGCACGACCTCCGCCCCCCGCCGAACCAGAAAGGGGCTCGGTCCCCATAGGTGTTCGTGGAGGCAGATTTCCCCCGACATCTTTGGCGCGCCAGGTAGGGGGCGTCGAAGTTGTGTGAACCTGATCCGGCGTCTGCACAGGCTAGATCTCCATCGTCTTCATCGACATGCCACCGAAGAAGAAGGCTTCGGAGGTGGCTGGCCTGTCCGCGTCGAACCCACCGCCCCTGGAGCAAACGGGTGGTGGGGATGGCACCGGCGGCGGAACGGGCATCGCCGAGCCAGCTCATGGTGCCACGGCGTCCGAACATGCACCGCGCCCCTCTCAGGAGGCATGGGACCAGCAGCGTCTTTGCACCCACGGTGCCATACGCTCGCTGGAACCAGATCGAGCTGGCGGATCCCAGGGTGCTCAAGGCCAGCATACACACCAGCGTGCTGGCGCGAGCGTGGCGCGACTGCCTAGTCCGGGTGATGCTCCTTCTAACATAGTTAGAAGTTCGAGCACATCCCGCTCCACGCGCCGCTCGCCACCGCTGCCCGCCACTCCAGCAGAAGCTCTAGCGCGAGCTCAACTGCTCCTAGACTACCCTCCAACGGCGGACAAGCTCGACGACTGGAGGGCCACGATACAGAGTCTCATCGGCTTCACTAACGGCGACACCCCACGGTAGCACAGTGCGTCGCAGCCGCGGCAGGTCGGCCAGGCGAGAACCGATGGCGCCAAGACCGGTGGGGGTGCGACCACCGTGCATTCCCTGCCCCAAAGGCCAAGATCGCCGACTCGCCGGAGCCATCACGACAACGACTCCACCGCGTCGTCAAATCCGCGAACTCGTCGCGATCAAGGCCAAGTTCTTCACGAACGAGAGCAAGAGGACGCTCGTACTCGCATCGAGCGTCAGAGAGAAGCGCGGCGTCAATCAGACCAGCGCGCTAGGCCTTCTGTCGACATGCATGCGCCGGGGGGACCAGGCGACCTGCCGTACGCGGTAGGCTGCCCTGCATTCACCCGTGAGCTACGGCAAGTCCAGTGGCCTAGCACGAAGAATTTCAAGCCAGACGTACCAGAGAAGTACGACGGCAAGTCGCATCCGTCGGAGTTCCTCAGCATCTACACCATTGCGGTGCAGGCTGCTGGAGGGCGAGACGACAAGATCCTTGCCAACTACTTCCCGCTGGTAGTCAAATCCAACGTCAGATCCTGGCTCATGCACTTGCCGGATAACTCCATAACCTCCTGGACAGACTTGTGCCACCAGTTTGTTGGCGCCTTTACAGGCGGCCACAAACCCCATGGCCAAGCGAGCGACCTTCATCTGCTCGTCCAGAAGGAAGGGGAATCCTTGTGCAAGTTCATCCAGAGATTCAGCCGCGTGCACTACAACATCCCAGACGTCCACCCTGCCGCGGTCATTAGCGCATTCCATCAGAACGTGCGTAACCGCAGGATGCGGTAGGAGATGGCGATGTGCAAGATCAAAGACGTCAGCAAGCCATATGCCCTGGCCGGCAAGTGTGCACGAGCTGAGGAAGGAAGGAAACTCCCCGGAGAGAACACTGGAGCAGGAGAATCTGACAGTGAGGATACCGCCCCGGCAAGGAAGAACCGGCGGCGGAGCAACAGGAAGAAGAAGAGCCAAGAAGTACTGGTTGTTGAGCAGTCCGGCGATGAAGGCGCCGCCAAGAAGGCCCAGGATGGTAGCTCTGGCAAGGAGGTTGCCGGATGCGCCAACTGCCAGGCTGTGGCGGTCGCCGACAAGCGGGACGGCACCAACAAACAGTACTACAAGATCCACTTCACCAAGGGCCATGACCTCCAGAGCTGCAAGCAGGTCGAGCGGCTCGTCGAGCTGCAAAAGGCCGAGTACGAGCGGCGCGATAAGGAGAGAGCTCGGGGAGGTGGCGGAGGATCCGGCACGAAGCGCCCCGCCCAGGGAGGACGCCGCGACAAGGACAAGCAGCGGCAAGCAGACAGACCTCCCCGCAGCCGCGATAAGAACGAAGACGACGACGAAGACGAAGACATGGATGATGTCGAGACCAGTGAGCAGGAGTTTCAGAAAGCCACAGAGGTCTTGTGCGTAGACGGCGGTGCATCTCTGCACACTTCTCACCGCCAGCTCAAGCAGTGGGCGCGGGAAGTCAATGCAGCGGAACCACCCGTCGAGTCGCGCAAGCCTCTAAAATGGTCCAGCACGCCTATCACCTTCGATATTGAGGACCACCCTGACCGGACAACTGCGATCGGGTGCTTGCCGATGTTGGTCTCACCAACAGTCCGCAACCTCAAGGTCACTAAGATGCTAGTCGACGGCGGGGCCGGCTTGAACCTGATCTCCTCCGCTGTGCTGCAGAAACTCCAAGTCCCCGACAGCGAGCTCGAAGAGACCGACACGTTCCAAGGAATCAACCCGGGAAGGAGCAAGCCGAAGGGGAAGATAACGTTGCCAGTGACATTTGGCAGCGAGCTGAACTTCAGGACAGAGAGGATCACTTTTGACGTTGCCGATTTTCCATTGCCCTACAATGGAATTCTCGGCCGTCCAGCGCTCGCCAAGTTCATGGCGGCCTCTCACTACGCATACAACATGCTCAACATGCCAGGCCCGATAAGCGTCATCTCTGTCCCCGGCGACAAGAAGGATGCCCTTATCTGTGCCGACAAGATCTACCGGGAAGCAGCAGCCACAACGGATCGCAAGCCACTTGCCGCTGAAGCTCCCGGAGGGAAGAGGAAGACCAAGCCCGGCAAGTGCTCTGGTGCCCACTCCGGCAAGCGCACCTCTTCGGAGTGCTGCGCTACCGTCGAGGACGCGCCATCGAGCTCCACCGGCAAGAGTAAGAAGTCAATGGCAGCCTCGCCAACGACCAAGAAGGTGTCCGCCAAGGAGGACGGCACTAGTGGCACCTTCACCATCAGTGCCACTCTCGATCCCAAATAGGAAGGCGCGCTCGTAGCTTTCCTGCGGGCGAATGTCGATGTGTTTGCCTGGCAACCATCTGACATCCCCGGCGTTCCCAGGAAAGTGATTGAGCACCACCTCGCCGTCTGTCCTCATGCGCGGCCCGTCAAGCAGAGAGTCAGGAAGCAAGCGGTGGAGCGCCAAGAGTTCATCGCAGAAGAGATCAAGAAGTTAGAAGCGGCAGGCCTTGTCAGAGGCGTGCTCCATCCGACGTGGTTGGCCAATCCTGTTGTCATGCGCAAAGCAAATGGGAAATGGAGGCTTTGCATCGACTTTACTGATGTTAACAAAGCTTGTCCCAAAGATCCCTTTCCCTTGCCGCGCATTGACCAGATTGTTGACTCCACGGCCGGATGTGACCTGCTTTCATTTCTTGACGCATACTCAGGGTACCATCAGATCTTCATGGCTGAAGAAGATGAGGAAAAGACCGCATTCATCACTCCATGTGGCACGTACTGTTTCGTACGGATGCCTTTCGGTTTGAAGAATGCCGGTTCGACGTTTGCGAGGGTTGTCCATACCGCTTTTGAGCCGCAAATCCACAGAAATGTGGAAGCCTACATGGATGACATAGTGGTCAAAAGCAGGAACAGGGCAACCCTGATTCAAGATTTAGAAGAGACCTTTACGAACCTGCGCAGGATCAGCCTCAAGCTCAACCCCGAGAAGTGCGTGTTTGGAGTCCCTTCCGGCAAGCTTCTCGGGTTCTTCGTGTCTCAGCGAGGAGTCGAAGCCAATCCAGACAAAATCAAGGCCATCGAGCAGATTGAAGCACCAACACACGTCAAGGATGTACGAAAGCTTGCCGGCTGCGTCGCGGCTCTCAGCAGGTTTATTTCCAAGTCTGGAGAATGCGCCCTGCCCTTTTTCAAAGTTTTGAAAAAGGCGGGTCCGGTAAAATGGACTCCGGAAGCGGAGGCTGCGCTGCAGGACCTGAAGAAATACTTGTCCTCCGCTCCAATACTTGTCGCGCCTAAACCACAAGAGAAGTTGCTGCTGTACCTGGCGGCAACCAATCAAGTGGTTAGTGCTGCGTTAGTAGCGGAGAGGGAGGCAGATGATGAGCTAGCAACCGCGGCAAGCGCGTCCAGCGACAAGCAAGAGGCTTCCTCGACAAGCTCTGGCCCCGACAAGGATGAATCTACGCAGGAGCGAGTGGAGGTGCAGAAGAAGAGAATGGTGCAGCGCCCAGTTTACTTTGTCAGCTCCCTTCTGCAGGGGGCTAGGTCAAGGTACTCTGGTGTGCAGAAATTGCTTGTCAGCCTTCTCATGGCCTCGAGAAAGCTGCGCCATTACTTCCAAGCACATGAGATTACAGTTGTCACCCGCTTTCCGCTGAAGAGGATACTGCAGAATCCAGAAGCAACAGGCAGGATTGTCGAGTGG
Source organism: Aegilops umbellulata (assembly GCA_032464435.1). Lineage (NCBI taxonomy): Eukaryota > Viridiplantae > Streptophyta > Magnoliopsida > Poales > Poaceae > Aegilops > Aegilops umbellulata. Next base: position 313,225,215 of record CP136057.1, on the reverse strand, counting down.
GCACTGGAACTGTCAAGCTTCGGTCTCAAATTCGAGAGCACTTCAACTATCCAAAGCAGAGCATTGGCGGAGTTCATAGCAGAGTGGACACCGACACCAGACGAAGAGATCCCAGAGACGAGCATCCCCGTCAAAGAAGCAAGCAAAGAGTGGCTGATGTATTTTGATGGTGCTTTCTCGCTGCAAGGCGCCAGTGCTAGCGCGTTGCTTATCGCGCCCACCGGAGAGCATCTCAAGTACATAGTCCAGATGCATTTCCCCAAGGAGCAAGCAACCAACAATACTGTAGAGTATCAAGGTTTGCTTGCCGGTCTCAGGGTCGCGGCAGAACTTGGGATCAAGAAGCTCATCGTCAGGGGTGACTCGCAGCTTGTCGTCCGCCAAGTGAACAAAGATTACTAGAGCCCGTTGATGGAATCATACGTTGATGAAGTGAGGAAGCTAGAAGAGCGCTTTGACGGCCTGCAAATGGAACACGTTCCAAGAGCTGAGAACGACATTGCTGATGGCCTGTCAAAGTGCGCGGCACTTAAGTTACCTGTGGAACCAGGAACCTTTGTGCTCAAGCTGACTCAGCCATCCGTGACACCATCAACCGGACAGAGCAAGAAGAGGAAGTTGGTCTCCGGTGACTATCTTCCGGCAAAGCTCCCCGGAGCCGCCGCCAAGAAGGTCCCCAAGATCGACGCCAAGAGCGCTGAGGAGCCGTCTGCTCCGGCAAACCCCAGGGTTTGTTCCGTAGAAGCAGGCGCTCCCGACAAATTTTGCCCCGACAAGCTTGCCGGGGAACGTCAAGCTCCGGCTGAGCCCCAGATCCTCGCCGTAGAAGCGGACGTTCCCGTAGCAGCAGATGTGCCTTCAGTCCTTGTTGTCGAGCCACAGGCTCTAGCATGGGCGCAGCAGATTGTCCATTTCCTCCAGAACGGAGAGCTTCTCGAAGAACAAGAAGAAGCGGAAAGAGTAGCCCGGCGCTCGAGTATGTACCAGTTCGTCGACAACACGTTGTACAGAAGAGGGCGCAACGGTGTGAAATTGAAGTGTATTTCCCTGGAAGACGGACAAAAGCTGTTGGCAGAGATACATGGAGGCATATGTGGCCACCACATTGGCGCAAGAGCACTTGCCAGCAAAGCATTCCGGCAAGGTTTCTTCTGGCCGACAGCCCTCCAGGATGCAACTGCACAAGTAACCAAGTGTGAAGCGTGCCAGTTCCATTCCAAGCAGATACACCAGCCAGCTCAAGCTCTCCAGACGATCCCTTTATCCTGGCCATTTTTGGTCTGGGGGCTCGACAACTTCGGCCCCTTCCCCCGAGCTGTAGGGGGCTTTGAGTACTTGTACGTCGCAATCGACAAGTTCACAAAGTTGCCGGAAGTGGAACCAGTGAGGAAGGTGACATCACAGTCAGCAGTCAAGTTCTTCAGGTCGATTGTTTGCCGCTTCGGGATCCCCAACAGGATCATCACCGACAACGGTACGCAATTCACGAGCCGCGCCTTCATGCAATACGTCCAAGATCTCGGTGCCAAGGTCTGCTTCGCTTCTGTTGCTCATGCCAGGAGCAACGGTCAAGCGGAGAGGGCCAATGCCGAAGTGCTGCGCGGGCTCAAGACCAGAACTTTCGACAGGCTGCACAAGTGCGGAAGAAACTGGATCGAGGAGCTGCCGGTGGCTCTTTGGTGGATCAGAACGACGCCAAATCGAGCCACTGGCCAGACACCATTTGCTCTAGTCTATGGAGCGGAAGCAATTACCCCCACGAAACTCGTATACGGGTCACCTCGAGTGCTCGCTTATGATGAGCTTGAGTAAGAGCGGCTGCGTGAAGATGGCGCGCTGCTCGTTGAGGAAGATCGTCTTCAGGCTGTTGTGCGAGCCTCTCGCTACCAGCAAGCTTTGCGTCGCTACCATAGCCGCAAAGTTAAAGCCAGAAGCTTCGAGGAAGGCGACCTTGTTCTTCGGCGCGCTCCGTCCGCCAAGAGTCATAACAAGTTGACGCCGAAGTGGGAAGGCCCTTACCGGGTGAGACGAGTCACGAGGCCCGGCGCTGTCCGCCTTGAGACCGAAGATGGCACTCCGGTGAGCAACTCCTGGAATTTTGAGCATCTTCGTAAGTTTTACCCGTAAGGCGCGGTTGTCGGACCCCGTCCGGCAACCACCCTTTTGTACAAGTCTTGCCGCTGTTGCATGTAATCCTTTGTACAAAGCTAGGCGCAGACCCTGAGCAGCAGTAAATGAAGCGCTGGCGCCCTAAGTTTTAGCATGCATGCTGAGTCGAGTCTCGTCCTTGGTTAGGGTTGATAGTGCCTAACAGCTGCTAACCCCTAGCTTAGAGGTCGGCTCTGCGTCCTTTTTTCCTGTTCTTTCGTTTCCTTTGGTTCGCAGGGTTTTGCATATCCTGGCCAGACCGCTTAAGGACGAAGAAGAGAAGAAGGGCGGACCAACATCTGGTCCCCGGCAAACCAGTGTTGCCAGGGGATGCAAGTACAAAGATTCGCCCGCGGCAAGCCAAAGTTGCCGGGGGCTGCAATCCCAGATAAGTTTTTCATCCCTTATCATGCATTCTCTTATGGACTGAGGAATGCGAAAACCTTGCTTCTTCCTAAAAATCTGTCGTGCTCCCTTAACTCTGGGCCCCGGAGCGCGTTCCTGGGGCCAGTTTTGGTAGTAGCCGCGAGGGCAAAGGAACGAAATAAGGAGCCCGAACCCGCCTCATCCCCACCTCCGCCAAAGGCGTGAGGAAGGTCGAGTGGCGCGGGAAGACGGCAGGGCCTGTTGCCGGGCAAAGAAGTGTCTATCTTAACGATAAAAAGGATTCGCTCCTTGGCGTGGGTTTTACCCGCGAGACAAATGGCCCGGCAAACATCCCCTTTTCATTAAAAACATTCCGCTCAGGTACAGTTCAGAGAGAATGAAAAACATCAGAGATGGGATTACAAGCTTTAAATGCAACTAAAGCCCGAAGGCTTAAAAGTTAAAAAGAGATAAGGTGCCCGTAATCCCTTTCTTGTCTCTCTCCTCAGGAGGTAGGACAAGGAGGCGAAAAGGGCAAAAGGGGCGCCTAGACGAGCTACGGGTGGCAGAAGACACCAACAGAACACCCCGGGGGCCGTCTGAAGGCTAGGTGGTGGTGGCGGCTCCGGAAGCAGGGCTCGACGGGGCGGCAGGACGTCAGCACGCTATCGAGGGCACCTCACCCTCGTACTCCGACTTGACGGCCTTGCCGCTAGCCCTCTTCCTCTTCCGCAGCCTCGCCACGCCAGCCGCCAAGGAGACGACCCCGGGAAGCTCAAGGAGCCGGCGACACGGATGATGGGGTCACCGGTGCCACGCGGAGCCGCGACCGACGCCTAGTCGGACCCCTCATCCCGACGACTGCTACCCTCGTCGTCGCTGTCGCTCCCCTCCTCGTCACTCTCGCTCGAGGAGGAGCCTTCGCTGTCGGAGGAGCTATCCACGCAGCACCGGGCCCGGGTCCCGAAGCACCCGAAGACCTTGATGGAGAGGAGATCGCCCTCCATCAACTTAAAATGGAGGGTGAACCCCTCCATCAAGCTGTGGATACGGGCGAACGTCTTCCACCCTCGACCAAGATACACCACGCCGGGGGCTGGGGACTCAACGTGGACCCGCGTGCCGCTGATCCCGCAGCCCCTCATGCGCAGTCTTAGCGTCTTGGGTTGTTCCATATCCATCACGCTTGCGAAGGGGGCCGGGAGATGGAGGCGACGACGAGGCGCCCGGCGCAGCCTGATGATGAACTCGCAAGGGTCATCCCCGATGTGGACTGCCGTGGGAAGAGGGGCCGAAGGCGGAGGCGAGGCCGGCGCGTCGCCCCGTCCGCCTCGTCCCCGAGCGCCTCGGCCTCGTCCACGACCTTTCCCCCTCCCCCTTCCCATTACGGTTGGCTCTGCCACCGCGGGTGCAAGGGGAGGAGGGGCGCGTTGCCTAGCGGCGACCCTCGCCGCCATCGATGAAGGACCAGGATTCCCTTTCTCCATGGCGAATGGAGAGAGGGGATCAGAAGCTGAAAAGAAGCAAAGATGAAGGAGTGTGGGTTTTCATCGCCCCCCTCTTGCTCTTTATAAAGGAGCAGGGTGGGGGATCGGCCGCCCCGCTCAGCCAATCAAGACGCAGGAAGAGCAGGCGACTGGGACCGGCCTGCTGCCTGGGCCCGCGACGGCCCGGTTTCCTGCCTCCACCGTCCGTGACCCCAGGTGCATGGAAGCCGCGTGGCTGGTGTGCAGGACCGAGGCGACGGACGAGGCGACCTCCCCTCGCCCCGTGATCATGGGGAGCGGACGCCTCGGAAACCGTGCCCCGGCCCCGTCCAGCAAACGAGCCGCGCCTCCACGCCTCCCTCCACTTATGGAGATGGCGCAAAACGTCCCCCTTTATTGCGACGGGACGCATGCCTGCGGGGCTCAGCCCCACGCACACCGCCCACGTCACGCACGCCTCTCCCCACGATGCAGCGTTCGACGCGTGCCGTTCGGGGAGGGCGTGGTGGATGCAGAAGAAGATGCAGCGTGACCCAGGCCGCGCGTGCCCGTGCACTGTTTTGGGCCTGGCCCAACAGCGCCCAGCACCGTGTATTGCCCAGACCCGGGGGCTCCTATCGGTGTACTAAAATAGGGGTACCTTAGTACCCCGAACTTGTGCACGGGCAGTCGTAGCACCCCGCGGCAAGGCTTGCCAGGCGATCGCCAAAACTCTGCATGGCCCCTTTTTGGGCCATCCAAGAACAAAGTATTCGAGCCAAGGCCCCGGCAGGAGGAGCTTGCCGGGAAGGCCACCCGAAGAGAGCAAGGCCCCGGCAAGAGGAGCTTGCCGGGACGGCCGCTCGAAGCACAAGGCCCCGGCAAGAGGAGCTTGCCGGGAAGGCCGACCAGGGCACGACAAGAGACTTGCTGCGACGCGCCACGCGTCCCGGCAAGGACCGGTGAGCAACAAGCTCCCGGGCGCGACAAGGCATCAACCGCGGCAAGGCGCTTGCCGCGGCAAGTCACCACCCCGCGCCTGCGTTCCAGCTCATCCACCGACGCGTCGCTCTGGGGCCATTCCAGGCGTACGTGGCGAGAGGCTGCGTAGCTAGGGGCATGCGGTGGCAAAGCAACGCTGACAGGGTAGCCGTCGTGGCAAACGGTGGTGCCCCTAACGGTCCCTTTTCTGCACTGTTTGGGCGACCCAGACGGGCATTTAATGCCCTTGTCCCCTGCCGTCAGAGTTAGGTATGATAGCACTGTGCAAACAGCTATACCCAACACAGCGTTTTCCAGTTTTACCCCCACCTACGTTGCCACCTGTGGGTTACCCCTTGTGCATATAAAAGGAGGCCCCATGCGCAACGTGGGGGAAAGGGAGGAAGGAGGAGGCCACTCACGCTCGGCCTGATTAGTTGCCTGAGTGTACTGTAGCACTCAGCGCTCCCGAAGAAGAACACAATACAAACCACAAAGCAGTAGTAGGGTTTTACGCATCCGTGCGGCCCGAAGCTGGGTAAAGCCCTTGTGTTCATCGCCTCGATCCGCTCTTCGCACGACCTCCGCCCCCCGCCGAACCAGAAAGGGGCTCGGTCCCCATAGGTGTTCGTGGAGGCAGATTTCCCCCGACAGCGAGGCTGGTAGTAGATGGTGTAGGGGACCAAATCTATGGCCCATTTGGCGACTCGACCTGAAGGATCTCGGCTTCCAATGATCTCGGCAAGTGGAGCTGTGCAGACCACAGTGATTGGGTGCTCTTGAAAGTATGGCTTCAGCTTCTTGGCGGCAAAATGCACGCCGTAGCACATCTTCTGATAGTGGGGGTAATTCTACTTGGAGGCGGACAATACTACACTCAGGTAATACACCGGCCTCTGGACTGATAGTGCTTTGCCTTCTTCCTTGCGTTCCACAACTATGACTCTGGTGACCACCCGGCTGGTGGCGGCGATGTAGAGGAGCATGGGCTCCTTAGGAGTCGGAGCAACCAGGAAAAGCGGATTGGTTAGCATCTTCTTAAGCTGGAGAAAAGCTTCATCTGCCTTGTCGTTCCACTCGAAAAAGTGGTTTTCTTCATGAGCTGGTACAGGGGAAGAGCCTTCTCGCCCAGCCGACCTATGAAATGGCTAATGGACGCCAAGCAGCCGGTGAATTTTTGAACGTCCAGCAGTCGGGTGGGCACCTCCATCCTCTCGATGGCCTTGATCTTCACAGGGTTGCACTCTATGCCACGCTTTGAGACCATGAAGCAAAGAAGATGGCCGGCTGGTACTCCAAAGACGCATTTCTCCGGGTTGAGCTTGATCTGAAATAGGTGCAAGTTCTAAAAGGTTTCCTTGAGGTCTTCCAGCAGCGTTCCGCGCTTATCCGTCTTCACCACAATGTCGTCCACATAAACATGGGTGTTTCTGCCGAGTTGCTTGAGGAGACACTTCTGCATGCAATGCTGAAACGTGGCGCCGACATTTCTCAAACCGAACGTCATGGTCAGGTAGTAGAAAGCTCCGAATGGCGTGATGAAGGCGGTCTTCAGCCTGTCGGACGGGTTTAGCTTGATCTGATGATCCCCTGAGTATGCATCCAAAAAGCTCAACAGCTCACATCCGGCTGTGGAGTCTATTACTTGGTGGATTCTTGGCAAGGCAAATGGGTCTTTGGGGCATGCTTTGTTGAGGCTGGTATAATCAATACACATGCGCCACTGCTTGTTCTTCTTTAGCACAAGGACTGGGCTGGCTAACCATTCCGGAAAGAACACTTCCATGATGAAGCCGGCCACTAGAAGCCGGGCTATTTCTTCTCCAACAACTCTTCTCTTTTCTTCTGACAGGCGGCGCAAGGACTGCCTGGCTGGCTTGGCATTAGGTCGAACATGTAGCTTGTGCTCGGCGAAATCCGTCGGAACACCCGGCATGTCTGAGACCATGCAAAGATGTCTCGATTCTCGCGGAGGAAATTGATGAGCTCGCTTTCCTATTTGCTGTCAAGGTTTGCACCTATGGCAGCATACCTCTCCGGGTGCTCCGGGTCCAAGGGTATCTTCTTGGTTTCTTTAGCCGGCTTTAACGAGCCCTCAGCTTCCGACTCCTTGGGGTTGGGTGACATTTCCGGCTGCTTGCCTGCCATTGCCACAACCCGGTCAAGGAGCCGCTTTTCAACCACGATCACGAGGGACTCGGCTAGCCAGCTGCTGTCTGCAGCACAGGCGGATGACTTCTTGTAGTCCCCTGCTATGGTCAGGATTCCCTTGGAGCTCAGCATCTTCATCTTGAGGTAAGCATAGTGGGGGACCGCCATGAACTTGGCCAGAGCAGGTCGGCCAAGCAACGCATGATAGGGGCTCTGAATCTCCACCACCTCAAACCATACTGGCTCTCGGCGAAAGTGATTTTTGTCTCCAAAGAGGACATCTATCCGGGTCTTGCCGATTGGTGAGCAGGAAAGGCCAGGAACTATGCCATGGAATACAGTCCGACTGGGCTGAAGCTGTCTCTATTTGATTCCCAACTTCTCCATAGTATCCTTGTACAGGATGTTGATGCTGCTGCCGCCATCTATCAGAACTCGGGAGAAGCGGGCAGCCCGCCTCTCTGTGGCGAAAGTGGCATCCAGAACCAAGGCATAAGAACCGGGATTGGGCATCACCTCCGGGTGGTCAGCTCTGCTCCAGCTGATGGGCTTCTTAGACCAATGCATAAACTCGGGGGCCTATGATGCTACTGCATTTACTTCTTGTTGTCGCTGCCGTCTGCTGTGCTTGTCGTCGGCCACGCTGGTGAACACGACATAGGTTCCATGCTCTTCTGGGTATTCATCTTGTATTGCACCGACTGGCCGAGCCGCCGGCTGCTGAGGAGGAGGCGGTGGCGGGCCAGCAGGCGGACGAGGCAGGAGTCCGTCACCCTTGGTAATCCTGATGAGCCAATGGCATTTCCGAGTGGTGTGGTTGGACGGCTTCATGCCGCTGTGAAACTTGTAGAGTGCATCGAGAGTCTGCTCGTACGAGAAGGCTGGTAACCAGTTGGGCTTGCCGCCCTTTTGGCGCTTGGGTGGAGGCTGCCCTTCCGGCTGCTGGTCTTGGACTGTCGCCACCTGCCAGCTCGTGGAAGCCGTCTGCGTGGCCTTGCGTTTATGGTCATTCTGTTGCTGTCGCCGACTGGTGTCATCAGCCGGGGTCCGAGGAGCTTGGGAAGCCACTTTGCGAGATGCGTCAACTTGGATCTCCGCCTTCATGGAGGAGTCGGCCGTGGCGTACTTGTCTGCTATGATCAATAGTTCGTCGAGGGTCATCGGCTCATCGCAGAGAAGCTTGTGCTTGAGGAGGGTGCCCTCTCGGCACCCGGCAGTGAAGTACTCGATGGCCTGCACGTCGTGCACACCCTCACAAGAGTTGCGCAGCTCGGCTCAGCGTGTGAGATAGTCGCGAGTCAACTCATTGGGGCCTTGGACGCATAAGGAGAGCTGGCGAGGCTTGAGCAGCCGCTTGTACATGCTGGTGAAGTTGCGGATGAAGGCTTCAGTGAAATCAACCCAACTGTTGATGCTGCGGGGCTTCAGGCTGTTCAGCCATGTCCAGGTTGTGCCCTGGAGCATGAGCGGAACGTACTTCACGGCAACGCGCTTGTTGCCGTTCGCGATGCTGATGGCTGTGGAGTAGTCGACCAGCCAGTCTTCCGGCTTCACGGAGCCGGTGTACTTGGGCGTATCTCTCGGGAGAGTGAACCCTTTGGGGAAAGGCTCATCTCGAATGCGGGGGCGGAAACAAGATGGACCCATCTCGTATTCTTCTTCTAGCACCGGAGATCGGTTGAGGCGGTCGATCTGGTGGAGGGCATCGTTCTCTCCGAGTCCTTCTCGGCGACCGAGGCGGTCGCTGAGTGTCGGGTGCTCAACAGGCGGTGGGGAAGCGCGCCTCTCCCTGCGAGGGGTAGGAGGAGGCAGACAGTCGTCCCGCCGATCCACTGCTCTTGGGCGGCCGTCTTGGTCGCGTTCGATGGTGATGCGAGTCCGGCTGCGGCTAGCAGCCGGCTCCTTGTCTCTTCTACCATGCACACCGCTAGTCGGCATCCGGGATGTCGCGCCTTAGTCTCGGCGAGGAGGCGGGCCGTCGTTTCACCGGCTGGGTGCTTCCGCGCGGCAGTCGGCTTCCTGCTGCTCAGCAGCCGCGTCAAGGAGCTGCTGAACGCGCTCCGTCATGTGGCAACGCTCGTCGCCCTCGAGCTTGTCTAGCTCGTCTGCTGCCACCTGGGCAGCTCATATGTTCTCCGCAGGCGTGGCGTAGACGGGACGATTTGAGCCGAATAGGCTGGCAATGGGCGCGCCACGCTGCCGGATTAGGCCAATGCAGCTAGGCCCACCAGGAGCCGGCGTGCCACCGACGGTATGGTCCATCTCACGCTGGTAGGCCTTCGAAAGGTGTCTCATGCTGGCCAGCCGGTTTGCACTTTCGACGAGCTGGACACGTCCTGCCTCCAGCGTCAGCATCTTTCGGGATGGGCGCAGTCAGGTCTTGCATTGCCGCCTGCAACGAATCCTGGCCACGTCCGCTAGAGTGCTCGCCATGGCTGATAACAAGCACCTCCGTGACGGTGCTGCCACCGCTGTCCGCGCGAGGAAGCGGCTCATCGTAGACCACCACGTTGGTGGGGAACGCATCAAGCGACACCGTGTCAGAGTCGACAAGCATCGGGTCGGTGGAGCCAACCGATGCCAAGTCAGCAGCAGGCTCGCTGGCGACGTGGAGCTGATCGAGGAGGCTCACGAGGCGGCTCTCGGGGCCCTCTGTGCCCGCATCAAACGCGGGCTCGTCGGAGAGGCGAATCTCACCAACAAGATCGGCGAGGCAGCTTGCCGTGCAGGCGACCTCCGCGCTGTGCAGCGCGTCGGTGCAGACGTTGTCTGGCGTGCCGGGTCGGCTGCGCTCGCCAGGAAGGAACATGGTTCCTGTCCAGAACAGGTCTCCGGGAGACGGTGCACCTCACCCCACGGTGGGCGCCAAATGTCGGGGGGTGGGTGCGACATATGCCAATGGATGGCTTATCATGGTGGGAGCGAGTAGAACATCGCCGATGCGTGGAAGCGGGATGAGGCATAGACATGAACGCCGGTGCACTTTACCCAGGTTCGGGTCTCTCCTAGGAGATAACACCCCTATTCCTGCTCTACGGGGTCTCCGCATGATCACTAAGGCACTAGTGATACAATGGCGCTCCTTGAGCTGTATGCTAGAGGTAGAAGAAGGCAGGCACACTCTCTCCTCCTCTAGGTGTGAGTCTAGTTCTAACAGGTTGGGAACCCTTTGCATGGGTGCCCTGGGGGGTTTATATAGGACTACCCCTAGGGGTATAATGGTAATTCGGCCGGGTGTAGGACCCAGCTGTCAGTGTCTCTAGTCGCCGGCTTTTCCATGGGCTGTTGGGGCCCGCCGTCTGGTGTATTACGGCGCCGACAGGCCGCTCCCGCCGCTCGCGGGTCTTGCCGGCTACTGATTACTGTAGCCGTGATGCTAACGACGTAGGCTTGGTCAGGGGAGCGTGGCTGCAGTCCCGCCGCCTGGCGGGAGACAACAGAAGCCACACCGTGTCTTATCTGGTTAATGGCGCACGGGCCCCGAGGAAAGAACGGGCCGCCTGCTAGAGGCCGGCCTCCCTCGTGTACGACTGGTCAGGCTTCTGCTGTCTTTTGGGCTCTCGCTGCCCGGCAGGGCCCGCTGCCTGCAGGCCGTACCGACAGGCCATCGGGGGAACAAGGCTCCGCCTGTCAGTAGTGACGTCGGGGGCGGAGTGGTAACAGTGCCACGCCGGGCGGAGATCTCCGTTTGTACGGTGCACTGTGGCCACGCCCGGCCCTGGATACGGGGGCGATGGGCTACACTGTAGCCTCACCTTGCCTTGTCTTCTTAATGGGGCCGCAGACTTTAAGGGCGTCGTAGGCCGCCTACTAGAGATCGGCCTCTCTGGAGGCCTCCTGCGAGGAGTCGGCCCATCTTGATGCCGCCTTCTGGGCTTAGCCGCCTTCTGGCAGCCGGCCGCTTGGGCCAGCCAGCCATCAGAAGGCGGCGCTTCTTCTTGAAGCTCTGAGGGGCGCTGCCGGCCCCGATTTCTTGAAAGGTTCAGGGACTCGAGTTAGGCTACCCGTGGCCCATTACTCCGGCAAGTAGCAACTGGGCTAACAGGACTCCGGTAAATCGGGCTGTAGCAGACTACCATGGCTCAGTGGAAGCACTAGAATACATTTCCCCATAAGAGAGGCGACCAAGGATAGACAACTAGGTTGTCAGATCCCACACATACCAAGCATTTCAAAACATACACACAATATTCTCTATATGTGCAAGTGCAACTTGGCATCACAACAAAACTCTACAACTCAAAGTATTTATTCATTTGGCTCCGAGGAGCCAAGTATTACAAGATGGGTCTCATGACCCAACATACAGAGCATACAAGCAACAAGCAGAAGTATAAACATGTCTGAGTACATACAACTACAAATGAAAAAGGCAGAGAAGCCTGACTATCTACAAGACCCTCCCAAGGGTGCAAGACCGTAGCTGAGGTAACAAGCTAAACGTTGAAGTCCACGCGGAACCACTAGTGAGACTGAAGTCTCTCTGCAAAAACATAAATTAAGTAAACGTGAGTACAAATGTACCCAGCAAGACTTACATCAGAACTATCTACATATGCATTAGTATCAACAAAGGGGTGCTGGAGTTTGACTACAGCAAGCCAGCTTTGCCTCGGTGGCTATCCTGAACTACAACTGCAAGTAACTGTTTTGAGGTAGCGCACACGAGTCCACATATTCACCATATCCATACACCACAATGGATCCGCTCCCGTCTCCCTACGAGAAGGCCATCCATAGCAGTCACGCTTATCTTGTGTATTTTAGAGTATCCACGTCACTTGTCTATGAACTGTACAGGCAACCAAGAAGTCCTTTTCCGCGGACATGGCTATTCGAATAGATGATGTTAACCCTACAGGGGTGTACTTCACACACGCTCTCGCCACATAGCACCATGTACACGTCGTGTATCTCGGCAACCTTCAAGCGGAATCCTGGCGAGGGAGTCGGCCACAACCTGACTAACCACACAAGTCTCTAGTCCAGGTTTATCGCCTATTCGGGATCCATCCGCAAGGAGATCCGGCCGGGGTGTCGCTCACGACCCCGAATGATGTGAGCAGGGTTCCTAATCCCACCATCCGGGTGCCACTTGGTACACCGTGCCACTGTGCCTAGTCTGTCCCAAGCCCACCTGTACCGGGTGCCACTTGGTAGACTACTAACACTACCTAAAAACACCAGAAACTATTTGCAACTCCTGGACAGAGATCGAGGCGATTAATAAGCCGAGAGGGGTCGAGTTACCGGAACCCAATGTGTGGTAGTAATTGTTCATGGATCACAAACACAGAACTCAGTTCCTGAGGACGGTTTCAATGAGACAACCCACAATGTACTCCTACATGGCCTCTCGCCGCTACCTTTACCAAATCATGTTCACACACTTAGCTCTCAACAGTAAGACATGTGCACCACATTCCAATTCATCCCCGATGAATCAGACCTGACACAACAATAAGCAATAGCAGGCATGACAAACAGGCATGAATGAGTAGGCACATCAGGGCTCAAACAACTCCTACTCATGCTAGTGGGTTTCATCTATTTACTGTGGCAATGACATGTCATGTAGAGGAAAGGGGTTCAACTACCGCAACATGTAACAGTTGAAATGTTGTTGTCCTAATGCAGTAAAAGAGAGCAGGAGCGATAGAGTGGGGTTGTATCGTTATGAACAAGGGAGTTTTGCTTGCCTGACACTTCTGAAGATAGTATAGCTCTTCATAGGTGCCATCGAACTCATCGTCGGAACATACGTCTACCGAGGGGGAACAACCACCGGCAAACAAGAGGACACAATCAATGCGATGCAACAATATGATGCATGAATGTGACATGGCAATATTATGTTCATTGAGCTAATGCAACTAGCAAAGATTTAAATGGAGTTGGTTTGAACACTAGATTCAAATTCAAGCTCCATATAAGGCATTTCAAATGCCATGAATCTAAATTGTGTTATACAACAACTTTAAGTTGTTCAAATATGCATCTCAATGCCATAAACAGATTCTTTAGATTTTTCTGATCATTTTTCGTATATAAATTATTTCATTTTGAGTTACAATTTAATTTCTATGATTTTTCGAAGTTTTAACTACTTTCTGGAATTTCCTGATATATATAAAATCCAGAAAATGATTAATTGCGTCAGCATGGCGTCATGTCTAAGTCAGCAAGTCAACGACGCTGACCATGTCAAACCTGACGTGTGGGGTCCACATGTCAGTGACACAGCTAATTAACAGGGGGTTATTGCTAATCTAATTCAAAGATTAGGACGTCGGGGCCCACTGTCAGTGCCATTAGGTGGGGGGTTAGTTAGTGCTAATTAAACTCCTGGACGGTGGGGTCCACCTGCCAGGCCGGCGAGGTCGTCGCCGGCGACCACGGGACACAGTGGTGTCCGCGTTATAGGCCACGGGGGCGGCGGCTAAGGGCACCGGGGCGTAGCCCGTGCTTGCCCGCATCCAGGGGAGGTGACGGGAGGACGTGGGGTGGCATGAGCTCGCCGGACGGAGCTCGCGGCGGTGGCCGGAGTTCGGTGGCATGCGGGTTTGAAGCTTCTGGCACGGCAGGGGCTGCATGCGGGTGCGTTCGGCTCCTGGGGCTGCAACGATTGCGCTGATGAGCTCGGACATGGGTGGCAGCAGTTGTGGCCACGGCGGCGTCATGGACGGCGGCAATGAGCTCTCGGGCACGGCAGTGCTAGCGCTAGAGGGCGAGTTAGATTGCGATGAGAGAGGGGAAAGGCGCAGGTGCTCACGGCGGTTCTTTTGGTGCAGCTGGGTGGCTCGGGGAAGCGCTGGCGACGACGAATGGGCGATGGTGATCTCGGAGACCCGAGCAGGAAGAAGATGGTGGTGACGGCGAGGGAGGGCGCCCGGCGACGTGTAGCTGGATGGGGACGAAGAAGAGGTTGTGGCAGAGCTCTGTGTCACGTCGAGCGGCCGAGGGGGAGGCACTGGCCACGACTACGGCGGACGGGGACGACGACAGCGCTTGGCCACGAGTTGCAGAGCGAGAGGGACGCAACAGAGGAGGGGATCGACACCGGGAGGGGAAGCGAGTGGTCCGAGGGGTGCGTGGCACTCATAGCGGCGTCGGGGAGGCATCAGGCAGGCTGCAGGTGGCGGTGCGCATGCTTGCGCGCCGCGGGTACACGCCCCTGTCCTCCTGGCGAGAGGAGAGGGATGACTGGCGTGGCCAGTCAGCTGGGCCAAACTGCTGGGCCGGCTGGTAAGTGGCTCAGGTAAGCCACTCTCCCCTTTTTTTCTATTTTGTTTTCTTTTATATTTCTGTAATTTTGTCTCTGATTTAGTAAAATACTAAACCAATTTATTTTCTTCTGAAATTAATGTAGGAACTAATTGGATTATTCCAGAGCCCTACAGTAAAAATCAGAATTATTGGACATATATAACATATATAACATATATATATATATATCCAATGCAAATATTTACTGGATTAACTCAAATGGCCAAAAATAAATGCTTCTGAGCTCCCAAAAATATTGGTTGGAGTTTTAACTCTGGCTAATATTATTAGGGAAAAACAGGAACATTTTCTTGATCCAAACTGAAGAAATTTTTATCTTGATCATTTTCAAAATGATTTCTGAGGCTTTCACAAGTCCCCATTTCAAATTCATTGAATTTTAAACATGATGCACACATGACTAGCTAGCCCAGAGCAAACAGAAACTAGGGCTGTGACAACTCACCCCCACTAAACAAGAATCTCGTCCCGGGATTCAAGTGTAGGGTAAAAGGAAGAGGGGACTCGAACTATTACAATCTTCATGATCCAACTGCCCTTCATAGGAACGTTGATTCCTTTCTTCATGTTGATCTTCATATCCTTTCTCTCGAGATCTTGACTCAACTCAATGACGACGAAAGGATATTCCACAGGAAACGATCTCCTCGGAGATCAAGCAATTCACGATGATCATTTGAAGGGGTTTGGGGTAATGGCATACTCAGTTCGGAAATGAAACTATGGTTATAGAACAACTCGGCAAACGGGAGGCACATCCCAATTGATATCGAGGATATAACATACTGACTGAGTGTGCTATCAAGAACTTGAGCATTTCCATATTCATCAGGGTTTTACCAGCATCTATGCCAAAGATCTTGGCAATAGTTCCTACTACCACGATGAATATCGATGGAGGATGCAGATACAAAAGAAGACAACACTTTCTCAGATTTTACCTTGACGACACCAAGGAAACAAATCTGAAGGATCGACCAAGAGACATTTAGCACTCCGCTTCTAATGTTCCCCTTGACGTTCTAGGTACCACGATCATGCTTAAAAGCATCGACATGGCCATCATGTAAAGGTCGGACTTCGGAATACAAAGGATCCATAAGGAACAACTTCTATAATAAGTCACTCAAAATCCTCATGGAGAAGATGGTCAACTTGCTCAATCAAGATACTACAATAATAGGTCTTCCAACTAGGTGTGTCGGCCAAAACATCAACCTTGCCAGAACCTACATCATAGATCTTGGAAAGGTTCCAACCATCATATCTGCCTGAGATTCAGATCTGGTTGGTAATAGGATATTGTAGACAACATGTCTGTAAAAGAAAGTTTTCAACACAACCGACGAGTTGACGTTGCGAGAGTCTCGGGAAATGAACTACGGCAGCAAACTCCAAAACATGAGCTAGGTTGCAGGATACATGTGAACAAACTGTACAAGACAAATGTGAGCACAAAGAATCCTTACCACAAAACACTACCGAGTTCTGGTTGGGAACCATCATAGAGGATATCGAAGTCCTTGCATAAGGCATGCTCTTAAGAAGGAACTTCTTCTCCTTGAACAACTCAATCAGTGGCTTGGGGTGCTAGGGAATACATATGGAGTGAAGGTAATTAATCTACCAAATCGTAGAATACTTTGCACGTATGCATGACTGATTTGGGATGATTCCAGAGGAAAGGAAACAAAACTTTCTCAAATTCATGGCGGCAACTTACACCTAATGCACGTGAACTTGGAGAAAGTCACTTCTTTCACCAAAACATATACCTCATGAGCGGAACACGAAGGCAATGCTTACAAAGTTTCCAACACTAGCTCAATGTTCAACATGAATCATGGAGGAGACAAGATGCTGCTGATGGGCTCAACAGCAACTCATCGGAATTTCCATATCATTGGAATTCCACCATTATGTGAACTATGTGATAGTATTGGTCAGACCCAAAAGATATAATGGTGTATGCTCGAGGAAACAACCACGAGTAAGACAACATTACCAACATCATTGGTTCTGATTTGATTTGACGATAGCCCGTACTCAAATCAAAGACTAGTATCGGTGTGAAAACTGGCGGATCTCGGGTAGGGGGTCCCGAACTGTGCGTCTAGGTAGATGGTAACAAGAGACAAGGGACACGATGTTTTTACCCAGGTTCGGGCCCTCTCGATGGAGGTAAAACCCTACTCCTGCTTGATTAATATTGATGATATGTGTAGTACAAGAGTAGATCTACCACGAGATCGGAGAGGCTAAACCCTAGAAGCTAGCCTATGGTATGGTTGTTGATGTTATTGTTGTGTCCTATGGACTAAACCCTCCAGTTTATATAGACACTGGAGGGGGCTAGGGTTACACAGAGTCGGTTACAAGGAAGGAGATCTAAATATCTTTACTACCAAGCTTGCCTTCCACGCCAAGGAAAGTCCCATCTGGACACGGGACGAAGTCTTCAATCTTGTATCTTCATAGTCCAACAGTCCGGCCAAAGGTTATAGTCCGGCCGTCCGGATACCCCCTAATCCAGGACTCCCTTAGTAGCCCCTGAACCAGGCTTCAATGACGATGAGTCCGGCGCGCAGATTGTCTTTGACATTGCAAGGCGGGTTCCTTCTCCTAATACTTCATAGAAGATTTTGAACATGAGGATCGTGTCCGACTCTGCAAAATAAGTTCCACATACCACCATAGAGAGAATAGCATTTCCACAAATCTAATCTGCTGACGTGTCCTGCAATGTGACATCACACCACAGCCAAGCCATTATACGAACCGTTTTTCATAGCCAATGTCAGCACATTTTGCGTGGCGGTTTCCTTGGCACGTCTTGTTGAAGCAGATATCGTGTCCCCTTATCGCAGGATTCTCATCAATACGGACGTGGGTAGCCCAACCGCGCCATCGATTATGGCGCTTGGGGGACGAGCGGGTTTTACCAGGCTGGTGGGAACGCATAGTTTCGTCCGCCCATATGAAGGGACAAGGGTTCACCTTTCTCCATCCATGCCTTCTTCCTCCTTTGCTCATCCATTCTCGCACACTCGAGCTCCAGCGCCCAAGTCCACATTTTCTTCCTCAACCTTTTCCAATCATGTCCGGAGCAGGAGGCAAGTGGATGGTCTCCTCCGTCATGGAGGGACACATCAAGAAGCTGAGAGGAGCCAGATACTTATCCGAGCACATCGCGCATCGGCTCCCAGATGCGGGGCAGTTCATCCCCACCCCCGAGCCCCACGAGAGGGTAGTGTTTCTCACCCATTTCCTCCGCGGACAAGGATTCCCTCTCCACCCATTCGTCCGCGGACTCATGTTCTACTACGGCCTGGACTTCCATGATCTGGCCCCGAACTTCATCCTCAACATATCGACATTTATCGTCGTGTGTGAGGCCTTCCTCCGCATCAAGCCCCACTTCGGCTTATGGCTGAAGACCTTCAATGTCAAGCCGAAGGTGGTGCGCGGCCAGCAGGCGGAGTGCGGAGGCGCCATGGCGGGCAAGATGCCCAATGCCACATGGCTCGAGGGCTCCTACGTGGAGACCATAAAGGGGTGGCAATTGGGGTGGTTCTACATCACCGAGCCGCGTGATCCCGAATGGGCAGCGGCCCCCGAGTTCCGATCCGGAATCCACACGCGGCTCACCTCCTGGAAAGAGAAGGGCCTGCCCTGGGGTAGTCTAGGAGAGCTGACCGGACTCCAAACCTGTGTCCAAAACATGATGAACAAGAAGCTCAAGCTTGTCAATATAGTCCAGGCCATGCTCATCCATCGGATCCTTCTGTGTCAACGACGGGCATTCAATTTGTCGGAGTTCGACCCGGCCCAGCACCAGACTATGAGCGAGCTTTTCGACACAACACACGAGGATGCTTGGAAGGTGCTTTTGAAGGGTGCCGAGGTTCCCCCTCCCCTTACCGAGGATCACGGATTCAGCGCGAAGCGCCAAGCCAGCGCGGTAAGCTGTTTTACATCTCATAGGGTATTCATCCTTCATAGTTTAATCATATGCGAGGTCTAAGCCCCCATACCTTTGACAGGACTGGCAGGAGACGGCCGGACAGATCGACTGTCCGGCTTCTTTGCCCGAAGGCCCAACAGACGCTCGCCTAGCGGAGCTGCTGGTTCCGGCACCTTACGTGGTGCCGGAGAAGAAGGCCAAGAAGAAGGCCACGAGAACCCTAAAGAGTTCCCGGCGCCCGGTGGTGTCGGACTCATCGTCCGATGACTCCTAGGCGCACTCCTCCCATGAAGATGAGGAGGAAAAAGAGGTCTCTTCCCCTCCAGCAGGGGGGGAAAAGAAAAGGAAGTCCGCCCCACTGGGGAGGCCGGAAGGTCCAAGAAGGGAAGAACCCTTCCTCCGGACTACTCCACGAACGCCGCCGACAGCGAAGACGAGTGGCCACCCAGGGCCAAGCCCCTGGCGAAGTCGTAAGTATTCGGACACTAGAGTGACTCATAGCGTTCCTTTATTGCACAGTTTCTCCTAACGCCGAATATAATCATGCAGTCCGCCCCAAGCCCGAGTCGACATATCGTCGAGCGGTTCCTTGGATTCATCGGATGTGAATAGCTTTGCACTTCCGACCGGTTCCACCCCTCTCCCTACGGACAACGCCGAGGTGTTGTCCCAAAGGGCACCGAGCCGAGGGGAGGTGGTCCTGGGGGCGCCCACAAGGCGACCTTCCGGACTGCAGGCACAAAGGGAGCAAGGCTCCCAAGGGCTCCAAGTCTGGCCCTGGGCCGAACACCGTACCGGAACCTTCAGTGGTTCTGGACTCCGGCAGGCGGCCCCCCACTAAGAAGGGCAAGCCTACCGCGCCGGTGAACTCTGTCCAACCAAAGGCACCGGATAACTTGCTGGAGGTGCTTAACGGCGCCTCTATCGACGAGGAGCACCACACTATTTTGAGTGCGGTGATCCAGAAAGTTCAATCCACCAAGAGCGGGCTGACTGAAGCCTGTGCCAGCCTTCTAACAGGCTTTGAGGTATGTAAAAAATATATGAAAATATTACCGAATAGACAGTAGCCCCTGATGCTCTGTTCGATGTTCACAAAGAAAAGCCGAATAGAGGATGTAATAATATTCACAGGAGTCTAACATAATTGTGTCGATATGCGTATGCAGGCTTCGCTGCTGGCCTCCGTAGCACTGACTGCGGAGGTTGACGCGTTGAAGCAGAACCTCGAGCGGTCCGAGCAAGAGCTTGGCCTTGCGAAGAAGCAGCTTGAGGAGAACCAAGGTACGTAATGCCTTGACTATATGTGTGTATATATATATATATATTAAAAAAGATGCAGTTGCGAGAACGATAGGATCGTTATTAATGTGCTAGGGGCCATGACTGAGGTGGCGACCCTGGAGCAAGCGCTGTTCGAGGCCGAAAACAAGGCGGCCATGGAGTGCACTGAGCGGGAGAAACATGAGGCACGATTTGGCGAGGTGCAGCAAGAGCTCCATGCTCTCGTGAAGAAGCATGAGGCTTTGGAGCTTGACTCGAAGACTCGAGAGTCCGAGCTCGCTGTGGCCCTCGAAGGCGCCAAGTCTACCAAGGCCGAAGCCCAAAAAGCCCTCCAGGAAATTGAGGCGATGAAGAAGATAGCGGCTGGTAAGGCATTCATTATGCAAAGCAAGCACGTGAAAGTGAATTACTTGTTACTTACCCGAGTCCGGAGCTCTCCAGGAGCATTCGCAGATTTGCCCCGCAGGGTGTCAGATGCCGCCGCCTACTACCAGGCCGAGGAAGGGAGCTCGACGGAGAAGGTCTTCTGGTCTCAGTATGCTGAGACCGGACATCCGGTGCCCTTGAGCGACCAGCTAAAGCAATTGGTCGAGCTCCATAAGGTGGCCGAACAGGCCATGAAGGGTCTCATAGTCCGGCTGTGGACTGGAGAGGCCATGCCTGGGAGCTACTTCGGGCTGGTGAGGCGGCTGGCGGATGCCTGTCCGTGGGTTGATGTCGTCAAGCGCTCCATCTGCATCGAGGGTGCCCCTAGGGCCCTTGCCCGCGTGAAAGTACACTGGGGCAAAATGGACGCGGAGCGGCTGGTGAAGGATGGACCACCGCAGGGCAAGGAGCATCGCCACCCTGAGATGTACTATGAGGGCGTCCTGAAGGGTGCCCGCCTTGTGACGGATGAGTGTTCTAAGGATGTAATATTTGAGTAAACTCGCTCGTGTGATCCTGTACGCTGAAAACTTGTTCATATGCGCTATGCAACGCTTGTGTGAATTTAAAATATTACCTTATGTGCGGCCGTTTATTAAATCTGAGAGATGGCGAGTCGTCGGCTTCTGCCCCCGTGCCACGAGTGCTGGGGTGTTCGGGATAAACCTGAGCACTCTTTTTCCCATTCTTGGGTCCTTCGAGGGAGGTGCTCAGCACAACGAACAAGGCAATCAGACTATAGTGCGTTATCACTCTCACTTAGCCAGAGAATTCTATAATTTTAAATTTTGGCGAAGCCCCTAGTGTTCGGAAGACTGAGTTTGGGGCGCTATATACACCTAGGCCAGACAAAGCCGGCTCCTCGCCCTAAGCGGCATAAGTGATTAGGGACTCGAAACCTCTCGAACAGCGACCAGCTCTCGCCCTATCATGACACTCAGTTTTAGCTTTCTCTACTGAGGTGCTCAGCCCAGCTGAACCGGGGCACAATTGCAGTAGTTCTCCCAGTGCTACCTTATCCGATATAGAGGAACGTAAGGTACCAAAACATGGGAGCCGGGCAAACCCAACTATTGACCAAAGACATGATTCGGAGTTGATGCATATAATGCTATAAGTTCGGAGTGTCGCACTTGTGAAAGTGTTCGGACTTCTCACGCCGTATTGTGGGGTGCTTGAGCCCCTGGCGTATTAGCCGTACCAAAGTGTACGGGTGCTGAATGACGTGAATGAACATATATACATAAAAAGGAATGAATAGAGCATGCAATAATAGACTGAAGCTAAGCATTGTTTATTCGAAAAAGGTGCATTAAAAGTATAATGATACAAATAGTGCGATAAGCAGGAGATGGGACCATTTGACATGTCCCCTCCAGGGGCGAACTGCTGAATGGTATTTAAAACAGGTATTTTGCTCGTTATAGAGACCACCTGGGGGTTCCACAGTGTGACGTAGCTTTCTGCCTCCCTGGTTGTTGTATCGTGTGTTCGACAATTGTACTGCCGTACAGATTTTCCGGAGAGTAAGGTCCTGAAAGTAGGAAAAAATGATAAAATCGGCAGCCCCTAGCGCGGTTAAGCCGCATTTTGGGGCTTGCCGTGTTCATGCCCCTCCCCCTGTGCCCATGTTATTTTCAGAGCGTAATTATGTACGCGTGGCACGGATTTCACCGTTTTGCTAGGGTTGGGGTTGGGGCCGCATTGCTATGCTTGCTTGAAACGTACCAGGCGGTCTTGTTGTAGGTTACTCCGAGCGCGCTTGACGGTCTCCGGACGTTTTATCGCCGGACTGGAGAATTGCCTTGAGAGGCTGCTGTGTACTTCCGCTGCGAGGGCCGCCGTGTGCTCCTCCGTTCGGAGAGAGCGCACGGTGTTTCCATTGACTCTGATGACTCCCCGAGGTCCTGGCATCTTGAGCTTGAGGTATGCATAGTGCGGCACCGCATTGAACTTTGCAAATGCGGTTCGCCCGAGCAGTGCGTGATAGCCACTGCGGAACGGGACTATATCGAAGATCAACTCCTCGCTTCGGAAATTACCCAGGGATCCGAAGAACACTTCTAGTGTGACTGAGCCTGTGCAATGGGCCTCTACACCTGGTATGACGCCCTTAAAGGTCGTTTTTGTGGGTTTAATCCTTGAGGGATCTATGCCCATTTTGCGCACTGTGTCCTGATAAAGCAGGTTCAGGCTGCCACCGCCGTCCATAAGGACTCGAGTGAGGTGAAATCCGTCAATGATTGGGTCTAGAACCAATGCGGCATATACGCCATGGCGGATACTAGTGAGGTGGTCCCCGCGATCGAAAGTGATCGGGCAAGAGGACCATGGGTTGAACTTTGGGGCGACTGGCTCCAACGCGTATACGTCCCTTAATGCACGCTTCCGCTCCCTCTTGGGGATGTGGATTGCGTATATCATGTTCACCGTCCGCACTTGTGGGGGGGAACCCTTTTGTCCTCTGTTGTTCGGCGATTGGGCCTCCTCCTCCTCGTCGCTATGTAGCCCCTTGTCTTTCTTTTCGGGATTTAACTTGCCGGCCTGCTTGAGCACCCAACAATCCCTGTTGGTGTGGTTGGCTAGCTTTTCGGGGGTGCCATGTATCTGACACGAGCGATCGAGTATACGGTCCAAGCTGGACGGGCCCAGAGTGCTTCTTTTGAATGGATTTTTCTGCTGACCGAGCTTAGAGCCTCTGAATCCGGCATTAACTGTCGTATCCTCAGCATTGTCGCTGTTAATGCGGCGCTTGTGCTTGTTGCGACGTGACCTACCATTGCTATCCTTGGTATACGAATTACCAGGGCTCTTTGACATGTTATTGCTGCGAGCCAGCCAGCTGTCTTCTCCCGTGCAAAAGCAGGTCATGAGTGTCGTGAGGGCTGCCATACATTTCGGCTTTTCCTGTCCAAGGTGTCGGGCAAGCCATTCGTCGCAGATGTTATGCTTGAAACCTGCTAGGGCCTCTGCATCCGGATAGTCGACGATTTGATTTTTCTTGGTTAGGAACCATGTCCAGAATTGTCTGGCCGATTCCTCTGGCTGTTGAATTATGTGGCTCAGGTCATCGGCATCTGGTGGCCGCACATAGGTGCCCTGGAAGTTGTTGAGGAATGCGGCTTCCAGATCTTCCCAACACCCAATGGATTCTGCTGGCAAGCTATTGAGCCAATGCCGAGCTGGTCCTTTAAGCTTGAGTGGGAGGTATTTGATGGCGTGTAGATCGTCGCCACGGGCCATGTGGATATGAAGGAGATAGTCCTCAATCCATACCGCAGGATCTGTCGTACCATCGTATGATTCGATATTCATGGGTTTGAAACCCTCTGTGAAGCATAACGGGTGTGCGGCGCCTCTGTATTGGGATATATCACGATGCAACTCGAATGAGTTTTGTCTGTTGTGTTCGGCCCAGCCGGATTTACTTTTGTTGTATCCGGCGTGACGGTTATCATCTCGTGTCGTGGGGCACCCATGCGATCCATAGATCGATCTTGTTTGTTTTGCTTTGTCCTCCAATATATCTCGCAGGTCTAGCACGTGTCCCCGTGCCTTGGTATTTTTTGAGTGATGCCGGGGTGCGGCTTGAGCTGTGGGCCGAGAGGCCTCTTTGTCGCGGCCATGAGGTGGCCGGTCAGCCGCGTCATACGCTGGAGATGTGGGTTTAGATGCTTCCTCCCCTAATCGGGGTAGCAGCTTGCGCTTTGGGTAGCTCTTGGAGGGGCGTTCGAGTTCGTATTCCTCGGCCGCAAGGACTTCAGTCCATCTGTCAGCTAGCAAGTCTTGATCAGCTCTAAGCTGCTGCTGCTTCTTCTTAAGGATATTTGCCGTGGCTATAAGCCGGCGCTTGAAGTGCTCTTGTTCAACGGGATCCTCAGGCACGACAAATTCTTCGTCGTCGAGGCTTGCCTCGTCTTCGGAGGGAGGCATGTGATTGTCATCCTATTCCTCTCTGTCCACCGCTCTCTCATGAGGGATGGCTTCTCCATCCTCCTGTGCTGAATCTTGCTGGAGGGGGTTGTCTTCGGCACTGTCCGGGGTGTTATTATCTCCTGTGCCGAAATCACAGTTTTTGCTTTGGCGAGACTTAGAGCGGCGCCGCTGACGCCGGCGCTTAGGTTGCTTCTTGGAGGGGTTATCCTCCGTTGTTCCGTCGCCATTGCCTTCTTTAGGTGTGTCCACCATATATATGTCATACGACAAGGTGGCTTTCCAGTGCTCTATAGGCGCTGGTTCCTGTTCGTCTCCTACATCGTCGTCCATACCGTCGATGTCTTCAGAGTCGAAGTCGAGCATGTCGGTCAAATCATCGACAGTGGCTATGAAGTGGGTGGTGGGTGGGCGTCGAATTTCTTCGTCGTCCGCATCCCAATCCTGCCGGTCATAATCCGGCAAGGACTCTCCTCACAAAGAGAGAGACCTTAGTGAATTCAGTATGTCGCCGAAGGGCGAGTGCTGAAAGATATCCGCAGCGGTGAACTCCATGATCGGCGTCCAATCGGATTCGATTGGAAGGGGCGCGGATGGTTCAGAGTCCGGAGGAGAGTCCGGCAAGGTGGAGTCACGGACCTCGCGAAGGGTAAGGTTGGCGTTCGGCTCGATCGCCGTCGAGGCTGCTGCCTCCGCGGTGGGGTCTAACCACCCACCCTTGGATGGCGCTGTTGGCTCCTAATTAAAGGTCGGAGCGGATGCCGGTGCGGTCTCCAGGACACTGTTCGGCAGCAGAGCTAAATCATGCTCATCGTGACAGCGTGACGCACTTGGTTGGGGCTCGAATCCGTCGAAGATCAAGTCTCCGCGGATATCGGCCGTGTAGTTCAAGCTTCCATACCTGACCTGATGGCCAGGGGCGGAACTTTCAATCTGCTCTAGATGGCCAAGCGAATTGGCCCGCAGTCGAAAGTCGCCGAATACAAAGATCTGTCCGGGAAGAAAAGTCTCACCCTGGACTGCATCGGTAACGATGATTGAAGGAGCCATCAAGCCTAATGATGACGATGCAAAGGAACTCTCAATCAAAGCACCAATGTCAGTGTCAAAACCGGCGGATCTCGGGTAGGGGGTCCCGAACTGTGCGTCTAGGCAGATGGTAACAGGAGACAAGGGACACGATGTTTTTACCTAGGTTCGGGCCCTCTCGATGGAGGTAAAACCCTACTCCTGCTTGATTAATATTGATGATATGGGTAGTACAAGAGTAGATCTACCATGAGATCGGAGAGGCTAAACCCTAGAAGCTAGCCTATGGTATGGTTGTTGAAGTTATTATTGTGTCCTACGCACTAAACCCTCTTGTTTATATAGACATCGGAGGGGTTAGGGTTACACAGATTCGGTTACAAGGAAGGAGATCTAAATATCCGTACTGCCAATCTTGCCTTCCACGCCAAGGACAGTCCCATCTGGACACAGGACGAAGTATTCAATCTTGTATCTTCATAGTCCAACAGTCCGGCCAAAGGTTATAGTCCGGTCGTCCGGATACCCCCTAATCCAGGACTCCCTCAACTAGACAAGATAATAGCTCCAACAATTGATCATGAGTGTCAATCGGTGAAGATATCATCTTTCTTCAATACACACACAAACAAAAAATATCCCTTTGAATGAACTAAGTCAGATAAAGCTTTTATCTTCCAACTCTCCAAGTTATTGTTTAGCTTATCCAACTAGTTTAGGGGTATCCAACATAGATCCTTGGAGAAAGGAGTGGGTTATAAGAAAACCAACTTGATCACGAGCTCAACATAACAGTCATGGGACAACCTGGTGATACTTCCGAGAATATATTCGGAAAGTCATGAACCACCGATATGTTACTAAGCTCGAGAGCAATCTTGCTTTTCAAGGCAAGACGATAGGATCAAAAGAGCAAGGAATTAATACAATCCTAACTCATCGATCGAAGAGTGCACCTGAAATAAGGACTAGGTAGAACGATCAATCTTAGAATGATGGTTCAGTAACCAACATGCTATGAATGAATTTATCGTCCATTAACTACCAAGCAACGAGATTGCTAGGAGTATTGATATCACACATCATATAGTTCACTTGTCGGCAGTCTGGTTACAATAACACGGAGACCTTGGAATGAATGATAATGGTGAGAAGTGTCACTCTATCGAGAGTTCATAAGAGGTTGTGCAATTCCTATGATATTCTTGACATAAAGAGGGTAATACTCCAAGGTAGAACAGAACAAAAGCTGGATTGGCATTTTGGTCTGCGGATTACAACTACTTTGATCCAATCCTCGAGATGGATAAGGTACTGGAGTTTGTTTCTCCTAGACACTCTGGAATAGAATGACTTGATGGACCACAAGAATAATAGGCATCGATGATACGAATGCACAACTAGTCCTGACTATCAATTGATAGACAGAGGTCAGAGTACAACTAAAGAGAGACAACTCAAAGGAACATATGGTTTTCTGAGTTGCGGATGCATAGATTTACTATGTCAAACAAGTTCAACATATTTCTCCAAAATAATCTATGCAGAAAGGTAGGACTGGTAGGTTCACAATGCAGAATGGAGAACTCATCAAGAGCACTCTGATTGTGATCTTCTGGTTCAAAAGAACTTCTGCCAAGGATGGTTCATGGTATTTGGAAGAATGATATACCACGGACCTCGAGGACTATCACAAGGGTTACTGATATCCTAAAGGAACTAGCAAAAACTATCAACACAAGGTAAGTAGAGCGAATCTTGGGCTCAAGAACCTAGAAATAGAATACCTACTAACTAAATGGCATCACGAGATGCTTTCGAGAATGGCGGCCAGAATCATCACACTGGGAACAAAAAGCATTGCTAGATTACTGGGTGATTTTCCAGGATACCTAGGGTCATAATACTAGTGTCGGATCACGGGTTCCGGCAGACCCTTAAGGTTCGAACTCTGGGGTGCGCGCGGAGATCGTGCCCTCTACCTCTCCGTCTCAAAAGGATCTAACTACTGCAAGAACAACACAAGAGACACAGAGTTTATACTGGTTCGGGCCACCATTGTGGTGTAATACCCTACTCCAGTGTGGTGGGTGGATTGCCTCTTGGGCTGATGATGAAGAACAATACAAGGAAGAACAGCCTCGCGTGGGTCTGTTCTTGGCTAGGGGATGAACTGCTAGGGGAGTTCGATCGCCCTTTTTTCTCTCTCTCTAGACGCTGGATCTGATTTCTTGGTACTCGATCGGCTTCCATTTCGTCCCTCTACCCTGGGGGTGGCTAGTCCTATTTATAGGCAAGGGCCCTGGGCCTCTTCCCAAATATTGAGCGGGAAGGGCGCCAACAATTGGCCAATTCGAAGGGGAACATCTGGTACACTTATCCTGACTAAAGTTGGTCTTCACCTGCCAAAGGCCCTGTGGTGACGCCATCCTGGGCTCCATGGTGACCTCCTTCCCACCGCTGGACTGGTCTTGGTCTCGTTGCACCGAAACGGATGCCTTTGCTTGATCCTCCCGCCTGCGCTTGCTCCCTTTGCACCAAAGAGGAAAGGGAGGACACTGCACGGGCTGGCGCCCGCCTGGCGCCCTTGGTCGTCATGGCTTGCGTCATGGGCACCTCGTGAGGTACCCGCCTTGATCTCTTCGCCTCCTCGCGAGCCAGCCTAAAGAGGCCGTGCTTGAGGAAGCGCCGTGTCATCTGCCTCGCGATGCTTGGCCCCTTGCGAGGGTCTTGAGCCTTGTGTTGATGAAGATGGGCCACGCTCGGCCCCCACTTGACCCACGCCGCAGGCCGCAGGCAGGCAAGTCTAGGGACACCCGTTCCCAGAATGCCGACAGTAGCCCCCGGGCCCAAGGCGCGCACGGACTTGGCCGTGCCGAGAGGCGAAAGGGCAAGGGCGAAGCACCGCGGGCCCTAACAGCCTGCGGCCTTGGGCGCCGCGTGGCGGTTGATTGGACATGGGCGTCTCCGCTTCCCCACGACGCCTCGACGATCGCGCGGATTGGACAAGTCCCTGCATGCAAATCGCGTCATGATTACCTGTGATCGTGCAGGCCGACGGTTGGCCTCCGCCGGCTATAAGTACAGCACCGCGCGTGCCCTTCCAGTCCATCTCCCCTTGCTTTCTCCTTCGCCTTGATTCTTGCTCCGTCTTGGTGTGATGGCTCCGATTCGCCGGTTCTCTGCAGCGGAGAAGGGAAAGGCTCCTCAAGAGGGACCTGACCCGCTCCCACCGAAGAAACGACCTGCCTTGCGCGGCCGAGTCGAGGAGAACCGCCTGGTGGTGCCGAGGCCTTGGTACGAGCGGCCTCCACCGGGATTCCCGCTTCCCTTGTATGCCAACACCGAGGGCCTTGAAAGAGGAGATGCCGATCCCCTCGGCCAGCGCCGTCGCCGGCGCTGGAGGGTCACGAAGGTGTGGGTCGTTCCTCCTGGAGTCCACGCCGAGGGCTCCTCCCGCGAGCTCGTGCTCCACGCCGCCATGCCTCCGCGGACATGGATTCTCTTTCCTCCCTTCTTCGCCTCCATCTTCCCGCGGGGAAGACTCCTGGAACTGTGGCTGCAGCACGCCGACTGCAGCACTCCTGCGACCGAGGCAGAGGTCGCGATCACTGCCCCGGGCGAGGTCTTCATGACTCGCGGCTGGGGCGAAATCGCTCGGTGCTGCAGAACGAGGGGCGCCCTCATGATCCACCTGGAGTACGACGGCGCTTCGGTGATGTTCTTCAAGGTCTTCAACGCGAACGGTCGCCGGCTGGAGTGCTGCCCCGGAGGAGGCGGCCAGGACCTCGCTATGGCGATGGCTGGGCCCGCCAACCGCCCCCTGGGCAGCTCCTCGAGCGACGGGAGCGCCGGAGGATCCAGTGATCCCAGTGAGGTCTTCGCGACGCCGGAGACAAGCGACGACAGCTACGAGCCCACGAGCCAACGCCGCTCCCGGAGCAGGGCAGGCTCGCTTGGTCGCCGCCGGTCCTGATCTATATGGGGTTGGCGCCGGTGCTCGACGGCCCACTGTTGATGGTCGCATCTTTTTGCAAGGGCGCGTGTAGTTAGCACCCTTTAGGATTCGTTCCCTGCGAGGAGTCACATTGTGCCCAATAGGGGCTTGTAAGGTGGCTGTGATCCTTGTTGTTAATATGTAACCCTTGCTATGGATCTGTGCGAATCGCAAATTCCGTCATAGTTCGGTCTTCCCTTTCGCACCTCGCGAGGGCTTGGTGCTCTGCGTCGACAGGTCCCAGTCCCAAGGCGGCGTCAGCCGTCGCTGGTATGCCAGGTCGCGATGCCGTGGTCAAGGCCAGGAGGTGAGCGACCCGGGGTCCGGTAAGAGCCCCTGAGTCGCGATGCTCAGGAGGTCCCCTTTGGCGCCCAAGCAGTCGTCGCTTGGTGAGAAAGAGAAACAACGTTGCTAGTACGGAGTCGCTTTAGGTGTGGGGGTAGTGCCACGGTAGCCAACGCTCTGGATGGTGGCTTATCTTGAGAATCGGAGATTGCCCTCAGCGTGTCGTCGGGTCCGGGGGGTAATTTGAAAGGAGTTGCTTGACGAGGTCCTCGCGTGCCCCTTCTCCCTCGCCTCTGCTTCCCTTTCTGCTCTACGTCCTCGGGTCCCGGTCCTCGAGCTTGTCTCAGCCGTCGCTGGTATGCCAGGTCGCGATGCCGTGGACAAGGACAGAGGGTGAGGGCTAGAGAGCCAGTAGGAGTCCTGAGTCGCGATGCTCAGGCGCCCTCCTTTAACGTGCAAGCGGTTTGCGCGGGCGAGGGTGAAGGAAACGCCGCGAGGGCCTTGGCTAGCACAGCTTCCTCTAAGGATCCTGCAGATTCATTACAGAAAGAAGATGGAGCTGCCATGGCAGTTATCAGTCGATCGTTAGTCGCTCAAGGGCTCGTTGGTTGGAGTAGGTGAGGTGTGTCTGGGCACCCGTGAGCCAGCACGGGACTCACGAGGCCCTACCTCTAGGCGGGTTGCGCCTGGCGCTGGGCCGTATCTTGAGATGTGTTCCTGCAAAATCTGGTTAGATGCCGACACTCTACGTCCTCGGGTCCCGGTCCTCGAGCTTGTCTCAGCCGTCGCTGGTATGCCAGGTCGCGATGCCGTGTACAAGGCCAGAGGGTGAGAGCTGGAGAGCCAGTAAGAGCCCTGAGTCGCGATGCTCAGGCACCCCCCTTTAACGTGCAAGTGGTCGACATGAAGAAGAAAAGGTGTCGTGGACGGCATCAAGTAATCAAGCATGATTCATAATTGGAGATAAACGCGGAAAGGATACATGCCGCTGGGCCTAGCCCGAGTGGCCTGGGGATGATGCAGCCCGAGGGGCGCCCCCAGCGAAGCAAGCTAGCGACTGAAAAATATAACAAGGGATACATGCCACAGGGACGGACCCACGCGGCCTGGGAATGACGCAACCCTGGGAGGGCGCTCCCAGCTGGGAATGAAACTTGAAAGATGTCACCTGAAGATGTCGTCGGTGTAGTGGCGTTGGTGCAGCAGACTCTGTAGGCTGCAGAAGCCGATCTTCACGAGCCCCCAGGCCCGGGGGCCTCGGGAGGCTCCGGAGGCACTGGTGGCTCCTCGTGAGCAGCCTCCATCTCCGCCAGGGCTGTGGAATGCCTGTCTTCTTGCGCCTCCAAGATGCTCCTCATGATGCGCTGGTACGCTGTAGCCACGCTCGGCAGGCCATAAGGCATGCAAACATAGCTGTGGGGTGGTCCTCCGCAGCGCCCCACTTGTGAAGGCCAGAGGCGCTCCGTCGTGGCGATCTGATTGAGCCCTGGTACGTCGACGCAGACGCGCAGCCCACCATCCTCGCCTGGATGGGGAGCCACAGCTGGTGGGCGACGACAACCTCTTATGATCCTTGACTCCTGTAGTTCTTGAATGGCCTTGCTAACAAACTCCTGCTGGTCTGACCTTCTTTCCCTGGCTTCCTTTCGAGGGAAACGTGCTTCGAAACACGCCTCCACATGGTGCCCCAGCGCCTCCCTCGTGACCTTGGCGAGGTCGGTGGCCCTCCAGGTGAGAGCCCCCGAGCCCTGCCTGAGGAGGGTGCCGGGCGCGCTTTCCTATGCGATTGAAGGAGGATCCCCCTGGGCAGATGCGGGCCTTGAAGGGCCTGCCTCCTGAGGGGCTGAGCTTGACGTCGTCTTCTTCTTCTTGGGGGTGGTCTGAGGGAGCCTCCTGCTTCCGCGATCTGGGTCTTCTAGTGACGCGGCCTGAAAAGCTCGCTCCAGGGCACACACTGCATCCTTCTCTTGACATGGCACCGTGATGACGCTGCCGCTTCCTGTCATCTTGAGGATGTTGTAGCCATGGTGAGTCACGGCCATGAACTTGGCCAGCGCCGGGTACCCGAGGATGGCGTTGTACGGCAGGCGGATGTGGGCGACGTCAAAGTCGATGAGCTCGGTGCGGTAGTTGTCGTAGGTGCCGAAGGTTACTGGTAGGCAGAACTGCCTGATCAGGACTGTGGAACCATCGGTGACTCCGGAGAAGGGCTTGGTTGGCTGAAGCTGGCCATAGGGCACTTGGAGGCTATTGAATGTTTCCACGGACAAGACATTGAGCCCTGCCCCTCCGTCGATGAGGGTCCTGGTGACCAGAACGTTGCTGATGACTGGGGAACAAAGCATTGGGAGGACTCCGGCTGTGGCCGCGCACTTGAGCTGGTCTGCTAAGCTGAACGTGATGGTGCAGGCCGACCACCTGAGGGGATGCATTGCCTCGAGCTTGGGGAGAACTGCGTTCACTTCACGAGCAAACTACTTGAAGATACGCTGACAGGCTGGGGCTTGAGCTCCGCCCAGGATGCAGGCGATGGCGCGAGGCTCCTGGAAGCCCCCAGCCCCCTCGTCTTGGTGGTGGTCTTCGTTCCTTCTTGGCTGAGGCGGCAACGGCGGCAGGCCTGGGTTGCCATGAGGGCGATCCTCACAAGGCTGGTCCCTCCAGTCCCCCTCGCGAGGCAGGTCACGCCTGCGGTCCTCGCGAGGCGGGTCACGCCTGAGGGCGATCTTCCTAGTGTCCCGGGTTCCTTCCTCCTCCTCGGCCGTAACCCCGGTCAGCACGGTCGGGGTGTCGGCCGACCCTTCCTTCTCGCATGGTGTGGAGTTCTTGGCATTCATTGGTGTTGTGGGTGTGGAGGTCGTGGTACACAGTACCGGCTGCCGCTGGAGGATTGGGGCAGATCCTTGCCCCGCTTGGTGTCCGGCTCTGCCGCGAGCACGACAGCCCCCTTGCGCTTCACGTCCTTGGCCTTGGGCTTCTTCTCTTCTGGGTCCGCGGCAGGCAGCTCGAGGAGGGAGAGGCATCCCTCCTCAGCTCTGGCGCATTTGTTCGCCAGGTTGAACGGCTCCAGGGAGGTGCAGAGGTCTTCATGCATTGCCAACTCCTCCTTCATCTTGACGTCGCGCACGCCATCGGAGAAGGCCAAAATGATGGCTTCCTCGGACACCCTGGGGATCTTGTGGCACGCACTGTTGAAGCGCTGGATGTACTTCTACAGGTTCTCCCCAGGTTTCTGCTTGATGCGGCGCATGTCGCTCACGGTGGGAGGCCGGTCGCGGGTACCTTGGAAGTTTGCGATGAAGCGGGTACGCATCTGGTCCCAGGAGGAGATCGTGCCTGGGGCCAGGTTCAGGAGCCAAGTGCGAGCACCTTCCTTCAGCGCCATAGGGAAGCAGTTCGCCATGACCTTTTCGTCCCAGCTGGCAGCTTCGATTCCCAGCTCGTAAAGCTGGAGGAACTCTGAGGGATCAGTCGTGCCGTCATAGCGAGGGGGCAGGTCCGGCTTGAACTTGCCGGGCCATGCGACTCCGCGCAGCTCGGCGGTGTAGGCGCGGCAGTCGGCGGTGGCCGCGGGAAGTTTTGGTTGAGGGAGAGCTTGGCCTTGCGGGTCCCCTTGCGCTGCAGCTGGGAGCAGCGTAGGGTCTTGACGTGCCGGAGCCGGAGCGGGGCCTCGGCGAACCGGGGCTGGGAGCGCCTAGGCGGCCTCTTGCGGTCGCGGGACTTCTTGGCAGCTCCGTTCCTGTTGGGCTGGCGCATGACGGAGCGGGTTCCGCCCAGGAGCTGCGCGCCTTGGGGCCATGACATCTTCTTGGAAAGGAGGCAGCTGGAATGCCCCGGGGCTTCATTGCCCACGCGGGGCGGAGTGCGGCGCAGCGGTGCGGAAGGCGCGGGAGAGCCCCCGGCGGCGTGGACGAGCTCGGCGACGCGGTCGAGCCACTCCTCGTAGACGTCGTCGATGGGGCGGTAGCGCAGGAGCTCGTTCGCCGCGATGAGCGCAACTCGAGCCTCCAAGGGCGCACGAAGCGCGTGCGACGAAGAACCGGCTGGGGTGAGCGACGGAGTGGCAGTGCGGCCATCCCGCCGCACGGACGGGTGCTGAGAGGATGCTTGCTGCTCGTTCCCCGCCGGGCCGGTGGCGGCGTTGACGGCGGGCGACGGGGAACGACGAGGACGCCCACCGACGGGGGCTGTCTGGATGGCGCAGGAAGCGATGGCGGCCCGGCGCTCGGCGCGGGCCCGACGAGCGTCAGACATGGATGTGACGGTCGGAGGAGAGCGGAGCGGTGGAAGACGGACTCCGGCGGACCCCTACCTGGCGCACCAAATGTCGGATCACGGGTTCTGGCAGACCCTTAAGGTTCGAACTCTAGGGTGCGCGCGGAGATCGTGCCCTCTACCTCTCCGTCTCGAAAGGATCTAACTACTGCAAGAACAACACAAGAGACACAGAGTTTATACTGGTTCGGGCCACCATTGTGGTGTAATACCCTACTCCAGTGTGGTGGGTGGATTGCCTCTTGGGCTGATGATGAAGAACAATACAAGGAAGAACAGCCTCGCGTGGGTCTGTTCTTGGCCAGGGGATGAACTGCTAGGGGAGTTCGATCGCCCTTTTTTCTCTCTCTCTAGACGCTGGATCCGATTTCTTGGTACTCGATCGGCTTCCATTTCGTCCCTCTACCCTGGGGGTGGCTAGTCCTATTTATAGGCAAGGGCCCTGGGCCTCTTCCCAAATATTGAGCGGGAAGGGCGCCAACAATTGGCCAATTCACAGGGGAACAGCTGGTACACTTATCCTGACTAAAGTTGGTCTTCGCCTGCCAAAGGCCCTGTGGTGACGCCGTCCTGGGCTCCATGGTGACCTCCTTCCCACCATTGGACTAGTCTTGGTCTCATTGTACCGAAATGGGTGCCTTTGCTTGATCCTCTCGCCTGCGCTTGCCCCCTTTGCACCAAAGAGGAAAGGGAGACGCTGCGCGGGCTGGCGCCCGCCTGGCACCCTTGGTCGTCATGGCTTGCGTCATGGGCACCTCGTGAGGTACCCGCCTTGATCTCTCCGCCTCCTCGCGAGCCAGCCTAAAGAGGTCGTGCTTGAGGAAGCGCCGTGTCGTCCGCCTCGCGAGGCTTGGCCCCTCGCGAGGGTCTTGAGCCTTGTGTTGATGAAGATGGGCCACGCTGGGCCCCCACTTGAGCCACGCCGCAGGCCGCAGGCAGGCAAGTCTGGGGACCCCCGTTCCCAGAACGCCGACAACTAGCTCCATCTTATATGTCGAGGCAATAGAGTACCTCAACAGACCGTTTAGTGTGCTTGATCAGGCCCAAAGGGACATCAGGAACGGGAGGAAGGGATTTGCAAATGCATCAGACTGTTTAGAAACCTGGGCTGACTCGGACATCATAACGGCTGTAAATGCTCAGAAAAATATTTGAGACGTTCACAAGGATTTGCATAGTCACTTAACAACATCATATCAATGTTCTGGTTCAACTTACAACATACTAAGAGTAGTAGAAACTGAACTGAGGCCTGGAATCAACGATCCTAAGATTCTACGGATTAGTAACACGTGAACCTGATAGAGAGATGAGATCCTAGTCCTTAACCCACGTAGGAAAGAAGAGGATGACTCAGATCGGAAGGGCATAAGGTAAAGGAGTAAAAAGAGCCTTACGTCCCTTCCCACAATCAAGTCCCTTACATATAACTAAAGCATTTATAGACTCAACTTCGACCAGTTTGGCTTGGTAATCCTATAGGCAGTCAGGCTCTGATACCAAAGCTATCAGGACCCCGATCCTAAGCCACATCGATCTAGCATGTAACACATCATATCGCTTTGCGGCCTCACGCACGGTATTCCCACAGGTGCCACCTTAACTGGCCGGGACCATTTGCACCTTTTGGCTCACGTATATGATAGTGTCGCTAGCATCCATATGACAGAGAACCCGGGCCGACAAGACTAGTCGTGAACCCAAAGTGGCACTAACTAACAGGGACAGGCATACATGACCCAGCAACGAACCTGTCGGTCATCAGCGAGTGAATTCGGGCTGTAGCAACTGGGCTCGCAGGACTCCGGGATTCCGGGCTGTAGCAAGCTAACAGGACTCCGTAAGACACCGCTTGACATTTCCCCATAGGGACAGACACAGGATCGAAGAAGGACACATGCCGACCAGTCTGAGTGTTCCGGAACAGTACCAACTAGGCTAACAAGACTCCGGTAAACCGGTCTGTAGCAGACTACCATGGCTCAATGGAAGCACTAGATTACATTTCCCCATAAGAGAGGCTACCAAGGATAGACAACTAGGTTGTCGGATCCCACACATACCAAGCATTTCAAATCATACACACAATATGCTCGATATGTGCAAATACAACATGGCATCACAACAAAACTCTACGACTCAAAGATTTTTTCATTAGGCTCCGAGGAACCAAGTATTACAACATGGGTCTCATGACCCAACATACAGAGCATACAAGAAACAAGCAGAAGCATAAACATGTCTGAGTACAGACAACTACAAATGAAAAAGGTTGAGAAGCCTGGCTATCTACAAGACCCTCCCATGTGTGCAAGATTGTAGCTGAGGTAACAAGCTAAACGTCAAAGTCCACGCGGAACTACGAGTGAGACTGAAGTCTCTCTGCAAAAACATAAATTAAGCAAACGTGAGTACAAATGTACCTAGCAAGACTTACATCAGAACTATCTACATATGCATCAGTATCAACAAAGGGGTGGTGGAGTTTGACTACAACAAGCCAGCTTTGACTCGGTGGCTATCCTGAACTACGACTGCAAGTAACTCTTTTGAGGTGGTGCACACGAGTCCACATATTCACCATGTCAATACACCACTATGGATCCGCTCCCGTCTCCCTACAAGAAAGCCATCCATAGCACTCACGCTTATCTTGCATATTTTAGAGTATCCACTTCACTCGTCTATGAACTGTACAGGCAACCCAGAAGTCCTTTTCCACGGACACGGCTATTCGAATAGATGATGTTAACCATGCAGGGGTGTACTTCTTCACACACGCTCTCGCCACTTACCACCATGTACACGTCGTGTATCTGGCAACCTTCTAGCGGAAGCCTGGCGAGGGAGTCGACCACGACCTGACTAACCACACAAGTCTCTAGTCCAGGTTTATCGCCTATTCGGGTTCCATCCGCAAGGAGATCCGGCCGGGGTGTCGCTCACGGCCTCAAACAATGTGAGCAGGGTTCCCAAGCCCACCATCCGGGTGCCACTTGGTACGCCGTGCCACCGTGCCTAGTCTGTCCCAAGCCCACCTATACCGGGCGCCACTTGGTAGACTATTAACACTACCTACAAACAGCAGAAACTAGTTGCAACTCCTGGACCGAGATCGAGGCGATTAATAAGCCCAGAGGGGTCGAGTTACTGGAACCCAATGTGTGGTGGTAACTGTTCATGGATCACAAACACATAACTCAGTTCCTGAGGACGGTTTCAATGAGACAACCCACCAAGTACTCCTACATGGCCTCTCACTTCTACCTTTACCAAATCGTGTTCACACACTTAGCTCTCAAAAGTAAGACATGTTCACCACATTCCAATTCATCCCCGATGAATCAGACCTAACACAACTCTAAGCAATAGCAGGCATGACAAAAAGGCATGAATGAGTAGGCACATCAGGGCTCAAACAACTCCTACTCATGCTAGTGGGTTTCATCTATTTAGTGTGGCAATGACATGTCATGTAGAGGAAAGGGGTTCAACTACCGCAGCATGTAACAGTTGAAATGTTGTTGTCCTAACACAGTAAAATAGAGCAGGAGCGAGAGGCTGGGATTGTATCGGAATGAACAAGGGGTTTTTGCTTGCCTGGCACTTCTGAAGATAGTATATCTCTTCATCGGTGTCATCGAACTCATCGTCCGAACATACGTCTACCGAGGGGGAACAACCACCGGCAAACAAGAGGGAACACAATCAATGCGATGCAACAATATGATGCATGAATGTGACATGGTAATATGATGTTCATTGAGCTAATGCAACTAGCAACGATTTAAATGGAGTTGGTTTGAATACTAGATTAAAATTCAAACTCCATATAAGGCATTTCAAATGCCATTAATTCAAATTGTCTTATACAGCAACTTTAAGTTGTTCAAACATGCATCTCAATGCCATAAACAGATTCTTTAGATTTTTCTAATCATTTTTCGTATATAAATTATTTCATTTGGAGTTACAGTTTAATTTCTATGATTTTTAGAAGTTTTAACTACTTTCTGGATTGTCCTGATATATATAAAATCCAGAAAATGATTAATTGCGTCAGCATGGCGTCATGTCTAAGTCAGCAAGTCAACGGCGCTGACCAGGTCAAACCTGACATGTGGGGTCCCCACGTCAGTGACACAGCTAATTAACAGGGGGTTATTGCTAATCTAATTAAAAGATTAGGGCGTCGGGGCCCACTGTCAGTGTCATTAGGTGGGGGTTTAATTAGTGCTAATTAAACTCCTGGACGGTGGGGTCCACCTGCTAGGCCGGCGAGGTCATCGCCGGAGACCACTATACACAATGGTGTCCGCGTTACAGGCCACGGGGGCGGCGGCTAAGGGCACCGGAGCGTAGCCCGTGCTTGCCCGCATCCGGGGGAGGTGACGGGAGGACGCGGGGTGGCCTGAGCTCGCCGGAGCGGAACTCGTGGCGGCGGCCAGAGTTCGGTGGCGTGCGGGTTTGACGCTACGGGCACGACAGGGGCTGCAGGTGGGTGCGTCCGGTTCCTGGGGCTGCAACGAACGCGCTGATGAGCTCGGACGCGGGTGGCAGCAGCTGTGGCTTCGGCAGCGCCATGGACGGTGGCAGCAAGCTCTCGGGCATGGCAGCGCTAGCGCTAGAGGGTGAGTTAGACTGCGGGGAGAGAGGGGAAAGGCGCAGGTGCTCACGGCGGTTCTTCTGGTGCAGCTGTGTGGCTCGGGAAAGCGCCGGCGACGACGA
Source organism: Aegilops umbellulata (assembly GCA_032464435.1). Lineage (NCBI taxonomy): Eukaryota > Viridiplantae > Streptophyta > Magnoliopsida > Poales > Poaceae > Aegilops > Aegilops umbellulata. The sequence goes on along the minus strand of CP136057.1, from coordinate 313,186,898 downwards.
ACGGGCGATGGCGATCTCGGCGACCCGAGCAGGAAGAAGATGGTGGTGATGGTGAGGCATGGCACCCGGTGACGTGTAGCTAGATGGGGACGAAGAAGAGGTCGTGGCCAAGCTCTGGGGCACGTCGAGCGGCCGAGGGCGAGGCAGTGGCCACGACTAAGGCAAACGGCGATGACGGCAGCGCTCGGCCACGAGATGCAGAGCGTGAGGGAGGCAACAGAGGAGGGGATCGACACGGGGAGGGGAAGCGAGGGGTCCAGGGGGTGCGTGGTGCTCATAGCGGTGTCTGGTAGGCAGCAAGAAAGCAGGAGGTGGCGGTGCGCGTGCGTGCGCGGCGCGGGCATGCGCCCCTGTCCGCCTGGCGAGAGGAGAGGGACGACTGGCGTGGCCAGTCAGCTGGGCCGAACTGCTAGGCTGGCTGGTAAGTACTGCTGCAGAGAATATTCAGCTGCAAAGTGATTAATCTCCAGGTGTGGTCGAATTGACAACTCAGCTGCTAATACCTTGAAATATTCTTTGTGTCGGATTTCGGGTTCCGGCAGACCCTTAAGGTTCGAACTCTAGGGTGTGAGCGGAGATTGTGCCCTCTACCCCTCCATCTCGCAAAGATCTAAACTACCAAAAGAACAACACGAGAGACATAGAGTTTGTTGGGCTGGAGATGGTGTGGTGGATTGCCTCTTGGGCTGGTGATGATGAACACTTACAAGGTAGAACAGCCTCGCGAGGGTCTGTTCTTGGCCTGGGAGATGAACTGCTAGGAGGAGTTCAATCGCCCTTCTCTCTCTCTCTCTGATCCAATTTGCTAGATTACTCCCCGATGATAGATGGATGATCTCTAGATGCCTCTACCCTGGGGGTGGCTAGTCCTATTTATAGGCAAAGGCCCTGGGCCTCTTCCCAAATATTGAGCAGGAAGGGCGCCAACAATTGGCCAATTCGAAGGGGAACATCTAGTACACTTATCCTGACTAAAGTTGGTCCTCGCCTGCCAAAGGCCCTGTGGTGACGCCGTTCTGGGCTCCACGATGACCTCCTTCCCACCGTTGGACTGGTCTTGGTCTCGTTGCACCTAAATGGATGCCTTTGCTTGATCCTCTCGCCTGCGCTTGCCCCCTTTGCACCAAAGAGGAAAGGGAGACACTGCGCGGACTGGCGCCCGCCTGGCACCCTTGGTCGTCATGGCTTGCGTCATGGGCACCTCGCGAGGTACCCCGCCTTGATCTCTCCACCTCCTCGTGAGCCAGCCTGACGAGGCCATGCCTGAGGAAGCGCTGTGTCGTCCGCCCCGCGAGTCTTGGCCCCTCGCGAGGGTCTTGGGTCTTGTGTTGATGATGATGGGCCGTGCTGGGCCCCCTTTCGAACCACGCCGCAGGCCGCAGGCAGGCAAGTCTGGGGACCCCCGTTCCCAGAACGCCGACACTTTGGCTCCCCTTGTGTCGAATCTATAAATTTGGGTTGAATACTCTACCCTCGAGAATTGTTGCGATCCCCTATACTTGTGGGTTATCAATGGGTTTACGGGGATCAATTCAAAAATTGAAACCAACCAATGATGTACTAGATGGTCAGCGTTTCGAGCAAGTACATTGGGAATGATGTAGGCATGTTGTAAGACTATAAATACTTCCTCCTTTCCGGTTTATAAGGGTCAATTTCGAAATCTCTCTAACCAAGGTAGACGGTGAGTGGTGGAATAAATTTCGTAGTTTGCACAAGTACTTAATTAGTACACACGTTTTTCTCTAAAAGTTATGTTTACCGATGCATTAATTGCTCCTATAATGCATGCATGCATGACCACTAAATTTCTAGGAACTTCTACATGCACTGGTGTTTTCTCTTGATACTTGCATCGGGTGATTTAATGCGCCTCGAAATCCAAACATGTGATGGTTAGTACTAGTGGAATTGAGACTTATAAAAGAGGAAAATGAGTTTTTTAGATGAGCTCTATAAACCGGAAAGGAGGGAGTATTGTACTAGTACAAAGTTTAAGTTTTTCCATTTTATAAGTCATATTTTTATTAATTCCCATCACATGCTCAGATTTCAAGGTGCATTAAATCTCTGCTTGCAAGAATTAAGATAAAACTCACCAATACATGTAATGCTTCTGGGTCCGCTCACATGGGTGTGCGGCCGCGTGCGGCGATGAACTCAGCACGGCAAGACGCCATAGCTTCCTTAGTAGTGTGCTCTGGGGTGGAGTGGCCGGACAACCGTACAGTGCAGTGTTTTTTAGACAAACGACGCAGGAATTTCGTATTCCCCTAAAATCTTGGTCATTTACTATCGCATGCGCTTCATTTCCGCCACCTTTGGAAACTGTGTGCGCTCACTCGACAGGGTTGCGTTGTAATTGGCCGGAACCCTAGGCACGTGGATCGCGCATGTGCACCGTAGGATGCACCGCGATAAAACATCAATCTGCGTCCCTCTCATCACACCCGTGTAGCTTTAGTTGGTTTTTTTATGTATATAGGCTAATAAATGTCTAGAGAATGCACATAATGAGCCCGGAAAAGCGCCAAATTTGAACAAGTTACTTCCCCCATCGAGGTGCATAAGGGCATCGACAGTGCTTGGAGGCGGGATGGCCTCCAAGCTAGGACCCACGTCCAGCCTAAGCTCACTTCAAAACTGCCGTAGTGTATAACAAATGGCTTCAAGCCTCTAAGGTGGACCCATGTTTAATAAACAACTATTTCCCTAGCCAAATCGTTCACATGCAGTTTGCATGGCCAGAACTATTTCCTCTGGCTAAGTTAGTTCGGGGTTAGTCATGAGCTACTGCCTCCGTCCTGGTTTAGTAGTCCCCTTTATGATTTCTGTCAAATTTTGACCAAAGATTTAACTAATAAAATGTTAATGTTGTCACATCCTACCTAGTTCATGCATTAGAGTGTGCATCATGTTTTCTTTTGACAAGAAAATTGAAATGGGGAAGGCAGAACCCCCCAGCACCCCTCCTGAATCAACTAGGGTTTACTAAAAATATTTTCAATGAACCTGAAATGCCCTTCTAAATGTCCATCATTTTTTGCCTTGGTTCAGAACCTCTGCCAAAAGTGGTGCATAATTTTCTAGGTCATCCTAAGGTTTTTGAATTAAGTTATAAGTATTTGAATTTGGGCATTTAAAATTCATAAAATATTTTAAATGTTCAAATATTCCTAAACTGAAATGTTTCATGTTGTTTATACTTTAAATAGTATGCATGAGCAGTTTGGGGATTTTTGGAGTTGTTTAAGTATTTTAAATAAGTCCACAAAGTTGCAGGAATAATAGAAAAAGAAAACAGTTAATCAGAGGAAAACTAACCTGGACGCTACCCACCTGCCGGCCCACCTGGCGGCCCAGCACTGTGCTGGCCCACGCCAGCCAGCTGCTTCGTCCCCGCCAGGAAGGCAGGGAGCTGACGCCGGCGAGCGCGAGCTCGCCACGGCGCCAGCAGCTTGCCGCCTCGCGCGCCTGGACGCTGGGCGACCCCCACGTCACACCCCCGACCCCGTGGACACCTCACTCCTCCCCCCTGCCCTCTCTCTCGCTCCCTCTCGGTCATGGCCGACGCTGCCGCGCCCGCGCCGCCGTGAAACCACGCTCCCCGTCGCCCCCGTGCCACTCCACCGTGTCCTACAGCTCCGCCACTCCCTCTTGCTTCGCCCCACCGAGCCACACGACGCCGGAGCCTCTGCATCGTCCTCACCGCCGTCGTCTTCAACCTCGGGCCGCCAGATCGCCGTCGCCGTCCCGACCGCACCAAGGCTTCCCCGAGCACGCTGACCCTCTCTGCTGCTTCTCAGTGAGCTGCTGAGCCTACCCATCCTCTCCTCTCTCCTTCTAACGCCACATAGCAAGTACACGGAGCTCGCCGCACGCACCGCCGCGGAGCTCGTCGCTGACGTGTCTCCGGGCCAACTCCGGCCACCTCACCATGTCTAACATACTCACCGCACACCCAGGGCCCCGAAGCATCACTCCACGCGCCTCGCCGTGCCCCGCAGCCCCGGTTTCACCTTCACCCGAGCCCCGGCGCCGCCAAACTCGTCGTCGGCGCCAACTCCGGCCACCCCGACCCCAACTGACTCCACCAGTAGCCGCGGTTCATCCCCAGGAGTGCGTAGATGCCTTCCGCGCCCCATTTGGTGGCCGGAACGGCCAAATCCACTCTGCTCCGCCGCGTCTGGCCTCGCCGGCGGCTAGACGCCGGCGAGTTGACCCTAATCGTTGACTGGTGGGCCCTGGTTGACTCTGATGAGTCAATGACAGGTGGGGCCCTCTTCTGTTAATCACTGGATTAGTTTAAAACTAATTAAACAGGTTTAATTAATCACTAACCCCCTGGGCCCACTGGTCAGTTGACCTGGACCGGCTGTTGACTTGCTGAGGTCAGCATGACCTCATGCTGACGCAGTAATTTTATTTACTGGAATTAATTTTATACAGGAAAATCCAGAAATTAGTTCAAACTTCAAAAATTCATAGAAATTTATCTATAATTCCAAATGCAAAGTTTTATATATGAAAAATTATCAGAAAAATCCAACCTATCCATTGGTACTGGTTTCATGCATGTCAGAACAAGTTAAACCCACTGTTTAGGCATTACAAGTTGATACACTAATATGATCTTCATTAATGAGCTACCATTTGAATCTTTGGTTCAAATGGGTTCATTCCCTTCTGGTTTAACTTGCACTAGGTCAGGACACATCCATATTGCCATGTCATAGCATGCATCATATTGTTGCATATTGCCATGTATTGATTGTGTTCCGATGTGTTCATCGTGGTAGGTTCTGCCTCCGAGGATATCTCCGAGTATCCAACTGAAGGGTAGTATCCCACGACCACTCCATCAGGCAAGCAACCCATTGATCATTCCGATACAAACCCATGTTCTCGCTTCTGCTCTCGTTTACTGCATTAAGACAACGCGTTTCAAACTGCTGTGTGTTGCGGTAGTTGAACCCACTTCCTTTGCATGACCTGTCATTGCCACAGTAACTAGATGAAACCCACTAGCATGTGTAGGAGTTGATTGAGCCAATATATGTGTGTGTTCCTACCATGATATGCTTTCTATGCTTAGAGTTGTGTCAGGTCTGGCTCATCGGGATGATGAACTGGAGTGAAAGGTTGTGTCGGTGACAAGAGTGAAGTGTTGAACACGATTTGGTAAAGGAATCGATGAGAGGCCATGTAGGAGTACATGGTGGGTTGTTTCATTGAGGCCGACCTTAAGAACTGAGATCTGTGTGTGTGATTTAAGGTTCAGTTACTACCACACATTGGGATCCTTAATTGACTCTCTCGGCTTCCTGATCACGCTTGTCCTCTGTCCAGGAGTTGCAAAGTAGTTTCTGGTGTTTGTAGCATGCTGGGGGCCGCACGCGGCGCTGACCATCGGGGTGGGCTGTGTTGCGGTAGGCACGTGGCCGGGTCAACCGGGCGCCCGTTTGGTGTCTCGGAACCCTGTTCACATCGTTCGGGGCCGTTAGTGGAAACCTCGGCCGGACTCCCTGCGGATGGAACCCGAATAGGCGATAAACCTGGACTAGAGACTTGAGTGTTTAGGTAGGCCATGGCCGACACCCTCGCTGGGCTTCCGCTTGAAGGTTGCCGAGTACATGTCGTGTAAACGGCGATAAGTGGTGAGAGCATGTGTGAAGAAGTACACCCCTGCAGGGTATAAATCTATTCGAATAGCCGCGTCCGCGGTAAAGGACTACTTGGTCACCTATACAGTTCATAGATAAGTTAAATGGATACTTCTAAAAATCTCAAGATAAGTGTGAGTACCGCGGATGGCCCTCTCGTAGGATGGCGAGAGAGGATCCACGGTGGTGTATTGTGATGGTGATAGTGGACTCGTGTGCGACAAATGATTTACAATGGTGTCTACCGTAGGATAGCTTAGCCAAGAGTCAAAGCTGGCTTGCTGCAATAACCCCACTACCTTCTTGAGAATGTGCATGTATGATAGGTTCCTGTTGTAAGACTTGCTGAGTACTTCTGTACTCATGTTGCTTTAATCATGTTTTTCAGACGACTGCACCAACCCCTCTGATGGGTTCTATGTAGACCTCGACGTTGACGAGTGACTTATCACCCAGGTGGTGATCCAAGACTTGTGAAGGGTCGTTGTAGATAGACAGGCTTCGTCAAGCCTTCTTTCTTTCTAGTGTCTGTACTCAGACTACTTTGCTTCCGCATGTGCTTGTATGTTTGTATGACTTGAGTGTTGGGTCATGTGACCCCTATCTGTATGAATGATATGTATGGCTCCTCGGAGCCTTCTAAATAAAGTACTTGAGTCGTAGAGTACTGTTGTGATGCCATGTTGTATTTACTCATATCGGGCATATTGTGTGTATGATTGAAATGCTTGGTATGAGTGGGATCCGACTATCTAGTTGTTTATCCTTGGCAGCCTTTCATATGGGGAAATGTAAGTCTTGTGCTTCTGAGCGATGGTAGTCCGCTACAGCCCGGTTCACCGGAGTCCTGCTAGCCCAGCACTACTGCTTGGACACTTGACTGGCCGGCATGTGTTTCACGTCGTTCCTATGTCTGTCCCTTCGGGAAAATGTCACGCGCTGATATTCGGAGTCCTGCCTAGCCTGCTACAGCCCGGGTTACCGGAGTCCTGTTAGCCCAGTGCTACAGCCCGAATAGATACGTTGATGACCGACATGCTCGATGTGATTCATGTATGCCTGTCCTCATAGGCTAGCGCCGCTTCGGGTTCACGACTAGCCATGTCGGCCCGGGTTCTCTGTCATATGGATGCTAGCGACACTATCATATACGTGAGCCAAAAGGCGCAAACGGTCCCGGGCCAGGTAAGGTGGCACCCGTGGGAGTACCGTGCGTGAGGCCGCAAAGTGATATGAAGTGTTACACGCTGGATCGATGTGGCTTAGAATCGGGGTCCTGACAGCGTTGGCATCAGAGCCGGACTGCCTGTAGGTTCGCTAAGCCAAACTGGTCGATGTCGAGTCTAGAAATGCTTTAGTTATATGTAGGGGAATTGATTGTGGGAGGGAACGTAAGGCTCTTTTACTCCTTTACCTTATGCCCTCTATTCTGAGTCATTCTCTTCTCATTCTATGTGGGTTAAGGACTAGGCTCTCTTCTCTCTATCAGGTTCACGTGTTACTAAATCCGTAGTAACTTATAGGATTGTTGGATACAACCCAGTTCAGTTCTACTAAAGTTTAGTATGTTGCCAATTGAACCAGAACCTTGATATGTTGTTGTTGAGTGGTTTCGCAAACTGTTGTGGATGTCTCAATTCTTTTTCTGAGCATTTACAGCCGTTATGCTGTCCAATTTCATCCAGAAATTCTAATGCCTTTGCACTATTTTGTGCTTTCAGATGGCTACCCGTCCCCAAAACCAAGTGCTTCGTCTGACCCGTTGCATCGGTGTATGTGGTCATACCGCCATGTTGGTTCGAGTGATGGTTGAGGCAGGTTACCGATGGTACCCTGAATACACCGTCGAAGAGCAGTTTAGAGATTTTAACCAGAGCCAATATCTGTGCACGGTCAGGATATATCCATCATATCCCGGAGCCACGGAACCACTCCATCGTTCTTATGGACTCGGGATCACTATTGGGATGTCCGTTCAAGATGCAGCCTACTCGATGATGACCATTATGCGAGCTAGAACTGCTTTGTTGAGCAACACTGAATTTCGCTACATGCCAGCATCCCTCCCTGGGGCGCATGGTTACCTTCAGGGCATGTATAGTGATGCATCCCATGAGGACTCACTCCTTTGCACCACTACTGAGATGTTGGAAGATAAGGACCGTGAAAACCGGGCCTTGCGTATGGAGCTCTTTAATGCTCGTGCTGATCATTGGGCCACCTTGACGAGGTTTGCACCTGCTGTGCAAGCCGGATACATGGACACGAGAGATTTGTACCCTGTGCGGGCTAGTCTGCCAGACTTCATGGAATGGCGTGAGGTGGGAGGCATCACCCCTCCTCGTGGGCCTCTTCTACCGCCATCTGTTGGACCGAGGCCGCACCCAAGTCCCTATGGTCCACAAGCACCGCAGGACCATCTGTTCCCAGATGACCATGTTCCGCTTCCAGGTCTGGGTGGTGATTTCTATGAGGACTTCTACGGAGCCGTCTGAGCTAGTAGCAGTCTCGCTGGTATTGTAATAGTTGTATGTCCACCGTCCTGCGTGATTGTGGAATATAACTTAGTGTGTATCAATTCCGGAGGTGTAGAAAAATAATGTATAGGAGCTTGGAATGCCTCCGATGAGATGTAACGTCTTTCGTCTTAGTTGTACCTCAGCTTGAGCTTGTACTAAACTATGTATGATGTGTATGACCGTTGGTATATATATGGCAGTTTCTATATTACCATGTCATACGGATGATCATCTCTGCATTCCTTGTTACCCATTACATTCCGCACTTCCTTGGCCAGATTTTCCCATCCTGGTTTAAATCGTTGTTTGTTTTCCCAGGATGGTCAACACCCGCAGCAACCCTGCTGCTTCGGAGCAGGGAGAAGCTAGTGCACCTAGAGAGGAAAGTCTGCCTCAACCACCTTCTCTGGCCGAAGTGATGCTGGAGGCAGAGCGCAACAGGCGCGACACCAACCGCTTGTTAGAGCGGATTGAGCAGAACACTGCACGCCAGCAGAGGATCAATTCGGTGTCCATCAATGACTTTGTCAAGCTGTACCCGCCAAAGTTCAATCATTCCATCAAACCTCTCGATGCGGATGACTGGCTCCGCAGCATCGCCCACAAGCTACGTTCTGCCAACGTGGCTGAAGATGATAAAGTCACCTTTGCTGCCTATCACCTTGAAGGTCCTGCCAGCCTTTGGTGGGAGAATTATGAAGCTATGCGCCCGGTCGGCCAACTCACTACTTGGGCTGATTTCAGTGCCGCTTTTCGTGAGCATCATATTCCGGAAGGTCTCATGGATCGCAAGAGGGAGGAGTTCTGTAACTTCACCCAGGGGAAGCTGACTGTGGATGCATACAGTCGCGAGTTTGGAAAGCTTGCACGCTATGCTCCCGAAGAGGTATCCACCGATGCCAAGAAGCAGGCAAGGTTCCGCAAGGGACTTAGCCCTGAACTCCGCCGTGACCTTCGTCTGCATGAATGCACTTCTTTTCCGAAGCTAGTCAATAAGGCCATCAGTGCCGAGACAGGGCAGAATGATTTTGAAGCCTCACGCAAACACTCCCGTGACTATGGATCTTCATCCGGCTCTGGATCTCAGAAGCGCCGGGTCTGGATCCCAAATTCTGCCATGCCACCCAGGTATACTCCGAGGCCATCCTTTGAGGTGCCTCGCCCCAATCAGCAGTATATGCCGCCCAAGACTTTTGGTGGCCCCACTGTCAATACTGCTCCACGCCCCAATTTAATAACTTGCTTCAAGTGTGGTGAGCCGGGCCACTACATCCGTGAGTGTCCCCAGAACAACCCCAGCCAGTTCGGAAAGTCTGTTGGACGTGGTAAGTCAACAGCGAAGGTGCTTGTCGCCAAGCCAGCCACCACTGCTCGTGGCCATGTCAACTACGTTTCAGCTGAAGAGACTCAAGAGAACCCCAACGTCGTTCTCGGTACGCTCCTTGTTAATTGCCACCCGGCAACTGTTCTCTTTGATACTGGAGCATCTCATTCATTTATTTCTGAGAGCTATGCTCGATTGCACAACACTACCTTTAGTGACATGCCCACCTCCATGGAAATTCAAACTCCCGGTTCTAGATGGCAAACCTCTAGGATCAGCCATGGAAATGAAATTCTTGTCGACAGATTGGTTTTTCTCGCGTCACTAATAGCTCTCAAGTCTTCGGACATAAACATCATCTTGGGTATGGACTGGATGTCAGCTCATTACGCCAAGATTGATTGCTCAACTAGAACTGTCCAACTTACCCATCCATCGGGCAAGACAGTCAATGTTTTGACCCGAGTATCGGAGCGTCAGCTCTACTCTCTAAATGCCAATCCCCTTCCAGACCTCGAAGATATTCCGGTAGTCCGTGACTTCCCGGATGTCTTTCCAGAGGAATTGCCAGGTGTTCCACTTGACAGAGATGTCGAGTTCGTGATAGACCTTGTTCCAGGAACCGTCCCAATCTCTAGAAGACCTTATAAGATGGCACCCCTAGAACTAGCTGAGCTTAAGAAACAACTCGATGAGTCCTTGCAAAAGGGTTTCATCCGTCCTAGTTCATCTCCATGGGCTTGCCCCGTCCTCTTCGTCAAGAAGAAGGATGGAACGGATCGGATGGTTGTAGATTACCGACCTGTCAATTTGGTCACTATCAAGAACAAGTATCCGCTCCCCAGGATCAACGACCTGTATGACCAGCTCGCTGGATCCTCAGTCTTTTCCAAGATGGATTTGAGGTTGGGCTACCATCAAATCAAAATCAAGAACGGGGACATTCCCAAAACGGCCTTTGTCACTCGTTACGGCCAATACGAGTACACCGTCATGTCCTTCGGTTTAACCAATGCTCCAGCCACCTTCTCTCGGTTAATGAACTCGATCTTCATGGAGTACTTGGATAAATTCGTCGTGGTATACCTCGATGATATACTCATCTACTCCAAGAATGAGGAAGAACATGCCGAACATCTAAGGTTAGTATTGATGAAACTTCGAGAGCATCGCCTTTATGCCAAATTCTCCAAGTGCGAATTCTGGTTGCCAGAAGTGACCTATCTGGGCCATTTAATCTCTGGTAAGGGCATTGCTGTCAATCCTGAGCGAGTCCAAGCTGTCCTTGATTGGACTCCACCTGAAACAGTTAAGCAAGTTCGGAGTTTTCTTAGGTTAGCGAGCTATTGCCGCCGCTTCGTCGAGAATTTCTCCAAGGTTGCTAAGCCTCTAACTGAACTCCTCAAGAAAGATAAAAAGTTCGAGTGGACCCCACAGTGCGAGTTCAGCTTTCAGGAACTGAAAAGACGCCTGACGTCTGCTCCCGTACTGGTACCACCAGACTTCTCTAAGGACTTTGTTATCTATTGCGACGCCTCGCGACAAGGACTAGGTTGCATACTCATGCAAGATCGTCATGTGATTGCCTATGCATCTCGACAGTTGCGTCCACATGAGGATAATTATCCCACACATGATCTAGAGCTTGCAGCAGTAGTCCATGCACTCAAAACCTGGCGACATTACCTTCTGGGTAATCGTTGCAAAATTTACACTGATCACCAAAGTTTGAAATATATCTTCACCCAACCGGATTTGAATCTCAGGCAAAGACGTTGGGTCGAGTTGATCTCGGATTACGACTTAGGAATAACTTACACCCCAGGCAAAGCCAATGTCATGGCTGATGCACTTAGTCGTAAATCTTATTGTAACAATCTGATGTTACAACAAGGTCAACCATTTCTCCACGAGGATTTTCGTAAGCTTAACCTTCACATTGCTCCTCGAGGATTCCTTTCCACCCTGGTGGCGAAACCTAACCTTACGGATCAAATCATAACCGCTCAGCGGTATGATAGAGGAATATCTCGGATCAAGGAAAACATCGCTAGCGGAGTTGCTAAATGTTTTTCCATGGATGAACGAGGTGTTGTCTTCTTCGAGAACCGCTTGGTGGTTCCCAAGAAACAACATTTATGACAATTGATCCTTAAGGAAGCTCATGAATCCCCTCTCACCATTCATCCCGGTAGTACTAAAATGTATCAAGACCTACGCCAGAGGTTTTGGTGGACTAGGATGAAGAGAGAAATCGCTCAATACATTGCAACTTGCGACGTCTGTCGTCGTGTTAAGGCAGAGCATCAATGGCCTGCTGGCACCCTTCAACCATTGGAGATTCCTGAATGGAAATGGGATAAAATCGGTATGGATTTCATTACCGGGTTTCCCAGAACCAAAAGAGGGAATAATGCTATCTTCGTTGTTGTCGATCGTCTCTCCAAAGTAGCCCACTTCTTACCTGTTCGCGAGAGTATAACCGCTAGCCAGCTAGCTGATTTGTACATCTCTCGAATAGTATCTCTCCATGGTGTTCCATTGGAAATTAATTCAGACCGTGGAAGTCTTTTCACCTCTCGATTTTGGGAAAGTTTCCAAAATGCTTTGGGAACTCGACTCTCCTTTAGCACCGCCTTCCATCCTCAATCAAGTGGTCAAGTAGAACGAGTCAATCAAATTCTGGAGGATATGCTCCGAGCTTCTGTTATCTCTTTCGGTATGAATTAGGAGAAGTGCCTTCCATTCGCCGAGTTCGCTTATAACAACAGTTATCAAGCTAGCTTGGGTAAAGCTCCTTTCGAAGTTCTTTATGGACGAAAATGTCGGACGCCTCTTAACTGGTCAGAAACCGGCGAGAGACAACTCTTTGGCCCGGACATGATCCGGGATGCAGAAGAGCAGGTTCGTATTATTCGTGAGAAGTTGAAAACCGCCCAGTCTCGACAAAAGAGTCAGTATGACCGCAAGCATAAGCCCATGGCTTATGAAGTCGGCGAGATGGCTTACCTTCGGGTTACACCTTTAAAGGGAACCCATCGATTCGGTATCAAAGGCAAATTGGCTCCTCGTTACATTGGACCCTTTCGCATTCTTGCCAAACGAGGGGAAGTTGCCTACCAACTGGAACTACCTCCGCATCTCTCCAGAGTTCATGATGTCTTCCACGTTTCTCAACTCAGGCGTTGCTTCGCGGATCCTATCCGTGGAGTGGACCACGAAACGCTTGATCTCCAAGATAACCTCACCTATCGGGAATACCCCGTTCGTATCCTTGATCAAGCCGAGCGTACCACTCGACGCCACAACATCAAGTTTCTCAAGGTTCAATGGTCACACCATTCCGAGCAAGAAGCTACTTGGGAAAGGGAGGATCGTCTTCGACTTGAGTACCCCACCTTCTTTCCGACAGATCCTAAATCTCGGGACGAGATTCTTTTGAGTGGGGGTAGGTTGTCACATCCTACCTAGTTCATGCATTAGAGTGTGCATCATGTTTTCTTTTGACAAGAAAATTGAAATGGGGAAGGCAGAACCCCCCAGCACCCCTCCTGAATCAACTAGGGTTTACTAAAAATATTTTCAATGAACCTGAAATGCCCTTCTAAATGTCCATCATTTTTTGCCTTGGTTCAGAACCTCTGCCAAAAGTGGTGCATAATTTTCTAGGTCATCCTAAGGTTTTTGAATTAAGTTATAAGTATTTGAATTTGGGCATTTAAAATTCATAAAATATTTTAAATGTTCAAATATTCCTAAACTGAAATGTTTCATGTTGTTTATACTTTAAATAGTATGCATGAGCAGTTTGGGGATTTTTGGAGTTGTTTAAGTATTTTAAATAAGTCCACAAAGTTGCAGGAATAATAGAAAAAGAAAATAGTTAATCAGAGGAAAACTAACCTGGACGCTACCCACCTGCCGGCCCACCTGGCGGCCCAGCACTGTGCTGGCCCGCGCCAGCCAGCTGCTTCGTCCTCGCCAGGCAGGCAGGGAGCTGACGCCGGCGAGCGCGAGCTCGCCACGGCGCCAGCAGCTTGCCGCCTCGCGCGCCTGGACGCTGGGCGACCCCCACGTCAGACCCCCGACCCCGTGGACACCTCACTCCTCCCCCCTGCCCTCTCTCTCGCTCCCTCTCGGTCATGGCCGACGCTGCCGCGCCCGCGCCACCGTGAAACCACGCTCCCCGTCGCCCCCGTGCCACTCCACCGTGTCCTACAGCTCCGCCACTCCCTCTTGCTTTGCCCCACCGAGCCACACGACGCCGGAGCCTCTGCATCGTCCTCACCGCCGTCGTCTTCAACCTCGGGCCGCCAGATCGCCGTCGCCGTCCCGACCGCACCAAGGCTTCCCCGAGCACGCTGACCCTCTCTGCTGCTTCTCAGTGAGCTGCTGAGCCTACCCATCCTCTCCTCTCTCCTTCTAACGCCACATAGCAAGTACACGGAGCTCGCCGCACGCACCGCCGCGGAGCTCGTCGCTGACGTGTCTCCGGGCCAACTCCGGCCACCTCACCATGTCTAACATACTCACCGCACACCCAGGGCCCCGAAGCATCACTCCACGCGCCTCGCCGTGCCCCGCAGCCCCGGTTTCACCTTCACCCGAGCCCCGGCGCCGCCAAACTCGTCGCCGGCGCCAACTCCGGCCACCCCGACCCCAACTAACTCCACCAGTAGCCGCGGTTCATCCCCAGGAGTGCGTAGATGCCTTCCGCGCCCCATTTGGTGGCCGGAACGGCCAAATCCACTCTGCTCCGCCGCGTCTGGCCTCGCCGGCGGCTAGACGCCGGCGAGTTGACCCTGACCGTTGACTGGTGGGCCCTGGTTGACTCTGATGAGTCAATGACAGGTGGGGCCCTCTTCTGTTAATCACTGGATTAGTTTAAAACTAATTAAACAGGTTTAATTAATCACTAACCCCCTGGGACCACTGGTCAGTTGACCTGGACCGGCTATGGACTTGCTGAGGTCAGCATGACCTCATGCTGACGCAGTAATTTTATTTACTGGAATTAATTTTATACAGGAAAATCCAGAAATTAGTTCAAACTTCAAAAATTCATAGAAATTTATCTATAACTCCAAATGCAAAGTTTTATATATGAAAAATTATCAGAAAAATCCAACCTATCCATTGGTACTGGTTTCATGCATGTCAGAACAAGTTAAACCCACTGTTTAGGCATTACAAGTTGATACACTAATATGATCTTCATTAATGAGCTACCATTTGAATCTTTGGTTCAAATGGGTTCATTCCCTTCTGGTTTAACTTGCACTAGGTCAGGACACATCCATATTGCCATGTCATAGCATGCATCATATTGTTGCATATTGCCATGTATTGATTGTGTTCCGATGTGTTCATCGTGGTAGGTTCTGCCTCCGAGGATATCTCCGAGTATCCAACTGAAGGGCAGTATCCCACGACCACTCCATCAGGCAAGCAACCCATTGATCATTCTGATACAAACCCATGTTCTCGCTTCTGCTCTCGTTTACTGCATTAAGACAACGCGTTTCAAACTGCTGTGTGTTGCGGTAGTTGAACCCACTTCCTTTGCATGACCTGTCATTGCCACAGTAACTAGATGAAACCCACTAGCATGTGTAGGAGTTGATTGAGCCAATATATGTGTGTGTTCCTACCATGCTATGCTTGCTATGCTTAGAGTTGTGTCAGGTCTGGCTCATCGGGATGATGAACTGGAGTGAAAGGTTGTGTCGGTGACAAGAGTGAAGTGTTGAACACGATTTGGTAAAGGAATCGATGAGAGGCCATGTAGGAGTACATGGTGGGTTGTTTCATTGAGGCCGACCTTAAGAACTGAGATCTGTGTGTGTGATTTAAGGTTCAGTTACTACCACACATTGGGATCCTTAATTGACTCTCTCGGCTTCCTGATCACGCTTGTCCTCTGTCCAGGAGTTGCAAAGTAGTTTCTGGTGTTTGTAGCATGCTGGGGGCCGCACGCGGCGCTGACCATCGGGGTGGGCTGTGTTGCGGTAGGCACGTGGCCGGGTCAACCGGGCGCCCGTTTGGTGTCTCGGAACCCTGTTCACATCGTTCGGGGCCGTTAGTGGAAACCTCGGCCGGACTCCCTGCGGATGGAACCCGAATAGGCGATAAACCTGGACTAGAGACTTGAGTGTTTAGGTAGGCCGTGGCCGACACCCTCGCTGGGCTTCCGCTTGAAGGTTGCCGAGTACATGTCGTGTAAACGGCGATAAGTGGTGAGAGCGTGTGTGAAGAAGTACACCCCTGCAGGGTATAAATCTATTCGAATAGCCGCGTCCGCGGTAAAGGACTACTTGGTCACCTATACAGTTCATAGACAAGTTAAATGGATACTACTAAAAATCTCAAGATAAGTGTGAGTACCGCGGATGGCCCTCTCGTAGGATGGCGAGAGAGGATCCACGGTGGAGTATTGTGTTGGTGTTAGTGGACTCGTGTGCGACAAATGTTTTACAAGTGGTGTCTTTCGTAGGATAGCTTAGCCAAGAGTCAAAGCTGGCTTGCTGCAATAACCCCACTACCTTCTTGAGAATGTGCATGTATAGTAGGTTCCTGTTGTAAGACTTGCTGAGTACCTCCGTACTCATGTTGCTTTAATCATGTTTTTCAGACGACTGCACCAACCCCTCTGATGGGTTCTATGTAGACCTCGACGTTGACGAGTGACTTATCACCCAGGTGGTGATCCAAGACTTGTGAAGGGTCGTTGTAGATAGACAGGCTTCGTCAAGCCTTCTTTCTTTCTAGTGTCTGTACTCAGACTACTTTGCTTCCGCATGTGCTTGTATGTTTGTATGACTTGAGTGTTGGGTCATGTGACCCCTATCTGTATGAATGATATGTATGGCTCCTCGGAGCCTTCTAAATAAAGTACTTGAGTCGTAGAGTACTGTTGTGATGCCATGTTGTATTTACTCATATCGGGCATATTGTGTGTATGATTGAAATGCTTGGTATGAGTGGGATCCGACTATCTAGTTGTTTATCCTTGGCAGCCTTTCATATGGGGAAATGTAAGTCTTGTGCTTCTGAGCGATGGTAGTCCGCTACAGCCCGGTTCACCGGAGTCCTGCTAGCCCAGCACTACTGCTTGGACACTTGACTGGCCGGCATGTGTTTCACGTCGTTCCTATGTCTGTCCCTTCGGGAAAATGTCACGCGCTGATATTCGGAGTCCTGCCTAGCCTGCTACAGCCCGGGTTACCGGAGTCCTGTTAGCCCAGTGCTACAGCCCGAATAGATACGTTGATGACCGACATGCTCGATGTGATTCATGTATGCCTGTCCTCATAGGCTAGCGCCGCTTCGGGTTCACGACTAGCCATGTCGGCCCGGGTTCTCTGTCATATGGATGCTAGCGACACTATCATATACGTGAGCCAAAAGGCGCAAACGGTCCCGAGCCAGGTAAGGTGGCACCCGTGGGAGTACCGTGCGTGAGGCCGCAAAGTGATATGAAGTGTTACACGCTGGATCGATGTGGCTTAGAATCGGGGTCCTGACAAATGCATGCCAACAAAATTATATCGTTGGTTTCGTATTTGAACATAGTTTTTAATGGTATATTTTTTTGTGGCATGCAAGAACATTTTGTTAGAAACTAACTCTAACCTCTAGCTAAGTTAGAGTATCCAAATAGGGCCAATGAAAAGTAGGCCAAGCATATTATTCTATTCAAACCAAAACATTAGGAAACTTCTATACTAAGCGTCGATGCTAGCAGTGTATAGCGCCATCCTCTAAGGACTTAGAGGCAGACTTAGAGGCAACAAATCAACACACTGTGGATGCTCTAAAGTCATCTTATGAGAAATTGGACCCACTCATGGCACGCCTATCGCGTTTGGTCCGCCAGTCAAAGCGCTTCCTATTGTCATATCACTATTCTTTTTACGTTTAGAATGCTATTGGCATATCTCTAACTTGTGGTAGCGAGTGTGAGCGAACCGTCCTCAATCACTGGCAAAATCGCTTGTTGCACGCACTTTGAGAGAGACAAGGAGCGAGAAGCGATACGGGCTGGTGGATTACTAGAGCTAGGTGTCGCACGGAGGCTGAGAAATATGGTGATAGCGTGCGGTGGGCATCTACGTATGATGTAACTACACAAGGCTTGCTGTGTTTCCTACTCCTCTGGTCTAAATGTGTAGAAGATTTGGTTGATTCTATAGTAGTACTAAAAAGTTTAACAACTAAAGCCTCCAATGCACCGGTGCTAACATGAGGTGCTAAGCACATTAAAATGTTTAGCAACTAAAGCCTCCAATGCACCGGTGCTAACATGAGGTGCTAAGCACATTAAAAAGTTTAGCAACTAAAGCCTCCAATGCATAGGTGCTTAAGTTGTTGTAGATAAGCATCCTTCATTTAATTTAGCATTGGGGTGGGGCCGTGTGCAGATGCTCCACTGCTCGGTTCCTTTTTCCTTCTCGGTTGTCGAAAATCGTCCTTCTTCCTTTTGCCGACACGTGGGACATCCAGCATCCAGGTTGTGTCATGCAAGAAAATGGTTGGTCTCATGTTTAAAACTTGTCGTGTTGTAGTAGATGTAGATGTAGATGTAGTGTAGACATAGATGCAGATGTAGATGTACATGTAGATAACTAGAGATAAGTGAGACTCACCAATGGTCACCAAGTAGGCCGAGTACGTGCACGAATCACCCGCAAAAAAGGAGTACGTCAACGAAGAGAAGATTTCCACGCACGGACGCACGTACTCTTTGCCTCTTTTCCTAACACACACACACGCGCCGGTACACGATGAAGATCATTTCTAGATCAAGAGGTAGCTCACATGTAATTTGGCGCGTGTAGTAGTTGTTCACTTAGTGGAGGGTCGGGAACCACGCGTGAACGAATCAAAGTTCAACCATGATGCGCTGGCGTGCTTTATATTAATTTTTTTCTTCAATGGCACGTACGCAATTTGTTTCTTCAATGGCACGTGAATCATGCACGTACTCAATGACGGCGCACGAGATGGGATGGTAGCCATGGACATGGTCGGCCCTCTTTGGATACGACTACAACTACTTTAATGTACGTTTAAAAAAATTACTACTTTGATGAGTCCTGTCAACTCGCACAATGATGAGAAGCTTGCTAACTACGCCCTCTACGTAGCCCGACACGTAGCCCACACTATTGTACTACAGTAGTACTAGCAGTTGGAGTATGGGAGCACCGAAAGGATGGGGGCACCTGATATTTCCCCGTCTGGACCGATCCCAAGCTGGCTTCTCACCTTCCTGGCCCACCAAAAACCCCTCCCCCTCCCGCGCGCGCTTCCTGTTCGGTGCCAGCTGAGCGCGCTGCTCCATATTGATGGCAAGTCAGGGCGATGCGACCTCTCACTGCGTCCGCCATTGAAGCGGCTTGCCGCCGAGGGCGCCGCCTGCTACACTCCCAACATTAGACTACTCACAGTGGAGAGTAACTTTAGAGCCAGTCTAATAAGGCCTAGTCAGGAGTACTAGACGAGAGAGAGATAGAGAGAGAGGGAGAGAGAGATAGGGAGCGAGAGAGAGAGAGAGAGAGAGAGAGAGAGAGAGAGAGAGAGAAGAAGTGCACACACACAGTCGTCCCCTACCGCACACGCATGGGTACACCCACGGTGGAGCGCATTTGCACACGAAGCGGCAGCTAACGTGATAATTTGACACATCTAGTTGTCCACTTAATGTAGGGTCTACGACCACATGTGAGTCATACAAAGAGGGACCTGAACACGGTCACGCAATTATTCATCGATTTTTATCTACATCTCTTCTATTCTCTGTCTACCTACTACTAGTACGTGGGTACGTGCATAGCATGTGCAAAGTTCAATCTGTTAATAAAATCATGTGATGCCTTGGGACACATGGGAAGCAGTACTTGACATGCTCCAAGAGAAGGATAGAGATGGGGTACACTATATAGTACACACTCCTAGCAGGTGTAAATCTCATATGATAGGGGGGACTGGGCCCCTGCTACACCTATGGGATGACAGGGAATCCCTACTACGGTTGGCGGGGCGCGGGGCTGTGCAAAGAGCGAGTTTAGATGATCAACAAGGGGGAAT
Organism: Aegilops umbellulata; assembly: GCA_032464435.1. Taxonomy (NCBI): domain Eukaryota; kingdom Viridiplantae; phylum Streptophyta; class Magnoliopsida; order Poales; family Poaceae; genus Aegilops; species Aegilops umbellulata. The sequence goes on along the minus strand of CP136057.1, from coordinate 313,167,303 downwards.
TTTATCCAGGTTCGGGCCGCAAGCGATGCGTAATACCCTAGTCTTGCTTTGGTGTATATTTGGTGTTCTTGAAATCTTGAACTAGCTGCGGTGCATGCCTAGCCCAAAATGTCCGAATCCTTCCTCAGTATGCTTCGGGCCTCCTTTTATACGTCGAAGTGGTCACCACAGTGGCACACAGGAGGTGGAAAGTATGTACAGTGTACAAGTTTATCTCCCAACATCATAGGACAAACGCATTTAATGCGCCGCCTATGTGTCCTCTTGCTTTATCAGGGACGGCAGAGAAGCTCGTCCCGTCCGTCGCCGCCTCGCCTTGGTTTGACATGCTTCAGGGTGACAAGGCATGCAGCGCCATGCTGGCTGGCTGGCTGCTGAGTTGGTGTGATGGCAGGGTCTTCACGAAGATCTGCATGCCACCACGTAGGTGCTTGCTTGGTTGGCCTAGAAGCTGCATGCTGCCATGTAGGTGCGTGCCTAGTTGGCAGGCTGGTTGCTGCGTCGTAACGGCCATGGGGCAGCAAAACCTTGGTAAGTGCGGGCATGGTTGTGGCCCCGTAGATGTTCCCGGCAAGGGTCTTGCCGGGGCCCCGACAAGGGTCTTCCAGGGTCTTGTGGACGTCCCCGACAAGGGTCTTGCGGGGGCCGTCGTCTTCTGGTTCTCATCTAGTCTTGCAGACCTTCAGTCTTCACAAAGATCTCCATGCCACCATGCAGGTGCTTCCCGAGCCTTGGTTCCAATGTTTGTCGATGGTGTCGGAACTCTCAGGCTCAAGGGTGGCGGTCCTACTGGTGTTGTGTAAGTTGCCCCGGCAAGGCTCTTGTCGGGGAGCGTAGGTCGTCCCTGGCAAGGCTCTTGCTGGGGGAAACCCACCTTGCCTCTTCGCTCTTCGCGCCTCAAGTTTCAGCGCCACTCTGGTAGTCTTGTATCTCCTCTTCCTTTGCCCTGCCAAGCATGGCCGCAGGTGTGACTACAACTGCCCGTGCACAAGTAAAGGGGTACACAAGGCCCCTACTTTTGTACACCGACAGAAGCCCCTAGGCCTGGGCTACACATAAGCGCAAAGTGTTGTTGGGAGAGGCTCAGAACGGTGCGTAGGCATGCGTGGCAGAGCCTTGACTGCGATAACTCCTTTGCCAGTTGCGCTTCCCCATGAACCGCGTTGAATGCATGATGTGGGGCTCGTGTGTGGGGTGGTTCATAGCGCGCTCGCGACACATCGTGGTGAAATAGTAAAGAGGCGGCCCACGTCTTCCCCATAAAAAGGAAAAACCACGGGGGCGCTGCTCATTTACCCCTCGTGCCTTTTCCAATCTTGGAAACCGCCGTTCCCCTATTCTTCTTCCTTAAGCGCAAGTCGCAGCTCTTGCCTCTGTTCACCGCCGCCGCGCCCCCATTGCCCTCGATTCTTCATCCTCCCAGTTGCCATGGCGCCTGTGAGATTTCGGGTTCCGGCAGACCCTTGAGGTTCGAACACTGGGGTGCGCGCGGAGATTACGCCTCCTACCTACCTGTACCCCACCGCCTCGCTAAGATCTAAGCTATGGAAAGAACAGCACAAGAGACACAGGGTTTATACTGGTTCGGGCCACCGTTGTGGTGTAATACCCTACTCCAGTTGGTGGTGTGGTGGATTGCCTCTTGGGCTGATGATGATGAGCAATACAAGGAAGAACAACCTCGCGAGGGTCTGTTCTTGGCCGGGGCGATGAACTGCTAGGAGGAGTTCAGTCACCCTTCTCTCTCTCTAATTGATCTATATCTCTATCTTCTGATTGCCGATCGATCCCCCCTCTACCCTGGGGGTGGCTAGTCCTATTTATAGGCAAAGGCCCTGGGCCTCTTCCCAAATATTGAGCGGGAAGGGCGCCAACAATTGGCCATTTTGAAGGGGAACATCTGGTACACTTATCCTGACTAAAGTTGGTCTTCGCCTGCCAAAGGCTCTGGTGGTGACGCTGGCTTGGGCTCCACAATGACTTCCTCCCTGCCGTTGGGCTGGTCTTGGTCTCGTTGCAACGAAACGGGTGCCTTTGCTTGATGCTCTCGCCTGCGCTTGCCCCCTTTGCACCAAAGAAGAAAGGAGGACATTGCGCGGGCTGGCACCCGCCTGGCGCCCTTGGTCATCATGGCTTGCGTCACGGGCACCTCGTGAGGTACCCCGCCTTGATCTCTCCACCTCCTCGCGAGCCAGCCTGATGAGGCCGTGCCTGAGGAAGCTCCGTGTCGTCCGCCCCGTGAGGCTTGGCCCCTCGCGAGGGTCTTGGGTCTGTGTTGATGAAGATGGGCCGTGCTGGGCCCCCTTTTGAGCCACGCCGCATGCCGCAGCCAGGCAAGTCTGGGGACCCCCGTTCCCAGAACGCCGACAGTAGCCCCCGGGCCCAAGGCGCACCCGGACTTGGCCGTGCAGGGAGGCGAAAGGGCAAGTGCGAAGCGCCGCGGGCCCAAACAACCTGCGGCCTTGGGTGCCGCGTGGCGGTTGATTGGACGTGGGCGGCACTGTTCCCCCACGCCCCCTTATTCCGCGCCATGCTAGGCGGACTCGTAGTCGTACACAGCCGCTTCCCTTTCTGTTGCTCGAGCGCCCTCTGTCCTTCCTCCTCTCGAACTCCAGCTTCTGTTTTCAACCCAATCTCGAACCTTCCCTCCCCCTTCCCATCGCCATGGCTCACACGAAGATAGGAAGAGGGATGAAACACATGCCTCCGCCTCGCTCGCCGCCGTTGGCGGCCCCCGCCGTCGGCCGGTCGATCATAATCAATCGAGAGGGCCTGGGAAAGGTTAGCTCGGCTCTGGCTACTATCTTCATCGAATGCAGGAGGACGACGGCCTGGCCCGCGTCGATAGGATATTCACCGAGGTCCAGTATTTTGCTGATGCCCTGTGGGCGGGTCTGGTTCCCCCCTTTTCTGATTTCTTCAATGCCGTGCTTTCCCACTACCAGATCCACATGATGCATATGGGTCCTGAATCCATCACCCTTCTTTCGGTCTTCGCCTTTGTTTGCGAGGCAATGATGGGCATCCTCCCTTCGGTTGCCTTGCTGCGCCATTTCTTCTCTCTGCGCCTTGTCGACCCTACCCAATGCTCGGCGTGCGTGAGCTTCGCTGCCGCGTCTGAGACGGCGGCCTCAGGGATTGACTTCAGGCTCCCTTCGCCCGCGCCTGGGTTCCGCGAGCGGTGGCTGTATGTGGATGTTGGGGTGCCCAACCCCCTGCTATCGGAGCCAACTTCGCCTGTTGTCCCCAATTCGGGCTGGGGCCAGGAGACGCTCGAGAGCCCCCGGCTCGTCTTCGTCTGGCACCGCTTCGTGTTCTTGAGGTCGATTGGCGTGACAGCGCCCAAGGCGGTGAAGGAGTTCCTGCTACGCCGCATTGCTCCTATCCAACGCCACTCCCGCCGGATGTGGGCCTTCAGCGGGCGTGGTGATCGTATGAGGCTCCAGGAAGAGGACCTGACGCCTGAAGTGCTGAGGACAGTGCTCTTGATCCTGACTGGTGACCCCAACCCGGGCAGCATCCAGCAGGGAGGGGCCTTGTTGTACCTCTGCCAGAACAGGGACGATATTGTGAATCTGATGCCTATCTTTGATGAGTGGGGGCCGCACCCCGCTGGCCTCCATGGGCCTCGCGAGAACCCAGTGATGGTGACTGCCCTTCCAGTCGGCCAAGGTGACTCTTCCTCAAGTGGAGGAGCAGGGAGGCATGAGGTGCCAGAGGCCGAGGGGGCTCCCGGCGGGGTGACAGCACCGGGCGACGCTCATGAGGAAGCAGCTCTTGGGGCCCGTGCCACTGAGGCTGAGGGCGGCAAGCAACTGCTCCCAACACCGGCGGCTGAGGCCCCTGAAGCTCCAGTCGCTTCTCTTGGCGAGGCGACTGACAGTGCGCATCAGGCAGGTGCCCCTAACGCGGATCGCATTGACACTTTGTCCTCGTCGCAGGTTGATCCCTGCGCTCAACTCTTGCGCCGCTTCCACGTGGACTTTGAGGCCCTCCGGAAGAAAAGGGAGACCCTGGGCAACGATTACCCTTGTCGCCTGCTGAAGCGTAGGAAGTACTTCGCCACTGATGAGTAAGCCTTCTCCTTTTACAGCTCCCGATCCGTCTGTAGCTTTTACTGATCCTTGCTCCGCAGGCCCCTTCCAGCCGAGCTCGCGGAGATGGCTGAGGTGCTGTCCCCCTTGGCTTCGCCCCTTCTACCGTCCTCAAGCGCTCCGAGCAGCAGAGCCCTTGTGGTGAGGGCGATCGGAGAGGCAAACCGTCTCGAGGCGCATTAAGGCCCTGCGCACCCCGCGATCCTCCTTCATGGGCCTTCTCGTGGCATAGCCAGCCTGCCGTGGGCTTCTTGCCTGGTCGTGGACTACGATTGGCTGAGGCGCTCCCTGCGCTCTGCATCTTGGGACGAGCTGGCTCCAGGCCGGGCTTCTGGCGTGGTGTGCCCGACTTTCGCGAGGGTGCCAGCCCCCAGCCCCCTGCCCGGAGGGGGAGTGCCAATTTGTGGCCCCCGGTGCTTGCTTGGGGCAGATGATGGTGTGGAAGACGTGCACGAGCGCGCTCGGGAGCGTCGCGCTCTTCGCCAAGGATTCCTTCGAAGGGCGGCTGACGCGATGAACCTGCTTGGTGAGGAGCTTGCTGATGAAGACGCGCGCCTTGAGGCCAAGGGCCTGCACCTGGCTGCAGAGAGGCGCGAGCTAGAGGGCGCCATCGCCCTTGCGCGCCACCAGCGCGATCTTGACAATGAAAAGGCCAAGGCGTCATTGGCGGCCTCTCGGGAGGCCCAATCTCGGGCCACTGAGGAGGCCCGGGAAGCTGACCAGCGGCAAGAGGCGGCGGAGGAGCGGGCTCGGGAGCTCCTGGCCCGGTGCCACTCACTGGAAGAGCAAGTGGAGCTGCGCGAGGCAGCCCTTGCATCGATGAAGGTGGCCTCTAGCGACCCAGCAGGGCTCCAGAAGCGTGAGGAGGCGCTGACGCTGGAAGCCGCCGAACGCGCGCGCGAGTACGAGTGTTTGGAGACGTGGGAGCACTTGGTGACGCAGGCGGAGGATGATGTCGCTGCATGGGAAGCCTGTGTCCTGGAGGAGGTCAGACGTCGGGTGGCGATGGCGCGCTTGAACCTCGAGCGCGAGTTTGAGGAAAGGCTGGAGTTGATCCGTGTCGACGCTGAAGGTAGGACTGCTGCCTTGAGGGCCAAGCTGGAGGAAGCGACGCGGCGGGCCGATGCTCTTCGGGCCGCCCTTGAGGTAGCGCAAGGGGAGTCAACCACCTCCCAGGCCGAGGTGCTCCTTCTTCGCCATCGGGTGGAGGAGGCTAAGGCTGTCGCGCGCCAGAATGAGGACGAGATACGCCAGCGGCGGATCCTGGAGCATGAGCACGGCCCCATGCTCACCACGCTCCGGGAGAGAGCCAACACAGCCTTGGGCAACATCTGCGAGGCGGCTGTTGGCGAGCCGCATGCAGTCAACTACGCCGGCAACCTTCAGTTCTTCACCGACGTGGTGACGCAGCTAGAGGCGCGGTCGGTCAGGGCCGACAGGTTGGTGGAGGAGAGGAGCCGCGCCCTGCTCGGGCGCGCCTTTTCTCGCGTCTTCAGCCACCTCAGGAACATGGATCCCCACTTCGATTTCGACGCTGCTATCGCCCCAGTCCCCCAGGCCGTCTGAGACGACCTGGCGCACTAGGTGGAAGACAATGTGGATGCTCTTGTCAGGGCCTTCGCTTCAGACAACGACGGCGTGATCGTGGCTGCCGACGAGGGCGGCATGGTGAACGGCCCTGACACCGCTGGCGGCAATGCAGACAGCGATGACGAGCCCAGCGACGCCAGCAACGGTTCGGGAGGTGCTCCTGAGGACGCATTGGGGGATTTATCCGACTGATTATGCATCGTTCCTGTTTCCTTACCCTGCAAGAATAGAACTCAGGTTTTGGCCTGATGGCTGTGAGAGCATTTTGGGAGGGGGATCCCCTCATGTAAAACTTGCGTTCATCGTATTAGTAGATGTTACATTGCCCATGCGCCCACGCCAAGTGGTTGGCTAAGCGACGTGCTGGTTGGCTAGTTTACCTTCGTTCCACGCGGGCCCTGAGGCAGCCTGTGGGAGGCTGTGGTGTCCCGAGTGTACCTTGATCGAGTCCGTAGAATCTGCAGTAAAAAGCCCTCCTGAGAGGACGCGGCGGCGGCAATCTGGGCTCCGCGCAAGCTTGGCCTGACCTGGCTCGCGAGGGGCTCACGAGGGGAGGCAGCTGAGGCGGAGTGGTAATCAAAACGCGAGAAATTGCTCGAACGAGACTAAGCACCCCTTCCCCGAACACACGCAAATCTCAAATTCGAAACAAACTTAAATCCAGCGGGGGAAAGTGAGAACCAAAGGGAAAGGCAATGAAAGCAGACAAAAGGCCGCGTCCAGTACCTAATCTAGTCTTGGACGTCTTCTTACCAGCGCGGAGCTAAGTGCTGCCACTGGGCGTGGGAGGGAGCCCTAGGGCTGAGGCCGGCACCCCTAAGACTCCGGGGCGTGTACAGCCCCACTCATTATTACGTGAGAGTGTCACGGGGCGGCGAGCTTCACAGGCACTGGGACTTCTTCACAGGTGCCGGCCTTGCTTCATATCGCCAGACGAGGTCCCCGCCTTGCGCCACACTCTAGTGCCATCAACGACGACCGGAAACCCGGACGCCGCCGATGGGGTAGAGCGATCGCCAGCTGAGGGAGTCCTGGATTAGGGGGTGTTCGGATAGCCGAACCATACCTTCAGCCGGACTCCAGGACTATGAAGATACAAAGTTGAAGACTTCGTCCCGTGTCCGGAAGGATCTTTGCTTGGCATGGAAGGCAAGCTAGGTGTGCGGATATTCGAGATCTCCTACCATTGTAACCGACTCTGTGTAACCCTAACCCTATCCGGTGTCTATATAAACCGGAGGGTTGTAGTCCATAGGACAACCATCATCATACACAATCATACAATAGGCTAGCTTCTAGGGTTTAGCCTCCTTGATCTCGTGGTAGATCCACTCTTGTACTACCCATATCATCAATATTAATCAAGCAGGAGTAGGGTTTTACCTCCACCGAGAGGGCCCGAACCTGGGTAAAATAAAGTGTCCCTTGTCTCCTGTTACCATCCGACCTTGACGCACAGTTCGGGACCCCCTACCCGAGATCCGCCGGTTTTGACATCAACATTGGTGCTTTCATTGAGAGTTCCTCTGTGTCGTCGCTTTTAGGCCCGGTGGCTCCTTTGATCATCAACAACGACGAGGTCTAGGGTGAGACTTTCCTCCCCGGACAGATCTTCGTCTTCGGCGGCTTCGCTCTGCGGGCCAATTCGCTTGGTCATCTGGAGCAGATCGAAAGCTACGCCCCTGGCCATCAAGTCAGGTTTGGAAGCTTAAACTATACGGCTGATATCCGCGGAGACTTGATCTTCGACGGGTTCGAGCCACAACCAAGAGCGCCGCACTATTTCGAGGGGCATGATATGGCTCTACCTCCGAATTGTACCCTGGAGTCCGCAGACGCTCCGGCCCCGATCCTTGACTCGGAGTCCGTTGCGTCCTTTGAGGATGGACGGTTGGACGTCACCGTGGGGGCTGCGGTCTTGAAGGTGATCGAGCCGAACGCCAGCCCCGCACTCCGCACGGCCCGTGACTCCAAGGAGCCGGATTTTTCTCCGAACTCCGGGCCTTCCGTGCCCCTGCTGTTCGAATCCGATTGGGCGCCTATAATGGAGTTCACCGTCGCGGACATCTTTCAGCACTCACCTCTCGGTGATATCCTGAATTCTCTCAAGTCTCTCTCTCTATCAGGAGAGCCCAGGCCAGACTATGGCCTGTGAGGTTGGGATTCGAACGGCGAAGAAATTCAAAGCCTTCCCGAAAACACAATTGTAAGTTGGGAAGAGCTCGAGGAAGCTTTCCGAGCAAATTTTCAAGGGACCTACGTCCGCCCTCCGGACGCAGACGATCTCAGTCACATAACTCAACAGCCCGGAGAATCAGCGCGACAGTTCTGGAACAGATTCCTTACTAAAAAGAATCAGATAGTGGATTGTCCGGACGCCGAGGCCTTAGGAGCTTTCAGGCATAATGTCCGAGACGAATGGCTCGCCAGACACCTCGGCCAGGAAAAGCCAAGAACAATGGCCGCACTCACAAGCATCATGACCCGCTTTTGCGCAGGAGAGGACAGCTGGTTGGCACGGCGCAGCCCCAGCGACCCAAGTACATCCGAAATCAGGGATGGAAACAGAAAACCGCGACGAAATAAGGACCGTCGCCGAATCAAAGGAAAAAGTCCGAAGAGCACGGCAGTCAATGACGGATTCAAAAGCTCGCGGCAAAATCAAACAAAACCACCTCCTCAGGATAACAAGGATGATCCGTCCAGCTTAAATAGAATCCTGGGCAGAATATGTCAGATACACAGTACTCCTGGGAAGCCTGCCAATCACACCCACAGAACTCCTGGGAAGCCTGCCAATCACACCCACAGGACAATCCGGACAGCTTAACGCCGAACACAAGGGGCTCGACACACCAAGTGAAGAACAGGACGAACCCCAAAGGCAGAGTACCAGGAAACAAAAGAACTTCCCACAGGAAGTCAAAACAGTGAACTTACTTCACGTAGCAAAACGTATGACACCCATAAAGGTACGTACAATCAAGCTTTCCCCTCAGCAGTCCCGCCACTGGTCACTAAAGCCAATCATTTTTGATCAGCTAGATTATTCTAGAAATATCAAAAACGCAGGCCGGACTGCCCTGATACTGGATCCAATAATCGATGGATTCCAGTTTACCAATGTCCTTATGGACGGAGGCAGTGGACTGAACCCGATATATCAGGATACAATCCACCGCATGGGCATAAACCCAGCAAGAATCCGCCACAGCAAAACCTCCTTTCAAGGGGTAGCACCAGGCCTGGACACCCATTGTATGGGTTTTCTCCGGCTTGTGGTCATATTTGGCTCTCCCAATAACTTTCGTCGCGAAAGGCTGACCTTCCATGTAGTCCCGTTTTCAAGTCGCTATCAAGCACTAATGGGACGCGGAGCTTTCGCTCTCTTTAACGCCATACCGCATTACGCATCTCTCACAATTAAGATGCCCGGTCCACGAGGCATCATCTCTTAAAGGGAGCGCACTAAAATACGCCTCCTCCAAACAGAGGACTGCGCGGCCGCTTAAACAGCCGCACAATAAAGTGGCCTCGCCAGCCAAAAGACTTTTTTTTATAAGTCATCAAAGGCCACGGACCCAGACTCAACAAGTTCGGCACAAGTCCGTCATCAACGCAGGCTCATAAACGCCATATACCCCCGTACCAGGGGCTATACGCAGAGACAATAAAGCTCAACTTAATATATTTTTTACTTTATATTTTGTTTATTATCTTTTTATTCCGCACAACCCATTTTCAATTCAGTTCCTCTCTTTTACAGATGAACGTCATGCGGCGCCCGTCTAGGACACGGCACAGCGGAGACACAGGCGCAGACGTGCAGTAGGGACCCGTCTTAAGGTTTCTTTTTAGATTAAGACCCTGCGTAAACCTTTTTTACTGTCTCTTGCTGCTATACATCCCCTGGTTTTTTCTACTATAACCAAGGAGGAGGCTGGCGTTTTGGCATGTGGCCACGCCAGAATTATTGCTCGTACCTGGACACCAGGGGCTCTTTTTTTAAGGGTGTTGTCTCACCCGCACTTATAAAGACCGAACACCTTAGGGAGTGTCCGGCATTGCGAGTTTTGGCCCTATATGCATCAGCTCCGAATCATGATTTTGGTCATATGTTGGGTTGCCCGGCTCCTGAGTTCGGCCACCTTACGTTCCGCTCTATCGGCTAAGGTAGCACCAGGAGAACTATTGCGATTGTGCCCCAGTTGGTCCGGGTGAGCACCTCAGTAGAGAAAGCCGAAAACCGACTGCCATGATGTAGCCCGAGACTGGTCGCCACTCGATGAATCATATGGATTTATCGAATTCCTCCGCTTTGACGAAGGGCCGTTTTCCGGTCAGGCACGTACGCGCTCCGAACTCAGGCAAAGCGTAGTCGACACTAAAGGGCTACCTAAAGAGTCCCACTATCAAGCTCTTATGGCTAAGTGAAAGTGTTAAAGCGTTATAGTCCGGTTGCCTAGCCCGCTGCGCTATCACCTCCTTTGTAGGACCAAGACGTTGGGTTAAGTGTGAAAATGCGTCTTCTGCGCGCACCCCCGCACTATGTGCATGGGGGCTGAAGCCAATGACTGCAATCTTTCAGAATTTATATATTAAAACGTCCGCACAGGAGGTGTTCTTAATACTTGAAGGCACAAGTCTAAAAAATGCCACTACAATTTATCAAAATACTGTTTTATGATTACATATGCTATCATAATATAGCATCTTTTGAGCACTGCATCTCTATTACGCGAGCGCCTTCGAGGACTTCCTCAAAATAATGCTCGGCAGGTGTTCGGCTTTTATCCGAATCCCGGGACACAACAGTGGTGGGCTCCATATCTGCCCAGTATGTCTTGACACGGGCAAGAGCCAGCCGAGCGCCCTCTACGCATGCTGACCTATTCATAGCATCGACACGCGGCACCACGTCTAGCAATTACTGCACCAAGCTGAAGTAACTCTTCAACTTCGATCTCCCCGGACACAGACGATCCATGACGTACTTCATGGCGAGTCCGGACAACCTATTCAGTTCGGCCCATTGGGCCAAGCGATCGTCCACTGACAGCGGACGCTCTGGATTGATGAATTGCGACCAAAAGAGCTTCTCCACTTCATGATCTTTTTTATCTCGAAAGTGTTCGGTCGCATCAGTGGCACTAGCCGCCAAATCCAGATAGGTGTCCTCTATACTCCACATCCGGTTTAACGGGGCAAACTTCGGATCACAAAATTTTCTCCGCAGTGAGAAGGGCTTTCCATACGCAATTTGTCCGGCTTGACGCAGCTCTTCCTTTGCCGCTCTCATTATAGAGCGGGCGTCCTTGGCGTCAGCAACAACCTTCTCTAAGCTCCTTTGCCTTGCCCGATCTGCTTCCTCAAGAAGCTTGCAACGGTCAGTAGCACTCTTTAACTTTACGGCCATATCAGCCATTTCCTCCTTGCTTCGGCAATGGGCAGCCTGTATGACTTTCAGCTCTTCAAAGGCTTTCACGGCAGCCGCATCGCTTTTTCTGGCTTGTTCCATCGCTCGGGCGAGTTCGGCCCTAAGACCTTCCACGGCGGCCGCACCATCTGCGTCAAGCACACACACGGTAAGATATTGACATACAACTCGTCTTACTAAGAATCGCCTAATGATTTCAATACCTTGAGCACCATCAAGCCGCTTGTTAACAAGCACGATGTCGGCTTCTGCCTCATCCAGTTGTCGCTTTAGTTCGGCATATTCACAAGTCCGGCTTGACTCCGGACAATCAGCCACCTACATATAAAGGTGCCACTCAAAGGACCTGGGATTAAGATCCTCTGCGCGCCGTACATCTTTACGATGCACAGAGTCTAACAAGCACGGTGTCGGCTTCTGCCTCATCCAGTTGTCGCTTTAGTTCGGCATATTCACAAGTCCGGCTTGACTCCGGACAATCAGCCACCTACATATAAAGGTGCCACTCAAAGGACCTGGGATTAAGATCCTCTGCGCGCCGTACATCTTTATGACGCACAGAGTCTCAGGGGCTACTATCTACACAGGGCGCACTTTATTTATGCGCAATTAATACAAATATACGTTATCTAAAACATACCTCAAGGCCTGCCACTAAACTCTTGACGGCCTCGTGCAGTCCGCTTTCTGCGAATGAAATCTTTTCAATCACCGTGCTCATTAACGCACGATGCTCCTCTGAGACAGAGGCTCGCCCCAGCAGAGTCTTTAGCTCCTCCGACCGAACACCAGACGGTGCCGAACTCATCCCATGGCCGTACTCAAAGGCCGGACACGGAGAACCTTGGGGGACAGCACCATCCGCCCTTAGCGGATCCGGAGAAATCCCCCGCGATGACACTTCAGCGTCGCCCGCCTTGCTAGGCGATACAGAAGGAGGAGGCGTTCCGCTCTCCATCATCTCCGGAAGAAGATCCCCCGAGGACGAGTTCTGCTGAGAAGGGCTGAGGTCCGAACTACAAAGTAAGGTTTCGGTTAAAACTTCTCAGATATAAATCAAGGATTTCTCTTAAAATAAAAACTCTTCCTCTACTTACGGCTCGCTGGAGAGCTGGTCCCTTTTAGGGTTTAGTTCGGCCGAGGGGCTCCCCGGCGTTCAGTCCTCTGACAAGGATTCTTTCCCCCGCTTCGAGGCTACGGTCTCCGGGTCATCAGAGGCGGCCCTTTTCTTTCCCTTAGGAGAGGAATTATCGATTCCCCCCTTCGGAAGGGCCTCTTTCGAAGAGGCCACGTTTTCCTTGTCCTCCCCCTTATTTCCCTCCAAAGGCACTTCCTCCAGCATCCTGACTAGCACGGGATCCAGCCTGGTTTCGGGAAGGGGAGCCGGACACCTGATTAGCTTCGCCTTCGCTATCCACTCCTGCTTAAAAGGAGAAGCGTTGTTAAAAGCAAGTTAATTATGCGGATAGAAGGTCCGGTCACAAGGTCACCTACTTGAGTATCCGGGCGATTGCGGCTTAAACCAGCATCCTCGGACAAATCCAGACTCACTTCTTGTGATCCAAAGAACAGTTTATACATCTCCACAGGCATCACGCCCATAAAATTCTGGAGAGCTCGTGGTCCCTCCGGATTGAATTCCCACAAGCGAAGGGGGCTACGTTGGCCGGGGAGTGTCCGGCGAATCAGCATGACTTGTGTCACCTTGACCAGGTCGAAGTCTCCCTTCAAGAGATCCTTAATGCGGCCCTGCAGTAGAGGAACGCCTTTGGGCAAGCCCCGATCTAACCCCGTGTTAATCCACGATGCTAACCGTGGTGGGGGACCCGAGCGAAAGGCCGGAGGCGCCACCCATGCGGTGCCCCGAGGAGCGGTGATGTAGAACCACTCCTGTTGCCATAAGCCAAGCTCCTCTTGAAAAGCGCCCTCGGGCCATGGAGCATCGGCATTTCTTTTTATAGCAGCGCCTCCGCACTCTGTGTGACGCCCTTTGATTAACTTCGGTTATACTTTGAAGGTCTTGAGCCACAGTCCGAAGTGAGGGGTAACACGGAGGAACGCTTCGCACACAACTATGAACGAGGAGATATGGAGGATGGACTTCAGAGCTAAGTCGTGGAATTCCAGCCCATAATAAAACATCAGCCCCCTCACGAAGGGATCCACGGGGAAGCCTAATCCCCGAAGGAAGTGGGATATGAATACCACACTCCCGTCGGGCTGAGGGTTAGGGATCACCTGTCCTTGAACAGGCAACCTGTGTGGAATCTCCCTAGTCCGGAATCTAGCTTCCCTCAATCTTGATACGTCCTCCTCCGTAACAGAGGAGGGCATCCATCGGCCTTGGAGGTCGGAGCCGGACATTATCGAAGATCCGGTGCGCTCGGAATCTGGAAGCCTAGGGTGCGGGAACTCGAGGCGACGGGCGAGCTTGTTTTGAGAATAATAGCGGGGAACAGGGCCTTGGTCTCTTTATAAGAGGTAGAATATCAAGCGCCCTCCCCGTAACCGTCTTGGACTAGCCTTTAATTAAGGCAAGATGTGCTAACAGGCACGATTGGGTTACCCACGTCCGTATTGATGAGAATCCCGTTAAAGGGGGCACACGATCTCTGCTTCTTCAAGACGTGCCAAGGAAACCGCCTCGCTAAACGAGCTGAGGTGGAACAATGAAAACAATTTATATAGGAGGCTTGGCCGCAGTGTTATGACGCACTGCGGGATACGTTAGCAGATTTGATTTGTGTTAATATTATTCTCTGCATGGTGATATGTGGAAACTTATTTTGTAGAGTCGGACACTATTGTGTGGTGTTTATAATCTTCTTGAAGAACTTGGAGGAGGAACCCGCCTTGCAATGCCGAAGACAATCTGCGTGCCGGACTCGTCGTCATTGAAGCCTTGTTCAAGGGCTACTGAAGGAGTCCTGGATTAGGGGGTGTTCGGATAGCCGAACTATACCTTCAGCCGGACTTCAGGACTATGAAGATACAAAGTTGAAGACTTTGTCCCGTGTCCGGAAGGATCTTTTCTTGGCGTGGAAGGCAAGCTAGGTGTGCGGATATTCGAGATCTCCTACCATTGTAACCGACTTGGTGTAACCCTAACCCCATCCGGTGTCTATATAAACCGGAGGGTTGTAGTCCGTAGGACAACCATCATCATACACAATCATACCATAGGCTAGCTTCTAGGGTTTAGCCTCCTTGATCTCATGGTAGATCCACTCTTGTACTACCCATATCATCAATACTAATCTAGCAGGAGTAGGGTTTTACCTCCACCGAGAGGGCCCGAACCTGGGTAAAATAAAGTGTCCCTTGTCTCCTGTTACCATCCGACCTTGACGCACAGTTTGGGACCCCCTACCCGAGATCCGCCGGTTTTGACACCGACACCAGCGGTTCCGCCAATGACCACGGGTCCTCCGCCAGGGGCAGGCCCTGAGGCACCTCCCCAGCAGAGGGCCTACCTCCTGAGAACGCCTTGCTCCAAACGCCGCGGTGGTGATGTCGGATCTCGGTCCCTCTCCTGCAGCCCCCTGCGCCCTCCTCCCGAGGGGTAGGAGACTGTGGGAGCAGGGCAGCTGCTTGCTGTGGCGACCTGCACCTCCTGCGATCCATGATTAGCGTATGCCTGCTCGTGAGGAATTAGCGGTACCCGATATTCGTTGCCTCCAGCGTGGCCAGTGGGACCGTCCCGGGGCTCCTGGAAGAGCTCAGCTTCTGGCGCCTCGTCCCCCCAGCTTGGGCTGAGGAGCGAGCCTTGTTCGCCCTCGTGAGGGTGCCCTTGGTCCACCAAGTGGGGCACGTATTCTTCTGGCGCCGTCATCCCGAAGGCCACGCCGTAGTGCTCCATGTGCCATGCAGCTCTGCTTAACACGCCCACCGTGGGGTGGTAGCGCAGCTGCCCGCTAGGGCCATGGGCCGCGTCGAGTCCTTCTTCTTCGCGGACCACGAGCGGGGTCAGCGCCGCCGCCGGTCCGGTGCTGACAGCTTCGATGTTGTTGGAGTAGCCTTGGAGCCCGCGGGCGCGCGCGGAGCCCCCGCGCGGGCCGCCCTGGGCTTGAGATGGGCGCTGGATGCAGAAGGGGTGAGCCCCCGAGGCGGCAAAGCCCAGGAGCTCTGCCACCCGCTCCAGCAACATGTCGCGGCCGCCCTCCAGCAGCCTGCACTGCAGCAGCTCTCGGGCCACCGTGAGCGCGGCCCTCGAGTTCGCCTGCTCCCGGCGGGTGTACGGTGTCGGGGTCGCGGCGTGATTGGAGGCCCTTGCTGCCGATCGTGCCTGCCGTGGTGTGATAGCTGTCGAAGCCTGTCCGCGTCGCCCGCGTCCCGCAGCGCCCTGCGGACCGCGAGCTGCCTGGGGCACGGGGTCGCCCGAGGCGAGCGGCTCTGTGCGGGCGGGCCACACCGCCCAAGGATCTGGGTTGCCCGCCTGGTCGCCGGACATGGTGATGACGACGCGATGGGACATGAAGCGGTAGAAGGTGGATTCCAGGGCACACCTACCTGGCGCGCCAAATGTCAGATTTCGGGTTCCGGTAGACCCTTGAGGTTCGAACACTGGGGTGCGTGCGGAGATTACGCCTCCTACCTACCTGTACCCCACCGCCTCGCTAAGATCTAAGCTATGGAAAGAACAGCACAAGAGACACAGGGTTTATACTGGTTCGGGCCACCGTTGTGGTGTAATACCCTACTCCAGTTGGTGGTGTGGTGGATTGTCTCTTGGGCTGATGATGATGAGCAATACAAGGAAGAACAACCTCGCGAGGGTCTGTTCTTGGCCGGGGCGATGAACTTCTAGGAGGAGTTCAGTCACCCTTCTCTCTCTCTCTCTCTCTCTAATTGATCTATATCTCTATCTTCTGATTGCCGATCGATCCCCCCTCTACCCTGGGGGTGGCTAGTCCTATTTATAGGTAAAGGCCCTGTGCCTCTTCCCAAATATTGAGCGGGAAGGGCGCCAACAATTGGCCATTTTGAAGGGGAACATCTGGCACACTTATCCTGACTAAAGTTGGTCTTCGCCTGCCAAAGGCTCTGGTGGTGACGCTGGCTTGGGCTCCACAATGACTTCCTCCCTGCCATTGGGCTGGTCTTGGTCTCGTTGCACCGAAACGGGTGCCTTTGGTTGATGCTCTTGCCTGCGCTTGCTCCCTTTGCACCAAAAAGGAAAGGAGGACACTACGTGGGCTGGCGCCCGCCTGGCGCCCTTGGTCGTCATAGCTTGCGTCACGGGCACCTCGTGAGGTATCCCACCTTGATCTCTCCGCCTCCTCGCAAGCCAGCCTGATGAGGCCGTGCCTGAGGAAGCTCCGTGTCGTCCGCCCCGCGAGGCTTGGCCCCTCGTGAGGATCTTGGGTCTGTGTTGATGAAGATGGGTCGTGCTGGGCCCCCTTTTGAGCCACGCCGCGGGCCGCAGGCAGGCAAGTCTGGGGACCCCCGTTCCTAGAACACCGACAGCGCCCAAGACAGGCAAGGGCAAGGGAGCGACTAAAGATGACGGAGGGAAAGAGGCGCCGGAGAGTGAGTTGGCGGCGCTTCGAACACAGCATGCCCTCTTCCCCTCGATGGTTGATGCGGTCACCCTCAGGGACTACTTTAGGCCCCTGTGGGGGAGGGAGACGTCGGGGCAAATCGGTACCCCTTCTTCGTCGATTTCTTCTCCTGCGGTCTCTGCCCCCTTTTCTCTGATTTCTTCAACGACGTCATGCACACCTATGGCTTCCATCTTCTGGACCTTACGCCGAATGCCGTGGCGAGCATGGCCTTCTTCGCCCATCTCTGCGATGGCTTTGTCGGAGTGCTCCCCAGCACGACGCTCTTCCTCCACTACTTCTATCCTCGCATACAACCAGGGAGCGCCATCTCTAGCTGAATCACCAGGATCCCGAGGACCCAGGAGAGGGATACGTACTCGGAGGGTGCCCAGAAGGAGAGGTGGGAAGAGTGGCTGGGCCGATGGTGCTGGATTGAGGAGGCGGATCCGCAGGAGTTCTGTCGGGTCCGTCGGGCGCCGCTGGTCAGCAAAAAAGATTGGGGCAACGTCGATGCCAACGACAAGAAACTCACGGTCGCCACCACCAAGATCCATCGCCTCACCTCGTACGGGCTCATCCTCGAGATGATTGGGGCCGACTTCATCCGCCGCCGGATTGCCCCACTGCACAACAAAGGGAGGCCGACCTAGGACTTCAGGAACGGGGCCGACATCATGAGGCTCCGCCCTGGATTGAAGCACAATTTCACAGTGCTGGGGCATGCTCATTTTTGCCAGAGGCTCTTCCATCTCAAGGTGAATGAGAACGGCGGGGTCGAGAGGACCGGCAAGGCCGAGAAGGCCGGTAAGGCCGTCAGGGCCGGCGGGTCTCTGTTTGGGTTGCCGGCAGGAGTGGTCCCGTTGAGCAACAACTCTTGCCAGACTGCCATCATCGCCATGAGGCCGGACTTCAATGCACACTGCCTCAATCCAAGCTGGGCCGAACCAGAAGCGGAGCGGGTGCAGGCCTTCGTTTACAACCTGTTGAAGAGGTATGTCCGTGACGAGCCGCTGCTCATCCGCGACACCACCAAGGTGGAGCTGGAATATATTGCTGCCAGGGCGGAGGAGGAGGCACATGCCCAGGAGGCCGACAACGTCGGCACCGTGGAGGACGAGGACGACAAGGCCGCAGAAGAGAAAGAGCTCGCCGAGTGGACGGGGTCTGCCGGGGAAGCCAGCGGCACCGGCGCGGGGGCTCCCCTTATTGTAGACGTGGTCGAGGAGTTTACCAAAGAGGAGGCCGAGGTGGATGACTCCTTGGCCCCGCGGAGGAAACACGTCCTACGGCGTGCTAGCTCTGGTGAGCCAGTCTGGCCCGGCAGGACCACTCAGCGGCAACGGGCCCAAGCGCAGCCCGTGCGCCAGACGAGGGCCGCGGCTGCGAAGAAGAAGGCAGCGGCCGCCGCTTCTTCCTCGTCCAAGCAGCGCCGGACCCCATCCCCTTCTCCTCCCCCTTGAGACAGCGACCGAGAGGCTAATTTCGACCTCGGTTTCTTCAGCCCGAAGAGGAAGAGGAGCCTAGAGGGTGAGGAGGAGTTAGCACCGCGCCCTTCATCATTTCTGACCCTTAGCCTATGCTATCTCCCCTGACATGATCTCATTTTTGCAGGGACACGGAGACGCTGGCCTAGAGGGCGGCGAAGAGGGCCATGGCTTCGACGGGCGCCAAGCCCCCGGCGAGCACTCGGTGCACGCCGGTGGTGGTAGAGATCAGCCCGGATGCCATCCCTCGACGTAGCCCCCGCTTCAGCCCCCAGCGTAAGTTCATTACTTACTCCTCATCGACGGGCGCCGGGGCGTGAATCTTGGTGCTGACCTTGCCAGATTTGCAGGAGGGGAGCAGCAATAGGAGGAGCCGTTGAGGGCCGCCCCTAATATGCCGCCCTCATCGACCACACCGCCCAGAGGAGTGTCCCCGGCAAGGGCACCTACCGGCAAGCCCACGCGCACGGAGGAGGAGGCGAGCTTGGGTGCCGGCAGCTCCGTCCTGGCAACGAATGTTGGCGGGGAGGGGACCACTTCTTCTCAGCTTGGCACGGGTAAGTGGCCTGGCTCCCATCCCTGTTTTTTTGTTCTAAGCCTTGATCTTGGCCTTGTTTCGTCCTTCCTTTCTGGTTTCTAGACCCTCCCCCGACGGACCAGGAGGATATCAACATCGTCATCGGGGAAGTCGCCAGGGATGAGGCTGCTCGGCAACAGCAGCAGGCTCTGCTGAACAGCCAGGAGGAGGATCTCGTTGTTCCTGAGCAGGCGCTTGCCGCCACGCTCCATGGCAAGGACGAGGAGAGCGGGAAGATCGTTGCGCAGCGGACCCAGGAGCTAGAGCAGAGGCATAAGGACACACTCGATACTCTAGCCCTGGACCATGCCAGCAAGGTGGAGAAGCTGGAGCTGGAGCGGGAGGAGCTGAAGAAGAAGATCTTGGAGCTGACGGAGGAGAGGGACATGGCCGACCGACCTCTAGCGGACGCACATGTCGCCGTCTCTGACAAGGCCAAGCTGCTCTCCAAAGCCAATGACTCCATCAACGACCTGAAGCTGAAACTAGATGGCTTGGAGGGGAAGCTTTCGGAGGCAGGGGCTCGTGAGGAGACCCTAAACAAGGCCCTGGAGGACGAGAAGCGGTTGTGGAGCAATGACGCCGCCAAGCACAAGGATTACGCGAAAAGCGTAAACCTCTGGATCAGCCGCCTCGTCAACGTCGCCGGGAGGCTCACCATGCAGCTCGCCATCATGGGACTGCCGGATGTCAGGTACTCCCAGGAGCCAAATGTGAGCCCCAACGCCAGGCTGACCCTATTCTTTGAGCGCGTCCTCGACGCCCTGGAGCAGCTCCGATCCAATCGGGCAGTTTATCTGGCCAATGAGTCCCGGAGGCTCTACGGGGTGCCCTGAGCAAGGTGCTCACCAAGGTGGCGTTCTGGACCCCCGGTGTCGACTTCGCCAATGCGCTGGAGAGCCTACCGGAGGATGTGGACCTCAAGGCGCTCGAGGAGAGTATCGATCCCATCATCAGAAGTGCCGACGGAGTCAAGAGGGTCGAGGGCCAGCGCCAAGACTAGGCACCCCATTCCTCATTGTCGCTGCGAGTTCATGACCAAGACAATTTTAGCTTAAGTTAGAACTGCGGCAATCATTGATGTAGTATTACTCCGCAGTACTTTAAGATGAAGCACGATATCTTCCTGTTCGATCTTTCCTTGTACGTACTCACCCTATGCCAAGTTGGATAGGTTTGCCGACACGTAAACCCATGCTATGGCGCTTTGAAGGATGGATCCTTAGCAGCCTGCCGGGGGGCGCTTGCTACCGGGCGAGCCACCCTGCCGTTCTCAGCGCAGCCGCTTCAACTGTTGAGCGGACTCGAAATAGAACAAGGGCATTGCCAATAGCGAAAGGGTTCCATTGCGTGTAGGTTTTCCGCACAAGGAACAAGATCTTTCGAGGAGAATAGCTTTATAAAAGAAAGAAATTGCCCAAAGTTTTGTGCTACTTAGCTTTTTCCGTCGCCACACAGATGACCGTTGCGGCTGCGGGCAGCGCCGCCTCACCTAGCTGGTGGCACCAAAGCGTGGCTGATCGACGTAGCCTTCTTCTCTCGAGCCATCGCGACAAAGGAGTCGATGAGTTGACTTCAAAACCGGATTTTACAGCTCGCGCCCCCTACCTGGTGCCAAAGACGTCGGGTTCAAGAACGACACCTATGGGATCACAGGGAATCCCTACTACAGTTGGCGGGGAGTGGGGCTGTGCAAAGAGCGGGTTTAGAAGATCAACACGGTGGTAATTTATCCAGGTTTGGGCCGCAAGCGATGCGTAATACCCTAGTCCTGCTTTGGTGTATATTTGGTGTTCTTGAGATCTTGAACTAGATGCGGTGCATGCCTGGCCCAAAAAGTCCGAATCCGTCCACAATACGCCTCGGGCCTCCTTTTATACGTCGAAGGGGTCACCACAGTGGCACACAGGAGGTGGAAAGTATGTACAGTGTACAAGTTTATCTCCTGACATCATAGGACAAACGCATTTAATGTGCCACCTATGTGTCCTCTTGCTTTATCGGGGACGGCAGAGAAGCTCATCCCGGCCGTCCCCGCCTCGCCTTGCTTCGACACGCGTCCAGGGTGACGAGGCATGCAGCGCCACGCTGGCTGGTTGGCTGCTGAGTTGGTGTGGTGGCAGGGTCTTCACGAAGATCTGCATGCCACCATACAAGTGCTTGCCTAGTTGGCCTAGAAGCTACATGCTGCCATGTAGGTGTATGCCTAGTTGGCTGGCTGGCTGCTGCGTCGGAACGGCCATGGGGCAGCGAAACCTTGGTAAGTGCGGGCCTGGTTGTGGCCCTGCAGATGTTCCCGACAAGGGTCTTGCCGGGGCCCGGGCAGGGGTCTTGTCGGGGTCTTGTGGGCGTCCCCGGCAAGGGTCTTGCCGGGGGCCTGATACGTCCATTTTGCATCATGCTTTTATATCGATATTTATTGCATTATGGGCTGTTACTATACGTTATGTAACAATACTTATGCCTATTCTCTCTTATTTTACAAGGTTTACATAAGAAGGGAGAATGCGGGCAGCTGGAATTCTGGGGTGGAAAAGGAGCAAATATTAGAGACCTATTCCGCACAACTCCAAAAGTCCTGAAACTCCACGAAAGTCATTTTTGGAAATAATAAAAAATATTGAGCGGAAGAAGTACGCCAGAGGGGGACCCACCTGGCCACGAGGGTGGGGGCGCGCCCTACTCCCCAGGGCGCGCCCCCCTGCCTCGTGGGCCCCCTGTTGGCTCTCCGGTGGCCATCTTCTGCTATATGAGGTCTTTCGTCAAGGAAAAAATCATAAGCAACCTTTCATACGAGACTCCGCCGCCACGAGGCGGAACCTTGGCGGAACCAATCTAGGGATCCGACAGAGCTGTTCTGCCGGGGACACTTCCCTCCGGGAGGGGGAAATCATCACCATCATCATCACCAACTCTCCTCTCATCGGGAGAGGGCAATATCCATCAACATCTTCACCATCACCATCTCCTCTCAAAACCCTAGTTCATCTCTTGTAACCAATTCTTGTCTCCAAGTCCGGGATTGGTACTAGTAGGTTGCTAGTAGTGTTGATTACTCCTTGTAGTTGATGCTAGTTGGTTTATTTGGTGGAAGATCATATGTTCAGATCCTTTATGCATATTAATACCCCTCTGATTATGAACATGAATATGCTTTGTGAGTAGTTAAGTTTGTTCTGGAGGACATGGGAGAAGTCTTGCTATTAGTAGTCATGTGAATTTGGTATTCGTTCGATATTTTGATGAGATGTATGTTGTCTAGCCTCTAGTGGTGTTATGTGAACGTCGACTACATAATACTTCACCATTATCTGGGCCTATAGGAAGGCATTGAGAAGTAATAAGTAGATGATGGGTTGCTAGAGTGACAGAAGCTTAAACCCTAGTTTATGCGTTGCTTCGTAAGGGGCTGATTTGGATCCATATGTTTCATTCTATGGCTAGGTTTACCTTAATACTTTTGTTGTAGTTGCGGATGCTTGCAATAGAGGTTAATCATAAGTGAAATGCTTGTTCAAGTAAGCATAGCATCCAAGCACCGGTCCACCCACATATCAAATTATCAAAGTACCGAACGTGAATCATATGAACGTGATGAAAACTAGCTTGAGATATTCCCATGTGTCCTCGGGAGCGCTTTTCTATATATAAGAGTTTGTCCAGGCTTGTTCTTTGCTACAAAAAGGATTGGTCCACCTTGCTGCACTTTATTTACTTTTGTTACTTGTTGCTCATTACCAATTATCTTATCACAAAACTATCTGTTACCGCTTATTTCAGTACTTGTAGAGAATACCTTGCTGAAAACAGCTTATCATTTCCTTCTGCTCCTCGTTGGGTTCGACACTCTTACTTATCAAAAGGACTACGATAGATCCCCTATACTTGTGGGTCATCAAGACTCTTTTCTGGCTCCGTTGCCGAGGAGTGAAGCGCCTTTGGTTGATGGAATTTGGTAAGGAAAAATTTATATAGTGTGCAGAAGTTTACTGTCACTTGTTACTATGGAAAGTAATCCTCTGAGGGGCTTGTTCGTGGTATCTTTACCCCGACCAGTAGAGCAAAGAGTTGCTCCTCAACCTACTGAACCTACTGAAAATGAAAATGTTCCCTTTAAAGTTCCTTCGGGTATGTTAGAAAAACTGCTAGATAATCCTTTTGCAGGAGATGGAACAAAGCATCCTGATGAGCACCTAATCTATGTGGATGAAGTTTGTGGATTATTTAAGCTTGCAGGTATAAGCGATAATGTTGTTAAGAAGAAGGTCTTTCCTTTATCTTTGAAGGGAGATGCATCGACATGGTATAGGCTATGTGATGATACGAGATCATGGAACTATAAACGATTGAAATTGGAATTTCATCAGAAATTTTATCCTATGCTTCTTGTTCATCGTGATCGCAATTATATATATAATTTTTGGCCTCGCGAAGGAGAAAGCATCGCTCAAGCTTGGGGGAGGCTTAAATCAATGTTATATTCATGCCCCAATCATGAGCTCCCAAGAGAAATAATTCTTCAAAGTTTTTATGCTCTGCTTTCTCATAATAATCAATCCGTGATCGATACTTCTTGTGCTGTCTCTTTTATGATGAAGACTATTGAATTCAAATGTAATTTATTGGATAGAATTAAACGCAACTCTGAAGATTGGGATCTCGATGAAGGTAAGGAGTCAGGTATGACACCTAAGTTTGATTGTGTTAAATCTTTTATGGATACCGATGTTTTCCGAAAATTTAGCACTAAATATGGACTTGACTCTGAGTTAGTAGGTTCTTTCTGTGAATCTTTTGCTACTTATGTTGATCTTCCCAAGGAGAAGTGGTTTAAATATCATCCTCCCATAGAAGTAAAAGTAGCTGCACCTACTAATTTGAAGAAAAGACTATCACTTATAATGATCCGGTTGTTCCTACTTCTTATATTGAGAAACCACCTTTCCTCGTTAGGATAAAGGATCATGCTAAAGCTTCAACTGTCATTTATAAAAGCAATATTAGAAATTATATGGCTCCTGAGCAAGTTAAAATAGAACCTAATATTGCTATTGTTAAAGATCTCTTGGCTGATAATATTGATGGGCATGTCATTTATTTCTGTGGTGAAACTGCTAGAATTGCCAAACCTTGTGCAAAAGATAAACATAGACCTGTGGTAGGCGTGCCTGTTCTTTCTGTTAAAATAGGAGATCATTGTTATCATGGCTTATGTGATATGGGTGCTAGTGTTAGTGAAATACCTTATGACTTATACAAAGAAATTATGAATGAAATTGCACATGCTGAGTTAGAAGATATTGATGTTACAATTAAGCTTGCCAATAGAGATACTATTTCACCAATGGGAATGTTAGAGATGTTGAAGTCTTGTGTTGGAAAACTAAATATCCTGCTGATTTTCTTGTTCTTGGTTCCCCACAAGATTGCTTTTGTCCCATTATATTTGGTAGACCCTTCTTAAACACCGTTAATGCTAAGATAGACTGTGAATAGGATGTTGTTACGATTGGCTTGGGTGATATGTCTCATGAGTTTAATTTCTCTAAATTTAGTAGACAACACCGTGAAGAAGAATTGCCTAGTAAGGATGAAATTATTGGTCTTGCTTCTATTGCCGTACCTCCTAGTGATCCTTTAGAACAATATTTGCTAGACCATGAAAACGATATGTTTATGAATGAAAGAAGGGAAATAGATGAAGTATTCTTTAAACAAGAACCTATTCTGAAACACAATTTGTCTGTTGAAATCCTAGGGGATCCTCCTCCACCCAAGGGTGATCCCTTGTTTGAGCTTAAACCATTGCCTGATACTCTTAAATATGATTACCTTGATGGAAAGAAGATATATCCTGTTATTATTAGTGCTAACCTTTCAGGGCATGAAGAAGAGAGATTATTCAAAACTTTGAAGAAGCACCGTGCTGCTATTGGATATACTCTTGATGATCTCAAGGGCATTAGTCCCACTCTATGTCAACATAAAATAAATTTGGAAGAAGGTGCCAAACCAGTTTGTGATCATCAAAGACGTCTGAATCCTAAAATGAAAGAAGTGGTAAGAAAGGAAATACTAAAGCTTCTTGAGGCAGGTATAATTTGTCCCGTTGCTGATAGTCAGTGGGTAAGTCATGTCCATTGTGTCCCTAAAAAGGGAGGTATTACTGTCGTTCCTAATGATAAAGATGAATTGATTCCGCAAAGAACTATTACAGGTTATAGGATGGTAATTGATTTCCGCAAATTAAATAAGGCTAGTAAAAAGGATCATTACCCCTTACCTTTTATCGATCAAATGCTAGAAAGATTGTCCAAACATACACTTTTTTGCTTTCTAGATGGTTATTCTGGTTTCGCTCAAATACTTGTGTTAGCCAATGATCAATCAAAGACCACTTTTACTTGCCCTCTTGGTACTTTTGCTTATACACGTATGCCTTTTGGTTTATGTAATGCACCTGCTACCTTTCAAAGATGCATGATGGCTATATTCTCTGACTTTTGTGAAAAGATTTGTGAGGTTTTCATGGATGAATTTTCTGTCTATGGATCCTCTTTTGATGATTGCTTGAGCAACCTTGATCGAGTTTTGCAGAGATGTGAAGAAACTGATCTTGTCTTGAATTGGGAAAAGTGCCACTTTATGGTTAATGAAGGTATTGTCTTGGGGCATAAAGTTTCTGAAAGAGGTATTGAAGTTGATAAAGCCAAGGTTGACGTTATTGAAAAGATGCCATGTCCCAAGGACATCAAAGGTATAAGCAGTTTCCTTTGTCACGCCGGTTTTGATAGGAGGTTCATTAAGGACTTCTCAAAAATTTCTCGGCCTCTGACTAATTTATTACAAAAAGATATACCATTTGTCTTTGATGATGATTGTGTAGAAGCATTTGAAATACTTAAGAAAGCATTGATCTCTGCACCTATTGTTCAGCCACCTGATTGGAATTTACCCTTTGAAATTATGTGTGATGCTAGTGATTATGTTGTAGGTGTTGTTCTAGGGCAAAGAGTTGATAAGAAATTAAATGTTACTCAATATGCTAGTAAGACTCTAGACAATGCTCAAAGAAATTATGCTACTACTGAAAAAGAATTCTTAGCAGTCGTATTTGCTTGTGATAAGTTCGGGCCTTATATTGTTGATTCCAAAGTAACTATTCACACGGATCATGCTGCTATTAAATATCTTATGGAAAAGAAAGATGCTAAACCTAGACTTATTAGATGGGTTCTCTTGCTACAAGAATTTGATTTGCGTATTGTTGACAGAAAGGGAGCTGAGAACCCCGTTGCAGACAACTTGTCTAGGTTAGAGAATGTTCTTGATGACCCACTACCTATTGATGATAGCTTTTCTGATGAACAATTAAATGTTATAAGTACTTCTCGTAGTACTCCATGGTATGCTGATTATGCTAATTACATTGTTGCTAAATTCATACCACCTAGTTTCACATACCAGCAAAAGAAAAAGTTTTTCTATGACTTGAGACATTACTTTTGGGATGACCCACATCTTTATAAAGAAGCAGTAGATGGTGTTATTAGACGTTGTGTACCTGAGCATGAATAGGAACAGATCCTACGCAAGTGTCACTCTGAAGCTTATGGAGGACACCATGCGGGAGATAGAACTGCACATAAGGTATTGCAATCCGGTTTCTATTGGCCTACTCTCTTCAAGGATGCCCGTAAGTTTGTCTTATCTTGTGATGAATGTCAAATAATTGGTAATATTAGTAGACGTCAAGAAATGCCTATGAATTATTCACTTGTTATTGAACCATTTGATGTTTGGGGCTTTGATTATATGGGACCTTTTCCTGCCTCTAATGGATATACACATATTTTAGTTGCTATTGATTACGTTACTAAGTGGGTAGAAGCTATTCCAACTAGTAGTGCTGATCATAACACCTCTATTAAGATGCTTAAATAAGTTATTTTTCCAAGTTTTGGAGTCCCTAGATATTTAATGACTGATGGTGGTTCACATTTTATTCATGGTGCTTTCCGTAAAATACTTGCTAAGTATGACGTTAATCATAGAATTGCATCTCCTTATCACCCGCAGTCTAGTGGTCAAGTAGAATTGACTAATAGAGAGATCAAATTAATTTTGCAAAAGACTGTCAATAGGTCTAGAAAGAATTGGTCCAAGAAACTTGATGATGCATTATGGGCCTATAGAACTGCATATAAAAATCCTATGGGTATGTCTCCTTATAAAATGGTTTATGGAAAAGCATGTCACTTACCTCTCGAACTAGAACATAAGGCATATTGGGCTATTAAAGAGCTCAACTATGATTTCAAACTTGCCAGTGAGAAGAGGTTATTTGACATTAGCTCACTTGATGAATGGAGAAACCAAGCCTACGAAAATGCCAAATTGTTTAAAGAAAAAGTAAAAAGATGGCATGACAAAAGAATACAAAAGCGTGAGTTTAATGTAGGTGATTATGTATTACTATACAACTCTCGTATAAGATTTTTTGCAGGAAAACTCCTCTCTAAATGGGAAGGCCCTTACGTTATCGAGGAGGTCTATCGTTTTGGTGCCATAAAAATCAATAATTTTGAAGGCACAAATCCGAAGGTGGTGAACTGTCAAACAATCAAACATTATATCTCAGGTAATCCCATAAATGTTGAAACCAATGTTATTGAAACCGTAACCCCGGAGGAATACATAAGGGACAATTTCCGGAAAGTTTCAGACTTCGAAAAGGAATAGGTATGTGGTACGGTAAGTAAACCGATTCTAAAACGGTTCTAAAGGGAATTTTTCTCCGTTTTGGAGTATTTAGAAAAATAGAAAAATAAGAAGTAGTCCGGGAAGGACAAGAGGGCCCCACGAGGGTGGAGGGCGCGCCCTACCCCTCTGGGCGTGCCCTACCCCCTGGGCGCGCCCCCTACCTCGTGGGCACCTCGTGTGCCTTCCGGACTCCGTTTTCTTGCACGATACATATTTTGATCGGTAAAAATTCATTATATAATCTCCCGAAGTTTTGACTCTTGTATCATGCAATTATCCTCTGTTCTTGTTTCGAGCTGTTCTCTGGCAGGGTTGTCAAGGCCAGGCATCATGTCGTCCCCCTCCTCTAACAATGGTGACAATGATGCTTGGCTAATGAAGATAGAACTGAAGAAAGAAGAACCCATGGAGATCAACAAGGATGAACGGATCAAGAAGGCCACGGAGGGTCAAGCTCCGGCAGTAGAAGTCATCCTTCAACCTGATCACAATCTCCTTACCCCAACTAAGATCGAAGCTTTCAAGATGATTAAGTTAGATCATATACAGAACAAGTATCTCACACATGAAAATATTTTGTCGAAGGAGCATATCGTTACACTCAAGGGCATTATTCGCAAGCTGGAGGACCTCTTACGCTCGATGTGCGACTACCCATCATCACCTCCATCCTCTTCATCATCAAAGGAGACATAATCACATGGCTATGGGCACTCCCCTTGGCAACTGCCAAGCTTGGGGGAGGTACCCCCGTATCGTATCACCATCACACTCCTATCTTTACCATTTTCTTAGTTCGATCCTATTAGTAGTATCTTGATCTAGTAGAATAAAGTTTATGGCATGATCTAGTTTTGAGTTTTGCTTTATGATCTCTCTATGTAATCGAGTCCGTGAGCTATACAATAAAGATTAGTGTTGAGTCAAGGGCTTGATTATTTTGCCATGATCTTGAGTGAATAAAAGAAAAGAGAAAAAGAATAAAAAGAAACAAAGAGATCATATTGATCTTATTGAGAGTGATGACTTCACATAGAAAGAGTATGATGATTAAAAGTTGTTGGGAGTTGGCAAACATAGCTTTGGTCATCATTGCAGTTAATAGGAAGTAATAAAGAAAGAGAGGTTGCACATATAGATATACTATCTTGACATCTTTTATGATTGGGAGCACTCATTAAAATATGACATGCTAAAGAGTTGACGTTGGACAAGGAAGACAACGTAATGGGTTATGTTTTCTTATATCCGAGATAAAGTATATTGTTATGGATCATCCAACATGTTGAGCTTGCCTTTCCCCCTCATGCTAGCCAAATTCTTAGCACCAAGTAGAGATACTACTTGTGCTTCCAAAAACCCTTAAACCAGTTTTGCCATGAGAGTCCACCATACCTACCTATGGATTGAGTAAGATCCTTCAAGTAAGTTGTCATCGGTGCAAGCAATAAAAATTGCTCTCTAAATATGTATGATTTATTAGTGTGGGAGAAAATAAGCTTTATACGATCTTGTGATGTGGAAGAAATAAAAGCGATGGACTGCATAATAAAGGTTCATATCACAAGGGGCAATATAAAGTGACTTTCTTTCGCATTAAGATTTTGTGCATCCAACCCTAAAAGCCCATGGCAACCTCTGCTTCCCTCTGCGTAGGGCCTATCTGTTACTATTATCTTCTACCGTATGCAAGAGTCATAGTGATCTTCACCTTTCCTTTTTACATTTTATCCTTTGGACAGGGTGTTGGAAAGATCCTGATAAATATATAAAATTGGATGTAGGGGAGCATGAGTTATTATTGTTGATATTACCCTTGAGGTAAAAGGTTGGGAGGCGAAACTATAAGCCCCTATCTTTCTCTGTGTCCGACTAAAACTCCGTAACCACAAGTATTGCGTGAGTGTTAGCAATTATGAAAGACTAAATGATAGTTGAGTATGTGGACTTGCTAGAAAGCTCTGACATAGACTCTTTTTGATGTTATGATAAATTGCAATTGCTTCAATGACTGAGATTATAGTTTGTTAGTTCTCAATAAAGTTTGTGATTCATACTTTCCTTTCTGAGTAGATTATTACTTTAGCATAAGAAATCATATGACAATATCCATTTATGTTGTTGTTATGAAAATAACCATGATGCCCTCATGTCCGTATTTTATTTTTATCGACACTTCTACCTCTAAACATGTGGACATATTTATAGTTATCGGCTTCCGCTTGAGGACAAGCGATGTCTAAGCTTGGGGGAGTTGATACGTCCATTTTGCATCATGCTTTTATATTGATATTTATTGCATTATGGGTTGTTATTACACGTTATGTTACAATACTTATGCCTATTCTCTCTTATTTTACAAGGTTTACATAAGGAGGGAGAATGCCGACAGCTGGAATTCTGGGCTGGAAAAGGAGAAAATATTAGAGACCTATTCTGCACAACTCCAAAAGTCCTGAAACTCCACGAAAGTCATTTTTGGAAATAATAAAAAATATTGAGCGGAAGAAGTATGCCAGAGGGGGACCCACCTGGCCACGAGGGTGGGGGGCGCGCCCTACCCCCCAGGGCGCACCCCCTGCCTCGTGGGCCCCCTGTTGGCTCTCTGGTGGCCATCTTCTTCTATATGAGGTCTTTCGTCAAGGAAAAAATCATAAGCAACCTTTCGAGACAAGAATCCGCCGCCGCGAGGCGGAACCTTGGCAGAACCAATCTAGGGCTCCGGCAGAGCTGTTCTGCCGGGGACACTTCCCTCCGGGAGGGGGAAATCATCACCATCGTCATCACCAATGCTCCTCTCATCGGGAGAGGGAAATCTCCATCAAGATCTTCACCAGCACCATCTCCTCTCAAAACCCTAGTTCATCTCTTGTATCCAATTCTTGTCTCCAAGTCCGGGATTGGTACTAGTAGGTTGCTAGTAGTGTTGATTACTCCTTGTAGTTGATGCTAGTTGGTTTATTTGATGGAAGATCATATGTTCAGATCCTTTATGCATATTAATACCCCTCTGATTATGAACATGAATATGCTTTGTGAGTAGTTAAGTTTGTTCCGGAGGACATGGGAGAAGTCTTGCTATTAGTAGTCATGTGAATTTGGTATTCGTTCGATATTTTGATGAGATGTATGTTGTCTAGCCTCTAGTGGTGTTATGTGAACATCGACTACATAACACTTCACCATTATTTGGGCCTAGAGGAAGGTATTGGGAAGTAATAAGTAGATGATGGGTTGCTAGAGTGACAGTAGCTTAAACCCTAGTTTATGCGTTGCTTCGTAAGGGGCTGATTTGGATCCATATGTTTCATTCTATGGCTAGGTTTACCTTAATACTTTTATTGTAGTTGCGGATGCTTGCAATAGAGTTTAATCATAAGTGGAATGCTTGTTCAAGTAAGCATAGCACCCAAGCACCGGTCCACCCACATATCAAATTATCAAAGTATTGAACGCGAATCATATGAACGTGATGAAAACTTGCTTGAGATATTCCCATGTGTCCTCGGGAGCTCTTTTCTCTATATAAGAGTTTGTCCAGGATTGTCCTTTGCTACAAAAAGGATTGGGCCACCTTGCTGCACTTTATTTACTTTTGTTACTTGTTGCTCATTACCAATTATCTTATCACAAAACTATCTGTTGCCGCTTATTTCAGTACTTGCAGAGAATACCTTGCTGAAAACCGCTTAGCATTTCCTTCTGCTCCTCGTTGGGTTCGACACTCTTACTTATCGAAAGGACTATGATAGATCCCCTATACATGTGGGTCATCAGGTCCTTCGTCTTCTAGTTTTCATCTAGTCTTGCACGCCTTCAGTCTTCACAAAGATCTGCATGCCACCACGCAGGTGCTTCCCGTGCCTTGGTTCGAATGTTTGTCGATGGTGTGGGGACTCTCAGGATCAAGGGTGGCGGTCCTGCTGGTGTTGGGTAAGTTACCCCGGCAAGGCTGTTGTTCGGGCAGCATAGGTCGCCCCCGACAAGGCTCTTGCCGGGGGAAACCCACCTTGCCCCTTCGCTCTTCGCGCCTCTAGTTTCAGCGCTGCTCTGGTAGTCTTGTATCTCCACTTCCTCTGGCCCGCCAAGCGTGGCCGCAGGTGTGGCTACAACTTCCCGTGCACAAGTAAAGGGGTACAGAAGGCCCCTACTTTTGTACACCGACAACAAGAGACAAGAGTTTTCCATTTCGGATCTCATTAGCACTCTTGATTTTCAATAGAAGGCGAGAGCAAAAGACACATGTGCTCGAGTCACTCAGGGAGCTTCTAGTGCCCACATGGTACATGAGAAGAACTTCCAGCCCAACAAGCCCAAAAACAACAAGAACAAATCTTAGTGGAAAGGAAAGTTTGAAGCAAAGAATAAGCGGTCACATTGTACTAACTTCAAGAAGAATTCTCATAAGAAGGAGAACGGACACAAACCTCAACTTTTGTAGAACCGCAAAAAATCATTTGGCTGCATCTACCTGCTGTCAGGTATAACCTCATGGAGCTCTAGGTATTTCTACATTCGTAACAAGGTACAATGACCAGCGAAAGATGAAATAAGCTTATTTGTACATTGACTTGCTGATTATAGTGTGGAACTGAAAGGATCAAGAAGAGGGGTCTAGAGGGGGGGGGTGATTAGACCCTCAACAAGCAAAAGTGGCAAGTTTTAGGTTCTTCAGGTTAAGGTGGAGTTTTTGCACAAGTTTAAGCATTCACAATACATTCAAGCAAGCATGACAAGAGTATATGCAGCGGAAAGAGTAAAGATGCTAATTGCAAGAAAGTAAAGGGATGGGATTGGAGTGTGCAAACGCAATGAAGACACGGAGATTTTTGGCGTGGTTCTGATAGGTGGTGCTATCATACATCCACGTTGATGGATACTTCAACCCACGAAGGGTAACGGTTGTGTGAGTCCATGGAGGGCTCCACCCACGAAGGGTCCATGAAGAAGCAACCTTGTCTATCCCACCATGGCCATCACCCAGGAAGGACTTGCCTCACTCAGGTAGATCTTCATGAAGTAGGCAATCTCCTTACCCTTACAAACTTCTTGGTTCAACTCCACAATCTTGTCGGAGGCTCCCAAGCTACACCTAACCAATCTAGGAGACACCATTCTCCAAAAGGTAATAGATGTTCTGTTGACGATGAACTCCTTGCTCTTGTGCTTCAAATGATAGTCTCCCCACCACTGAACTCTTTCTCATAGATTTGGATATGGTGGAAAGATGATTTGAGTGGAAAACAACTTGGGGAAGGCTAGAAATCAAGATTCTTGTGGTGGGATTGGTATATCTTGATCTCAACACATGAGTAGGTGGTTCTCTCTCAGAAAATGTATGCTAGAAGTGTAGGCACGTTCTGATGGCTCTCTCACATATGGAGAAGGGGGTGGAGGGGTATATATAGCGTCGATGCAAAATCCAACCGTTACACACATTTGACCCAACTCGGTCAGACCGAAGAGAATAACTCGGCGAGACCGATTTAGTTCAAAATGTGAACATAAGGAATCTCCGTGGGACCGACTGTAACAACTCGGTGGGACCGATGTGCTAGGGCTGAGGGCAAACATAAACTCGGTGGCACCGATTGCATCAACTCGGTAAGACCGAAGTGAAGCAATAAGGTAACAGAGAAAATGTCAAGCCAACTCGGTGAGACCGGTCGCTATTTCGGTGAGACCAAAATAATTGCAACATGCAATAGAGACTTGGCAAGAGCATCTCGGTGAGATCGAGATCCGTATCGGTGTGACCGAACTGTTAGGGTTTCTGGCTGTGGCTATGTCATATGAACTCGGTGGCTCTGGATAGAAAGAATCGGTGGGGACAAGTTGGGGTTTAGGGTTTTGACATATTTGGAATGAGAAAGTGGTTGAGGGCTTTGGATCAATATCACTAAGCATTTGAGCAAGCAAGCCATTAAGCGACACCTCATCCCCTTTTAATAGTACTGGCTTTCCTATGGACTCAATATGATCTTCGATCACTAAAATAGAAATGAAGAGTCTCGAGCTTTAGCCAATGCATGTCCTAGACACCTTGAAGGGTTTCCATATCCTCTTGTCCTTTCCACGCCATTGTTGAACTTGTCTGAAATACACTAGATAAAAGTGTTAGTCCAACAAGAGATATGTTGACATTAATTACCAAAATCATCCAGGGAGCACTTGTGCTTTCAATCTCCCCCTTTTTGGTAATTGATGACAACATACATCAAAGCTTTAGGTAAATGATATGAAGAATAGTAGGTAAAGCTTTGGAGAGACATGTAACATGCATAAGCTCGGCCTACATGTATGCAATCATGTGAAGATATAATATACTAACATGTGAATGCATAATCATGACAGAGCAAGCAGAAAGTTACATGTATCTTGGCTGTATGCATCAGAGCAAATGATATGATTTAGAAATGTACCTCCATGTTTATGAATTCCTCTTGCAAACAATATGTACACCAGTAAGACATCATCATGCACATGAGTGTGATGCATATACTTACCTAGCGGTCTTGACTTGACTTTGGAAAGAGTGGACTTGAGAAAACAGGGTTAGATACACAAGAACACTCCTAAGTAAAGCACTTTCAGAAAACCACGAAAGTACCAAGACTGGGAAGAAATGTAAAGATTGAGTAGTGAGTACTTCACTTAGATATAGACATGTCCCCAAAGATTGAAAGATATGCAATAAATTCCAAAGATTTTTATCCCCTTAGACATTGCCGTCGTTCTGGGAAAGGGGGTCCCCAGACTTGCCTGCCTGCGGCCCACGGTGTGGCTATGAGAGCAGGCCTGTACGGCCCATCTTCATCAACAAGGCGTTCAAGACCCTCGCGAGGGGCCAAGCCTCGCGGGGCAGACGGTGCAAGACCTCCTCAGGAGCGGCCTCGCCAGGCAGGCTCACGAGGAGCGGAGATATCAAGGCGGGGAAAACCTCGCGAGGCTCTCGTGACGTGAGCAATGACGATCGACACCAGGCGGGCGCCAGCGTGCACAGCGTCCTTGTTTCCTCTTTGGTGCTAAGGAGGCAGGTGCAGGTGCGGAGCACCGAGGCATCAAGCAAAGGTTTCCATATCGATGCAGCGAGACCGAAGACCAGCAGGACGGCAAGACGGAGGTCATCATGGAGCCTAAGACGGCGTCACAACCAGAGCCTTTTGCAGGCGAAGACCACTTTTGTCAGGATAGCTTGTACTAGTTGTCCCCTTTCAAAATTACCCGCCGTTGTTGGATCCCTTCCCGCTCAATATTTGGGGAGAGGACCAGGGCCTATATAAGTAGAGCTAGCCACCACCGTAGGGGATAACTCATTCAGAGGCATCTCGCCCACACCAGTTTGTCGAGCACAAGAACACCTCAACTTCAAGAGACTGTTCTTCCCCTTCTTTTGTTCGTCATCAGCCCAAGAGGCAATCCACCACCACCACACTGGAGTAGGGTATTACACCACAACGGTGGCCCGAACCAGTATAAATCTCATGTCTTTCTGTGTTGCGAGTTTGTCGAGTTCGTCCGCAAGATCTTAGCAAGCTAGGGCGTAGATTGGTAGGAGAGAAAGAACTTCGCGCGCACCCCAGATTTTGAACCTTAAGGGTTTTGCCGGAACCCGAGATCCGAAATTTGGCTAGCTAGGTAGGGGTGCACCATAGCTTCCTTTCCGTCGATCGGCGCTCCGTCGCTCCATCGTCTCCATGGCGGACGCTCGCCGCGCTCGAGCAAAGCGCCGGGCTGCCCTCACCGCCCACGTTGCTCAGACGGCTCCCGTCGGCGGGCCACCTCGTCGTTCCCCGTCTCCTGCCGCCACCGGCCCGGCGGGGAACGAGCAGCAAGTGTCCTCGCTACACCCATCGGTGCGGCAGGACGGCTACACCGCCACTCCATTGTTGACCCCGTTCGGTTACTCTTCCCATGCACGTCGCGCTCCCATGGACGCGCAGCTGCGCTCCTCATGGCGAACGAGCTCCTGCGCTACCGCCCGGTCGACGACCTCTACGAGGACTGGCTCGACCGCGTCGCCGAGCTCGTCCGTGCCACAGGGGGCTCCCCGGCGCCGTCCCTCTTGTTGCCTCACCCTCCGCCGGCCACGGGCAACGTGGCTCATGGAGCGCCTCCACCACCTCTGCCCCAAGACGGTGCCTGGGCACCAAGCCGCGCGGCCCCACGGCATGACCCACCACGCCCGGTGCCCGCGCGCGAAGAGAGCAGCTGCCAAGAAATTCATCGGCCGCGAGAAGCTGCACCTGCGCTCCCCGCGCCGCCTCGCCAAGACCACACGCTACCTCCGAGACGGGCCCCGACAACCACGGCTGGCTGCCGCGCCTTCACCCCGAGCTGTGTAGCATCGCCTGGCCGGGCAAGTTCCAGCCAGATTTGCCCCCTCGCTGCGACGGCACCCCCGACCCCGCGGAGTTCCTGCAGCTCTACGAGATGAGCATCGAAGCTGCCTATGGCGATGAGAAAGTCATGGCGAACTGGTTTCCCATGGCTCTCAAGGACGATGCCCACTCCTGGCTCCTGAACCTGCCACTGGGCTCGATCTCCTCTTGGGAAGAGATGCGCGACCGCTTCGTCGCCAACTTCCAGGGCACCCGCGACCGCCCGCCGGCCGCGGGCGACCTGCGCCGCATCAAGCAACAACCAGGAGAGACCCTCCAGAAGTACATCCAGCGCTTCAACAACACTCGTCTCAAGATCCCCAAGGTCACGGACGAGACCATCATCTCCACGTTCTCCGACGGTGTCCGCGACGTCAAGATGAAGGAGGAGCTAGCTATCCACGAGGAGTTGTGCACGTCTCAGGAGCTGTTCAACCTGGCGACCAAGTGCGCAAGGGCTGAGGAGGGCTGCCTCTCCCTCCTCGAGCTGCCAGCTGCGGGCATAGAGGAGAAAAAGGCCAAGGCCAAGTACGTGAAGCAAGGAAGCAGCTGTGCTCGCAACAGAGCCCGACACCAAGTGAGGCAGAGATCAACCCGAGTCTTCCAAGAACAGCCGACCGTTCTACACCTTCCACAACCTGAACACCCACAACACCAGTGACTGTCAAGAGCCCAGAGCCATTCGCGAAGGACGCTTCGGTCGACGCCCCGATCGCACCAAAAGGGGCTACGGCCGAGGAGGAGGGCGTGGTGGAGGACGCTGGAACGACCGTGGCCCGCGCAAGGAGTGGCGCGGTCGTCCTCATGAGGACTGCTGGCAGGATCATCCTCGCGAGGGCGCCTGGAGAGACCAGCCTCGTGAGGATCGCCCTCAGGGCAACGCCGGCCTTCCCCCGCTGCCGCCACCGCCAGGAAGGAATGACGACCACCATCAAGACGAGGGGGCTGAGGGCTTCCAAGAGCCGCGTGCTATCGCTTGCATCTTGGGCGGAGCCCAGGCCCTAGCCTCGCAGCATATCTTCAAGCAGTTTGCTCATGAAGTGAATGCAGTCCTCCCCAAGATCGAGGCCACACACCCACTCAGATGGTCCTAGTGCCCCATCACGTTCAACTCAGGAGATCAGCTCAAGTGCGCGGCTACCGCTGGCGCCCTCTCGATGCTGTGCTCCCCAGTCATCAGCAATGTGCAAGTTACCAAGACCATCATCGACGGTGGCGCAGGGCTCAACGTCCTGTCCGTCGATATGTTCGACAACCTCCAAGTCCCATATGACCAACTTCAGCCTAACAAGCCTTTCTCAGGAGTGACCGACGGTTCCACCACGCCGATAGGGCAGGTCTGCCTCCTTGTCACCTTCGGAGAACGCAAGAATTACCGCACCGAGCTCATCGACTTCGACGTCGCGCAAATCCGTCTGCCGTACAACGCCATGCTCGGGTATCCAGCCCTGGCCAAGTTTATGGCCGTCACCCACCACGGCTACATCGTCCTCAAGATGCCGGAAGCGGCGGAATCATGACAGTCCCATGTGAAGAGAGAGACGCGGTGTGCTCCCTCAAGCGCGCCTTCCAAGCTGCAGCAATCGACGGCCCTGACAGCAAAAGTGATGGCCCTCCAGAGGCCATCCCCAAGAAGAAGTAGTTGCGCCGTGCTGGACCTCAGGAGGGCGGCGTCACAGCTGGAACCTCGTTAGGATCAGCGCGCACTCCAGGGGCGCCTCCCTCCATCGCATAGGAAGGCGCGCCTAGCACCCTCCTCGTGCAGGGCTCGGGGGCTTTCTTCTGGAAGGCCTCGGACCTTGCCCACATCACGAGGGAGGCGCTTGGGCACCACTTGGAGGCGTGCTTCGCGGCACATTTTCCTCAGGAGGGCACACGGCAAGGATCACCCACCGTTCAGGAGTTCATCACCAAGACCACCCAGGAATTGCAAGACGCAAGGGCCATGCGCAGCGACCGCCGCTCACGAGGCGCAGCTTCCCATCCAAGCGAGGATGCCGGGCTGCGCGTCTGAATCGACGTTCAGGGGATTAACAGGGCCGCTTCTCGGGAGCTCTTCTAGTCTTCGCGCGTAGGATGCTGCGAGGGTCCACCGCACAGCTACGTTCGCATGCCCTTCGGCCTGCCGAGCGTGTCGTCAACCTATCAGCGCAACATGCGGCATATCCTGGCGGCCCAGGAGGCCATGCACCACACCGTCCTGGGGGAGATGGAGATGGTCCTCCAGGAACCGCCCGAGCCCCCAGAGCCTCCCGAGGCTCAAGGCCCCGGTGGCTCATGAGGAGCTGCCCCTTCGTTGCAGTCTTCAGCTGCCTCAACTCTCCTTCGTCAATAGAACCAGGTGACATTTTCCAAGTTCATTTAGCTGGGAGCGCCCCTCGGGCTGCATTATTGCCAGGCCGCGTGGGTCTGTCCCTGTGGCATGTATCCTTTTCTTATGTCTTTAGCTTACCCTGCTAGGGGTGCCCATCGGGCTGCATTATCCCCAAGCCGCTCGGGCCTAACCCAGTGCCACGTATCTCCCATGCATTAGCTTAAGCCTACTCCTCTCGTGTTCAATCTATCTATGATTACCATCTGCTCGATTGCCGCTTGCCATGGGTCCGTCCCTCCTTCATGCAATTTGCTTGCGCATTAAAAGGGGGCCTCCTGAGCATCGTCACTCAGGAGCTCTTACTGGCTCTCCAGCCCTCACCCCCTCGCCTTGACCACGGCATCATGACCTGGCATACCAGAGGTGGCTGAGCTCGCTCGAGGGTCGGGACCTGAGGACGTAGAGCACTTGTACCTAACCGTCTCGCAGGAACACACAACCAGCCAAGACCCAAGACCAGGCGCAACCCGCCTTGAGGTAGGGCCTCGTGAGTCCCGCGCTCGCTCACGAGTGCACATATACACCTCGCAGCCCTGCCGTGCAAGCCACGTGTCAGGGCGGGGCTGTACACGCCCCGGGGGCTCTCCTCAGAGGGATCCCCCCTCCCACGCAGAAGTGGAAGCACCATGCTCCGTGCTGGCCGTCGACACTGCCGAGGAGCGGCTATGCCCGTGCACAAGCGAAAGCACTATGCTCCGCGCTGGTGATAAACAACTAAGGGCGGCCTCACGGCCGTACCAACCTCAGGGAGCCCTAGAGCTGAGCGTCCGGCCTCACCGCAACGCCTCCCCTCGGGAGAGCCGCGCGAGGGGGCTGGGCTCGGGGCTGCGCTCAGGTCACGCCCAGGCACACGCCATCTAACCAGGTCTCCTAGACTTGGTCCTCACACGCCCCTCCCGAGGTCTCGGTGAGGGCAGGTATGGAGATTTTTTGCACGTCAAGGGGGACTCCTGAGCATCGCGACTCAGGAGCCTAACTGGTCACGTAGCCCCTTACTCCTTGGTCCGTCATGGTCTCCAGTCGGCTCAATGGCGGTTGAGGTATGCGCGGGGTCGGGCTCTGCCAACGTAGAACATTTACTTATCCTCGCGTCTCCTCCCTATTAGTTGTTTGCGCGTCAAGGGGGACTCCTAAGCATCGCGACTCAGGAGCCTAACTGGTCACGTATCCCCTCACTCCTTGGTCCGTCCTGGTCTCCGGTCGGCCCAACGGCGGTTGAGGTATGCGTGGGGCCGGGCTCTGCCGATGTAGAACACAAAGTAAATAGGAAGAAAATCGCAAAATCTCGAAGCAAATATTACAAAACATATTGTCCTCACAATATCAAATGAAAGTTTAACGCCTCCACGAGGCCTGATGCATATTACAAAAATGAAACTGGAGAGTAGCCGCAGGTCATCCCTGGACACCGCCATCACCAGCAGAAGGTGCTCCTCCTAGGGTAACGTTGCCTTCACCTGCGCCACCAGCCGCAGGGTCGGCGGCATCACTGGACAAGGGTGCGGAGGCGAAGCCACGGAACTTCTTTAGCAGGGCCTCCACCTGACCTTGCACGGCCGCGGCGGCGGCTGCGCAGTAATCATCAGCCACGGGCTCCAGGAGCTCGTCAAGAAAAGTGTTGGGGTCGCAAAGGTGCAGATGGCTGAAGATGCGGGTCAATGCAGCTGAAGACAGGACGCGAGCCTCTGCCTCTGCCATGGGACCGATACCATCCGCGACTTCCTTGAGCGCCTTCACCAAGAGGGGAAGCAGCAGAGTGGGGCTGTCCTCATCGGTGGTCAGCGGCCTCTCCAGGCCGTGCTCGTAGAGCGTCTTCAGTGCCACGCGAGACCTCTCCTCGAGATCGGAAAAGGCCACGCGGTCTTCGGCCAGGACCCGTGCCTTGGCATCAAGATCGGCCTCCCTCGCCTTCACCTTCCACTCCAGCTCTTCCAGCTGGCTGCGCTCGGCGGCCCGTGTCTTCCCCAAATCCTCCAGCTCAGCGTCACGGTTCTTGACGGCGTCCTCCCGGGCCTTCATCTCCTCCTCCTTCACCAGGCGGCCGTGTGCTTCTTCGGCGTGCTTGTCGCGCAGGCTGCTCAGCTCGTCGTCTAGCTCTTGGCAGTGGTCGCGAGCGGCCTTGGCGTCTTTCAGTGCCGCCTCGCGATCGGCTGCAGCATTGGCGGCGCTCTGATTCTCCATCTCGGAAGACGCTGCGGCCTAGCTCAGTGTCACGCGAACTGCCAAGTCGGAGTGAAGCCAGCCGGAGGCCAACTCCAGGCGCCCGGCCACCTGGCGCGGGTTTGCGCTCAGGAGATCTGCCTGCAACTGGGTCATCTCCAAAAGGGCACGTTCCAGGACAGCAGCAGAGGCAGAAGAACCTAGGAGTGGAGGTCATGCAGTGGAGGAGACGACGCCGTCACCAGGGCCTGGGAGACTGTGGATTCCGGAGCAGTCGGGACCTCTTCAGCCGAGCCAGATGCCGGCACCTCAGGAGCCAAAGGGGCCATGGGGGCTGACTACTCCCAGCGACACTCTCCTTGGCCTCGCGAAGATGACCGGGCCAGGGAGGTGCGAGCGCTGACGTATCCTTTCTCAATAGAAGGGGGCGCAGCCGCCGTACCCTCCTTGCTCCTCTTTGCCGCAGACAGCGGCCTGGACAACCAAAGACGAAGGTCAGGAAGCAGCGACATGAGCAAAAACAAGACGGAGATGAAGCACTTACTGGTCCACTGTGGTGTACTCCACCCTCCACTTGAGAAACTTTAGGCCTGAAAGCGTCGGGGCCTGAGAAGTGGGCGCGCGGGCCCCGATGGTGGAAGGCGGCGCGGCAGAAGGGTCGTAGCCGGCCACGGGAGGCGTCGAGACAGAGGTAGCATCTCAAAGAACCAACGACGACCTACCCCTTATCGCGATGAGGGGCTTCTCCCTCTCCTCCTGGTGAGCATCGGTCTCGGTGTCGTCTGGGAGGGAGAGGAGGATCTCGGCCTTGCTCAGAAGAGGAGTCTCCCCCACCTCTTTAAGAGTCTCCTCCAAGTCCACCTCCTCTTCCTCCTGCCCACGGGACTCATCAAAGGACACCTCCACTGACTTCGATGCTGCAGAGGCTCCTGTGAGCACCGGCGGCACCAGCCCGCGCGCGTCAAAGGTTGTCCTGGAGGCGACAAATTCCTCCCAGTCCTTGCGGTGGAACAAAGGAATGAAGGCGCTCGGCGGGTACTCCTGGTTGTCCCCAACCAGGAGGCGCAGGACAGCGGCCAGTTCATCGTCAGGCAGGGCCCCCGGCCTCAGGCCGGTCTTGTCTCCTTCATCTCCGAGCTTCCATAGGGGGCGCGCGCGCCTGAAGTAGAGCAACTCGCAGCATCAAGAATTCCCTCAGGAGCATGACCCCCGTCACCTTGGCTGCCTTCGCGTTGCCCGGCTTCAGGTCAGTCGTCATCTGCCCCAACACAGACGACGCCCGCTCATCAGTGAGCTCTGCACGAGGCCACCCCTTGTTGAACTAGGGCGCCTCCGTTGGCAATGCCAAACGGGGATGGGCGCACTTGGCGTCCATCATGACCCATTTTGGCTCGGATGTTGTCGACCCTCTTCCCGGTGCTCGAGATTGAGTTGGCCTTGATAGATGCAATGAAATTGGCGCACCCGGAGATGTGTCCATCGCTGGCGCGAAGGAAGAAGAAGTGGCGTAGAAGCGCCGCGGATGGCATCATGCCCATGTACGCCTCGCAGTAGTAGGCGAAGATGGACAGGAGGAGGATAGAGGTGGGATGGAGGTGCAACGCCTGCAGCCCGTAGTGGTCGAGGACCTCATAAAAGAAATCGGAGAAGGGGGGAACCAACCCAACGGTGATGCTAATCGAGAAGAAGGGGAAGAAGGTGCTTCCCTCAGGCTCCGGCTCGTCGAAG
The DNA here is from genome assembly GCA_032464435.1 of Aegilops umbellulata. Classification (NCBI taxonomy): domain Eukaryota; kingdom Viridiplantae; phylum Streptophyta; class Magnoliopsida; order Poales; family Poaceae; genus Aegilops; species Aegilops umbellulata. The sequence goes on along the minus strand of CP136057.1, from coordinate 313,125,172 downwards.
GCAAGCCGGAGCTCCGTCTTCCCCCATTCATTTCTCTCCCTCGCCGTCAGCAGGAACGCGGAGGCGAGGCACTTCTCTGTGACGTTGGGTGCCTCAAGAGATGGCTCGTACCAAGCCGGCGCCGAGGAGGACTTAACCTTGCGCGGCGCCATGGATCGCAGATGCGGAGCAAGATTGGAGCATATCTGGAGGTATCGGTGGCGAGGAGCAAGAAAGGGGATCTGGAGTGAGGCAAGGAAGAAGCAATGAAGGCAAGTACTATCTGCGCCAGCCTTTTGTCGAATCGAGCAGTTGTCGAGGCAGCATGGGGAAGCGGAGACGTCCACGTCCAATCAACCGCCACGCTCAACCAAGGTCGTAGGCTTTTTCGGGCCCGCGACGCTCTGTACTTGACCTTTGGCTTCGCCATGAAGCCAAGCCCGAGCACGCCTTGGGCCCGGGGGCTACTTTCGGCGTTCTGGGAACGGGGGTCCCCAGACTTGCCTGCCTGTGACCCACGGCGTGGCTATGCAAGCAGGCCTGTACGGCCCATCTTCATCGATAAGGCGTTCAAGACCCTCGCGGGGGGCCAAGCCTCGCGGGGCAGACGGTGCAATACCTACTCAGGAGCGGCCTCGCTAGGTAGGCTCACGAGGAGCAGAGATATCAAGGCGGGCAAACCTCGCGAGGCTCTCGTGACGTGAGCAATGACGATCGACACCAGGTGGGCGCCAGGCGGGCGCCAGCATGTGCAACGTCCTTGTTTCCTCTTTGGTGCAAAGGAGGCAAGCGCAGGCGCGGAGTACCGAGGCATCAAGCAAAGGTTTCCATATCGGTGCAACGAGACCAAAAACCAGCAGGACTGCAAGACAGAGGCCACCATGGAGCCCAAGACAGCGTCACCACCAGAGCCTTTTGCAGGCGAAGACCACTTTTGTTAGGATAGCTTGTACTAGTTGTCCTCTTTCAAAATTGCCCGCCATTGTTGGCTCCCTTCCCGCTCAATATTTGGGGAGAGGACCAGGGCCTATATAAGTAGAGCTAGCCACCACCGTAGGGGATAACTCATTCAGAGGCATCTCGCCCAGACAAGTTCGTCGAGCACAAGAACACCTCAACCTCTGGAGGATGTTCTTCCCCTTGTATTGTTCGTCATCAGCCCAAGAGGCAATCCACCACCACCACACTGGAGTCGGGTATTACACCACAACGGTGGCCCTAACCAGTATAAATCTCGTGTCTTTCTGTTTTGTGAGTTCATCGAGTTCGTCCGCGAGATCTTAGCGAGTTAGGGTGTAGATCGGTAGGAGGGAAAGAACTTCGTGCGCACCCTAGAGTTCGAACCTTAAGGGTTTTGTCGGAACCCGAGATCCGGACATACATGGACTCTTCCCCCCTTAAATCTGATATGAGAAAATGAGAGAAGGTAGGGTGAGATAAAATCAGAGCACAGATAGGGTAATATCATCTAAAATCAGAGCAACACGAATTTTAGCATTAACTAAGATCATCAAACATATTGACATGTCTTTCCCCTCTTAAAGACATGTGACTTCTCTCCTCTTTGTTACCAAGCATCTAGAAGAGCTTAGATGTGCTCATATGATAAGCTTTGATGTGCTCTCTCTCCCCCTTTGACATAAATTTCCAAGAAGGGCACTTCTGGATCATGAGTCAAATAGGTGTGGTCCTTGAGAGTCACTACAAGGCAATGAATAGCTTATGATGTTGATGGAGGAAAGAATCATTGAGTGGAGCTGAACTAAATGGACAAAAAACAATGGCAAAACATTTTTCTTAGAGTTGAAACCGGTGACGCCGATGTGTTTTCCATCTGTGGCTCCGAAATGACAGTCACAGAACGTACTTATCGGTGCGACCGAGTTAGTCCATGTTGGTTGTACTAATGGACTTTTCACAAGGAGACCTTGTACTTCGGTCGAGCCGATAGGTTTGAATCGGAGGGACCGAGTTCAACATCGAGTACATATTTTGTCATCTCAACTCACTTAGCAAATGAAATTTCACAAAGATTTTCAATGAATTAACAGAAGGATTTGCAATGAATTTACAAAAGTATTGTAGATGAAAAGCAGAAAAGATGAAAGAGATCTAGATGAATTTTTTTATTTTAGAGAGAGAGACAAGGTAGCAAGAAAAATGTGCAAGTACAGAAAAGCAACTGAGCGAATGAACACTAGAGAACTTCATCTAGAGAGGGTCGGCGACAAAGTCACCTAAGTATATTGACTGAGGAGTCAAGTGATAACACTTGATCGTAGGTCATACTCATCGTTTAAGCTCAAAACTGGGTTACCATTTTTCGTTTAAGCATTCTGATGTAATCACATCTTGTTGAGTTGCTTTAGCTCATGACTTGGAGCAAAGCTTCTCTAAGATGCTACAACATACCTTGGGTTGTGGTGTTGATCTTGATCATGTAGTCGAACTTGTGTTGGATGCTCAAGGTTGATGTAGTCCATCAAGAGTTGGGAGCACCACTAGTAGTTTGAGTTCATATTCCTACATAGGTTAGTCTTGCAAGGAAGAGCACTTGTGTATCCAAAATGACAATCATGAAATTTGATACCAATTGGAATTTGATATATTGAAATTGTCAAAGGATATGTTGAGTGAGTTCATGCTTCCTTGTATTCAACAACCATATCATAGGGACTTGGTGATGTAGAGATTGCTCAAAATATGAGTGACTTGCAATCTCATAGATTTGGGTTCATCCAAGTACCTACATGGGTTAGATAACATGCAAGGGTACAAGTATAGATCCAAGACATATGATCACCATCATAAGGGAAATATAAGGATTAGTCATAAAAGGCTCATGCCTTGCATGTATTCAAATGGAGCTTCTACTCCAAATTTGATGCATCAATGACATTCAATTCGCCTCTCAAACGACAAAATACTTTCTCATCAAGCGGGTTGGTTAATATATCCGCTAATTTCTTATTGGTATGAACATGCTTAAGATTGATGTCTCCTTTAGCAACATGATCTCAAATGAAATGATGACGAACTTCAATATTCTTAGTTCGAGAATGTTGCACGGGACTGTGAGCAATCTCAATAGCACATTCATTATTACAAAGCAATGGAACATGGCTCACATGTATCCCATAATCCTTAAGGTTTTGGTTCATCCGAAGAAACTGAGCACAACATGATCCGGCGGCAATGTATTCCACTTCGGCAGTAGATAAGGATACCGAGTTTTGTTTCTTGGTGGACCAAGACACAAGGGATCTACCAAGAAATTGACAAGTACCCAAAGTGGACTTTCTATCAACCTTGTCACCGGCATAGTCCGAATCAGAGTAGCCAACAAGATCAAAAGATGACCTCTTAGGATACCAAATGCCAAAATTTGGTGTATGAATTAGGTATCTCACTATCTTTTTTACAGCCTTAAGATGACACTCTTTAGGGGCCGCTTGATATCATGCACACACGCACACACTTAGCATAATATCGGGACGAGAGGCAATAGATATAACAATGAACCAATCATAGAGTGGTAAACCTTTTGGTAAACCGGTTTGCCATCCTTAGTCAAGTCAAGATGTCCACTAGTAGGCATGGGTGTTTTCATACCTTTGCTTTCTTGCATGTTGAACTTGTTGAAAAGATCTTCAGTATACTTTGTTTGAGAAACAAAGGTACCTTCCTTATTTTGCTTGGTTTGCAAACCAAGGAAAAATTGAGTTCACTCATCATAGACATCTCAAACTTCTCCGACATTAGCCTTCCAAACTTTTCACTAAAGTGGGGGTTAGTAGAACCAAATATAATATCATCCACATAAATTTGGCACACAAATAGTTCACCATTAACCCTTTTAGTAAAAAGTGTATAATCGATCTTCCCTATTTCAAAGCCTTTTCCAATAAGGAACTTGGTCAAGCATTTATACCATGTTGTAGGAGCTTGTTTATAAGACCATAAAGATCTTTGTGAACTTAATAGACATGATTAGGTTTCTTGGGATTGACAAAGCCGGGAGGTTAGGTTGTTAGAAAAAAACTTCCTCCACAATTTCTCCATTTAGGAAAGCACTTTTAATGTCCATTTGGTATAAGGTGATATCATGACGATTGACATAAGCAAGAAATATGCATATGGACTCAAGTCTAGCAACAGGGGCATATGTCTCACCATAGTCCATACCTTCGACTTGAGTGTAGCCTTGTGCAACTAGACGGGCCTTGTTGTGTACAACTTGTCCATCTTCATCTTCATTATTCTGAAACACCAACTTGGTTCCAATGACATTGTGATTGTCTTCGTGCTTTTCAACCAATGTCCACACTTGATTCCGCTCGAAGTTGTGTAGCTGTTCATGCATAGCATTCACCCAATCTAGATCCTCAAGAGCTTCTTCTACCTTCATAGGTTCAACACTAGAAATGAATGAGTAGTGTTCACAAAAAATAGCCAAACGAGTTTTAGAGCGAGTAATCCCCCCAGTTTGAATGTCATTGAAGATTTGTTCGACGGGATGGTCTCTTGTGACTCTTGCTCTAACTCGTGAAATCTTTTGCTTGGGTTGGGGTGGAACATCCTCTTCATTTTCTTCTTCTCCTTCTTCATTGTTGTTGGCGTTGTCGTTCTCTTGTGGAGGTGGAGAGGGAAGTCGAGGTGGTTCATCTTGTTGTACTTCCTCGTTTTCTCCGTCTTGACGTGTTCCACTTGTGGATGCCTCCAAATCAAGTTGTGGTTCACCTTGATGTGAAGTTGAGGCTTCCACTTGGATGTACGAAGTACTCTCCTTCACTCATTTTGGGCGAATCTTGCCAATGGTCAAATCTTTGATTGCTCCCGAAGGATCTTTGTCTTCTACATCAATTGGCAATTGATCTACTTGCGAGCCATTAGATTCATGAAATTTCAAATCTACCGTCTCTTCAACCTTTCGGCTGAAATTGTTGTAGACACGATAAGTGTGAGAGTTTGAGCCATAACCGAGTAGGAAACCTTCATGAGATTTTGGAGCGAATTTCAAGCGACGATGCTTACCAAGAATGTAACACGTTGAGCCAAATACTCGAAAGTATCCAACCTGGGGTTTGTTACTGTCGGTGGGAACGACACCTATGGGATCACAAGAATCCCTACTACGGTTGCGGGGCGCGGGGTCGTGAGAAGAGCGGATCAAACAGATAGCACACGGTTCCTTTATCCAAGTTCGGGCCGCGAGGATGTGTAAAACCATACTCCTACTTTGGTGGATTGTTTATCTGTGTTCTTGAACTAGCAATGGGGCGTGAGGAGCTCCAAAAAGCCGAATCCTCCTCCTGGTCGCCTTGGGCCTTCTTTTATAGGGAAAGGGTTTGCCACAGTGGAACACAGGAGGTGGAAAGGGTACAGTGATGCGAGGTTATCCCTCGCATTACATGTCAAGGCGCATTTAATGCGTCTTGCTTAGGTGTCCTTGCTTTATCGGGGATGGGGGAGAGCCATGTCTCGTCCGTTGCCGCTCCCTCTTGCGTCGACACGCGCCCTGGCCAGCGGTGCCCGCGGTGCCATGTAGGTAGGCAGGCAGCTGTGTTGGCGCAGTGGTGGGTCTCCACGAAGATCCGCATGTCGCCACGCAGGTGTCTGCCCAGCTGGTTGGGTCGGCAGCTGCATGCGAACGGCGGTGGAGGTCTGATTGGCGTGGGCGTGATGGTTGCCCTACGGGTGGTCTTGGCAAGGGCCTTGTCGGGGCCCCGGCAAGGGCCTTGCCGCGGCGCCTGCTGTCATCCCCGGCAAGGCTCTTGCCGGGGGCCTTGTGGTCCTCCTTGGCTGGGATCCCGCCAAGGATCATCATCTTCTAAAGTGTGTATCTGATCTTGAATGTCTTCACAAAGATCTGCATGCCACCATGGGGATGTCTCCCGAATCCTTGCCCCATGGGGGCAGTGGACTCAAGGGTGACTCGCTCCGTAGGTGTGGGGCGAGCTGCCACGGCAAGGGTCTTGCCGGGTTTGCTAAAACCGCCTCCCGGCGAGGATCTTGCCGGGGGAGTCCGCTTCGTCCCCTTTGCTCTTTGTGACCTTGGTCTTGGCGTCGTTCTGCTTCTCTCGAGCTTCGGCTTTACCTCGGCTCACCTCCCTTGCCTTGCTCAGTGTGGTGGTGCCCGTGGCTCAGACTGCCCATGCACATTTATAGGGGTACAAAAGGTGTACCCCTCTTTTTGTACACCGACAGGAGCCCCCGGGCCTGGGCCACACGTAAGCGCAATCGCGTCGTTGGGCCAGACCCAAAAACAGTGTGCGGGTAGGCGGGGCGGTTTTTACCGCGGTAAGTCTCTTCGCGTGCTGCACTTCCCACGCTTCCCGCGCATGGCGTGGCGTGAGGAGGCGTGCGTGACGTGGGCGGCATACGCGGGGTTGCTTCCTGCGGGCATGCGTCACATCACAGTTAATGTGAAAGGAGCCGGTTCGCGCCTTCCCCATAAGCGGAGGGAGGTGTGGGGGCGCGGCCCATTTATTGAACGGGGCCGAGGCGTGGTCTTCAAGGCGTCCACTCCCCACGACCCATGATCACGGGGCGGGGAGAGGTTGCCTCATCTGTCCCTCGGTCCTGTGCGCCTGCCACGTGCCTCCCATGCGCTTGGGGTGGCAAACGGCGGAGGCGGGAAACCGGGCCGCCGCGGGCTGGGGCAGCGGGTCGGCCCTGGTTCCCTGCGCCTTTCGTGTCTTGATTGGCCGAGCCCCCACTCCGTTCCTTTATAAAGAGCGGGGGGATGGCGTCCTGCATTCTTTCATCTTCTCCTTCCTTCAGCTTCTGCTCCCCCTTCCATCTGCCATGGAGAGAGGGAATCCTGGTCCTTCAACGGTGGCAGCGAGGGTCGCCGCTCGACAACGCGTCCCTCCTTCTCCTGCACCTGTGGTGGCAGAGCCAGCCGCGAGGGGAAGGGGGAGGGGGCGAGGCCATGGGCGAGGCCGAGGCACTCGGGGAAGAGGTGGACGGGGCGGCGCGCCGGCCTCGCCTCCGCCAGCAGTTCCTCCCCCCATGGAGGGCCACCTTGGGGATTACCCTTGCGAGTTCTTCGTCAGGCTGCGCCGGCCGCCTCGTCGTTGCCTTCGTCTCCCGACTCCATTCGGACGGGAGATGGAGCTGGATCCGCCGGAGTCATTGCGGCTGCACATGAGGGGCTGTGGGATCAGCGGTATGCGGGTTCGCGTCGACTTCCCAGCCCCTCACGTGATGTATCTTCGTCGGGGATGGAAGACGTTCTCTCATATCCACCGCTTGACGGAGGGGCTTACTCTCCATTTCAAGCTGATGGAGGGCGGGCTCCTCTCCGTCAAGGTCTTCGGGCTCTTTGGGACCCGTGCAAGGTGCTGCGTGGAGAGCTCTTCTGATAGCGAAGACTCCTCCTCGGGCGGGAGTGACGAGGAGGACGGCGGCAGCGACGACGAGGGTAGCAGGCGGCAGGATGACGGGTCCGACTAGGTGTCAGGCGACGCTCCATGTGGCACCGGCGACCCCATCATCCGTGTCGCCGGCTCCCTGAACTTCTCGGGGTCGTCTCCTTGGGCGGCTGGCGTTGGGAGGCTGTGGAAGAGGAAGAGGGCAAGCGGCAAGGCCGTCAAACCGGAGTACGCGGGCACCGACGCCTTTGACGCGTGCTGACGTCCTGCCGCCTCGTCTTTGAGCTCTGCTTCCGGCGCTGCCATCACCATCCAGCCATCGAACGACCATCGAGATGTTCTCTTGGTGTCTTCTGCCACCCATAGCTCGCCTAGGCGCCCCTTTTCCCTTTTTCGCCTCCTTGACCTGCCTCCTGAGGAGAGGGACAAGAAAGGGATTACGGGCACCTTATCTCTTTTTAGTTTGTAAGCCTTTGGGCCTTGGCTGAATTTAAAACTTGTAATTCCATCATTCATGTTTTTCATTCCCTATGGACTATACCTGAGTGGAATGTTTTTAATGAAAAAGGGATGCTTGCCGGGTCATTTGTTTGCGGGTAGAACCCACGACAAGGAGTAAATCCTTGATATCTCTAAGATAAACATTTCCTTGCCCAGCAGCAGGCCTTGTCGTCTTCCCACGTCGCTCGACCTTTCTCGCGCTTTTGGCGGAGGCAGGGATGAGGTGGGTTCAGGCTCCTTGTTTCATCCTCTCGCTGCCGCGACTACGACCAAACCTGGCCCCAGGAACGAGCCCTAGGGCCTAGAGTTTAGGGGAGCACGGTAGCTTTAGGAAGGAACGAGGTTTCACATACCTCAGTCCATAAGAGAATGCATGATAAGGGATGAAGAACTTATCTGAAGCCGTAGCCCCCGGAAACTTTGGTTTGCCGTGGGTGAATCTTTGCACTTGCAGCCCCCGGCATTACTGGCTTGTCGGGGTCTAGATGCTGGTCTGTCCCTCTTCTCTTTTTTGTCCTCAAGTGATCCGGCAAGGATATCTGTGAGTCCTGCGAACCAAAGAAGACAAAAGAACGGCAAAGAGATGCACACTCGACCTCTAAGCTAGGGGTTAGTCGCCACTAAGCACTATCAACCCTAACCAAGGACGAGACTCGACCTAGCATGCATGCTATAACTTAGGGCGCCAGCGCTTCATTTATTTGTGCTCAGGGTCTGCGCCTGGCTTTGTACAAAGGGTTACATGCATCATCGGCAATGCTTGTACAAAAGGTGGCTTGCCGGGGGGCCCGGCAAGCCGCGCCTCACGGGTAAAACTTGCGAAGATGCTCAATGTTCCAGGAGTTACTCATCGGAACGGCATCTTCGGTCTCCAGGCGGACTGCGCCGGGCCTGGTGACTCGTATTACCCGATAAGGGCCTTACCACTTTGGCGTCAACTTGTTGGAATTCTTGGCCGATTGAACGCGCCGAAGGACAAGGTCGCCTTCCTCAAGGCTTCGGGCATGAACCTTGCGGCTCAAGGCTTGCTGGTAGCGTGCTGCTCTCACAGCTGCCCGAAGACGATCTTCCTCAAGGAGCACTGCGTCATCTTGCCGCAGTTGCTCTTGCTCAAGCTCATCATAAGCAAGCACTCGAGGTGACCCGTATATGAGTTCAGTGGGGAGAACTGCTTCTGCCCCGTATACTAGGGCAAAGGGTGTCTGGTCGGTGGCTCGATTTGGCGTCGTCCTGATCGACCAAAGAACCGCCGGCAACTCATCAATCCAGCGCCTTCCACTCTTGTACAGCCTGTTAAAGCTCTTGGTCCTTAAGCCTCACAGTACTTTAGCATTTGCCCTCTCAGGTTGACCAATGCTTCGCGGGTGAGCAACGGAAGCGAAAAAGACTTTGCTACCGAGGTCTTGGGTATATTGCATGAAGGTGCGGCTTGTGAACTGTGTGCCGTTGTCGGTGATAACCCTGTTGGGTACGCCAAAACGGCACACTAGTCCCTTGAAGAACTTAACGGCTGACTGAGTTGTGACCTTCCTCACTGCCTCCACCTCCGGCCACTTTGTGAACTTGTCGATTGCAACGTACAAGTACTCAAAGCCCCTGACAGCGAGGGGGAAAGGGCCCAGTATGTCAAGCCCCCAGACCGAGAAGGGCCAGGAGAGAGGAATGGTTTGAAGGGCTTGAGCTGGCTGATGAAGCTTCTTTGAATGGAACTGACACGCTTCACATCTGGTGACTAGCGTCGTCGCATCGTGGAGGGCGGTGGGCCAGAAGAAGCCTTGCCGAAATGCCTTGCCGGCAAGGGCCCTTGACCCGATGTGGGATCCACATATGGCTCCGTGTATCTCTGCCAACAGCTCCAGTCCTTCCTCTCGAGGGATACACTTCAATTTCACACCGTTCGGCCTCTTTCTGTATAGGACGTCATCGACGAACTGATACATGGTAGAGCGACGGGATACTTTTTCCGCTTCTTCCTGCTCCTCAGGAAGTTCCCCTGTTTGGAGGAATCAAACGGTATGCTGTGCCCACGTTGGAGCCTGGGGCTTGACGGCGAGGACTAAAGGCATTTCCTCCGCTATAGGAGTGGCTGTCTCGACGACAAGAGCTTGACACTCCGCCGGAGTTAGCCGTCCCGTGGCGGGCTCAGTGTCCCCGGCAACATCCTTGCCGGCGGCTCCGGGGAGCTCGGCGGGAAAGTACTTGCCGGGCCCTGATTTCCTCCTCTTGCTCTGCTCTGTTGATGGATCAACGGATGGCTAAGTTAGCTGAAGCACAAAGGTACCTGGCTCCATAGGTAGCTTGAGGGCAGCGCGTTTTGACAGGTAGTCGGTGATATCGTTCTCCGCTCGGGGAACGTATTCAGCCTGTATACCGTCGAAACGCTCTTCCAGCTTTCTCACTTCATCGACGCATGCCTTCATCAACGGGCTCTGGTAATCCTTGTTGACTTGCTTGACGACAAGCTGTGAGTCACCCCTGACGATGAGTTTCTTGATTCCAAGGTCCGCCGCGATCCGAAGACTGGCAAGCAGCCCTTCGTACTCTGCCGTATTGTTGGTTGACGCCTCCCTGGGGAAGTGCATCAGGATCACGTACTTGAGGTGCTCTTCGGTGGGCGCGACAAGCAGTACGCCAGCCCCGGCGCCTTGTAAGGAGAAAGCTCCATCAAAGTACATGATCCAATCGCAACTTGCCTCCTTGCTGGGGAGAGAAGTCTCTTCGGCTTCTTCGTCAGGCGTTGCGGTCCATTCTACGATGAACTCCACCAGGACTCGGCTCTGAATTGTCGAAGTACTTTCAAACTTGAGGCCAATGCTGGACAGCTCCAGTGCCCATTCCACAATTCTTCTCGTTGCATCTAGATTGTGCAATATCCGTTGCAGAGGGAGGCAAGTGACGACAGTGATCTCGTGTGCCTGGAAGTAGTGATGCATCTTCCTCGAGGCCATAAGAAGGCCGAAGAGCAGTTTCTGCATGCCGGAGTACCTTGATCTAGCTCCCTGCAGGAGGGAACTAACAAAGTAGACCGGGTGGTGCATCATTTTCTTCTTCGGCGGCACTTCAACTGGCTGTGTTGTCTCTGCATTGGTGGTGTCGGGCTCTGTCGCTGCCATTACCTCGTCGTCAACCTCTCTCTGCGCCACTAGTGCGGCGCTGACCACCTGGTTCGTTGCCGCTGGGTATAGCAGCAACGGCTCCTGTGGCCTAGGCGCAACTAGTATCGGCGCGGAGAAGGGGTACTTCTTCAAATCTTGCAATGCTGCTTCGGCTTCTGGCGTCCACTCCATCGGACCCGCCTTTTTCAGGATCTTGAAAAAGGGAAGGGCACGCTCGGCAGACTTGGAAATGAACCTGCCCATGGCAGCGATGCAACCAGCAAGCCGACGCACATCCTTGAATTGCTTGGGTGCTTCATTCTGCTCTATAGCCTTGATCTTGTCCGGATTGGCCTCTATCCCATGTTGTGACACAAAGAACCCGAGAAGCTTGCCGGACGGGACGCCAAAGATGCACTTATCAGGGTTCAGCTTGAGATTGATCTTGCGCAGGTTTGCAAATGTTTCTTGCAAATCTGGTATGAGGGTTGCCCTGTCCTTGGTTTTGACCACTATGTCATCCATATAAGCTTCCATATTTCTATGGAGCTGGGGTTCAAAACCAATCTGGACCGCCCTTACAAACGTTGAACCAGCACTCTTCAACCCGAAAGGCATCCGCATGAAACAATACGTACCACATGGGGTGATGAATGTTGTTTTCTCTTCGTCTTCTCTTGGAATGAAGATCTGGTGGTAGCCGGAGTAGGCGTCGAGGAATGACAACAGATCACACCCAGCCGTGGAGTCAACAATATGGTCGATGCGCGGCAACGGGAAGGGGTCTTTAGGACAAGCCTTATTGATATCTGTGTAATCAATACACAGTCTCCAATTCCCATTTGCCTTGCGCACTACGACCGGATTGGCCAACCACGTTGGATGGAGCACTCCTCTTACCAAACCCGCTGCTTCCAGTTTCCGGACTTCTTCTGTGATGAACTCTTGTCGTTCCAACGCTTGCTTTCTGACCTTCTGCTTGACGGGCCACGCATGAGGACAGACAGCAAGGTGGTGCTCAATCACCTCCTTGGGAACGCCGGGGATGTCGGAAGCTTTCCATGCAAACACATCGAAATTCGCCCGCAGGAAGGTGACGAGCGCGTCTTCCTATTTGTCGTCAAGGGTGGAGCTTATGGTGAAAGCTCCTCCCATGCCGTCCTCATTGACAAAAACCTTCTTGGTTCCCGGCGGTATGGCCCTGGGCTTCTTGTTTCCACCGGTGGAGCTCTCTGGCACATCCTCGACGGCAGCGCTACACTCTGAAGAGGTGCGCTTGCCGGAGTGGGTGTCTGAGGTCTCACCGGTCTTCTTCTTCTTCTTCCCTCCCGGGGTCCCAGCGGCAGGAGCAAGTGCCCTGGTGGCGGCAGCTGTTGCAACTGCTTGCTGGTATAGTTGGTCAGCGCAAATGAGCGCATCTTTCTTATCGGAGGGGATGGTCATGATCATCACAGGTCCTGGCATCTTCAGGGTGTTGTAGGCGTAGTTTGACGCCGCCATGAACTTGGCCAGCGCTGGGCGGCCAAGGATCCCGTTGTAGGGCAAGGGGATCTTGGCAACATCAAACACGACCCTCTCCGTCCTGTAGTTCAGGTCGCTTCCAAAAGTCACGGGCAGCGTGACCTTTCCCTTGGGTTGGCTTCTTCCCGGGTTGACCCCCTGAAACGTGCCCATCTCTTCGAGGTCTCCATCAGGAATCTGCAGCTTCTCGATCACGGCAGGCGAGATCAAGTTCAGACCGGCCCCGCCATCGAGTAGCATCTTCGTCACCTTGAGGTTGCGTATTGTTGGTGAAACCAACAATGGCAAGCACCCGACCGCAGTAGTGCAATCAGGGTGATCCTCAGTGTCAAAGATGATAGGTGTGCTGGAACACTTCAGCGGCCTTTGGGCATCAAACGATGGCTCTGCCACTGTAATCTCTCGCGCCCACTGTTTAAGACGGCGGTGAGAAGTATGCAGCGAGGCGCCGCCATCGACGCACATGGCCTCTATAGCTTTCTGAAACTCTTGGTCACCGGATTCGTCGTCCTCTTCGTGATTGTTGTCTTCTGGCTTTCTGTCACGGCCCCGGGCGGGCCTCTCCTATTGTTTATCTTTGCCGCGACGGCCCGCCTAGCCGTCACGCTTCTTGCCGGACCCCTCAGCACCGTCTTGGCCCTTCTCATTGTACCGCCTCTCATACTCAGCCCTCTGCTTTTCAGCAAGGAGCTCAACCTGTCGGCAGTCTTGGAGAGCATGGCCTTTGGTGTGATGGATCTTGCAGTATTGCTTGTCGGAGTTTCCTAGCTTCTCGGCAGCCGCCAAGGCCCGGCAGGCGAGACATCCAGCAATTTCCTTGCCGGGGTCATCTGCCTTGGTTTTCTTGGCAGAGCCGGTGCCATCAGATCCCTCGACGGCAAGCACGGCTTTACCTTTGCGCTTCCTGTTGCGGCGCCGGCCCTTCTTCGCAGGGGCGGCAGTATCCTCATCTGAGGAGTCGGTTTCCACGTCGGCATCTTCGCCGGGATACTTCCTTCCCTCTTCAGCTCGGGCACATCTATCAGCAAGAACATAGAGTTCTGCTACATCTTTCACCTTGTTCATTGCCAGCTCTTCGTGCATCTTGCGGTTATGCACGTTCTGATGGAACGCGCTAATGATGGCGGCAGGGTGAACATCAGGGATATTGTACTGTATCCGGCTGAACCTCTATATATACTTGCGGAGACTCTCGCCTCCCTTCTGGGGAATGGCGTGTAGGTCGCTTTCTTGGCCATGGGCTTGGTGGCCTCCAGTAAAGGCGCCCACGAACTCATGGCACAAATCCGACCAGGAGGAAATAGAGTCTACCAGCAAGTGCATCAACCATGACATGGCGTTGGGTATAAGATCCAACGGAAAGTAATTCGCAAGCACCTTATCGTCACGGGCTCCGGCAGCTTGCATCGCGATGGTGTAGATGCTGAGGAACTCGGACGGGTGGGTCTTGCTGCCGTACTTTTCGCCCACGTCAGGTTTGAAGGTGCGGTGAGTGGGACACTGGAACTGCCGTAGCTCACGGGTAAAAGCCGGACAACCTACCTCGTAAGGTAGGCCTCCAGGGCTCTCCGGTGCCGGGTGGTTCACAGCAGGCCCTGCTCGCCTGTCCGATTGGTGGCGCGCTCCGTGCCGGTGCTCGATAGTGGTTCGAGCATCTTCATGTTCTCGTTCCCGAAGAACTTGGCGCTGGTCACAGTGGGTCCGCAGGTCGGACGATGCTATGGAGATTTCGTCGCCCGTATCGTCGCGACGGGCTGGCGTCCGCGGTACCGGGCAAGGAGGAGGCGAGTGCACCATGGTCGCGGCGCCGCCGGCTTTCGTGCCACTGGTGCGTGGGACTCCGTCGGAGCATCGACCCGGGGGCTCCACCAGACTCGGTTCGTCTTTGTTGGCCACCGCAACAAGGCTTCGGATAGTGGCTCTCCATTCGTCGAGTTTCCCTGTAATGGGAGGAAAATCGAGGAGCAACTGCGCGCGCTAGGGCTTCTGCTGGCGTTGGTGGCAGCGAAACCTGCACGGATCGCGACGCGCTTCGACTACTGACCATGTTAGAAGGAACTCTATCACGACCCCGCGGTCGCATGCCATCTTCACCAGCGCCTCGGCGAGCGGGCATGTCTTCTACATCCCGGGAGTGGCGCTCGGGGCTCTTCCAGCAGCGACGCTCGGGGTCTTCGGCGTGATTACGCCGTTCGTCGCACGCCACTTGAGAGGAGCGCCCCGTCGGCGCCTGCATGGGCATCTTGGAAGCCCTTGCGTCGCCTTTGGGTGGGGTGGCAGCGATCTTGGAAGGCCCCGCGCCACCCGCGGAGGGCCTGGCTCCGTCTTTGGATTTGGCGGCATGCGGCCCGTTACCAGGCGCACGAACATCGCCGCCTCTCAAACTCCGACTGCTGGGACGGCGTTGGTGTTCACGAACGGCGCCCCGGGTCCTTTCTGCGACCAGTCCGCTGCTCGCCCGCATCGGGACGGGATGTCCGGCTTCCGACGGGCCAACCACCACCGTCGTCTTCTTCTTGGGCGCCATGACGGTGAAGAAGCGTCGAACTAACTGCTAAAGCCGATTCTCACAACTGCGCCCCCTACCTGGCGCGCCAAAGATGTCGGTGGGAACGACGCCTATGGGATCACAAGAATCCCTACTACGGTTGCGGGGCGCGGGGTCGTGAGAGGAGCGGATCAAACAGATAGCACACGGTTCCTTTATCTAGGTTCGGGCCGCGAGGATGCATAAAACCCTACTCCTGCTTTGGTGGATTGTTTATCTGTGTTCTTGAACTAGCAATGGGGCGTGAGGAGCTCCAAAAAGCCGAATCCTCCTCCTGGTCGCCTTGGGCCTCCTTTTATAGGGAAAGGGGTTGCCACAGTGGCACACAGGAGGTGGAAAGGGTACAGTGATGCGAGGTTATCCCTCGCATTACATGTCAAGGCGCATTTAATGCGTCTTGCTTAGGTGTCCTTGCTTTACCGGGGATGGGGGAGAGCCATGTCTCGTCCGTCGTCGCTCCCTCTTGCGCCGACACGCGCCCTGGCTAGCGGTGCCCGCAGTGCCATGTAGGTAGGCAGGCAGCTGAGGTGGCGCAGTGGTGGGTCTCCCTGAAGATCTGCATGCCGCCACGCAGGTGCCTGCCCAGCTGGTTGGGTCGGCAGCTGCATGTGAACGGCGGTGGAGGTCTGATTGGCGTGGGCCTGATGGTGGCCCTGCGGGTGGTCTTGGCAAGGGCCTTGCTGGGGCCCCGGCAAGGGTCTTGCCACGGCACCTGCTGTCATCCCCGGCAAGGCTCTTGCCGGGGGCCTTGTGGTCCTCCTTGGCTGCGATCCCGCCAAGGATCATCATCTTCTAAAGTGTGTATCTGATCTTGGATGTCTTCACAAAGATCTGCATGCCACCACGGGGATGTCTCCCGAATCCTTGCTCCATGGGGGCAGTGGACTCAAGGGTGACTCGCTCCATAGGTGTGGGGTGAGCTGCCACGACAAGGATCTTGCCGGGTTTGCTAAAACCGCCTCCCGGCAAGGATGTTTCCAGGGGAGTCCGCTTCGTCCCCTTTGCTCTTTGTGGTCTTGGTCTTAGCATCGTTCTGCTTCTCTCGAGCTTCGGCCTTACCCCGGCTCACCTCCCTTGCCATGCTCAGTGTGGTGGTGCCCGTGGCTCAGTCTGCCCGTGCACAGTTATAGGGGTACAAAAAGTGTACCCCTCTTTTTGTACACCAACAGTTACCGATGGGAAGCTCGTATGTCGTCTTGCTAAGAAGCTTGTGAAGATATAGTCAATTTGTAGCATGAGAAGCTATCTCAACCGCTTCCACCAAAAAATGTCTTGGCGTCTTGTATTCATCAAGCATCATTCTTGCCATCTCGATAAGTTTCTGGTTCTTCCTCTCAACAACTCCATTTTGTTGAGGCATTTACATAGCCAAGAACTTATGTGAAATCCCTTCTTCGTCAAGAAAGGTATCCACATTGGCATTCTTGAACTCCGTTTCACTGCCGCTTCGAACCTTCTTGATCTTCACTTCAAATTGGTTTTGGGCCTTCCTAGCGAAGTTCTTGAAGATCTTTTGGACCTGCGATTTATCATCAAGAAAGAACACCCAGGTAAATATAGAAAAGTCGTCAACAATGACCAAATCGAATGAGTTACCGCCGAGACTCTTGTAGGCGTTGGGATCGAAAAGATCCATATGAAGTAGCTCAAGCGGTCTTCTCGTGGTCATGATGTTCATCGCGGGATGACTTCCTCCAACCTGTTTTCCTGCTTGACAAGCACTGCAAAGTCTATCCTTGTCAAATATGACTTCTTTAACGCCAAGGATATGTTCACCTTTAATAAGCTTATCGAGATTTCGCATGCCCACATGACCTAACCTTCTATGCCATAACCAACCTTTAGAAGATTTACCAATTAAGCAAGTGCGAGGTTGAGCTTTCTTAGTGAAATCAACAATGTATAGGTCACCTCTACGAATACTGGTAAAGACCATATTATGATTATCTCTTCGAAAAACTTGGCAATCTACTTCAGTAATTAGAACATTGAAAACAAAGTCAGCTAGTCTAGATTTGGAAAGTAGATTATAAGCAAAAGATTCAACGAGCATAACATTTTGAATAGAGCTATCATGGGAGATGGCCACCTTACCAAGGCCAACTACCTTACCCTTGGAGTTGTCACCAAAATTGACATACTTGCGGGGACCGTCGTTGTCAACAAGCTCACGAAACATGTCCGTATCTCCGGTCATATGATCAGTACATCCACTATCAAGAACCCATTCCTTTCCTCCGGCCATGTAACCACGAAGTTAGCCATAAGGCAAAAGTGTCTCATTGACTCATCAAGATCAAAGTCACTATCATCATCCTCATCATAATATCCATGTTCAACACCATCATGTGAATGGTCATCAGCTAGAGAGAGTGCTTCATTAGATTTATGACCATGACAATGTGCATGTTTATGAATTCTAATAATTTGTGAAATGATGCTACTAATGACTCCAACATCTCCTTTGGCACACATAAGGCCACAGAGCTCAAATAGACAATCATCAAATTTAGGATCACTAGGATCCATATTTTGAAAAGCAATGGACTTTTGAAGAATCTCATCTAGATTTTTTCAAGGAATAGTTTGGATAGCGCTTCTCAAGATATTTCCATATAGTATAAGCACATTCAAATGTAGGCAAGCGTACAAGCAAATTTCTAGGCAATCCTATAATGATAAGATCAATAGTTCTAAGATTGCGGGTCATGTCCTAATACTCATCGGGGGTAGGATGCAAGGGATTAATGGGGGGAACATGAGGAATAGTAATATACTTGTTCACATCATATTCATTGAAAATCTCAAGCATCTCATTCTTCCAAGAATTATAGAACTCTCATTCGAGCATATGCACTCTACGTCTAATACTCCCGATTGTAGACTCATCCATCTTCCTCCAATGGTGACTAAACCAGAGCAATGGAGACCAAAGCTCTAATACCAATTGGAAGGATCGAGAAGAGGGGTCTAGGGGGGGTTAGACCCCCAACAAGTAAAGGTGACGATTTTTAGGTTCTTTGAGTTAAGGTTGAGTTTTTAGCACAAGTTTAAGCATTCACAATACATTTCAAGCAAGCATGACAAGAGTATATGCAGCGAAAGGAGTAAAGCATGCTAATTGCAAGAAAGTAAAGGGATGGGATTGGAGTGTGCAAACACAATGAAGACACAGAGATTTTTGGCGTGGTTCCGATAGGTGGTTGATATGTCTCCAACGTATCTATAATTTATGAAGTATTCATGCTGTTATATTATCATTCTTGGATGTTTTACAATCATTTTATAGCAATTTTACATCTTTTTTGGGACTAACCTATTGAGCCAGTTCCTAGTGCCAGTTGTTGTTTCTTGCTTGTTTTTTACATCGCAGGAAATCAATATCAAACGGAGTCCAAACACCGTGAAACTTTTTGTGGGTTTTTATGGACCAGAAGACATCCAGTGGGCCAGAGAAGCACCTGGTGGGTACCCCGAGGGGGGCACAACCCACCAGGGCGCGTCTGGGGACCTAGGCGCATCCAGGTGGGCACAACCCACCTCGGTGGCCTCCCGCACCCCCTCTTTGCCCTATAAATTGTCAAATATTCTGAAAACCCTCGGGGTAAACTTAGATCAGGAGTTCCGTCGCCGCAAGGCTTTGTAGCCACAAGAAACCAATCTAAACCCCGTTCTGGCACTCCGCTGAAGGGGAAATCATCATCGGTGGCCATCTTCATCATCTCGGCGTCCACCTCGATGAGGAGGGAGTATTCCGCCCTCGTGGTTGAGGGTTTGTACCAGTAGCTATGTGTTTACTCTCTCTCTCTCTCTCTTTCTCTCTCTCTCTCTCTCTCTCGTGTTCTTGAGATGTCACAAACTTGATGTATCGCAGGCTTTGTTAGTATAGTCGGATCATATGGTGTTTTACCCTCTCTATCTTGTTGTGATGAATTGAGTTTTCCCTTTGAGTTTTTGTTTTATCAGATTGAATACTTTTATGGATTTGAGAGCACTTGATATATGTCTTGCATATGGATACTCGTGGTGACAATGGGGCATCGTATTGATTCACTTGCTATATGTTTTGGCACTCAACTCGCGGCTTCCCGAGGTGACATTGTGGTAATCTATGCATAGGGGTTGATGCACGTTCTTGTCTTTGTTTCTCCGGTAGAAATCTTGGGGCACTCTTTGAATTTATTTGTGTTGGATTGAATATTATGAATCTGAATTTGCTTTCGTGTTATTTTAGTACAAACTCTTGGTTAGATTGATTAGAAAGAATAGCTTTGAGGTGGTTTAATACTCTAAAAACAATTCCATCTTATGTTCTTCGTCTTATTAGCATTGTTGAGAGATTGCACTAGTGAAAGTACGAACCCTAATCCTTGTTTTCAAACATTGCAATACCGTTTGTGCTCACTTTTATCGATTGCTACCTTGATGTTTTGATTTATTCAGATTACAAAAATATATTTCTACCATCCATATTACACTTTTATCACCATCTCTTCGCCGAACTAGTGCACCTATACAATTTTCCATTGTATTGGGTGTGTTGGGGACACAAGAGACTTTTTATTATTTGGTTGCAGGGTTGTTTGAGGGAGACTATCTTCATCCTACGCATCCCATGGATTGATAAACCTTCGGTCATCCACTTGAGGGAAAATTGCTACTGTCCTACCAAACTCTGTGCTTGGAGGCCCAACACGTGTCTACAAGAATAAAGTTGCATAGTAGACATCAAGCTCTTTTGTGGCACCATTGCCGGGGAGGTGAGTGCTTGAAGTTATATCTTGAGATCTTGCAATTGAATCTTTTATTTTCTTGTTTTGTCACTAGTTTGGTTTATAAAAGAAAACTACATAAAAAAGATGTTGAGGTTGCATCATATTATTGATCATCTTTATAATATCTTTCTTGAAAATGATGGATCGGAAAATTGTGCTCAATTGTTAGAAGAAGTCAATAAAATGCTTGGCACAAAATATTTGAATGATGAGAATGATTACAATGTTGTTAGTATGAATTCTTCGAATATCCAAATTGCTAACGACGATTGCACAAGTCATGACAAAAATGTTTCTTATAAGCACGTTGTCGGCGTCCTGTGTCAGAGTAATGGGCCACGGGTAGGTTAACCCGAGGCCCAGAACCTTTCAAGACATCGGGGCTGGCTGCGCCCCTCAAGGCACCAAGATGAAGTGCCGCCTTTTGGTGGCCGGCTGGAGGAATAGCCGGCTGCCCGTAGACGGCCGAGTCCTAGAGACCGATTTCAGGAGAAGCCGACTTCTAGTTGGCGGCTTCTAAAGAAGCCGGCCCCTAGCACTCGGCCCGTGGCGCCAACGAAGCCCGCGCCCTCATCGAGAAAGACAAGACAGGGAGTGGCTACAGTATAGCCCATCCCCCGCCCCCGATCCGGGGACGGGCGTGGCCACAATGCACCGTACCGACGGGAATCTCCGCCCGGCACGGCACTGTTGCCACACCACTCCTGACATCACCACAAGCAGGCGGAGCCCTGTTCCCATGACGGCCTCTCGATACGGCCCAAGGACGACATGCCCCGCCAATAAGCAAGATCCCGGAAGACGGCTAGAGCCCCACCAGTCGGACCCGAGGGAGGTCGGCCCCCATCAGTCGGCCCGCCCCTTCCTCGGGACCCACGAGCCATTAACCAGACGAGACGCAGAGTGGCTACAGTAATCGCCCGCCCGGCGGCGCAGCTGTAGCCAGGATCCCCCGACCAAGCCTTCATCACTAGTGTCACAGCTACAGTGATCAGCAGCCGACAAGACCCGCTAGCGGCGGAGGCGGCCTGTCGGCCCCGTACCAAACCAGTCGGCGGGGCCCACCAGGCGGCGGGCCACAGCAGCCGGCGGAGAAGCCGGCGGCCAAAGAGACTGACAGCCGGGATTAGAGCCTCAATTTTCTCCTTTTCATTGTCATTCGTTTTAGCATGATTAATTGACGTTTCATCATAGGATTCATCACTAGAGTTGTCAACAAGTAAATCATGATCGCCTAACAAGTCATCTTCATCACTATTAAAATCAACATACTCAGGATGAGTTACCTTAGGACCTTTGGCCATGAAGCATCTTCCAATTCCTTCATTGGGTGAATCAAATATGTCATAGGAGTTGGTTGATACAAGTGCTAGTCTGGCAACACCTTCATCTTGAGTATATTAGGAGTCGGAGTGATAACTTCTCTCGGAGTGGTTGTCGGAGTCGGAACCGGATACCCATTCACCAACATGAGCTTGATGTCTTTGTTTTGTGTAGCTCCTTGATGATCTTTCCTTCCTTTCCGAATCCTTGCTTCTCCGTGAGTATCTTCGTTCATAACGATCATCTCTACTCCTTCTCTCTCGTGATGGTGATTCCTCTCTTTTGCTTCTTCTTTTTGGAGAATCTTCTCTTCTTTTATAGGGAGCCGTACACTCATTGGAATAGTGTCCGGGTCTTCCACAATTGTAGCAATTTCTCTCTCGACTAGAAGATCTTTTGTCATTGTAGGACCCTGACTTGGAGCTTCTATCTTTGCTTCTACACTTGTAGAACTTGTTGAAGTTCTTCACCATTAAGCTCTGTTCTTCATTGAAGTTTTGTTTCTCATTTGATGATGTGGGGGCTTCACATGAGGCTTTGTAAGCACCACTTGATTTGTTGTGAAGTTCCTCTTTATCCTTGAGTGACATCTCATGAGCAACAATTCTTCCAATGACTTCCGTTGGCTTGAGATCTTTGTAATTGGGCATCATTTGGATCAATGTGCACACGGTATCATATTTTCCATCCAAGGCTCTTAGGATCTTCTTGATGATGAATCTGTCGGTCATCTCTTCACTCCCTAAGCGGGCAATCTCGTTTGTGATGAGAGCGAGCCTAGAGTACATTTCAGCGACACCTTCACCATCCTTCATTTTGAACTTGTCAAGTTGACTTTGAAGCACATCCAATTTGGATTCCTTGATGGGGTCGGTACCTTCGTGCATATCAATCAAGGTATCCCAAATTTCCTTTGCATTCTCAAGACAGCTGATTTTGTTGAATTCTTCGGGGCACAATCCGTTGAAGATTATATCACAAGCTTGAGCATTGTATTGTAGCATCTTCAACTCATCCGCGGTAGATTCACGGTTTGGTTCTTTCCCATCGAAGAAGTCACCTTGCAAGCCAACACACACAATAGCCCAAATGGCAGGCTTATGTCCAAGAATATGCATTTTCATTTTATGCTTCCAACTAGCAAAGTTAGTACCATCAAAGTAAGGACCTCTACGGTGATAATTTCCCTCGCTAGACGCCATACTCTCCTGGGTTGTGAAACCAAGGCTATGACCACCAAAAGCTATGGAAATCAAAGCAAATGGAGACCAAAGCTCTGATACCACTTGTAGGATCGGAAGTATGTCTAGAGGGGGGGTGATTAGACTACTTGACCAAATAAAAACTTAACCTTTTCCCAATTTTAGTTCTTGGCAGATTTTAGTAACTTTAGGACAAGTCAAGCAATCATCACACAATTCAAGCAAGCATGCAAAGAGTATATAGGCAGCAGAAAATAAAGCATGCAACTTGCAAGAATGTAAAGGGAAGGGTTTGGAGAATTCAAACGCTATTGGAGACACGGGTGTTTTTCCCGTGGTTCGGATAGGTGGTGCTATCCTACATCCACGTTAGGGGAGACTTCAACCCACGAAGGGTAATGGTAGCGCGAGTCCACGGAGGGCTCCACCCACGAAGGGTCCACGAAGTAGCAACCTTGTCTATCCCACCATGGCCATCGCCCACGAAGGACTTGCCTCACTAGCGGTAGATCTTCACGAAGTAGGCGATCTCCTTGCCCTTACAAACTCCTTGGTTCAACTCCACAATCTTGTCGGAGGCTCCCAAGTGACACCTAGCCAATCTAGGAGACACCACTCTCCAAGAAGTAACAAATGGTGTGTTGATGATGAGCTCCTTGCTCTTGTGCTTCAAATGATAGTCTCCCCAACACTCAACTCTCTCTCACAGGATTTGGATTTGGTGGAAAGAAGATTTGAGTTGAAAGCAACTTGGGGAAGGCTAGAGATCAAGATTCATATGGTAGGAATGGAATATCTTGGTCTCAACACATGAGTAGGTGGTTCTCTCTCAGAACATATGAGTTGGAAGTGTAGATGTGTTCTGATGGCTCTCTCCACGAATGAAGAGGAGGTGGAGGGGTATATATAGCCTCCACTTAAAATCCAACCGTTACACACAATTTACCAATCTCGGTGGGACCGAATCAACAAACTCGGTCGGACCGAAACGGTAAACCTAGTGACCGTTAGAGTTTTTCGGTGGGACTGACATGCATCTCAGTAGGACCGATATGGTTAGAGTTTGGGCATAACGTAATCTCGGTGAGACCGATTACACAAACACGGTGAGACCGATTTGGTAATTAGCTAACCAGAGAGTTGGTCAGGCAAACTCGGTGGGACCGATTTGCTCTTTCGATGAGACCGAAAAGTTACAAAAGGGAAACAAAGAGTTTGCATTGCCATCTCAGTGGGACCGATCCGCTCTTTCGGTGAGATCGAAAAGTTACGAAAGGGAAACAGAGAGGTTGCAATCCCATCTTGGTGAGACCGAGATCCCTATCGATGAAACCGATTTGCTAGGGTTTTGGCAGTGGCTTATGACATATGAATAACTCGGTGGCGCCGGATAGAAAGAATCGGTATGACTGAGTTTGGCTTAGGGTTTAGGTCATTTGTGGATATGGGAAAGTAGTTGAGGATTTTGGAGCATATCATTAAGCACATAAGGCAAAGAGCTCATTAAGCAACACCTCATCCCTCCTTGATAGTATTGGCTTTTCCTATGGACTCAATGTGATTTTGGATCACTAAAATGTAAAATGAAGAGTCTTGAGCTTTTGAGTTTGAGCCAATCCTTTGTCCTTAGTATTTTGAGGGTTCCACTTTCACCATTCATGCCATGCCAATCATTGAGCTTTCCTGAAATAGTTATCTTGGAATATCATTAGCTCAATGAGCTATATGTTGTTATGAATTACCAAAACCACCTAGGGATAGTTGCACTTTCAATCTCCCCCTTTTTGGTAATTGATGACAACATATAGATCAAAGCTTCGACAAAAGATAATAAGAATGAATTACATCGTCGCTTTGAGAAGTATGTGATAAGTAAGAGCTCCCCCTAAATTTGTGCATATATAAAATTTTCTTTGGACTACAAATGCACAAGAACTTAGAATTATGGGTTACTCTTCCATGTCACATACATCTTGGTGGAGCGCTCAAAATGATTAATAATGAAATACATGCACTCATCACCAAGGCAAAGTGAATGATCACATAAGATAGATAAGATATATCAAAACATGCATAAGTGTAGCTTATGATCAAACACATGATCATCAATGTCTCACAAGCATATCAAAGTATCTCAAGCAAAAGCAAACAATGTTTTAAAGACCACCAAATAAAAGCAAGAGAGAAAAGCAACACACACACTCTCTCTCTCTCTCTCAGCCTATGATCTATACATTTTTCTCCCCCTTGGCAACAAGTTACCAAAAAGTTCCTAGAAAATGCATAGTGCTAGATCGACACTCAAGCTTGATCTTCAGGTGGTGGTGGAGTCTGGATCACTCCAAGGACGAAGGCTTCCGTAGACGTTGTTGGAGTTGGAGCTCAAGTGGATGCTGGAGCAGGTTGGGTTGGTGCTGCGGCTGGAGCTGAGGCGGTTGCTCTTGTGTCAGGAACTGGCACTGCAGACGACCTCGGACCTCGTGGCACTCTAGCAAATGCATCTGTGGTTGTCTTCCCTCTCCTCTCCTGCATGTCATCTTGGAGTTGCTCCACTGCAGTCTAAATTTCTGTCACCTTGATGTCCAAGTCATAGAACTTCTGTTCTACGATTCTCTCTAAGCTTGCCTGGTTCTGAGTTAGGTTGGCCAAACCTTTCTCAATCCGCAGGGTGGATGCAATTAGGTAACTAAGCTGCTCTTGCTTGGTTTTCAAGAAGTATTCAGATGTCTCCTCTTGAGTTGGCATCCTTGCAGCTTTCTCCTTCCTTGCCTTCTCCTTTTGTGCTTGTGCATGGGCTGAAGATGGTTCATCTCTGTTCATCACAACCTCATTGTCTTCAAAATCAGGATGAATAGGCAGATGTTCCTTATCCAAAAGATATATGCCAGTGCCCATCTTGGAGTTGATCAGTTCCTGGATCTGAGGGGCATATCCACAGCTCCTCTTCTGGTCTGCTGCAGTCCTCTTGATTGTTTCAATCATAAGGCTCATGACTTTGAACTTCTGAGGCACATCAAAGATATGAAGCAAATTGATTGCATGGCCTCTGATCATCTTGTGATCACCTGACTTGGGCAACAGAGTGTGCCTTAAGATCCAATTGATGGTTGGCAATCCTGACAGAAGATAGTGTACAGATCCATACTTGAAAGTTTCAAGTGCCTTGTCAGGGATCTCTTTGTACATGTTGATCATGGAGTTGTGGTCCATCTTCTTCTTGGAATAGACATCCAAGTCATCTTCATTTTCCTCTGGGGCATTGTTCAGTTGTGCCCATTCAGCAACAGTTGATTGGTACCTCGTACCTTCAGACATCCGGACAATCCTCCCATCTGGGTAAAAATGTGCTGTGGAGTAGAACTGCATGATAAGTTCCTCATTCCACTTTGTGAGCTTTTGCCCAACAAAGTCTGCTACTTCACACGCCTTGAAGCTGTCCTGCACTCCAGGGTAGTGCTCTTCCTTGTCTTTGATGTATTGCCAATCAACCCATCTCATGTCACATACAATGGGCTTCTTGTCTAACAAGACTGTCTCATAGAAGTCCTGTTGTTCCTTAGTATGGAACCTGTAGTCTACAACAGTCCTTCTCCTGGTAGCATAGGGATCCTCTGCTCTCCATTTTCTCAATCTAGAGTCTCTCCTGATTTTCATATCCTCGGCCACAGGATGAGCATCATTATGGTCTGGGATCTTGGGCTTCAATTTTCTCAACACTTGGCCTTCCTCTTCTTCAGCAGGTTTAGGCACTGGGGCCTTGTTTTTCTTAGATGTTGGGATGCTTCTTGTATTCCTCTTTGGTTTTTGCTTTGGAGCTTGCTTTGGGGCTTCCTTGGGCTTGGATGTAGCTGCCCCTGATCTAATGGCATCACCCATCAGCTGGGGTGCCTTGGGTGCTAGTGTAGCACCTTCCTCTTCCTCTTCCTCTTCTTCATCAGAAGAATGTTGTTCAAATTCAGCCATAGGATCTACTTTCTTGCACCATCTGCCTCTTTTTCTTTCTTTCTTCTCTACGGCAACAACTGGTTCTTTGGGAGTGGGCTTCTCAGGAATCTTGGTTGAGGCTCTGGCCTTTGGCATTGGTTGCCTGCCTGCTGGCCTTTTGACCTTTAAGCCTGGCTTGGTGCTCTGCCTTGAACCATGCTCTTTCTTGAGTACAACTTTCTTTGAAGTTGCTTCTTCCTCTGCCACATAATCTTCATCCTCTGAGTCTGAAGTTCTCTTCTTTCTCTGTCTTGTGGCAGCTTTTGGCAGATTGCTAGGGGTGTTCCTGCTGCCATCATCTGAGTAACTAGAGGGACTAGTGCCCTCACTCATGTGCACAAGCTGCTCTGACTAATTCTGACTATCACTTTGGTCTGACATGATGAACAAGCTGACTGCAGACTGCTGACCCTGTGAATAGTTTATAGATGAGGTAGAGTGGATGAGCATCAGAAAATGCAGAGATTTTTGCAAAAGAATGATTCAAAAACTTAGTTTTAGTTTCCCACAGAAAGCATCTCGGATCTACCGATTTCTAAACTAGGTGATACCGAAGCAGCATTTGGAACCTTAACTAGTGATTTTGGTCAGACCGAGTCATAGTTCGGTGGCACCGAGACTGCTAGGGTTTCACAAAGTTCAAAAATCGATCACACCGATTAGTTACACTCGGTCAGACCGAGTTTCACTTGTGCAATGGCATAGGCCAAATCGGTGGGACCGAGTTTTTCAACTCGGTGGGTCCGAGATGGTTTCGGCGGAAACCTAACCCTAAAATTTTCAAATCAAACCTAATCTATGAGTTCTTTGACTGGATAGAAGTTTATCAAACGTGGCAAGAATCATTATGATCACAATGTGCTAGGAATCGGATTGGGGAATAGCACAAAGATCGAGTCCATACCCTAGTTCGGCGGAGACTCGCTACGGCGGCAATGGCGGGGTTGATTCCCGTTGACGGCGACGGAGACCAGCGACTGGAGGCTGCTGGCGGCGAGGAGACGATCCGGAGACCACGTCGGCAGAGTGAGCTATCGCGCGGGCGAAGGGGTTCGGAGAAATTTCCAAAATTTTGCCCGTGTCTATATATAGCCCGACCCTGTCGGTGTGACCGAGTGGAACAACTCGGTGGCACCGAGATGCAAAACTGTGTACAGTTATTGCAACTCGGTGTGACCAAATAGTTCAAATCGGTTGCACCGAGATTGAAAACTTAGATCAACTTGATGACCTCGGTAGGACCGAAAGTGGGGTATCGGTCAGACCGAGAATCACAAAAAGGTTTTGGAAGTTTAAGTCTATGACGAATCGGGGACTCCGAGTGCTCCTCACACAGAGTGGTTCGAATTTGACTTGATCAATTTTGTGATGTAGCATGAATAGAGTCTGAGACGAGAAAAGCATAGATAGCTAGAGGGGGTTCTTAGGCATTCTTGTCCATCCACTTGGCAGAAGAACAATAAAACCAAACAATCGAAACAACAAGTGGATGTCCTCGAATGAGTAAAACATGCAACCAACATGCTCACACAATGAAATGGCAATTGAAATATGTGACAAATCATGCACAACCAATTCTAGCATCTATCAAGCAATTGGCGATGACTAGGTCATCTATATATGAGTATATTGACTTAGGAGTCAAATGAGAACATTTGATCATAGGTCATACTCATCGTTTAAGCTCAAGTGGGGTTACCACTTTTACATAAAGCATTGTTGTGTTCACATCATTAGAGTTGCTTTAGCTCAAGTCTTAGAGTAAAGCTCCCCCTAGATGTGATATCCCCTCGAAGAGGGATGAACTAACCTTGGGTTTTGTCGATGATCACTTCATGTAGATGTTGAAGATGTGGATGCTCAATGTTGATGTAGATCACTTGAAGCTATACTTTTGAGTGAATTGCACTTTCAATACCTACATGGGTTAGTCCCACAAGGAACAAGCAAGTATATCCATAGACATAGAGTGATGCACATACAAGATGATGTCTATGAAAGCTTTTAGGTTACCTTGTCCCTTGACTTACCAACAAGAGGGTTTGTGACTCCTTGAACTAGTGCAAGATGTGGAGGTTGATTGCACTTGTTCTTGCCAAAATGATAAGAGTGAAGTTTGTTGGCAGAGTCACCCTCAAGAAATCTCTAGTTCTTCTTCTTTTGGATCCACACCATCTTGATGGGAATCCTTGGAGTTGTAGTCGTACTTGATGAAGTGGAACTTGAAGTAGTCTTGGGAATCCACTTGACTGAGGTCTTAGGAGCTTCTTCAAATGCATCTATTTCCTCTTGAAGCTTGTCCTTGCCTTTTTGCTTGTAGTCTTGTGGTGGAAGATCATCTTGAGTTTGTGTCCCCTTGAAAGAAGTTGGATCATACTTCTCTTGTTGAGGAACAAACTTTGTCTTGGGGTATTGATCTTCTTCCCACTCAACTCCATTGGCATTGAACTTTCGTTCAAAACCAACACCTTGATTCTTCCGGTGCCTTCCTTGCTTGCGTACAATCTCCTCGAATTGCTTACTTCCGGCAAGGCTTTTGTACACTCCTTTCTCTATGATTCCCTTCAATAGGCTATTTTCTTGCTCAAGTGTAACTTTGCTAAGAGACTCATTAGTGGAATCAAGAGAACTACTAGAAGCAACAATATTGGATTTAACATGATCATTGTTACTACTAGAGGAAGAATCCTTTTTCTTCTTGTTACTAGACTTGACTTGAGGCATGTAAGTGGATAAGAGTAAACGCTTGGCAATGTAAGAAGAACTTTTCTTACAAAGATCATCATTGATAGCTTTTAATAACTCATGCTCTTGCTCAAGGTTGAGCTTTTCAAAGCGTAATTTCTCATGTGTTCTTAAAAGTTCTCGATGATCTCCTAAGATAGTTTCATGAGCTAACTTAAGAGTGTTTAGTTCTTTAGTTAGAGCCTCAATCTTCTCCTTATCATTGTCATTCGTTTTATCTTGATTAGCATGATTAATTGACGTTTCATCATAGTATTCATCACTAGAGTTGTCAACAAGTAAATCATCATCACCTAACAAGTCATCTTCATCACTATTGAAATCAACATACTCGGGGTGTGATACCTTTGGGCCTTTAGCCATGAAGCATGTTCCAACTCCTTCATTTGGTGAGTCAAATATGTCGTAGGAGTTGGTTGACACAAGTGCTAGACCGGCAACACCTTCATCTTGAGTATATTCGGAATCGGAGTGATAACTTCTTTCGGAGTGGTTGTCGGAGTCGGAGCCGGATACCCATTCACAAACATGAGATTGATGTCTTCATTTTGTGTAGCTCCTTGATGACTTTTCCTTTCTTTCCGAATCCTTGCTTCTCCATGAGTATCTTCGTTCATAACGATCATCTCTACTCCTTCTTTCTCTAGATGGTGATTCCTCTCTTTGGCTTCTTCTTTTGGGAGAGTCTTCTCGTTTCTTGTAGGGAGCTGTACACTCATTGGAATAGTGTCCGGGTCTTCCACAATTGTAGCAGTTTCGCTCTCGACTAGAAGATCTTTTGTCATTGTAGGACCTTGACTTGGAGCTTCTATCTTTGCTTCTACTCTTGTAGAACTTGTTGAAGTTCTTCACCATTAAGCTTAATTCTTCATTGAAGATTTGCTTCTCACTTGATGATGTGGGGGCTTCACATGAGGCTTTGTAAGCACCACTTGATTTGTTATGAAGTTCCTCTTTATCCTTGAGTGACATCTCATGAGCAACAATTCTTCCAATGACTTCCGTTGGCTTGAGATCTTTGTAATTGGGCATCATTTGGATCAATGTGCACACGGTATCATATTTTCCATCCAAGGCTCTTAGGATCTTCTTGATGATGAATCTATCGGTCATCTCTTCACTCCCTAAGCCGACAATCTCATTTGTGATAAGAGCAAGCCTAGAGTACATTTCAGCGACACCTTCACCATCCTTCATTTTGAACTTGTCAAGTTGACTTTGAAGCACATCCAATTTGGATTCCTTGATGGAGTCGGTACCTTTGTGCATATCAATCAAAGCATCCCAAATTTCCTTCGCAATCTCAAGACGGCTGATTTTGTTGAATTCTTCGGGGCACAATCCGTTGAAGAGAATATCACAAGCTTGAGCGTTGTATTGCAGCATCTTCAACTCTTCCGCGGTAGCTTCACGGTTTGGTTCTTTCCCGTCGAAGAAGTCACCTTGCAAACCAACACACACAATAGCCCAAACGGCGGGGTTATGTCCAAGAATATGCATTTTAATTTTATGCTTCCAACTAGCAAAATCAGTACCATCAAAGTAAGGACCTCTACGGTGATAATTTCCCTCGCTAGACGCCATACTCTCCTAGGTTGTGAAACCAAGGCTATGACTACCAAAAGCTATAGAAATCAAAGCAAATGGAGACCAAGGCTCTGATACCACTTGTAGGATCAGAAGTATGTCTAGAGGGGGGTAATTAGACTACTTGACCAAATAAAAATCTATCCTTTTCCTAATTTTAGTTCTTGGCAGATTTTAGCAATTTTAACACACGTCAAGCAATCTCACACGATTCAAGCAAGCATGCAAAGGAGTATATGAGCAGCGGAAAGTAAAGCATACAACTTGCAAGAATGTAAAGGGAAGGGTTTGGAGGATTCAAACACAATTGGAGACACGGATGTTTTTGGCGTGGTTCCGATAGGTGGTGCTATCGTACATCCACGCTGATGGAGACTTCAACCCACGGAGGGTAACGGTTGCGCGAGTCCACGGAGGGCTCCACCCACGAAGGGTCCATGAAGAAGCAACCTTTTCTATTCCATCATGGCCGTCGCCCACGAAGGACTTGCCTCACTAGCGGTAGATCTTCACGAAGTAGGCGATCTCCTTGCCCTTACAAACTCCTTGGTTCAACTCCACGATCTTGTCAGAGGCTCCCAAGTGACACCTAGCCAATCTAGGAGACACCACTCTCCAAGAAGTAAAAATGGTGTGTTGATGATGAACTCCTTGCTCTTGTGCTTCAAATGATAGTCTCCCCAAGACTTAACTCTCTCTCACAGGATTTGGATTTGGTGGAAAGAAGATTTGAGTTGAAAGCAACTTGGGGAAGGCTAGAGATCAAAATTCATATGGTAGGAATGGAATATCTTGAGCTCAACACAAGTGTAGGTGGTTCTCTCTCAGAAAATGTGTATTGGAAGTGTAGGTATGTTCTGATGGATCTCTCCATGAATGAAGAGTGGGTGGAGGGGTATATATAGCCTCCACACAAAATCTAACCGTTGCACACAATCTGCTAAACTCGGTGGGACCGAATCGTTAAACTCGGTCGTATCGATTTAACAAACCTAGTGACCGTTAAGAATTTCGGTGGGACTGAGATGCAACTCGTTAGGACCGATATTGTTAGGGTTAGGGCATAACGTAATCTCGGTGTGACCGATTACACAAACTCGGTGATACCAATTTTGGTAATAAGCTAACCAGAGAGTTGGTCAGGTAAACTCGGTGGGACCGATTCGCTCTTTTCGGTGGGACCGAAATGTTTTTTTGACTGAACACTGTGAGGCAACAGCCCCACAGCCTTTTATTAAAACTTGGCCCAAAAAACAAGTACAAAGGAGTTCAAAGGTAAGACTAACTAAGAAATAGGAAACCTACCTATACCTGTACAAATATACAAATATACAAATATACAACAGCATGTGCCACATGATTAAGGCAAAGCTTGAATCCAGTGTAGGAGAGATTGCTTGACCGAGGCCTTCATCCTATAGGAGTGCAGAGTAATGTCATGGATGAATTTGGCTTTCCATCTGCCAAACGTTGGCCTGATATGCTTGAAGATCATGTCATTCCTCGTGGTCCAAATACTCCAGACAGCAAGGTACACTACTTCAAAAAAGAAGGGGTGGTTGAAGCTTCTCTTGGCAGCCAGGATACATTCACGAGGAGCTAGCCCAGCATACCTGTTAATCTGCAGATAATTCCAAACTCTGGTGCTGAAGGAACGTTGGAAAAAAAGATGGTCTCTGTCTTCATGCAAGTGGGCCACACACAGTGGGCATAAATTATCATCCTCCATATCCATTTATTTTCATAACACACTTGCTCTTCCATATCCATTTACAGGGATCATCATCAGGTAAGTGAGCATGGGCCATAATGTAAAAACTCTTGGCAGAGTATTGACCATTACCAGGTGTCCAAAACCAGGCATCAGGTTCAAGAGGCCTCCTTTGCAGGGTTGATAGTTTAGAATTTAGAGACACCAGTTCATCCATTGCTTCCTGGGATAATGGCAATTGGAAGTAGGTTGAGATATTAAAATCCTCAATGAAATTTCTGACCGAAATCTTATCATCCAGTGTGAATGAAAACAACCTAGGAAATCTCTCTTTAATTGGTTGGTGGCTTCCACCCAAGATCCATGTATCATGCCAAAAGAGAGAGCTGTTTTCATCATAGATTGTAATAATATAGTGGTTTCTATAAATGTCATTTAATTTCATGATATCTCTCCACCAAAAGGATCCACATTGAACTGTTGCATGAGGGACCACTCCATTATAGTAAGTGTCCCAGATCAAGGAAACCCATGGTATATCAGCCTTGTCGTAAAACTTGTGTAGGTGTTTGGTGAGCAAGGCCTTGTTCTGGATTGCAAGATTTATTATACCCATGCCTCCCTTATCTTTTGGTTTACAAACCATTGGCCAGGCAGCTAAGGATTGTTTAGGTGTATCAGAGTTCCCCCTCCATAAGCATTGCCTCATAATTCTCTCAAGCTGATTAATGATAGCAGCTGGCAAGCTAAGACTGCAAAGGAAATATATTGGCAGAGAGGTAAGAACAAACACTAGCAGTTGCAGTCTAGCCCCCTGGGAGAGGAGGGAGGAACTAGCAGAGAGTCTTCTTTCCACTCTGTCTACCACAGGCACTAGATCTTGCACCCTTGGCTTTGTGGTGCCCACAGGTAAACCTAGATAGGTGAAAGGAAGAGACCCAACCTGACATCCAAATATTGCAGCCAATCTATTAGTTTCTTCCTGTGAGACATTAATTGGCAGGATGCAAGACTTCTGAAAGTTGACTTTCAAACCAGTTGATTTGGAGAAAGCCAGCAGCATTTGCTTGAGAGCTAGAAGTTGAACTTCATCAGCTTGTGTGATTAACAGGGTGTCATCTGCATACTGGACTATTGGAAAATCCGGGTCATTGGAAGGAATGGGGAGATTAAGTAGTCCCTGTTGCAGCATTTGGTTGACCACAGATTGGAGGAGGTCAGCAGCAATGACAAACAGAAGAGGAGAAAGAGGATCTCCCTGCCTAACACCACGTTTGCAAACAAATTGTTTACCAGGCACACCATTCAATAAGATAGAAGAAGATCTAGATGACAATAGTTCCTTGATCCATCCAGTCCATTTTGCATCAAATCCCTTATATTTCAACATCAGCAGAATCAGGTCATGTTCAACAGTATCAAATGTTACGAAAGGAAAACAGTGAGTTTACATTGCAATCTCGATGGGACCGATCGCTCACTTCGGTTGGACCGAAACGTTACGAAGGGAAACAGAGAAATTGCAATCCCATCTTGGTGAGACCGAGATCCCTATCGGTGAGACCGATTTGCTAGGGTTTGTGGCAGTGGCTATGACATGTAAAACTCGGTGGCTCCGGATAGAAAGAATCGGTGGGGCTGATTTTGACTTTAGGTTTGGGTCATATGTGGATATGGAAAGGTAGTTGAGGATTTTGGAGCATATCACTAAGCACATGAAGAAAGAGGCTCATTAAGCAACACCTCATCCCTCCTTAATAGTATTGGCTTTTCCTATGGACTCAATGTGATCTTGGATCACTAAAATATAAAATGTAGAGTCTTGTTCTTGAAGCTTGAGCCAATCCTTTGTCCTTATAATTTTGAGGGATCCACTTTCCTCATCCATGGCATGCCATCCATTGAGCTTTTCTGAAATATTCATCTTGGAATAATGTTAGCTCAATGAGCTATATGTTGTTAGGAATTACCAAAACCACCCAGGGATAGTTGCACTTTCACTAAGGAGCCCATGCTCTTCTACATCGCCGCCACCAGCCGAGTGGTCAGCACAGTCATAGTGGTAGAGCGCAAGGAGGAAGGCAAGGCACTACCAGTCAAGAGACCGGTGTATTACCTGAGTGAAGTGCTGTCAGCTCCCAAGCAAAACTACCCCCACTACCAGAAGATGTGCTACGACGTGCACTTTGCCGCCAAGAAATTGAAGCCGTATTTTCAAGAGCACCCAATCACTGTGGTCTGCACATCTCCACTGGCTGAGATAATTGGAAGCCGGTATGATTCAGGCCGAGTGGCCAAATGGGCCATCGATTTGGCCCCCTACACCATCTACTACCAGCCTCGCACCGCCATCAAGTCACAAGTGCTGGCCGACTTCCTCGTCTACTGGGCCGAGACCCAGTACCTGCCGCCAGCGCCCGACTCCACCCATTGGCGGATGCATTTTGATGGTTCCAAGATGGGCACCGGTTTGGGAGCCAGCATAGTCCTCACCTCTCCCAAAGGCGACAAGCTCTGATATGTGCTGCAAATCCATTTTGCCGCCTCCAACAATGTTGCTGAATACGAGGCACTCATTCACGGGCTCCGGCTTGCCAAAGAGCTCGGCATTCGCCGGATCCTGTGCTATGGTGACTCTGACTTGGTGGTCCAGGAGTCGTCAGGCGACTGGGACGCCAAAGATGCAAACATGGCGAGCTACCGCTTCCTCGTACAGCAACTCAGTGGATATTTTGAAGGGTGCGAGTTTCTCCATGTGCCAAGAAATGACAATGAGCAAGCAGATCCCTTGGCACGAATCGGCTCCACCCGTCAGGCACTATCGACCGGCGTCGCCCTACAATGCCTCCTCAAGCCGTCTATAAAGCCATCGCCAGAGTCAGATTTTATCTTCGTGTCGGCTCCTCCTGAAGCAGTCAGATCCGACTAAGAGCTCCAGCAGCTGGCACGGGAATTCTGGCAGGCGGCCCAGGGGCCACGGCAGTCGCACCCGGCCCGGGGACTTCAGAACCCGGCCCGAGGACTACAGCGGTCAGCCCGAGGACTTCAGAGCCTGGCCCGGGGACTGCAGCAATCGGCCCGGGGACTTCATCAACTCAGCAACCGGCAGCGGCAGCTGACTCCAACCCGCCACCTCCTGGCCCAACCGCCCTTGTGCAAGTAGTAGTCCTAGCAGTCGAAGAAATCACAACACCTTCATGGGCCCAGCCCATCCTCAACTTCCTGGTGCACAAAGAGTTGCCGACTGATGAGATCTCGGCCTGACAAGTGCAACGCTGGGCAGCAGCATACACCATAGTCAACACAGAGCTTGTGAGGCGCAGTATCACTGGTGTCTATCAGCGCTGCGTGGAGCCGGAGCAAGGCCAAGCAATCCTCAAAGACATCCATCAAGGCGAATGTGGCCACCAAGCGGCTTCAAGAGCACTTGTCGCCAAAGCTTTCCGCCATGGTTTTTTCTGGCCGACTGCTCTAGAACACACCAAAGACTTGGTCCAGAAATGCAAAGGGTGCCAGAAGTTCCGTTCCAAGCCACATCAGCCGGCTTCTACACTCAAGACTATCCCCATTACCTGGCCCTTTGCTATCTGGGGCCTGGACATGTTGGGACCATTCAAGACTACACGAGGTGGCAAGACTCATCTGCTTGTCGCAGTAGACAAGTTCACCAAGTGGATAGAAGCAAAACCAATCAAGAAGCTGAACGGTCCGACTGCTGTGACTTTCGTTTCCGACATCACCATCCGGTATGGCATACCACACAACATCATCACCGACAATGGCACAAACTTTGCCAAAGGCGCCTTGGCCCGTTTCTGCGCGACGCAGGGCATCCGACTGGACCTAGCGTCCGTTGCCCATCCGGAGTCAAACAGCCAAGTAGAGCGAGTAAACAGCCTCATCTTGTCCGGCATCAAGCCCCGACTGGTCGAGCCTCTGGAGCGTCCGGCCGGCTGCTGGCTCGATGAGCTGCCAGCCGTCCTCTGGAGCCTGCGCACAACTCCGAACAAGTCAACTGGCTTCACGCCTTTCTTCCTCGTCTACTGTGCTGAAGCCGTCATCCCAACGGACATAGAATTCGACTCACCTCGAGTCACCATGTACACCGAAGAGGAGGCAGAAGAAGCATGTCAAGACGGCGTCGATCTGCTAGAAGAGGGCCGGCTGTTGGCACTCAGCCGGTCCAGCATCTACCAGCAGAGCCTGCGCCAATACTACAACCGGAAGGTCAAGCCGAGTTCTTTCCAAGAAGGAGACCTTGTGCTCCAGCTGATCCAGTGAACAGCCGGCCAACACAAGCTCTCAGCACCTTGGGAAGGCCCCTTCATCATCAGCAAAGTGTTGGGCAACGACTCCTACTACCTGATCGAGTCTCAGAAGCCTCGAGCGTGCAAGAGGGACGACTCCGGCAAGGAGACGGAGCGGCCATGGAATGCAAATCTCCTCCGAAGATTTTACAGTTGATGCAGTATGTACCACGCTGCCTTTTTTATTAAAGTACGAAGACTCCGGGTCCCCCGAGAAGAGCTCGGGGACAACCCTCTTTTATCTATGTGATAAGAATTATGCCTACGAATGTGTCATTTTCTTTATGCTGCTTGGTACCGGGTCTGACTAGTCGGCCCGGGGACTTGCCGCCTTGCACTATGAAATGCTTCCTGCAGCCGGACAAGTAATGTGTTGGCACTTAAGCCGTCTCCTGCCAGAAGCCGCAGCTTGCAGAGCGACTGTCTGGTGGGCAGGAGCAAGGTAGAAAGGGTGCCCACATGAAAAATGGCTAAGGACACAAAGGATGTACATAGTTTAAGACGGCTTCCCGGCTTCTACTTAACTTGCTAAAATAGTCTAAAAACGGCTAAGTACTTGCCTCCCCGGAAGTAGCTAAGTGCTTGACCCAGCCGCCGTCCGTAGAGCGACTGTTCGGCTGGCAAGACGGCAACCAAGGGAAGGCGGCAAAGGAAAAAGCCAAAGAGCATCAAGCAAGAAAAGATAGAACTCAGAAAAATATTTACATAGCAAAGGCCCTTGGCCAATATTCAACAAAAGTTTGAGATACACCCCGCGGGTGGAATTGTGCAAAATTAATTAGTTCGTCGAGACCGATAGACAGGTAAAGCAAAGATAAACTGGCGGCCTAAGGAGTGGCAGACGGATTCGGTGGATCGGAGGAGTCGGTGGCTCCGGTTGGTGGAGCGGCCGGCTGGTCAGTCTCCGCTTGGTCGCCTGCAGAGGTAGCCGGCTCGGTTGGGCGTGGCTTGTTGCTGGAGGCGCGGTCGAGCTGAGGCTGGCCATCCGCTCTGACTTCTGGTGCCTCCTGTTCGCCTTCCTCCTCCGCCTCGCCTTCTTCCTCGCCGCTGGAGTCGATCACCTCCGCCGAGTCATCGCCGTCTTCTGGGTTCAGCCTGAACCATTCTGGTGGTGCCTCGGCGCCGTTCTCAACCCGCTCCAGGATGAAGATGCTGGTGTGGGTGTACTCGACGATTGACGTCGCACACTTGATGAGGTCATCTTCCACGACCGGCAACTCCTCCTGAGCCTCCAGCCGGAATGTGGCTAGCTGGGCTAGACTCAGCCCATTGCACCACGCCTTGACGAATTCTGAGGCCCGACGCGTTCCAGCCCGGGCCGAGGAGCCTTTCCAGGCCTCAAGACGGCCGACCGCCACCTCCAGCCAGTCGGCAGTCCGACTAGGAGTGTGCGGTGCCGGCATGTCCGGCCTCAGGGCGGCCATCGCCTGGGCGCCGACACGCTGAAGCCGGCGCAACATCCAGTGAGCCGGCCGAAGACGGGCCTCGATGCTCAGGATCTGCTCGCTAAAGGTTCGGGGGGCGTCGCCGGCGATCTGTGCGCCGTCCGCCCTCCGTCCTTCACGATCTGCTTCAATGGCCTAATTGGCGGCATCCGAGTGACTAGGGAAGAAGTCTTCCAAGACAGAAAGCAAAGAGCTAAAGTTAGAGACGAGAAGCTAGCTCGACCAACAGCCAGCAGCTCAAAGAAGGAAAAAGAGGGAAGCTCACAGTCGACTATGTCCTCGATCTCGTGAAAGCCGAAAGTCAGCATCGCCTCGTTGTCGGTCCAGGCGGAGCGTTCGGCCGCGAACTCATCAAGGAGGCCGGTCTCCTTGTCCTCCGCCTCCTTCTGGGCCTTCTTAAGAAGCTCCGCCTGTTCTGCCAGTTGCGCAAAAATCCGGTCGCGCTCTACAGCCAGCTTGCTGCGCTCCTCCTCCTTAGCACGCAACGCAGTGTTGGATTCGCCCACCTACTGTTGCAAGGTGGCGTTGACTTCTGCGGAAGAAAAGAAGAAGGGAAGGCGTCAGTTGCCAACAGAGAAGAGGTAGAGTCGCCGGGGAGATCCGGCCCGACTGTTCAGCAGTCGGCCCGAATCTCAGGGACTACAGCCGGCGGGTATGCCAGCGCGCCCCGCGGAGAAAGGAGTCATCAAAATCAACAGAAAGAAGAACATTCACCGGGGAGATCCGGCCCGACTTCTCAGCAATCGGCCCGAATCTCGGGGACTATAGCCCGCGAGTGCGCCAGCGCGCCCCCGTTGGAAAAGGAAGAAGACTTACTCCGGCTCTCCGACAAGTCGACAACACATCGATCCAACTCCAGGACCTTGGAGTTGAAGGCGGCAGCATGAAGGTTATGATAATCCTCCAGCAAGGATATCAGCTCTCATAGCCTGCTAGTTAATGTTCCGTGTCGCCTGCTCAGCAGCCGGCGTGGAACTTGGGGACTACACCCAGTGGGTGCGCTGACGCGCCCCCACGAAGTAATACAAGAGTTAAAAACGAAGAAGCAAGAAGCATACCCAGATGGCCACTCGCGATGCCAGATACGCCTTGTTGCAGTTCTTGATGGCGTCGGTTCAGCGCGAAGTTTGGCTTGAACATCCAGCATCACCTTGTTCAGAGGGCCCATCCCGCCAACCCGCAGCTACCTAGTGGGCGTGGCGCTGGTCGCCTCGGTGTCCGGGATCGAGGATCTCGCGCCGCCAATCTCCAGCGGGCGTGGCGCCAAAGCCGCCTTTGCAAGTCGGCGACGCGTCGGTGTGCCGACCTCAAGAGTCAGGCCCATCGCCACCTCGTTTTCAGTCGGCGGCATCGGCGGGTCCGCTGGTTGCTCGCCTTGCGTGCTCCCGGACGGCGGTGGTGGAGGCACAATCACGTCCGGCATGGCGATGTCGCCACCGTCCCTTTCCATGACCGGTTGTTAGTCACCGGCCTCCCCAGTCTGCGCGACTAACTCCAGAGGTGGCGGCGCGGAGTTCAGGGGAGTGATGAAAATCGCCGACTGGCGGTGTGCGGCTTCTTCAGCCTGCTTCTTCGCCGCGTCGGCGGCCTCGGCCTCTGCCTGTTTCTTCAGGGCGGCGGCCTCCACCTTCTCCAGGCGGGCGGCTTCCTGCTCTTCGCGCACTTCTCGCGCGTTCCGCTCCCTCGCCTCCCGGAGGTCGGCGGCCAGATCGATCCGCCGAGTGGTGGTGGAAGTCTCCACCGACCCCACGATGGAGGCGGCGACCGTTTCTCGAGAGAGAGTAGAGCCCTAGATCAAGGGAAACAAGTGAAGAAACTTAGACAGAATCAAGAAGGGCGACTTCCCCCGCATCATCATCAGGCCAGTCCTCGAGGCTGGCTCCGAGACTCGAGCCGCCCGCTTCGCCGCCTCCTCCCTCGGTGTCGTCCTCCAAGGCCACCGCCCCCAAATCAGGGTCGTCGACGTCGCTCTCCGCTCGGCCGGGGAGGAATTGGTGCTCTGGCCCCGCGGCGCTAGCTGCCGGCTAGAGGAGGGGACTCTGTTCAAAGGCCGATTGGTCAGGCTGGACAGGACGAACTCGGCAACAAAGAGATAGAGAAAAAAGACAGATGACTTACCATAGGCGGGGGTTGGCATGTGAATACGGCTCCTTGCCAAACCGCCACTCTTCCGTGAGCTCGCAGTTCGCAAGATAGTTCACCATGTGAGCTACCTCTGCGTGAGGCATCTCCTTGGTGCACAGCCGACTCGGGTCCCAATGTCCGCTCATCTGGCAGATCATGTGAGGGCGGCTCTAGAGCGGGAGCACTCGGCGCGCCACGAAGGCGGATAGCATGTCGGGCCCGGTCAGGCCCTCTGACTGTGTCAATACTCGGAGCCGCGCGATGGCGGTGACTCCAAAGGGCGACAACGTCTTGGCCCGGTACGACCAGTTGGGCCGCCTCCCAGCTGGCGAGCCGACTTCATAAGCCCGCATGTTGACACAGTCGCCCTCCGCGAAGACGCTCTTCACGTAGAAGTACGACCGCTGCCACATCTTTACCGACTTGATCAGCGGGATGGGAGGAAACGGATTTTCGACCGTCGGATCCGCATCGCGATGAACGCGCCGCATTGAGCTGGCACGCCCGCGACGAGGGTGCCGAGCTTGATGTAGAAGAACTCCCTCAGAGCTCGATGGTGGGGAGGACACCGAGGAATCCTTCGCACAAGGTGACGAAGGCGGACAGCAGCACCACCGTGTTCGGGGTGAGGTGGTGCGGCCGGAGACCATAGAACTCGAGGAAGGATCAGAAGAAGCTGCTCGCGAGCAGGCCGAGGCCGTGCAGGCAGTGCGAGCGGAGACGACCTGCT
Organism: Aegilops umbellulata; assembly: GCA_032464435.1. Classification (NCBI taxonomy): domain Eukaryota; kingdom Viridiplantae; phylum Streptophyta; class Magnoliopsida; order Poales; family Poaceae; genus Aegilops; species Aegilops umbellulata. The sequence continues at coordinate 313,084,219 of CP136057.1, read as the reverse complement.
CGCCCTCCTCCGGCGCCGGGGAAATTTCCCTCTTCGGCGCAAGGCGGACCTTCACGTGGTCCTTGCTGGGCAGCCGCCGCGTCTAGCGGAGGAAGTCGATGTGGTCATCATGAACCCCGGAGCCGTCCCATGCTCCGGAGCGCGCCATGGGGGGCGTGGGGTTGGAAGATGAACTCATCGGAAACGAACCACCGCGACGCTCAACGTGGCTTGAGGGACGCGCGTGCTCCGCCGCTCCCCTTCCTCCCCCTACTTATAGGCCTACGGACTGCGAAGCCGAGGGGGCGATCATGGGATTTACTGCGCCCACGACCCCACGCCCCCACATTTATCACGGAAGTTACTGCGAGCAGTAACTCCGCGCGAACCCCAACCGCCCACCTCGGCCGCAGCGGATCCGCTCGCGTGCCGAGGCGTGGTAGTGGCGGGACTCGCCCGCCGGCGCGTCCCATCGCGAACATGAGTTAGCAGGCTGGCCCGGCCACTCGGCGCCACATGACATGCCCACAACGGGCGGCGGCCTGGAGGCTTAGCTAGCACGCCACTTGGTTCCCGCCGACGCGTTTGAAGTTTGGATAAGTCAGACTGGGCGAGCCCGACTCCTACCAGTCGGCCCGACAGAAGTCGGACGAAGCTCCACCTCAAGCACTCGGAGAAAGAAACGCTGAGGCTCCTCGGCTGCTCAGCCGTGGCACCTCACCAGCTTCGGGGACTACTGTCAGAGTAATGGGCCACGGGTAGGTTAACCCGAGGCCCAGAACCTTTCAAGACATCAGGGGTGGTTGCGCCCCTCAAGGCACCAAGATGAAGTGACGCCTTCTGGTGGCCGGCTGGAGGAATAGTCGGCTGCCCGTAGACGGCCGAGTCCCAGAGACCGAGTTCAAGACAAGCCGACTCCTAGTTGGTGGCTTCTAGAGAAGACGGCCCCTAGCAGTCGGCCAGTGGCGCCAACGAAGCCCGCACCCTCATCAAGAAAGACAAGACAGGGAGTGGCTATAGTATAGCCCACCCCCCCGATCCAGGGACGGACGTGGCCACAGTGCACCGTACCGGCGGATATCTCCGCCCGGTGCAGCACTGTTGCCACACCACTCCTGACATCACCACAAGCAGGCGGAGCCCTGCTCCTACGATGGCCTGTCGGTACGGCATAGGGACAACGGGCCCCACCAATCAGCGAGAGCCTAGAAGACGGCTAGAGCCCCACCAGTCGGGCTATAGGGAGGACGGCCCCCAGCAGTCGGCCCACCCCTTCATCGGGACCCATGCGCCATTAGCCAGACGAGACGCAGAGTGGCTACTATAATCGCCCGCCCAGCGGCGGAGCTGTAGCCACGATCCCCTGACCAAGCCTGCATCATTAGTGTCACAAATACGATGTTCAGCAGCCGACAAGACCCGAGAGCGGCGGAGGCGGCCTGTCGGCCCCGTACCAGACCAGTCGGCGGGGCCCACGAGGCGGCGGGCTCCAGCAGTCGGCGGAGAAGCCGGCGGCCAAAGAGACTGGCAGCCGGGCCCTACTCCCGGTCGGATTACCATTGTACCCCTGTTGGGTAGGCCTATATAAACCCCCCAGGGCACACATGCAAAGGGTTCCCAACCTGTTAGAACTAGACCAACCCATAGAGAAAGGAGAGAGCTAGCCTTGCCTTTTCCTACCTCTAGCAAACAGCTCAAGGAGCACCATTGTACCACTTCTGCCTTAGTGATCATGCGGAGACCCCGCAGAGCAGGACTAGGGGTGTTATCTCCTAGGAGAGCCCGGGACCTGGGTAAAGTGCGCCAGCGTTCGTGTCTACGTCTTATCCCGCTTCCAGGCACTGGGATGTTCTACTCGCTCCCACGATGATAAGCCATCCATTGGCATATGTCGCACCCAACCTTCGAGGCACCGGTACCGTACTCCAGTGTGGTGTGGTGGATTGCCCCTTGAGCCGAGGAAGAACTTATACAAGGGACGAACAGCCTCCTGAGGAGAGGTGTTCTTGAGCCCAGTGAGCTTGTGTGTGTGTGGAAGATCTCAATGGTCCAGGATCCGTCCCCTCCTACTGTGGTGGCTAGTCCTATTTATAGAGGCCCTGGTCCTGTTCCCAAATGTTGGCGGGAAGCGATCCAACAACAGCCAAATTTGAAGGCACCCAACCCTCGTGAGGGTCTTGGTCCCCAGACTTGCCTTCCTGCGGCCCGCGGCGTGGCTCCACCAGCAGCCCTGTACGGCCCATATTCACCAGCAAACACTCAAGACCCTCATGAGGGGCCAAGCCTCGTGACGCAGACGATGCAAGACCTCCTCGGGGGTGGCCTCACCAGGCTGGCTCACGAGGGGCAGAGAGATCAAGGCAAGGGGCACCTCCCGAGGTTCCTATGATGCAAGCCATGATGACCGGCGCCAGGCGGGCGCCAGTGCGCACAGTGTCCTCGTTTCCTCTTTGGTGCTAAAGAGGCAAGCATAGGCAAGGAGTCCCGAGGCATCAGGCAAAGGTTTCCATATCGGTGAAACAAGACCAAGACAAGAAGGACGGCAGGACGAAGGTCACAGTGGAGCCCAAGACGGCATCACCACCAGAGCCTTTGGTAGGCGAAGACCACCTTTAGTCAGGATAACTTGTAATAGTTGTCTCCCTTCAAATTTAGCCGTTGTGGCATCCCTTCCCGCCAGCATTTGGGAACAGGACCAGGGCCTCTATAATAAGGCTAGCCACCACAGTGGGAAGGACGGACGGATCGGAGGCAACTGATCCGGAGCCATTCAGATCATCCTCATCCACACAAACTCACCAAGCACAAGAACACCTCTCCTCAGGAGGCTGTTCTTCCCTTGTAACTATTCTTTCTCAGCCCAAGATGCAATCCACCACACCGCACTGGAGTAGGGTATTACACCACATCGGTGGCCCGAACCAGTATAAACCTTGTGTCTCTTGTTCTGTGAGTTCGACGCGCTGAGCTTTGAGATCGCGGTGAGGGCGTGAGCTAGAGGGGGAGAGATCTTCGTGCGCACCCCAGTGTTCGAACCTCGAGGGTTCTGCCGGAACCCGAAATCCGACCTTTGGCGCGGCATGTAGGGGTGCGTCGAAGCTTTCCTTCCATCAATCGACGCCCCACCACTGCAGCGCCTTGCCCCCATGGCCAGCCTTGCTCTTCCGGCTGCGATGGCGGATGCCCATGGCGGGGTCAGGGGGCTTAGAGCCTTTGCCCCTGCCTTGCGGCGGCTGTGGTGGCCGCCCAAGTTCAAGCTGGAGATGCCGCCACGTTACGACGGCGCGGCGGACCCAGCAGCCTTCCTGCTGGCGTATGAAGAGGCCGTCCTGAAGGTTGGGGGTGACGTCAAGGTCATGGCCGACTGGCTTCCCATGGCCCTCACTGGTGCACCGCGCGACTGGCTGCTCAACCTCCCAGGATCCACGGTGGCACCTTGGGAAGAGCTGCGTGGCCTCTTCGCTGTGTGTTACGCGGCGCAAGCGCCCCTCGCTGTCGCGGTCCTCCTCGGAGGCTCGCAAGTGCCGCCCTCAGACCATCACACCAAGCCGTTCTTTCGCCAGATCAGCGCCGCCTACGCACGGCAGGGGGCTCCCCTGGGTTGGGCGGCGCCCAAGGCCGACCTGACCTTGGACTCGGAGGATCACCCTGTCACCACCGTTGGCTCAGGCGTGCTCCCAATGCTTTTCACGCCCACCATCTGCAGCGTAGCCATCACCAAGATACTCATTGATGGTGACGTCGGCCTCATCGTGCTATCTGTGGAGGCTTTTAGCCTCCTTCACATACCGCTCGAGCGGCTCCGCCCCAGCAAGCCCTTCTCTAGGGTCAGCGGCGGCTCCTCCAGCCCCCTCGGGCAGACCCGTCTTCCCGTGACCTTCGGCACCTGCGACAACTATCACACTGAGCTAATCGACTTCGACATCGCCCATATTGGCCTCCCGTACAACGCCATCATCGGATACCCGTCTCTGGCTTAGTTTATGGCAGCAACCCATCCGGCCTACAACCTCATAAAGATGCCCAGGAGGAAGGACGTCCTCACCATAGTTGGAGATACCAAGGAAGCTCTATTAGCACTCAAGCTTGCTCTCAAAACCGCCGCGGCAAGCGACCGGCCGACGAGGTCATCTCTGGGGTTAAGTAGGCTGCACCAGCCAAGAAGAAGCAGTTGTTCACTCAAGATCGGGCAGAAACCAAGCAGGTGCCGGTCGAGGAAGATGTTCACTCAAGACCTTCACCATAGGTGCCAACCTTAACCCGGATCAAGAGGAGGCATTGATGAAGTTCTTGTGCACAAACAAGAAACTATTCGCCTAGGAGCCCAAACAGCTGGTAGGGGACCCAAGAGGGGTGATCGAGCATCACTTGAGGGTGTGCCCCAATGTGCGCCCGGTGAAGCAGAAGGCGCGGCGACAGTCCACGGAGAAGCAGTCCTTCATCATCCAGGAAACCCGCAAGCTGGAGGCAGCAGGTGTCATTCGCGAGGTTGGGTACTGTCGGTGTTCTGTGAATGGGGGTCCCCAGACTTGCCTGCCTGCGGCCCACGACGTGGCTGTGCGAGCGGGCCCGTACGACCCATCTTCACCAACAAGCACTCAAGACCCTCGCGAGGGGCCAAGCCTCGCGAGGCGTACGACGCAAGACCTCCTCGGGAGCAGCCTCACCAGGTTGGCTCGTGAGGGGCGGAGAGATCAAGGCAAGGCAAACCTCGCGAGGTTCTCGTGACGTGAGCCATGACGACCGAGACCAGGTAGGCTCCAGCACGCAGTGTCCTTGTTTCCTCTTTGGTGCTAAGGAGGCAAGCGCAGGCGTGGAGTACCGAGGCGTCAAGCAAAGGTTTCCATATCGGTGCAACGAGATCAAGACCAGCAGGACGGCAAGACGGAGGTCACCACCAGAGCCTTTTGCAGGCGAACACTGCTTTTGTCAGGATAAGTTGTACTAGCTGTCCCCTTTCAAATTGGCCGTTGTTGGCTCCCTTCCCGCTCAATATTTGGGGAGAGGACCAGGGCCTCTATAAATAGGATTAGCCACCACTGTAGGAGGCATCTCATCTTGGACTAGATCCATCCCATCCTCACACCCACCAAGCACAAGAACACCTCGACCTCAGGAGGCTGTTCTTCCCCTTGCAGTGTGCATCCTCAGCCCGAGAGGCAATCCACCACCATCACACTGGAGTAGGGTATTACACCACAACGGTGGCCCGAACCAGTATAAATCTTGTGTCCTTTGTGTTGCGAGTTCGTCGAGTTAGTCCTTGAGATCTTAGCAAAGCTAGGATGTGGATCGGTAGGGGGAGATCTTCGTGCACACCCCAGTGTTCAAACCTCGAGGGTTTTGCCGGAACCCGTGATTCGACATTTGGCGCGCCAGGTAGGGGTGCGCCGGAGGCTCTTCCCGGCCAGTTGATCCACCGACGCTCCGCAGTTCCGATGTCCGGCGACCCGAGGGCTGACGCCAACCACTGGGTAGCCTGGCCAGCCCGAGCGGCGCCACCTGCCCAGGAAGACCTCAACCTAATGCTGCTGGGCGCGGGCGGCGCGGCCAGGCTCCATCCACCCATACTCCACGACAAGCGCGAGCCGCTGCAAGGGCCGCAAGCCACGCCGCGGCAACGGTGCCACACACCCGGCGGGAGCAGGCGAACATGCGGGCTGCACTCACAGTAGCGCGAGAGCTGCTGCGGTGCCGGCTGATGGAGAGCGGCCGGGATGCGTTGCTGCAACACGTCGCCGAGCTACAGGACGCAGCGGCCATGGGAGCGCCGCCCTTCTGCTATCAGCTCACGCCTCAGGCGGTGACTGGATCCCACGGCGGGCCTCGGCATGCCCGCGTGCTCCCGGGTGCGCCCGGGGGCCTCATCGACATCAACGCGATCCACGATGGAGGGCGCCCTGTTGTGCCCGCACCACCCCAGATGGGTGCGGGCATGAGCGTTGCTGCACACGACCCCATTGGTGCACTGCCCTACCATCCTCAGGACGGCGTGATAGGCTGGGCGACATGGAGCGTTGGGCACTTCGGCAAGGTCTTTGGGGCAGCGGCCTAGGAGGCCTACATGCACCAGGAGTACACGCCAGAGGACGACCCCGACTCGTTCCTCGGACCAGGTTGGGAGGGGGAGGCATTAGGAGCTGAAGCCTTCCAGGAGCCGCCAGAGAGCCCCACCAACCGCGCCATCGACAACAGATACAGGGTACCACTAATCCCTCAGGGGCAAGCTTACGCTAACCATGAGTCACAGGTGAACCAGGTCACAACACCAGGCGATGGTTCTGGCACGATGATGTCCGCCCCATCAGGAGAGACCCACTGGGGGCTGTGCTGGAGGAGCCAGGAGCAAGGCCCCTCCCCGCGTTGCACGGAGCAAGGCGTTACTCGGAGGTAGCCCTCTGCCGAGGAGGCGCCGGAGAGCCCTCCCCGGCAGAGGACCCGTGCTCGCCGAGGGCGCCAATGGCATCCCCTTTGCCCCTTTGGTGTCGTCCTGGTTTCCGGTCACGCCCAACGGTGGCCGAGGGAGGCGCAAGGCAGGGCCCTCGTCTGGCGATATGAGGTAAAGCTCACGCCTGTGAAGGTCTCCGCCCATGACACTTTCACGTAATAACGAGTGGGGCTGTACACGCCCCAGAGTGTCAGGAGTGCCACCCTCGGGCCTCGGGGGCTCCCTCCCACGTCCTAGTGGCAGCACTTAGCTCCGTGCTAGTGAGAAGAGTCGAAGACAAGAAGACTAGATTAGGCGCCAGACGCGACCATTTGCTTTGGATCCCTTTTCTGTAGCCTTGCCTTCTGAATTTGGATTTGAGTTGAAGTTGAATTTTCATTGATACACGCGGGGGGGGGTGCCTTTTCTCGTTCGAGTGATTTATTGCTATCTGGTTCTTGCCTTGTCCCGGAGCTCACACTCGCTGCGTCCCCCTCACGGGCCTCTCGCAAGCAGGGTTGGGCGCAGCATATGCGCCGCGCGCGTCGACACCATGATCGGCGCTTGATTCTCGCGAGGCCCTCTCGGGCGAATCAGCAGACTCTTCAGGAGTTCCTCGAGAGCTCACGACCTCACTATCCAGTTAGGGGCTTACCCGACTAAGGTAAGCCGCAACAGCAAACTTGCCGCTAGACCCATGGATTCTCAAAGGTGCACACTCAGCTTGACATAAAAGAATAAAGGTTGCGGTTTGTATACACGAGGGCTCTCCCTCTCAAAATGCTCTTACAACCTCTAGGGCCACGCCCGAGCCTCTGCGTGGAGGACAAACAGCTGGGAAACGCGGGGATCAATCGGACATGTCGCTCGCCGCATCGCCTTCGGATGCGTTGCTGGCATCGTCGTCACCTCCGCCGGCATCATCATCGCCTTCGAGGGCACCACCATCACCATCGTCGACCATGTCGCCCTCGTTGTCGGTGTTCTGGGAACGGGGGTCCCCAGACTTGCCTGCCTGCGGCCTGCGGCGTGTCTCAAGTGGGGTCCCAGCGCGGCCCTTCTTCATCAGCTCAAGCTCAAGACCCTCGCGAGGGGCCAAGTCTCGCGGGGCGGACGACAGAAAGCTTCCTCAAAGGCAGCCTCATTAGGCAGGCTCACAAGGAGGCGGAGAGATCAAGACAGGGGTACCTCACGAGGAGCCCGTGACGCAAGCCATGACGATCGAGACCAGGCGGGCGCCAGGCGGGCATGGGCCTGCGTAGTGTCCTTGTTTCCTCTTCGGTGCAAAGGGGGCAAGCACAGGCCAAGGCATCAGTCAAAGGTTACCATTCCGGTGCAACGAGACCAAGACCAGCAGAGCAGTCGGATGGAGGCCACCGTTGTCGGATTTCGGCTTCTGGCAAACCCTTAAGATTCGAACTCTGGGGTGCGCGCGGAGATTACGCTTCCTACCTACCCGTACTCGTCCGCCTCGCAAAGATCTAAGCTACCAAAAGAACAACACAAGAGACACAGCATTTATACTGGTTCGGGCCACCGATATGGTGTAATACCCTACTCCAGTGTGGTGTGGTCGATTGCCTCTTGGGCTGATGATGATGAACACTACAAGGTAGAACAGCCCCGCGAGGGTCTGTTCTTGCCTGGGGGATCAACTGCTAGGAGGAGTTCAATCGCCCTTCTCTCTTTCCCATGCCTATCTAACTGATTGTAGGGTTGCTAGACGTTCCGATCTCCCTAGATGCCTCTACCCTGGGGGTGGCTAGTCCTATTTATAGGCAAAGGCCCTGGGCCTCTTCCCAAATATCGAGCGGGAAGGGCGCCAACAATTGGCCATTTTGAAGGGGAACATCTGGTACACTTATCCTGACTAAAGTTGGTCCTCGCCTGCCAAAAGCTCTGGTGATGATGCTGGCTTGGGCTCCATGGTGACTTCCTCCTTGTCGCGGAGCTGGTCTTGGTCTCGTTGCACCGAAATGGGTGCCTTTGCTTGATCCTCCTGCCTGCGCTTGCTCCCTTTGCACCAAAGAGGAAAGGGAGGACACTGATCGGGCTGGCGCCCGCCTGGCGCCCTTGGTCGTCATGGCTTGTGTCATGGGCACCTCGTGAGGTACCCCGCCTTGATCTCTCTGCCTCCTCGCGAGCCAGCCCGATGAGGCTGCGCCTGAGGAAGCTCCATGTCGTCCGCCCCGCAAGGCTTGGCCCCTCGCGAGGGTCTTGGGTTTGTGTTGATGAAGATGGGCCGTGCTGGCCCCCTTTGAGCCACGCCACAGGCCGCAGGCAGGCATGTCTGGGGACCCCCGTTCCCAGAACGCCGACAGTAGCCCCCGGGCCCAAGGCACGCTCGGACTTGGCCGTGCTAAGAGGCGAAGCGCCGCGGGCCCTAACAGCCTGCGGCCTTGGGCGCCGCGTGGCGGTTGATTGGACGTGGGCGTCTCCACTTCGGCATCTGCACGGATTGGACAAGTCCCTGCATGCAAAAATGGTCATGATTACCTGCGATCGTGGAGGTCAACGGTTGGCCTTCGCCGGCTATAAGTACGGAACGGCACGCGCCCTTCCAGTCCATCCCTCTTTGCTTCTCCTTCTTCTTCATGGTGCCATCGAGGAGGTTCTCTGCCATGGAGAAAGGGAAGGATCGCGAGGTTGAGCCTGCCTCTCCTCCGCCCAAGCGCGGCCGGGGGCGTCCTCGCAAGCGTCCCGCGACCACTTCGTCAGCCCTTCACGGCCGCGGGGGCGATTTCCAGCTGGGTGACGGGCGGGCAGCGGTGACCGGGGGGCATGCCTCGGTCGCGCGCCCCCCTAGGCCATGTTCTCGCGCGTCCGAGGTACTGCCAGAGTTCGTTGTGTGGTCGGCGGAGACGACTAGCACCCGGCTTCATCTTCCTCGCTTCCTCCTTGGTGAGCTCCCGGCCGGTGCCCCGGGCGGCCTCTGGCTCCAAGCAGATGGCTGCTGCAGCCGGGCCTCATGGGCTTCGCTGGAGGTCTCCGCAGCTGGGAGCCTGGCCTTGGCCCACGGCTGGCAGACGTTTGCCCGCGCGCAGGGCCTGAGCCGTCGGTGCACCTTGCACTTCAAGTTTGACGGCGATGCCACCCTCTTCGTGAGGGTGTTTGGGGAAGACGGTCGCCCCGCAGGGTGCTGCCCTGAGGACGACGACCGCGGCTGGGAACCCAGCCCCGGCGATGATGGAGAGGGCAGCGCTCGTGTGATCGGCGGCGCTCAGGGTTCCCCAAGCTTGACCGGTTCTCTCTCATGCGGTGATTCTTCCAGCGGTGGCCGCAGCCAGCCTCCACGCCGCCGTACCTGCCTGGGAGGCGGCGGTGCGTCTGCCCGCTGTCGCGCTCCGGTGAAGCGCGAGAGGGAGTCTGCCTGAGTCCTGGAAGTGGCTCGAGTCTTCCCTACAGGCCGGTGTGAGGCGAGTTGCGCCCTATTTTTTCTTTCTTTTCCTTTGTCCTGCATAAAAAGATAGTAGCATGGGGCCCCGCGGGGCGTGTTTGGGTTATCACTGTTAATTATCGCTCTGCTTTTGTTATCGTGCCTTCTGGCTTCGTGCCCATGTGTAGATAGTTTCCAACCCCAGTCGTGAGGGGGCGGGGGCGACCGACCAAGGCCCTGCGTTCATGTCGCGGTGCCCGTGGGGCACGGACTGGAGGGGTGCTCCTTCAACGGACCCAGGTCGCGAAACCTTTGTATGGCTAGGACAGAAACACTCGCGAGGGCTCCCGGCTCCCCCTTCCCCCCGCGAGGCCTTGCATAAGAGAAATCGAGTCAAGAGAGTGAAAAAGTCGAAGAACCATAAGTCAAAGGAGGCAATAACTCCAACAAAACTTTGAATGAGAATGAGCAAGCCAACTGCAGAAAGCAAATGAAAAGGCCGCGTCCGGCACCTAGTCTAGTCTTCGATGTCTTCTCACCAGCGCGGAGCTAAGTGCTGCCACTTGGCGTGGGAGGGAGCCCCAGGGCCTGAGGTCGGCGCTCCTGAGACTCTGGGGCGTGTACAGCCCCACTCATTATTACGTGAGTGTCACGGGCCGCGAGCTTCACAGGCGTTGGCCTTCTTCACAGGCTCCGGGCCTTTCTCAGGGGGAATGAGCTTCACGGGCGTTTGCCCTCTTCACAGGCTCCGGGCCTTTCTCAGGGGGAATGAGCTTCACGGGCATTTTCCCTCTTCACAGGCTCCGGGCCTTTTCCGAAACGCGACAGCTTCACAGGCATTCGCCTTCTTCACAGGCCCTGGGCCTTTTCCCAAAAGGATAATCTTCACAGGAGTTCGCCTTCTTCACAAGCTCTGGGCCTTTTCCAAAAAGGATAGTCTTCACAGGCGTTCGCCTTCTTCACAGGCTCTGGGCCTTTTCCAAAAAGGATAGTCTTCACAGGCGTTCGCCTTCTTCACAGGCTCCGGGCCTTTTCCAAAAAGGATAGTCTTCATAGGCGTTCGCCTTCTTCACAGGCTCCGGGCCTTTTCAGGGGTAGAACCTCCGGAGGTGCTGGATGTTCCACGCGTTCTGGATCGGCACCCCCTCCTCGGTCTCCAAGCACACGGAGCCGGGCCTGGAAACATGAACAACCTTGAACGGGCCCTCCCACATGAGAGAGAGCTTGTGCAGTCCTTCCCTAGAGAGGACCCGCCTGAGCACGAGGTCTCCTACCTCGAGAGTTCTCGGGCGGATGTGGCGGCAGTGATATCGTCGCAGCGCATGTTGGTACCTCGCCGCCCGCAGCACAGCTTCTCAGCGGCGTTCCTCCCCTAGCACGAGGTCCATCCCCCGCATGGCGTCCTGCTGCGCCTCGTGGAACGCCAGGACCCGCGCGGAGCGACGTCTGACCTTGTGAGGGAGGACCGCCTCGGCTCCGTAGACCAGGAAGAATGGGGTCTCTCCCGTCGGCTTGGTCGCGGTTGTGCGGATGGACCATAACACAGACAGAAGCTCGTTGTGCCAACCTCTCGTGCAGGCCTCCAGCTTCTTCTTGAACGTCCTAGTTTTGAGTCCCCTTAGGACCTCTGCGTTGGCTCGCTCCGCCTGGCCATTGCTTCGGAGGTGTGCCACCGAGGCGTAGCATATCTGCGTCCCAAGGTTAGCATAGTATGTTTTAAAGAGGTTACTGGTGAACTGCGAACCGTTGTCTGTGATGATGCGGTTGGGCACCCCGAACCGGCTCACGATGCCCCTAATGAACTTGACCGCGGATCCCGCGTGGATGGTGCAGATGGCCTCTACTTCAGCCCACTTGGTGAACTTGTCCACGGCGACATAGAGGTAGCGGTAGCCCCCTGGCGCCCGAGGAGACGGGCCCAGGATGTCCAGCCCCCAGACTGCGAATGGCCACGAAAGGGGTATAGTCTGCAGGCCTCCCGCCGGCTGATGGATATGCTTGGCGTGGAACTGGCAGGCCTCACAAGCCTTCACTAGTTCGACGGCGTCATTGAGTGCGGTGGGCCAATAAAACCCACTGCGAAACGCCTTGCCGACGAGGGTCCGTGATGATGAATGATGCCCACAGTCCCCGCCATGTATGTCTTCCAGCAGTTCTTTTCCTTGCTCCCTCGAGATGCAGCGCAGGGATACGTCGTTTGGTCGATTCCGGTAGAGCTCTCCATCGCTGATGAAGTATGTCGTGGCCTGCCGTGCCACACGCTCCGCTTCCTCCTCCTTCTCCAGCAGGGTCCCCTATGTTAAATAACTCCGGAGCTCCGTGATCCAGCACCCCTCCTGAGGCTCCATCGTCAGGAGCAGGCGCGCCCCTGAGGCCGGGCCACAGACCGGGGCTCCTGAGGCAGGCGGCTGGGGGAGCTCTTCTCGAGGCTGAGCCGTGTTTGATAACGACGGCAGGGCTGAGGGTTTGAAGAGCCGCTCCTCGAAGACGCCAGGCTCCTGGGGTAGCCGCCCGGACGCCCGTTTGGCGATGTTGTCGGCCTCCTGGGTGGTGCCACGGGGTACATGTTTCAACTACAGCCCCCAGAACTGCTTCTCCATCTTGCGGACCTCTGCAAGGTAGGCCTCCATGTGCTCATCCTTTGGCTCGTACACCTTATTGGAGAAATTGACGAGGAGCTGCGAATCGCCCTTGATGGTGAGGCGTTTCACCCCCAGGGCAACTGCGGCCTTGAAGCCCGCTATTAGACCTTCATACTCCGCTATGTTGTTGGATACCTTTTCGCCTTGCTGGAAATAGAGTTGTACTGCGTAGTAGAGCTTGTCCTGAGTGGGCGATATAAGCACCACCCCAGCCCCAGCACCATGCCTGGAGAATGCCCCATCAAAGTACATGACCCGGCCTTCCGGTGCCTCGCTCCCCGGTGAGAGGGACCGATCCTCGTCAGCCTTGAGGCCTGGTGCCTCCGTCCATTCTGCCACAAAACCCGCTAATGCTGCTCCTTTGATGACCCTGGTAATGCTGAATTCGAGCTGGAACGCTTGCAGTTCTATGTTCCCCTCGGCGACCCTTCCGGCTGAGTTAGGGCTCCTGAGCACCCTCTCCAAGGGGTATGACGAGACGACCTTGATGGGGTGACCCTGAAAGTAGTGCCGCAGCTTGCGTGAGGCCACTAGTAGCGCGAGGAGGAGCTTCTGAGGCATGGGGTACCGTGCCCTCTCGTCCCGCAATACCGTGCTGACGAAGTACACGGGGTGCTCAACAAGGCTGGGTGTGTCAATGCTTGTGGTGCCCTCCGGAGGCTGATCATCTGGGTGCGGAGCTCCTTCCACCTTCGGTGCGCTCCTCTGCGGCGGTTGATTCTCCTCAGCTGCCGTGGCGGTTTCTGCGGGCCTTCTTTGTTCCTGTTTTGCCTTGTCCCGGGCTGCAGCTGCGGTTTTGATTCGACGCTGCTCCCTAATCGCCACTAGGGCTGCACTGGCGGAGTAAGGAGTGGCGGCGAGGTAGAGCACCAGGGGCTCCTAAGGGCGTGGGGCCACCATGACCGGAGGGCTGGTCAGGTATCTCTTGAGATCTTGGAATGTCTTGTCGGCCTCTTCACTCCATTCAAAAGGCCCCTTTTTCTTCATTAGCTGGAAGAAAGGCAACGCTCGCTCCCCCAGCCTGGAGATGAAATGCCCTAGCGGTCACGCGTCCAGTGAGCTTCTGCATTTCTCTGAGGGTCTTTGGCGGGCTCATGTCCTCGACCGCCTTGACCTTCTCCGGGTTGGCCTCGATGCCTCGGTGGGACACGAGGAAACCCAAGAGCTTGCCTGAGGGGACCCCGAACACACACTTCTCTGGGTTGAGCCGCAGGTTCACCGCGTCGAGGCTCGCGAATGTCGGATTTCGGGTTCCCGCAGACCCTTAAGGTTCGAACTCTCGGGTGTGCGCGGAGATTATGCCCTCTACCTCTCCGTCTCGCAAGGATCTAAACTACCAAAGGAACAACACAAAAGACACAGAGTTTATACTGGTTCGGGCCAGCGATGTGGTGTAATACCCTACTCCAGTGTGGTGTGGTGGATTGCCTCTTGGGCTGGTGATGAAGAACAATACAGGGAAGAAAAGCCTCGCGAGGGTCTGTTCTTGGCTAGGGGGACGAACTACTAGGAGCAGTTCAGCCGCCCTTCTCTCTCTCTCTCTCTCTCTCTCTCTCTCTCTCTCTCCCTCTCTCTCTCTCTTGGCTAGTCCTATTTATAGGCAAAGGCCCTGGGCCTCTTCCCAAATATTGAGCAGGAAGGGCGCCAACAATTGGCCATTTTGAAGGGGAACATCTGGTACACTTATCCTGACTAAAGTTGGTCCTCGCCTGCCAAAAGCTCTGGTGATGACGCTGGCTTGGGCTCCACGGTGACTTCCTCCTTGTCGCGGAGCTGGTCTTGGTCTCGTTGCATCGAAATGGGTGCCTTTGCTTGATCCTCCCACCTGCGCTTGCTTCCTTTGCACCAAAGAGGAAAGGGAGGACACTGCGCGGGCTGGCGCCCGCCTGGCGCCCTTGGTCGTCATGGATTGCGTCATGGGCACCTCGTGAGGTACTCTGCCTTGATCTCTCCGCCTCCTCGCGAGCCAGCCTGACGAGGCTGCGCCTGAGGAAGCTCCGTGTCCTCCGCCCCACGAGGCTTGGCCCCTCGCGACGGTCTTGGGTCTTGTGTTGATGAAGTTGGGCCATGCTGGGCCCCCTTGAGCCACGCCGCAGGCCGCAGGCAGGCAAGTCTGGGGACCCCCGTTCCCAGAACGCCGACAGTAGCCCCCGGGCCCAAGGCGCACCCTGACTTGGCCGTGCCGAGAGGCGAAAGGGCAAGGGCGAAGCGCCGCGGTCCCTAACAGCCCGCGGCCTTGGGCGCCGCGTGGCGGTTGATTGGACGCGAGTGCTTCAGCAACCGCGTGGGTTATTAAAGGTGCAGCGCCCCCCCAGGCTTTGCTCTTCTCTTTCTCCGGTTGCTGCTCAGATCCCCTTTCTTGCGCCTCTCCTTCCTTCCTCCTAATTCCCAGATCTGCTCTCCCCGTGTGACCTAGGAAGTCATGGCGCCTCGTCAGCCTCCGGCCGAAGCTTGGTTCTCGCCTGCCCTTGACTCACCGAATGTGTCGGAGGCGAGCCTTGCCCGGCTGCGCCAGATGGCGGCGGCGCGGGGCATCGACGGGGCGCGGGTGTTCAAGGTCGGCTCCGCCACCCCCGAGGGCCGAGGAAGCACCTTCTACCCTCTCTTCTTAAGCTCCATTTGTCGGGGGTTGGGTGCGACATATGCCAAAGGATGGCTTATCATGGTGGGGGCGAGTAGAACGTCGCCGGTGCCTGGAAGCGGGATGAGGCGTAGGCATGCACGCCGGCGGATCTTACCCAGCTTCGGGGCTCTCCGAGGAGATAATACCCCTACTGCTGCTCTGCGGGGTCTCCGCATGGTCACTATGGATATATGTGTACAAAGTTGCTCCTCGAGCTGTGTTCTAGAGGTAGGAGATGGCAAGGCTAGCTCTCCCCTCCTCTATGCAGTCGGTCTGGTGGAGAAAGGATCGAACCCTTTGCATGGGTGCTCCGGGGGGTTTATATAGGCCTACCCCCCGGGGGTACAATGGTAATCTGACTGGGTGCGGGTCCCAGCCGTCTGTCTCTTAGGCTGCCGTCCTTTCCGCCGACTCCTGGGGCCACCTCTGGTGGGCCCCGCCGACTGACCTGGCCACTATAGCCACGCCTCTGATGACGTTGGCTTGGTCGTGGGGGCGTGGCACAAGTGCCGCCGCCTGGCGGGCGATCACTCTCGCCACTCCCCGTCTTATCTGGTTAATGGCGTGTGGGACCCGTGGGAGGAGCTGTGCGACTCCTGGAGGCCGACTCCCACGGGGCCCGTCTTCGGGTGCTCTCACCGTCTTCTATCTCCCCCGCTGACAGGCGGGGCCCGCCATCTCCAGGCCGTACTGGCGGGCCAACGTGGGAACAGGGTTCCGCCGCTGGGGCGGACGTTAGGGCCGGTATGGCCACAGTGCCGCGCCGTGCCGAAGATCTCCTCCGACACGTCGCACTGTAGCCATACCCGCCCTTGGTAATCAGGGTAGGGGAGGGCCGTACTCTGGCCATCCCCAGTCCTGTCCTTCTTCCAGAAGGCTGACGGTGGCGAAGTCGTGGGCCGACTCCCCATAGTCGGCATTCCTGGAGTCGCCAACTGGGAGTCGGCTTATGTCGTAGCCGTCTTCGAGATTCGGCCGTGAGTAGGCGTCGGTGATGCTGCGGCCGACTCTCAGAATCGGCCGATCGTCTTGGAATTCTTTGAGGGGTGTAGCCTGCCCCGATGTCTTGAAAGGTTCTGGGCCACGGGTTTGCCTACCCGTGGCCCATTACTCCGACACCATTACTGCGGGCCTGGTGCCTCCTTTTTCCGAGTTCTTCCTCTCTGTCCTCCGCCATTACGACTTACAAGCTCTGCATCTCCACCCCAACTCCATCCTTCTCCTGGCGATCTTTGCCTACTACTGCGAGGCTCATGTGGGGGTGCAACCCTCAGTGGCCTTGCTGTGCCACTACTTCTACCTCCGGGTCACCCGTGGTTCCCCTTCCGCATGCGCGAGCTTCGTCGCGTGCGGTGGCGCCATTGCCATCTCAAATCCCGGGAAGAGGATTGAGGGCTTCAGGAGCAAATTGGTCTTGGTGGACGCCGGGCGCATCCACCCTCAGCTGATCCTACCCACGGAGCAGCCCGTGAGTTCCGGCGACTGGTCCCGGGTGGAGCTTACGGACCCCCGCGCGAAGCCGGTACTGGAGAAGATGGACGCGGACCTAAAGCCGGCCAGCACGGCGGCGACGAAGCTGACGGGCGCGTCGCTGCTGAGGGAGTTCCTAGAGCACCAATTGGCTCCGCTTCGGCAGTACTCACCTCCGATGTGGAGGCCTCATCAGAGCCCCGCGGCTGTGGGCGACGAGGATTTGACCGCGGTTCTCCAATCTCTGGTCGGGGGCGAGGTGGCAAGGTTGGAGGGCGCGCCCACGCCCTTGTTCCTTCGCGACGACTGGAAGCAGGTGGTAGAGTCCATGTCCGTGTTCAACGGGGACAGGCCCGTGCCCGTGGTGGCTCCCGAGGGACTGGTGGACGTGTCCTCCGGCGACTTCAGCGAAGAGGGGGGCGAAGAGGTGCGGGGAGAGGGCCCTGACTCTGAGGCAACTGACGGAGAGTCTAGGGCTCCCATTCCCCGGCGCAAGTCCCGTACTCTCCGCCTTTCGTTGAGCGATGATGATGAGGGTGACGACATGCTGGGTAGCGGGAGCTCGCCCCCGATCCCGAAGAAGGACAAGACCGGGCTGATCCCCCGCGGGTCCACCCTGGCTCCGGGGCGATCCGCAGACGCGCCTTCTGCTCCTGAGGTTGACCCCTCCAGCCAGCTCTCAGGATTCAAGTATGGCCGGAGGCTGCTTGAGTCCTCCAGCGACGAACCGTAAGTGCTTGATCCTTTATCTCTTGTTTCTTGTTCCGCCGCCGGGGCTTGATGTTCGCTTCTCTTGGATAGGCTGGCGCCCACGGCGAAGAAACCGAAGGGGGCTCCCGAGGCCCCATCCGCGGCAATGCCTCCGCCTGCAAGTGAAGGCGATCGTGAGGCACGGGCTTCTCCTGCCCGCTCATCCTTGCGAGGCCTGGCTGAGCTGGCTGGGGAGAGCCCAGCCCCCATGGCCCAAGTGACTCCTGAGGTGCTCTTGCCTGCTGCCGCCACCACGGCCGTCGGGGCGCAGCAGACTCCGCCTCAGGATGCTGTGGTCTCGCCGCCGCTACCTTCTCCTCCCGTTCCACCGACTGCTGCTCCCCTAACTCCTCCTGCTATCTTGGAGCATGCCGATGCTTCTCCGTCTTCTTCTGCCGTCCTGGAGCGTGCCGTTGCTGAACTGGACCAGCTGCGGCAGGATCTTCTTGGCGCTGACCCTCGCCTGGTGGCCGGGCGCCTGGAGCTGGCTTCGGGGTGGATCCGCTCCGACGCCTCGATTCGGGCGGCGCTGGTTCATGCCTCGACGGCCTATGACGGAGAGAGGGAGACCACCATCGAGGCAAAGACTGCCCGAGATGCGGCCCTGGGAGAGGCAGTTGAAGCCCGTGGTCGCTGCAAGGAGCTGGAGGACGAACTGCAGGGCCTGCGAGACCAGCTTGCGAAGGAGGTCCACCTTCACCAAGAGCAGGAAGAAGGCACGAAGGCTCGCGAGGTGGTCATCGAGGACTGGGAGGCCAAGCTCAAGAAACGCCGCGACCGCCTAGGCGCGCTGAAGAAGGAGCTGGAGGCGACGAAGGCCGAGCTGGACGCCAAGGCCCGGGTCCTTGCCGAGGATCGCGTGGCCTTCGCGGACATGGAGAAGGATGCTCGCGCTTCGCTGAAGACACTTTATGAGAGTGGCCTGGAGAGCCCGCTGGCCGGTGACGGGGACGGCCCCGCCAAGCTGCTTCCCTTCCTTGTTCAGGCCCTTTGGGATGTCGCCCTTGGCCTTGGCCCCACGGCTGAGGCCAAGGCACGTGTCCTTTCTTCCGCTGCGCTGACGCGGTTCTTCGCCCACATCTACCTTCGCGATCCCAGTGCCGACCTCGACAGCCTGCTGGAGCCGGTGAGCGGCGAGGGTGCTGCCGCCGCTGTAGAAGCCGTGAAGGGGCGCGCGGAGGCGCTGCTGGGGAAGTTCCAGGCCTTCAGCACCAAGTCGAAGCAAGGCGCCGCTGGTCCTGCTGCTCCGCGAGGCGAAGCCACTCCGCGCTGCTCCACCGCCAACAAGTGACTCCGCTACTGCTCCTGTTCTTCTTTTAGTTCCTGCACATGCATCGCGCCTCGGGGAGGCATTTAAACTTGCGTTTGGTACCAAAACGACAGTATGGACTATAATATTTTGCTTTTAAGCTCCTTGAATTTTATGCTTTTCTTCCCTACTTGCTTGTGTTCTACGCCGGCAGAGCCCAGCCCCGCGCGTACCTCACCCAGCATTAGCCCCGACCAGAAACCAGAACGAGACCAAAGGAGTGAGGGGCTACGGGACAAGTTAGGCTCCTGAGTCGCGATGCTCAGGAGTCCCCCTTGGCGCATGAACAACAAGTAGGGAAGCGTGATGTAGGTGTATCTTCCGTTCTACATCTGCAGGGCCCGACTCCGCACGTGCCTCACCCAGCATAGCCTTTCGGAACTAAGGAGTGAGGGGCTACGGAGCCAGTTAGGCTCCTGAGTCGCGATGCTCAGGAGTCCCCCTTGACGCGCAAACAGCGGGCGATGAGGTGAGATGCAAGCGAGACTACCGTTCTACGTCTGCAGAGCCCGGCCCCGCGCGTACCTCACCCAGCATAGCCTTTCAGAACTTAGGACTGAGGGGCTACGGGACCAGTCAGGCCCCTGAGTCGCGATGCTCAGGGGCCCCCCTTGACGCTCAAACGGCCTTCATACCTTGGCTCCGCTCGGGGAGAGACGCGCGACGAGCCAGGCCCGAGGGGCCTGGCTGGGCGGCGTACGTTTGGGCGTGACCCAGGCGTAGCCCCCGTGCCTAGCCCCCTCGCGCGGCGCTCCCGAGGGGAGGCGTTGCGATGAGGCTAGCCACTGAGCTCTGGGCTCCCTGAGGTTAACGCGGCCCGGAGGCCACCCTCAGTTGTTTATCACTAGCGCGGAGCATAGCGCTTCCGTATGTGTACGGGCATAGCCGCTCCTCGGCAGTGTCGTCAGCCAGCGCGGAACATGGTGCTTCCACTGGTACGTGGGAGGGGGCTCCCCTCCGAGAGGAGCCCCCGGGGCGTGTACAGACCCGGCCTGACACGTGGCCGGCACGGTAGGGCTAGGTGAGGTGTATCTGGGCACCCGTGAGCCAGCGCAGGACTCACGGGGCCCTACCTCTAGGCGGGTTGCGCCTAGCACTGGGCCGTATCTTGAGATGTGTTCCTGCAAATTGGGTTAGATGCCGGCACTCTACGTCCTCGGGTCCAGGCCCTCGAGCTTGTCTCATCTGTCGCTGGTAAGCCAGGTCGCGATGCCATGGACAAGGCCAGAGGGTGAGTGCTGGAGAGCCAGTAAGAGCCCTGAGTCGCGATGCTCAGGTACCCCCCCTTTAACGTGCAAGTGGTCGACATGGAGAAGGAGAGGTGCCGTGGACAGGCATCCAGTAATCAAGCATGATAGGCGAAAGCATAGCTGGAAATAAATGCAAGGGAGATACATGCCACTAGGCCTAGCCCGAGCGGCTTGGGGATGATGCAACCCGAGGGGCGCCCCCAGCAAAGCAAGCTAATGACCGAAAAATAAGAAAGGGATACACGCCGCAGGGATGGACCCATGCGGCCTGGGAATGAAGCAGCCCTGGGAGGGCGTTCCCAGCTGGAAATGAAGCTTGAAGGACCTCACCTGAAGATGCCGAGGGTGAAGTGGTGTTGGTGCAGCAGACTCGGTGGGCTGCGGTAGCCGATCCTCGCGAGCCCCCAGGCCCAGGGGCCTAAGGAGGCTCCGGAGGTGCTGGTGGCTCCTCGCGAATCGTCTCCATCTCCACCAGGACCGCGGAACGCCTGTCTTCCTGAGTCTCCATGATGCCCCTCATGAGGCGCTGGTATGCAGCAGCCATGCTTGGCAAGTCGTAAGGCATGCGAACATAGCTGTGGGGTGGGCCTCCGCAACGCCCCACTTGCGAGGGCCAGAGGCGCTCCATCGTGGCGACCCGATTGAGCCCTGGTACGTCGATGCAGACGCGTAGCCCACCATCCTCGCCTGGATGGGGAGCCATAGCTGGTAGACGGCGGCAACCTCTCATGACTCTTGACTCCTGTAGTTCTTGAACGGCCTTGTTAACGAACTCCTGCTGGTCTGACCTTCCCTGCCCTGCTCCTCCTTGAGGGAAACGTGCTTTGAGGCACGCCTCCACGTGGTGCCCAAGCGCCTCCCTCGTGACCCTTGCTAGGTCGGTGGCCCTCCAGGTGAGAGCCCCCGAGCCCTGCCTGAGGAGGGCGCCGGGCGCGCTTTCCTATGCGATGGATGGAGGGTCCCCTTGGGCTGACGCGGGCCCTGAGGGGCTTGCCTCCTGAGGGGCTAAGCCTGACGATGTCTTCTTCTTCTTGGGGGTGATCCCGGGAAGCCTCCTGCTTCCACGATCTGGGTCTTCTAGTGACGTGGCCTGAAAGGCTCGCTCCAGGGAACACACTGCATCCTTTTCTTCACACGGCATCGTGATGACTCCGCCACTTCCTGGCATCTTGAGGACGTTGTAACCATGATGAGTCACGGCCATGAACTTGGCCAGCGCTGGGTACCCGAGGATGGCATTGTACGGCAGGCGGATGTGAGCGACGTTGAAGTCGATGAGCTCAGTGCGGTAGTTGCCGCGGGCTCCGAAGGTGACAGGGAGGCGGACCTGCCCGATCGGGATCGTGGAACCGTCGGTGACTCCGGAGAAGGGCTTGGTCGGCTGAAGCTGGTCGTAGGGCACTTGAAGATTGTTGAATGTTTCCACGGACAGGACGTTGAGCCCTGCTCCACCATCGATGAGGGTCCTGGTGACCAGTACGTTGCTGATGACTGAGGAGCAAAGCATCGGGAGGACCCCGGCTGAGGCCGAGCACTTGAGCTGATCTGCTGAGCTGAACGTGATGGCGCACGCCGACCACCTGAGAGGGCGCGTAGCTTCGAGCCTGGGGAGGACTGCATTCACTTCGCGGGAAAACTGCTTGAAGATGCGTTGGGAGGCTAGGGCTTGAGCTCCGCCCAGGATGCAGGCGATTGCGCGTGGCTCCTAGAAGCCCCCAGCCCCCTCGTCCTAGTGGCGGTCCTCGTTCCTTCTTGGCTGAGGCGGCAGTGGAGGGAGGCATGCGTTGCCCTACAGGCAATCCTCACGAGGCTGATCCAAGCCAGTCCCCCTCGCGAGGCAAGTCTCGCCAGCGGTCCTCGCGAGGTTGATCGCGCCACCCTTGGCGCGGGCCGCGGTCTTCCCAGCGTCCTGGGTTCCTTCCTCCTCCTCGGCCGTAGCCCCGGTCGGCACGGTCAGGACGACGACTGGTCCTTCCTTCTCGCACGGCACGGAGTTCTTGGCATTCGTTGGTGTTGTGGGTGTGGAGGTCGTGGTACACACAATACCGACTGCCCCTGGAAGATTCAGGCAGATCCTTGCCCCGCTTGGTGTCTGGTTGTGCCGCGAGCACGGCAGCCCCCTTGCGCTTCACGTCCTTGGCCTTGGGTTTCTTCTCTTCTGGGTCTGCGGCAGGCAGCTCGAGGAGGGAGAGACGCCCCTCCTCAGCCCTGGCGCACTTGGTCGCCAAGTTGAAGAGCTCCAGGGAGGTGCACAGGTCTTCATGCATCGCCAGCTCCTCCTTCATCTTGACGTCACGCACGCCATCGGAGAAGGCCGAGATGATGGCTTCCTCGAATACCCTGGGGATCTTGAGGCGCGCACTGTTGAAGCGCTGGATGTACTTTTGCAGGGTCTCTCCGGGTTGTTGCTTGATGCGGCGCATGTCGCTCACGGCAGGCGGCCAGTCACGAGTACCTTGGAAGTTGGCGATGAAGCAGGTGCGCATCTGGTCCCAGGAAGAGATCATGACTGGGGCCAGGTTCAGGAGCCAGGTGCGAGCTCCTTCCTTGAGTGCCATGGGGAACCAGTTCGCCATGACCTTTTCGTCTCCACCGGTAGCTTCGATGCCCAGCTCATAGAGCTGGAGGAACTCTGCAGGGCCGGTCGTGCCGTCGTAGCGAGGAGGCAGGTCCGGCTTGAACTTGCCGGGCCACGCGAAGCTGCGCATCTCGGTGGTGTAGGCGCGGCAGCCTACTGTGGCCACTGGAGGCTTCAGTTGAGGGAGAGCTTGGCCTTGCGGGTCCCCATGCGCTGCAGCTGGGAGCAGTGCGGGGTCTTGACGTGCCGGAGCCGGAGCAGGGTCATGGCGAGCCAGAGCAGGAAGCGCCCGGGCAGCCTCTTGCGGTCGAGGGACTTCTTGGCAGCTCCGTTCTTGCTGGGTCGGCGCCTGATGGAGCGGGTTCCGCCCAGGGGCCACGCGCCTTGGAGCCACGGCGTCTTCTTGGAGAGGTGGCGGCTTGTACGCCCCCGGAACTTCATTGCCAGCGCGTGGCGGGGTGCGGCGCAGTGGAGCGGACAACGCAGGAGAGCCCCCTGCGGCGCGGACGAGCTCGGCGACACGGTCGAGCCACTCTTCGTAGACATCGTCGACGGGACGGTAGCGCAGGAGCTCGTTTGCTGCGATGAGCGCAGCTCGAGCCTCCAAGGGTGCGCGGAGCGCGCGGGACGAAGAGCCAGCTGGTGCGAGTGATGGAGTAGCGGTGCGGCCGTCTTGCCGCACGGACGGGTGCTGAGACGATGCTTGCTGCTCGTTCCCTGCCGGGCCGGTAGCAGCGTTGACGGCGGGCAACGGGGAATGACGGGGACGTCCACCGACGGGAGCCGTCTGGGCGATGCGGGAAGCGATGGCGGCCCGGCGCTTGGCGCGGGCCCGTCGAGCGTCAGACATGGACGCGACAGTCGGCGGAGAGCGGAGCGATGGAAGACAAATTCCGGCACACCCCTACCTGGCGCGCCAAATGTCAGATTTCGGGTTCCGGCAGACCCTTAAGGTTCAAACTCTGGGGTGTGCGCGGAGATTATGCCCTCTAACTCTCCGTCTCGCAAGGATCTAAACTACCAAAGGAACAACACAAAAGACACAGAGTTTATACTGGTTCGGGCCACCGATGTGGTGTAATACCCTACTCCAGTGTGGTGTGGTGGATTGCCTCTTGGGCTGGTGATGAAGAACAATACAGGGAAGAACAACCTCGCGAGGGTCTGTTGTAACGCCCTCGATGCGGCTATATCTCCCACGTGTCGAAGCACGACTTAGAGGCATAACCGCATTGAAAGCAATGTCGCAAGTGAGGTAATCTTCACACAACCCATGTAATACATAAGGGAAAGAGATACATAGTTGGCTTACAATCGCCACTTCACGCAATACATGAGTAAAGCATTACATCAAACAAATACAATCAAGGTCCGACTACAGAACCAAAATAAAAGAAGACTACCCCAAATGCTACACAGATCCCCGATCGTCCCAACTGGGCTCCACTACTGATCAACTGAAACGAAACAACACAATGAACAACATCTTCATCGAGCTCCTCCTTGAGCTCGGGTGCGTCACCTGCACAGTTTCATCGGCACCTGCAAACTGGTTTTGGAAGTATCTGTGAGTCACGGGGACTCAACAATCTCACACCCGCGAGATCAAGACTATTTAAGCTTAAAGGTAGGACAGGGTAGTGAGGTGGAGCTGCAGCAAGCGACTAGCAAATATGGTGGCTAACATACGAAAAAGAGAGCGAGAAGAGGAGGCAAAAGCACGGTCGAACAACTATGATCAATAAGTGATCCTAGAACAACCTACATCAAGCATAACTCCAGCACCGTGTTCACTTCCCGGACTCCGCCGAGAAGAGACCATCACGGTTACACACGCGGTTGATGTATTTTAATTAAGATCAACTTCGGGTTTTCTACAACCGGACATTAACAAGTTCCCATCTGCCACATAACCGCGGGCACGGCTTTCGAAAGTTCAAACCCTGCAGGGGTGTCCCAACTTAGCCCATGATAAGCTCTCGCGATCAACGAAGGATATTCCTTCTCCACGGGAAGACCTGACCAGTCTCGGAATCCCGGCTACAAGACATTTCGACAGTAATAAAACAAGACCAGCAAGACCTCCCGATGCGCCGACATCCTGATAGGATCTGCACATATCTCGTTCTCAGGGCAACACCGGATGAGCACACCGTACAACTAAAACCAGACCTCAAGTTTCCCCGAGGTGGCGCTGCAAAGGACTCTAGTTCGGGCCAACACTTAGACAAGCATTGGCCCGGGGGGGGACTAAAATAAAGATGACCCTCGAGAGAGCGACTCCCAAGGGAAAAATAGGTGGTGGTGAGGCAAATGGTAAAACCAAGGTTGGGCCTTGCTAGAAAAGCTTTATTCAAAGCGAACTGTCAAGGGGGTCCCATAAATCACCCAACCGCGTTAGGGACGCAAAATCCGGGAACATAATACCGATATGACGGAAACTAGGGCGGCAAGAGTGGAACAAAACACCAGGCATAAGGCCGAGTCTTCCACCCTTTACCAAGTATATAGATGCATTAATAATATAAAAGGTATTGTGATATCCCAAAATAATCATGTTCCAACATGGAACAAACTTCATCTTCACCTGCAACTAGCAACGCTATAAGAGGGGCTGAGCAAAGCGGTAACATAGCCAATCAACGGTTTTCTAGGAAAGGACGGTTAGGGGTTTGACATGGCAATATGGGTGGCATGATATAGCAAGTGGTAGGTATCGCAGCATAGGCATAGCAAAAGAGCGAGCATCTAGCAAGCAAAGATAGAAGTGATTTCGAGGGTATGGTCATCTTGCCTGAGATCCCGCAAGGAAGAAGAATGAGTCCATGAAGAAGACAACCGGACGTAGTCGAACGAATCCTCACAACTCCGGAACGAAACCGAAGCTAACGAGAGAAACAACCCGGAAAGAAACAAACAACATAGTAAACAATCATCACATAAACATGGCATGATGCACAATCAAGTATGATGCATGTCCGGTTTAATGAAGCATGGCTTGGCAAATGCAACAAACAAAACTACAAGTTAAGTGGAGCTCAATATGCAATGAGTTGCATATTGACGAAACACCACATTCGATTATTTGGTTCTCTCTTGTTTATGTACCCAACAATGTTAAATGTTGATTAACATGGCAAGATGCGAAACAAAAGTGAACTAAATATTTAGGCAAGTTTAAATGAGGCCGGAAATAAGAAACAACAATTCCGGAAAATCCTCATGTGCGTATTTGAATTTGGTACTGTTCTGCCATGAACATCATTTTAATGTTGTTAAACAGCAAAATAAAGTGCACCATGTTAAACTAGGTATTTTTCCAACCCATTTACAAATAAAGTTTATTAAATTCCGAGTTACGGTTAATTAGTTATGAAATAAAACAATTTAGCATGGCATTGAGCAAATTTAATCAAACAGCATTTTGAACATTTTAAACATGGATGAAAGTGGCATATTATTAATCTACACGAAATTCTAAGCATTTTTCATATATGAAGTTTTTACATATGATGTAGGGTTCATAAGTTATTATATGCATGACAAAGAGGGTTTTTCTGCAAAACAGTAAATCCTGGGATAATAGCTAAATTCGCAGGCAGGAAAAAAACAATGAATGGGCCAAAACTGGCTGGGCCACAATAGAGCAGAGGGGCTGGAGGGGCTGCTCACCCATGGGCCAAGCCCAGCCAGGGCAAGGCGCGGCTGGGCCCTGGCGCTCGTCCATGCTGGCGCGATCGAACGAGGAGGTGGAGGGGGCGTAGTCAACGGCGAAGCAGGACTTGGCGCTGGGTCGTCCTCCTCGCGCAAGGGCAAAGCAGAGGAGGCAAGCAGGGCGGCGGTGGCTTGGAGCAGAGCTCCGGCGAGCGGGGCGAAGGGGCGGCGAGGTCCTGGGTGTCCGGATCTGGCCGGGAGCGGGCTTGGACGAGGCAGCGGCAAGCTCCGGCTCTGTTTCTCTGACGGAAAAAGGAAACGAGATAGAGATGTGAGAGGGAGAAGAGAGAAGCGGGAAATGAAGGAATGGGCGGCGCGGGGCTCATCTGCAGGTGGTTCTCGTCGGCGGAGGGAGCTCCGGTGGCACTGCGGAACTTGTGGGCGAACGGGGCGAGGCAGAGGAGATTCCCGGGTGTCTCCGGCGACCCGGGGTCGAAGCGAGCAAAGGGAAAGGAGCTCCTGGCGTGGGGATCTGAGGACGGGCGTGCTGCGGGATGAGAGGCTGCAGGCGCGGGGCTTCTGCTCGCCGGAGGCAGCGTGAAGCAGAGGACGACGGACGGCGGCTTGGTGGCGTTGGCGCTCCTGCGGGCGTTCATGGCGACGGGCAGAGGAGCTCGGGCTCCTGCAGGATTTGGGCGGCGGTGGTGGTGGTTGGACAGGAAGGAAAAGCGAGGAGAAGGTGGAGGTTGTGGTTGGTCGGCGGTGCAAATCCAGGAAGGTGGTCGGAGGCGGGAGAGGATCTGGATCGGGTGCGGGCTCGGGTTGGTCCGATGCTGAAAACGAGGGAAGGAAAGAGGGTGGCTGCGGGCTTGGATCCCGAGGAAGAGGAGTGGCGGCGTGGATGGGAATGGGTGGATGGGACGGCTAGGTCTAGGGTTGCCCCGATATTTATATCAGATGAATTTAGGTTAAGGGATATCATATCCCTACGATCGTAATCGGATGGCACGGAATAAAAGGATTAGGACGTACAAATAAGAAAACGGAGATGTTTTGTAGATGTTAGGAGATGATTTGAATGCAACGGTGATGACTGAGCGATTCGGGTTCGGGGCAGTTTCGGACACGCGCGAGAGGTCAAGAGAGGTCAAAGAGGACAAGGGCCTGACAAAAAGACAATGGAGGCAAAGAGAGAAAGGGCAACTGCGAACGGCTACGAGTTTTAAAAACAATGACGGCAACGAGTGCCGATGCAATGCGGATGATGCAATGCTGAATGCAACAAGCAAATAAATAACACAACTGACACGCAAAACATGGAAGGCATCTGGAGCGTCGGTCTTGGGGCGTTACATCTGTTCTTGGCTAGGGGGGCGAACTACTAGGAGGAGTTCAGCCGCCCTTCTCTCTCTCTCTCTCTCTCTCTCTCTCTCTCTCTCTCTCTCTCTCTCTCTCTCTTTGCTTGCTCTGATTCTAGGTTCTGCTGGCCTGATCGCTTGATGCGAGATGCCTCTACCCTGGGGGTGGCTAGTCCTATTTATAGACAAAGGCCCTGGGCCTCTTCCCAAATATTGAGCGGGAAGGGCGCCAACAATTGGCCAATTGGAAGGGGAACATCTGGTACACTTATCCTGACTAAAGTTGGTCCTCGCCTGCCAAAGGCCCTGTGGTGACGCCGTTCTGGGCTCCACGATGACCTCCTTCCCACAGTTGGACTGGTCTTGGTCTCTT
The DNA here is from genome assembly GCA_032464435.1 of Aegilops umbellulata. Taxonomy (NCBI): domain Eukaryota; kingdom Viridiplantae; phylum Streptophyta; class Magnoliopsida; order Poales; family Poaceae; genus Aegilops; species Aegilops umbellulata. The sequence goes on along the minus strand of CP136057.1, from coordinate 313,056,430 downwards.
TGCACCGAAATGGATGCCTTTACTTGATCCTCTCGCCTGCGCTTGCCCCCTTTGCACCAAAGAGGAAAGGGAGGACACTGCGCGGGCTGGCGCCCGCCTGGCGCCCTTGGTCGTCATGGCTTGCGTCATGGGCACCTCGCGAGGTACCCTGCCTTGATCTCTCTGCCTCCTCGTGAGCCAGCCTGACAAGGCCATGCCTAAGGAAGTGCTGTGTCATCCGCCCCGCGAGGCTTGGCCCCTCGCGAGGGTCTTGGGTCTTGTGTTGACGAAGTTGGGCCGTGCTGGGCCCCCTTGAGCCACGTCGCAGGCCGCATGCAGTCAAGTCTGGGGACCCCCATTCCCAGAACGCCGACAGCAAAGGTTTCCTGCAAGTCTTGTATCAGGGTCTTGGTCTCCCGAGACTTCACCACAATGTCATCGACGTAAGCCTCGACATTCTTCCCGAGCTGCCGGCCTAAGGTGATGTGCATCAGCCGCTGAAAGGTCGCCCCTGTGTTTCGTAGCCCGAATGGCATGCATGTGTAGCAGTACACCCCACACAGGGTTAGGAAGGCTGTCTTCTCGACGTCTTCTACCGCCATCTTGATCGGGTGATACCCAGAGAAGGCATCCAGGAAGCATAGCAGGTCGCATTCCGCGGTGGAATCGACGATCTAATCGATGCGGGGGAGCGGGAATGGATCTTGCGGACATGCCTTGTTGAGGTTGGTGAAGTCGACACACATGCGCTCCTTGCCTCCCTTCTTTGGCACAACGGCATGGTTGGCCAACCAATCCGGGTATCGGACCTCGCGAATGACCCCAGCGGCTTCTAGTTGGCGAGTCTCTTGGATGATGAAGGCCTGCTTCTCTGTGGACTGCCGCCTCGCCTTCTGCTTCACGGGGCGCACATTGGGGCACATGTTGGGTGATGCTCGATTACACTCCTAGGGATCCCCGCCAACTGGTCAGGCTCTCAAGCGAATACCTTCTTGTTTGCGCGCAGGAACCTGACCAGGGCTTCCTCCTGCTCGGGCTTGAGGTTGGCACCTATGGTGAAAGTGGCACTGGTGGACCCGTCCTCATCGACGGGTATTTGCTTGGTTTCTGCCTTGTCTTGGGTGAACAACTGCTTCTTCTTCGCGGGTGCAGCCCCCTTGGGCTTGGGGGCCTCTGACTCGGTGGGCTGCGTTGACGCCGCCGTCTTGAAAGCGAGCTTGTGCACTCGCAGCACGTCTCCGGTGTCCCCATGCACGGTGAGGGCACCACTGCTCCCGGGCATCTTCACGAGGTTGTACGCCGGGTACGTCACGGCCATGAACTGGGCCAGCGCTGGGTAGCCGAGGATGGTGTTGTAGGGGAGGCCGATGGGGGCGATGTTGAAGTCAACCATCTCCGTGCGGAAGTTGTCGTAGGTGCCAAAGGTCACTGGGAGCCGGATCTTCCCCAAGGAGCTGGATGATCCGCCCCCCGACGCCCGAGAAGGGCCGGCTGGGTTGCAGTTGTTCCAGGGGTATGCGGAGGAGGTTGAAGGCCTCGACCGTGAGCACACTGAGGCCCGCACCGCCATCGATGAGAGTCCTGGTGACGGCCACCTGACAGATGGTGGGGGTGCATAGCAGGAGGAGCGCGCCCGAGTAGACCAAGTTGGCTGGGTGGTCCCCTGAGCTGAAGGTCAGGCCGGCCTTGGGTGCCGCTCGGTCCGGGAGAGGCCCCTGCTACGCGGAAGCGGCGCTGACCCGACAGACGAACGGCTTGACGTGGTGACTTGTAGGCGGCGCCTTCGAGCCGCCCAGGAGGGCCGCGACGACCGGGTGTGTTGGTGTAGCGGTGCGGCCGTCTTGCCGCACGGACAGATGCCGGGACGACACTCGCTGCTTGCTCCCCACCGGGCCGGTGGCGGCGTTGATGGCAGGCGACGGGGAACGGCGAGGACGCCCGCCGACAGGGGTCGTCTGGGTGACGCCGGAAGCGAGAACGGCTCGGCGCTCGGCGCGGGCCCGACGAGCGTCAAACATGGACGCGATGGTCGGAGAAGAACGGGGTGGTGGAAGATGAATTCCGGCACACCCCTACCTGGCGCGCCAAATGTCAGATTTCGGGTTCCGGCAGACCCTTAAGGTTCGAACTCTGGGGTGCGCACGGAGATTACGCTTCCTACCTACCCGTACTCGTCCGCCTCGCAAAGATCTAAGCTACCAAAAGAACAACACAAGAGACACAGAGTTTATACTGGTTTGGGCCACCGATGTGGTGTAATACCCTACTCCAGTGTGGTGTTGTGGATTGCCTCTTCGGCTGATGATGATGAACACTACAAGGTAGAACAGCCCCGGGAGGGTCTGTTCTTGGCCTGGGGGATGAACTGCTAGGAGGAGTTCAATCGCCCTTCTCTCTCTCTGATGCCTATCTAACTGATTGCCGGGTTGCTAGACGTTCCGATATCCCTAGATGCCTCTACCCTGGGGGTGGCTAGTCCTATTTATAGGCAAAGGCCCTGGGCCTCTTCCCAAATATTGAGCGGGAAGGGCGCCAACAAATGGCCATTTTGAAGGGGAACATCTGGTACACTTATCCTGACTAAAGTTGGTCCTCGCCTGCCAAAAGCTCTGGTGATGACGCTGGCTTGGGCTCCACGGTGACTTCCTCCTTGTCGCGGAGCTGGTCTTGGTCTCGTTGCATCGAAATGGGTGCCTTTGCTTGATCCTCCCGCCTGCGCTTGCTCCCTTTGCACCAAAGAGGAAAGGGAGGACACTGCGCGGGCTGGCGCCCGCCTGGCGCCCTTGGTCGTCATGGATTGCGTCATGGGCACCTCGTGAGGTACTCTGCCTTGATCTCTCCGCCTCCTCGCGAGCCAGCCTGACGAGGCTGCGCCTGAGGAAGCTCCGTGTCGTCCGCCCCGCGAGGCTTGGCCCCTCGCGACGGTCTTGGGTTTGTGTTGACGAAGATGGGCCGTGCTGGGCCCCCTTTGAGCCACGCCGCAGGCAGGAAAGTCTGGGGACCCCCGTTCCTAGAACGCCGACAACCGTGGAGCCCAAGACAGCGTCATCACTGGTGCTTTTGGCAGCCGAAGACCACCTTTGGTCAGGATAACTTGTACTAGATGTTCCCCTTCAAAATGGCCAATTGTTGGCGCCCTTCCCGCTCATTATTTGGGGAGAGACCCAGGGCCTCTATAAATAGAGATAGCCACCACAGAGTAGGGGGGTAGTTAGATCGAATTTGGAGAGACCCAGACCAAGTAGAACACTCCGCACCAGCTCAAGAACACCTCTCGCGAGGCTGTTCTTCCCTTGTACTATTCATCATCAGCCCCTGAGGCAATCCACCACACCACACACCGGAGTAGGGTATTACACCACAACGGTGGCCCGAACCAGTATAAGCCTCGTGTCTCTTGTGTTGTTCGTTGTTTCTGGCTTAAATCACGCGAGGAGATTGGACGTAGATCGATAGGTGAGAGATCGCCGCGCGCACCCCAGTGTTCGAACCTCAAGGATCTGTCGGTACCCGAAATCCGACATTTGGCGCGCCAGGTAGGGGTGCGCCGGAATCCTTCTTCGTCTGCATCGCGTTCTGTCGCCTTGCCGTTCAGATGTCAAGCGACACAGCAGCTAACGCAGACCGCTGGGCGGCGTGGCCTACCCACGCCGTGTCGCCGGCTCAGGGCGACCTCAACCTTGCGCCTCAGGCAGCCCGCGCTCCGCAGGGCGCTGCAGGGCGTGGGCGACGTGGGCAGACACCGTCTGCCCTCACACCATGGTAGGTGCGGGCCGCGGCAAGGGCCTCAAACCACGCCGCAGCCACAGCGCTGTACACCCGACGGGAGCAAGCGAACTCCAGGCCCGCGATCACGGTGGCCCGAGAGCTGCTACGGTGCCGGCTACTGGAGGGCCGCCGCGACGTGTTGTTGGAGCGAGTGGCCGAGCTCCTGGACGCCGCCACCTCAGAAACACCCCCTTTCTGCATCCAGCTGCCACCCCAGACCCAAGGCAGGCCATATGGCAGCATCGTGCGCGCGCACGCAACTTCCAGCGGACTCCAGGGCCCGTTCAGCGCCAACACCTCCGCCGGTACGGGGCGACAAGTCACGCCAGCCCCTTCTTAGGCCAGCGAAGGGGCGCATTCCGCGGCCTTCGGCTTCGATAGACCGCCGCACCATCACCCCCAAGACGGTACTCCAAGCCAGACTGCGTGGCGTGTGGGGTGCTACGGCGAGGGCCACGGGGCGGTGGCCCCAGAAGCTTATGTGCCCCGCATGGTGGGTCAGGGGTGCACGGTGGAAGAAGATCATGGCTCATTCCTCGTGCCAGGATGGGACGACGAGGCGACAGAAGCTGAGCTCTTTCAGGAACCCCAAGAGAGCCTCGACAACCGCACCTGCGGCAGCAACTATCTGGTACCACTCGTCCCCCAGGAGCAAGCTTATGCTAGCCATGGGTCGCAGGAGATACAGGTCACCGCAGCAGATGGCTGCCCCAATGCTGCAGCCTCATACCCCTCGGGAGGAGGGCGCAGGGGGCTGCAGGAGAGGGGTCGAGATTCGGGTTCGTCCCCACGGCGATCGGAGCAAGGCGCTCTCAGGAGGTAGGCCCTCTTCTGGGGAGGTGCCCCAGGGCCTGCCCCCGGCAAAGGACCCGTGGTCGTCGAGGGAACCGCTGGCGATCGCTCTACCCCATTGGCGTCATCCTGGTTTCCAGTTGACGTCAATGGCGGGAGAGTGAAGCGCAAGGCGGGGCCCTCGCCTGGCGATATGAAGCAAGGCCGGTACCTATGAAGAAGGCCCAGTGCCTGTGATGCTCGCCGCCCCGTGACACTCTCACATATTAATGAATGGGGCTGTACACGCTTCGGAGTCTCCGGAGAGCCGCCGTCGGGCCTCGGGGGCTCCCGCTCACGCCCAGTGGTAGCACTTAGCTCTGCGCTGGTGAGAAGACGTCGAAGACTAGACTAGGTGCCGGACGCGGCCTTTTGCTTTTTGCCTTTCCTTGTTGACAAGGTTCTTCGATTTGGATTTAAGCTGGATTTGAGCTTGAGACTTGCGTGTGTTTGGGGGAAGGGGTGTTTAGTCTCGTTTGAGCAATCTCTCGTGTTCTGGTTTCGGCTTTGCGTCCAAAGTTAGCATTGGCTGCCCCACCCCCTCGCGAGCCCCTCGCGAGCCGGGCCAGGCACATTCACAGCCATGACCGCTGCTACCGCACCCTCTCCGGAGGTTCTCATCAAAGAATCTGCAAGTTAATCAGAAGACACCCGAGGCACGGCGGCCCCTGCAGGCTTGCTCGAGACTCGCCGGGGTTGGAAGGTACACAAGTCAGCTGACCCATCACTGGGCCGGTGGCTAAGTTCACACGCCACGTTATGCTTACCAGGGTACTGATTGTAAATCTTTACATGAGGGGCTTCCCCTCCCAAAATGCTCTTACATTCTTCAGGGCCAAGCCCGAATCTTCTTCGTGCAGGATAAACAGCAGTGACACGGAATCAGTCGGACATATCACTCACCCATCTTCTGGGGAATCCCCGGAGGCGTCGCTGGTGTCGCTACCATTGTCGCCACCGCCGCCAACATCCCCGTCAGCGCCAGGCTCGTCCACAACACCGCTTCATCATCAGATGCAAAGGCCCCGACGAGGGCATCCACGTTGTCCTCCACCCAACGCGCCAGGTCGCCCCGAACGGCTATGGGCACGGGTGCGATGGCAGCGTCAAAGTCGAAGTGGGGGTCCCTGCCCTGCAGATAGCTGAAGACACGGGAGAAGGCACGCCCGAGCAAGGCTCGGCTCCTCTCTTCGACAAGCCAACGGGACCTCTCGGAACGGTTCTCCAAAAGCATCACCACATCGATGAAAAACTAGAGGTTGCCGGCGTAGCTGACCTCATGTGGCTCCTTAGCGGCAACCTCACAGATTTTGCCCAAGGCAGTGTTGGCCCTTTCTATGAGCGTTTGAAGCATGGGGGCATGCTCATGCTCCAGAACCCGCCGCCGATGGATCTCGTCCTCATTCCGCTGTGCTGGCCTCGGCGTCATCAACCCTCTGTTGGATAAGAAGCTGCTTGGCCCAGGAAGAGGACAACTCCGCCTATGCTGCGCTGAGGGCGTATGCGGAGGAGTCCGCACGCCGCGTCACCTCGGCCAGTTTGGCCCTAAGGGCTGCGGTCCTGACCTCCCCCTCGGCCCTGATCAGCCCAAACCTCGTCTCATATTCGCGCTCGAAGGCCGAGCGAGCTTCCGCCACATGGCGATCGAATTCTTCCTGGGCCCGGGCTTCGCGCGTGGCAACGTCATCCTCCGCCCGAGCCACCAGGCGCTCCCTCGTCTCCAACCGCTCAAGATCAAGGGTCCGCTCGGCGGCCTCCAGCGTCAGCGCCTCCTCGCGCTCTAGGAGCTCCGCCCGGTCAACAAGGGCCCCCTCCATCGACGCAAGGGCTTCCTGGCGCAGTTCCACTTGCTGCTCTAGAGAGTTGCTCCAGGCTTGGAGGTCCCGTACGCGTTCCTCCTCACCTTTGCGTCGTCGGTCTGCTTCCCGAGCCTCCTCGACGGCCTGTGAGCAGGCCTCCCGCGAAGCCACCAGCGATGCTTCAGCCTTCGTGTTGTCGAGATCACGCTGGTGACGCGCGAGGGCGATGGATACCTTCAGCTTGCGCCTCTCCTCAACAAGGCGCAAACCTTCGGCCTCGAGGCGCGCATCCTTGTCAGCAAGCTCTGCCCCGATCCGGCTCACCGCATACGACGCCCTCAGGAGGAACTCTTCGCGATGGGTGCGTCGCTCCCGAGCGCGCCTGAGCACGTCTTCTGCATCACCCTCTTCCAACGGAGCATGCGGAGGGCCCCGAGGCGACAAGCCCCCTCCCGGCGCGGGGCTGAGGGCTGGCGCCTTAGCCGTCGCCGAACGGACCTCTCTGGGAATCCGGCCTGGCGTCGGTCCACCCACGGAGGAGGAGCTGAAGACGGACTTCAGCCATTCACCATCTATGATCAGAGGAGGAACGTGGGGCAAGCCGAATGTGCCCTAGGAGGACTCATGAAGAAAGGACAGTGGACGCGTAGGCTCGATGTGCCCAATGGGACGGACCATTCCACCAACCGGTCTAGCAGCAGGGGTGCCGCTCGAGCTCGGTGCGCCCAGGGCCAGCGGAGAAGGTGAGGCTTTGGGGGATGGCTCCCGAGCTGACTCGACGAGTTTCGCAGGGCAGGGCCTGAAAGGCCACAATCAGTCGCAGGGATAGCAAAGTAAATAAGCAGAGAAAGAAGAAGACTTACTCATCCATGGCAAAGTACTTCCTGTGCTTAAGCAAGCGGCAAGGGCGGTCGTTGCCACCCATGGCCTCCTTCCTCTTGCGGAGGGCCTCGAAGTCTACACGGAACCGACCCAAGCGCCCGACGCAGGGGTCGGTCTCTAGAGCGGAAGAAGCGACAAGATGATCAGCGCCGGAGGAGTCAGCCCGGGGGGTGCCATCAGGCGTCGCCTCGCGAGGAACGGCTGGGGCCTTGGGAGCTCCGGCCTTAGGAACCATAGGTCGCAACTCCGCACCCGCCGCCGCTCCAGGGCAGGCCTCGTGGGACGCTGCCTTCGAGGCTTCACGCGGCGCCAGCACCTCGACATCGGTCGCCTCAACTCCCGCCGGTTCTCGTCTCCCCGCCCTGTCGCCCGAGGAAGGACCGCTGTGGGCGGTAGGGGGAGCCACCATGGCGGCTGGGTTCTCACGGGGCCCTGTGCAGCCAGCCGGGCGCAGCTCCCACTCGTCGAAGCTGGGCATCTGTCTCACAAAATCGGCCCTGCCAGTCACATCCCTAGTTCCGGTATGACCTAGGCTAGCCTTCTTGTTTGCATCATGTTTAAATTTCATTTAAATTTGAAATGGGGATTTGTGAAACCCTCAGAAATTATTTTTGGAAATGACCCAGATAATAATTGCTCCAAAAAGGTCCAAGAAAAAGTTCATGTCTCTCTCTGAATATATTGGTCAGAGGTAAAATTCAAACCAATATTTTTAGGAGCTCATAAATATTTATTTTTGCCATTTGGAATTAATGCATAATTATTTGCATTGGATTTATATTTGTTATATATTCAAATATATTCCAATAATTCTAATTTTTACTGTCAGTCTTTGGAATAATCCAATTAGTTCCTACAATAATTTTCAGAATAAAATAAATTGGTTTAGAATTTTACTAAATCAGAAACAAATGTCAGAAAATAGAAAAGAAAACAAAAATGGAAAACGCTTACCTGTGCTCACCTGAGGCCTGACACTGTGCGGCCCAGCTGGCCGGCCCAGCCGACTCGCCAGTGCCAGTCGTCCTCGACCTCCCGCCAGGAGGCCACGGGCGTGTGGCCGATGCTTGCGCACCGCCGTGCTGCCATGGCACCTGCCTGCCTGTCCTCCCCCTCGTCGCCTGGATGCCCTGCGCGACGCCACGCACCGCCCCGCACATCTCTCTCTCTCTCCCGTGGCCTCCCCTCCTCTCCCTCGCTCTCTCTCACCGTGCCTGAAGCGCTGCCGCCACCGCAGCTCATCGCCGTCGTAGCTACCGCCTTCCCCTCGCCTCCCCACATTGTCTGCAAGCTCCGCCATCGTCTGCTGCTTCGCCCCACCCTGGCCCCAAGAGCTGGGACGACCTGCATCGCCGCCTCCAATGACTTCTTCTCCGCCGGCCGCCGCAGATCTCCACCGGCCGAACATCGCGTGCAGAACCTCCCCCGAGCTTGCTGACGTCATGCCACTGTCATGCTGACACAGTTATTCATTTTCTGGTATTAAAATAAAACAAGAAATTCCAGAAAATGTTATAAACTTCAAAAAATCACAGAAATTCAACGGTAGCTCAGATTGAAATAATTTATATATGAAAAATCATAAGAAAAATGCAATATATCCATATGTACCAGTTTCATTCATGAGAAAACAAGTTATACCTGCTGTATAGGTGAAAACACATGAATGGCATTTATAAAGACATAACTTGGAGTTGCATTTGAATTCTTGATTCAAATGGACTTCATCCAAATAGAATGCTAGTTGCATTAGATCAAACAACATCACATCTACATGCCATGTTCATGCATCATATTGTTTCATATGATTGTGTATTGATTGTTGACACCGTTCCTTCTCGATAGGTCCTGCTCCGGAGAGTGTTCCAGAGTACCTGTCTGTGGAGCAGTGCCCCCCGTTGATCTACCAAGCAAGCAAACCCCCTTGTTCATTCTGATACAATCCCACTCTCTCGCTCCTGCTGTCTTTTATTGCATTAGGACAACAACGATTCAACTGCTACTTTATGCTGCTGTAGTTGAACCCATTCCTCTGCATGACCTGGCATTGCCACAGTAAATAGTTGAAACCCACTAGCATGTGTTGGAGTTGATTGAGCCATGTTCTGTTCCTACCATGCCATGCCTGCTATTGCTTTGAGTTGTGTCAGGTCTGATTCATTGGGAATGGATTAGAGTGTTATGCTATGTTCTGATGCTGAGAGTTAAGCGTGTGAACACGATTTGGTAAAGGTAGCGGTGAGAGGCCATGTAGGAGTACATGGTGGGTTGTCTCATTGGGACCGTCCTTAAGAACCGAGTTCTGTGTAAGTTGTCCAATGACTAGCTACTACCACACACTGGCCTACGGGCGCTCCAAGCTCTCTCGACTTATTAACCAACTTGATCTCTGTCCAGGAGTCGCAACTAGTTTCTGGTGTTTGTAGGTAGTGCTATTTTCTATCGAGTGGCACCCGGCAGGGTTGACTTGGGACAGACTAGGCACTGTGGCCCGGTGTACCAAGTGGCACCCGGATGGTGGGCTCGGGAACCCTGTACACATCGTTTGGGGCCGTGAGCGACACCCCGGCGGGATCTCCTTGCGGATGGAACCGGAATAGGCGATAAACCTGGACTAGAGTCTTGTGTGGTTAGTCAGGTCGTGGCCGACTCCCTCGCCAAGCTTCCGCTTGAAGTTTGCCAAGATACATGATGCGTACATGGTGATAATGGTGAGAGCGTGTGTGAAAAGTACACCCCTGCAGGGTTATCATGATCTATTCGAATAGCCGTGTCCTCGGTTATGGACTTCTTGGATGCTTACGTGGTACATAGACAACTTAAAGTGGATACTCTAAAATGCTCAAGACAAGTGTGAGTGCTATGGATGGCCTTCTCGTAGGGAGACGGGAATGAATCCATAGTAGTGTATTGATGTGGTGATTAGTGGACTCGTGTGCGCCACCTCATAAGAGTTACCAGCAGTCGTAGTACATGATAGACACTGAGTCAAAGCTGGCTTGCTACAACTAAACCCCACATTACCTTCTTGATACTAAGGCATGTATGATAGGATCTGATGTAAGTCTTGCTGAGTACCTTTGTACTCATGTTGCTTTATTTATGTTTTGCAGATGAGACATCTGTCTCACTAGTAGTTTCACTTGGACTTTGACGAGTAGCTTGTTACCTCAGCTACGATCTTGTACCCTTGGGAGGGTCTTGTAGATAGTCAGGCTTCTCAGCTTTTTCTTTTGTAGTTGTCTGTACTCAGACATGTAATGCTTCCATTGCTTGTATGCTCTGAATGATGGGTCATGTGACCCCTGTTTGTATTTAATGCTATGTGGCTCTTCTAGGCCTTTATCTATATGAGTTTGCGTTATGTCGTGATGCCATGTTGTACAACACATACTTGCATGTTATGCGTACGTGTAACGTGTATTGCTATGTGTGGGATCCAACAATCTAGTTGTCTATCCTTGGTAGCCTCTCTTATGGGGAAATGTAGTCTAGTGCTTCCACCGAGCCATGGTAGTCCGCTACAGCCCGGTTTATCGGAGTCCTGCTAGCCCAGCACTACTGCTCCGGAGCACTTAGATTGGCCGGCATGTGATTCACTTCGTTCCTATGTATGTCCCTTCGGGGAAATGTCATGCGGTGACATCCGGAGTCCTGCCTAGCCTACTACAGCCCGGGTTCTCGGAGTCCTGTTAGCCCAGTTGCTACAGCCCGGATTCACACGCTGCTGACCGACATGCTCGATGTTGTTTCATGTATGCCTGTCCCCATAAGTTAGTGCCATTTTGGGTTTACGACTAGTCAAGTCATCCCGGGTTCTTTGTCATATGGATGCTAGCGACACTATCATATACGTGAGCCAAAAGGCGCAAACGGTCCCGGGCCATGGTAAGGCAACACCCGTGGGAATACCGTGCGTGAGGGCGCAAAGTGATATGAGGTGTTACATGCCAGATCGGTGTGACTTAGAATCGGGGTCCCGACAGCTTAATTAGGTGGTGCTATTTTTCTATCGAGTGGCACCCGGCAGGGTTGACTTGGGACAGACTAGGCACTGTGGCCCGGTGTACCAAGTGGCACCCGGATGGTGGGCTCGGGAACCCTGTACACATCGTTTGGGGCCGTGAGCGACACCCCGGCGGGATCTCCTTGCGGATGGAACCGGAATAGGCGATAAACCTGGACTAGAGTCTTGTGTGGTTAGTCAGGTCGTGGCCGACACCCTCGCCAAGCTTCCGCTTGAAGTTTGCCAAGATACATGATGCGTACATGGTGATAATGGTGAGAGCGTGTGTGAAAAGTACACCCCTGCAGGGTTATCATGATCTATTCGAATAGCCGTGTCCTCGGTTATGGACTTCTTGGATGCTTACGTGGTACATAGACAACTTAAAGTGGATACTCTAAAATGCTCAAGACAAGTGTGAGTGCTATGGATGGCCTTCTCGTAGGGAGACGGGAATGAATCCATAGTAGTGTATTGATGTGGTGATTAGTGGACTCGTGTGCGCCACCTCATAAGAGTTACCAGCAGTCGTAGTACATGATAGACACTGAGTCAAAGCTGGCTTGCTACAACTAAACCCCACATTACCTTCTTGATACTAAGGCATGTATGATAGGATCTGATGTAAGTCTTGCTGAGTACCTTTGTACTCATGTTGCTTTATTTATGTTTTGCAGATGAGACATCTGTCTCACTAGTAGTTTCACTTGGACTTCGACAAGTAGCTTGTTACCTCAGCTACGATCTTGTACCCTTGGGATGGTCTTGTAGATAGTCAGGCTTCTCAGCTTTTTCTTTTGTAGTTGTCTGTACTCAGACATGTAATGCTTCCGTTGCTTGTATGCTCTGAATGATGGGTCATGTGACCCTTGTTTGTATTTAATGTTGTGTGGCTCTTCTGGGCCATTACCTATATGAGTTTGTGTTATGTTGTGATGCCATGTTGTACATCACATACTTGCATGTTATGCGTACGTCTAACGTGTATTGCTATGTGTGGGATCCGACAACCTAGTTGTCTATCCTTGGTAGCCTCTCTTATGGGGAAATGTAGTCTAGTGCTTCCACCGAGCCATGGTAGTTCGCTACAGCCCGGTTTACCGGAGTCCTGCTAGCCCAGCACTACTGCTCCGGAGCACTTAGACTGGCCGGCATGTGATTCACTTCGTTCCTATGTCTGTCCCTTCGGGGAAATGTCACGCGGTGACATCCGGAGTCCTGCCTAGCCTGCTACAGCCCGGGTTCCCGGAGTCCCGTGAGCCCAGTTGCTATAGCCCGGATTCACACGCTGCTGACCAACATGCTCAATGTTGTTTCATGTATGCATGTCCCCGTAAGTTAGTGCCACTTTGGGTTTACGACTAGTCATGTTGGCCTGGGTTCTCTGTCATATGAATGCTAGCGACACTATCATATACGTGAGCCAAAAGGCGCAAACGGTCCCGAGCCATGGTAAGGCAACACCCGTGGGAATACCGTGCGTGCGGCCGCAAAGTGATATGAGGTGTTACATGCTAGATTGGTGTGACTTAGAATCGGGGTCCCGACAACTTTGGTATCAGAGCCCGACTGCCTGTAGGATTTTCAAGCCAACCTGGTCGAAGTTGAGTCTAGAAATTATTTAGTTATGTAAGGGAATTGATTGTGGAAGGGAACGTAAGGCTCTTTTTACTCCTTTTACCTCATGCCCTTCTGATCTGAGTCATCCTATCTTTCCTACGGGGTTAAGGAACTAGGCTTCCTCTTCTGTCTATCAGGATCACGTGTTACTACTCCGTAGTCTCTTCGGATTAGTTGATCAGAGTCATATCCCAATTCGAGTACCTCCGGTGTAGCCTGTTTAGTAATATCTCAGAACCTTGAGTGATGATGTTGAGTATGGTGCTACCCCATCTTTTGCAGAATGTCTCATTTTGAGCATTTTACTGCCGTTATGCTGCCGGAATTGTCCTAAGAGTTTGAGAGATACTAAATTTCCTTGTGCTACATGTTGCATCTTATAGTTGTTGTTGATCCCGTCCTTTGTTTCGTTTCTCAGGATGTCGTCAGTTAACCAAAGTTCTGTTGCTCGTAGCCTGAACCACGCAGATGGTAGGGATGAGGATCCCCCCGACCAGTCTTTGTTGGCAGAGTTCATGTTAGAGATGGAGAGGAACAAGCGTGAGTCCGACCGCTTGTTAGCACGTATCGAGGAGAACACCGCACTTCAGTTCAAAGAGTCAACGGCCATCTATGATTTCAATGGTCTGAAACCCCCTACCTTCCATCATTCCATTGAACCACTCGATGCAGATGACTGGCTCCATAGTATCACACACAAGCTGCGTTCCGCGAGCGTAGCTGAAGGTGACAAGGTCACCTATGCTGCATATCACCTGGAAGGTCTCGCTAGTCTTTGGTGGCAGAACTTTGAGGCTATGCTTCCAGCTGGCCAGATACCTACCTGGAAAGATTTCACTAAGGCTTTTCGCGAGCATCACATTCCTCTAGCTCTCATTGACTGCAAGAGAGAAGAGTTATGTAGTTTCACCCAGGGTAAGATGGCTGTTGATGCTTACAGTAGAGAGTTTGAGAACCTCGCCCGCTATGCTACAGAAGAAGTGTCCACGGACGCCAAGAAGCAGGCTAGGTTCCGAAAGGGTCTCAACCCCAAATTGCGTCGTGATCTCCACTTGCACCAATGCAATACATTCTAGACTCTTGTGAACAAGGCCATTAATGTGGAGACAACTCAGCTCACTTACGAGGAGTCTCGTAAGCACACCCGTGATTTGGTTTCTTCCTCCGGTTCTAGTTCCCAGAAGCGCCGGATTTGGGTTCCGAACTCCGCTCTTCCACCCGGATATTCACCAAGGCCATCTTATGTGGCGCCTCACCCAGTTCAGTTACATGCTCCACCCAGGCCTATTGGTAGACCGCTTGTCAATGCGGGTCCACGTCCTACTTCAGGGACTTGCTTCACATGCGGAGAGCCAGGACACTATGCACGTTACTGCTCTCAAGCCAATTATGCTCCACCCCAGCCCGAGAAGCCTATTGGCCGTGGTAAGCCACCATGCAAGATGATTAGTGTCAACTCAGCTCCCACTGAACGTGGACTTGTGCATCACGTCTCAGCTAAAGACGCTCATGATGATCCGGATGTCGTTCTTGGTACACTCCTTGTCAATTGCCATCCAACTTCGGTTCTTTTTGATACCGGAGCATCTCACTCCTTCATCTCTAAAGGCTATGCTCGTTTGCACGAATGTCATTTTGTGATATGCCAACTCCTCTTGAAATCCAAACTCCAGGGTCTAGATGGCAAACTACCAGAATAAGCCATGTAATGAAATCCTTGTTGACAGACTTGTATTCCTTGCATCACTTATAGCCCTCAAGTCTACAGATATTAACATCATCTTGGGTATGGACTGGATGAAAGCTCATTATGAAAAGATTGATTGTTACCCCAGGTCTGTTCAGCTTACACACCCATCTGGTAAGATAGTCACTGTCTCTACTAGAGTTGCAAAGCGTCAACCCTATTCTCTTAACGCCAGCCCTCTCCCAGACCTTGAAGATATCCCGGTAGTCCGTGACTTTCCGGATGTCTTTCCAGAGGAACTACCAGGCATTCCACCTGACAGAGATGTAGAGTTTGTCATAGATCTTATCCCAGGAATCTTCCCAATTTCTAGGAGACCTTACAAGATGGCACCCTTAGAACTAGCTGAGCTTAAGAAACAACTTGATGAGTCCTTGCAAAAGGGTTTCATCTGTCCTAGTTCTTCTCCTTGGGCTTGCCCTGTCCTCTTTGCCAAGAAGAAGGATTGTACGGATCGGATGGTTGTAGATTATCATCCCATTAATTTGGTCACGGTAAAGAACAAGTATCCGCTCCCTAGGATCAATGATCTGTATGATCAGCTCGCTGGATCCTTAGTCTTTTCCAAGATGGATTTGAGGTTAGGCTACCACCAAATCAAGATCAGAAACAGGGACATTCCTAAGACGGCTTTTGTCACTCGTTATGGCCAGTACGAGTACACCATCATGTCCTTTGGTCTAACCAATGCTCCAGCCACATTCTCCCGCTTGATGAACTCGATCTTCATGGAGTACTTAGATAAGTTCGTCGTGGTTTACCTCGATGATATTCTTATTTACTCAAAGAACAAGGAAGAGCATGCCAAACATCTTAGACTTGTGTTAGAAAAACTCAGAGAGCACCGCCTTTATGCCAAGTTCTCCAAGTGTGAATTTTGGTTGTCAGAAGTGACCTATCTGGGCCACATGATCTCTGGCAAGGGCATTGCTGTCAATCCTGAGAGAGTTCAGGACGTTCTTGATTGGACTCCACCTAAAACAGTTAAACA
Organism: Aegilops umbellulata; assembly: GCA_032464435.1. Lineage (NCBI taxonomy): Eukaryota > Viridiplantae > Streptophyta > Magnoliopsida > Poales > Poaceae > Aegilops > Aegilops umbellulata. The sequence continues at coordinate 313,040,807 of CP136057.1, read as the reverse complement.
AGTTAGGAGTTTCCTTGGTCTAGCCAGTTATTGTCGTCGCTTTGTTGAAAACTTCTCTAAAGTGGCCAAACCCCTCACGGAACTTCTTAAGAAAGATAGAAAGTTTGAGTGGTCCCCACAGTGTGAGTACAGTTTCCAGGAACTGAAAAGACGCCTGACTTCTGCTCCCATACTTGTGCCACCGGATTTCACTAAGGACTTTGTTATCTATTGTGGTGCCTCACGATAGGGACTATGTTGCATTCTTATGCAGGATCATCATGTGGTTTCCTATGCATCTCGACAGTTGCATCCACATGAGGATAATTATCCTACACATGATCTAGAGCTTGCAGCCGTAGTCTATGCACTTAAGACATGGCGACATTACCTTCTTGGTAAACATTGCGAGATTTACACCGATTACCAGAGTCTCAAGTATATTTTCACCCAACCAGATTTGAACCTTAGGCAAATACGTTGGTTGGAGTTGATCTCAGATTACGACTTATGGATTACCTACACCCCAGGCAAGGGCAATGTCATGGCTGATGCGCCAAGTCGTAAGTCCTATTGCAACAATCTCATGTTGCAGAAGGGCCAACTACTTCTTCATGAGGAATTCTGTAAGCTTAACCTTCACATTGCTCCTCATGGATTACTTTCTATCTTGGTGGCGAAACCTACTCTTGTGGATCAGATCATCTCTGCTCAGAAGCAGGATACAGGAATTTCCCGGATCAAGAGAAACATTAACAAGGGAGTTGGTGGTAGTTTCTCTAGAGATGATCGAGGTGTTGTTTTCTTTGAGAATCGCTTAGTGGTTCCCAAGAACCAACATCTTCGGCAACTGATCCTGAAGGAGGCGCATGAATCTCCTCTCATGATTCATCCCGGTAGTACTAAAATGTATCAGGACATACGCCAGAGGTTCTGGTGGACTAGGATGAAGAGAGAAATTGCTTAGTTCATTCCTAATTGTGACGTTTGTCGTCGCGTTAAGGCAGAGCATCAAAGGCCTGCTGGCACCCTTCAGCCTTTAGCTATTCCTGAGTGGAAATTTGACAAAGTTGGTATGGACTTCATCACCGGCTTTCCTAGGACCAAGAAAGGGAATAATGCTATCTTCGTAGTCATTGATCATCTTTCCAAAGTGGCTCACTTCCTACCTGTTCGAGAGAGTATCACTACTAGTCAGCTCGCTGACTTATATATTTCTCGAATAGTGTCACTTCATGCTGTTCCACTGGAGATCAATTTAGACCGTGGTAGTCTCTTCACTTCTCATTTCTGGGAGAGTTTCCAAACTGCCATGGGCACCCATCTTTCCTTTAGTACCGCTTTCCACCCTCAGTCAAGTGGTCAGGTGGAACGGGTCAACCAAATTCTCGAAGACATGCTTGGAGCTTGCGTTATCTCATTCGGTATGGATTGGGAGAAGTGCCTTCCTTTCGCAGAGTTTGCTTATAACAATAGCTACCAATCCAGTCTCAAGAAAGATCCTTTCGAGATTCTCTATGGACGAAGATGTCAAACACCTTTGAACTGGTCAGAAACCAGTGGAAGACAATTCTTTGGACCAGATATGATTCAGGAAGCAGAAGATCAAGTTCGCATCACTCGTGAAAATTTGAAAACAACCCAGTCTCGTCAAAAGAGCCAGTATGATTGTCGTCATAAGGATATAACTTATGAAGTTGGCGTCAAAGCTTACCTTTGGGTTACTCCTTTGAAGGGTACCCATCGTTTCAGTATCAAGGGCAAGTTGGCTCCTCGTTAGATTGGTCCTTTTTGCATTCCCGCTAAACGAGGATAGGTTGCCTACCAGTTGGAACTACCCCCACATATTTCTTGAGTTCATGATGTCTTCCACGTCACTCAACTCAGGCGTTGCTTCTCGGATCCCATCCGCGGAGTGGACCATGAAACGCTTGATCTCCAAGATAACCTCACATATCGAGAGTACCCTGTTTGCATTCTTGATCAAGCAGAGCGTGCTACCTGACGTCAGAACATCAAGTTTCTCAAGGTTCAGTGGTCTCATCACTCTGAGAGAGAAGCTACCTGGGAGCGAGAAGATCGTCTTCGACTTGAGTACCCCACCTTCTTCCCGTCGACCCTTGAATCTCGGGACGAGATTCTTTCAAGTGGGGGCGAGTTGTCACATCCCTAGTTCCGGTATGACCTAGGCTAGCCTTCATGTTCACATCATGTTTAAATTTCATTTAAATTTGAAATGGGGTTTTGTGAAACCCTCAGAAATTACTTCTGGAAATGACCCAGATAAAAATTGCTCCAAAATGGTCCAAGAAAATGTTCATGTCTCTCTCTAAAAATATTGGTCAGAGGTAAAATTCAAACCAATATTTTTAGGAGCTCATACATATTTATTTTGGCCATTTGGAATTAATGCATAATTATTTGCATTGGATTTATATTTGTTATATATTCAAATATGCTCCAACAATTCTGATTTTTACTGCGTGTCTTTGGAATAATCCAATTAGTTCCTACAATAATTTTCAGAATAAAATAAATTGGTTTAGTATTTTACAAAATCAGAAACAAATGTCAGAAAATAGAAAAGAAGACAAAAATGGAAAACGCTTACCTGTGCTCACCCGAGGCCTGGCACTGTGCGGCCCAGCTGGCCGGCCCAGCCGACTGGCCAGTGACAGTCGTCCTCCACCTCCCACCAGGAGGCCACGGGCATGTGGCCGATGCGTGAGCACCACCGTGCCGCCACGACACCTGCCTGCCTGTCCTCCCCCTCGTCGCCTGGATGCCCCGCGTGACGCAACGCGCCGCCCCGCACCTCTCTCTCTCTCTCTCTCCCGTGGCCTCCCCTCCACTCCCTCGCTCTCTCTCACCATGCCCGAAGCGCTGCTGCCGCCACAGCTCATCGCCGTCATAGCTACCGCCTTCCCCTCACCTCCCCACATTGTCTGCAAGCTCCGCCATCGTCTGCTGCTTCGCCCCACCCTGGCCCCGAGCACTGGGACAACCTGCATCGCTGCCTCCATCGACTTATTCGCCACCGGCCGCCGTGGATCTCCACCGTCCGCACGTCGCCTGCAGGACCTCCCCCGAGCTCGCTGACGTCATGCCACTGTCATGCTGACGCACTTTTTCATTTTTTGGTATTAAAATAAAACAGGAAATTGCAGAAAATGATGTAAACTTCAAAAAATCACAGAAATTCAACCGTAGCTCAGATTGAAATAATTTATATATGAAAAATCGTCAAAAAATGCAATCTATCCATCTGTAGAAGTTTCATGCATGAAAAAACAAGTTATACATGCTGTATAGGTGAAAACACATGAATGGCATTTATAAAGACTTAACTTGGAGTTGCATTTGAATTCTTGATTCAAATGGACTTCATCCAAATAGAATGCTAGTTGCATTAGCTCAAACAACATCACATCTACATGCCATGTTCATGCATCATATTGTTGCATATGATTGTGTATTGATTGTCGACACCGTTCCTTCTCGATAGGTCTGTCGGATTTCGGGCTCCGGCAGACCCTTGAGGTTCGAACACTGGGGTGCGCACGGAGATCTCTCCCCTACCGTTCTACGTCTGATCCCCTCGTGCGAACTAAGATGAAAACGATGAACAACACAAGGGACACGAGATTTATATTGGTTCGGGCCACCGTTGTGGTGTAATACCCTACTCCAGTGTGTGGTGTGGTGGATTGCCTCGGGGGCTGATGATGAACAGTACAAAGGAAGAACAGCCTCGCGAGAGGTGTTCTTGAGCTGATGCAGTGAGTTCTACTTGGTCTCCAGATGCCTCTACTCTGTGGTGGCTAGCTCTATTTATAGAGGCCTGGGCCTCTCCCCAAAATAATTGAGCGGGAAGGGCGCCAACAATTGGCCATTTTGAAGGGGAACATCTAGTACAAGTTATCCTGACCAAAGGTGGTCTTCAGCTGCCAAAAGCTCTGGTGGTGACGCCGTCTTGGGCTCCACGGTGACCTCCGTCCGGCCGTGCGGCTGGTCTTGGTCTCGTTGCACTGGAATGGTAACCTTTGCCTGATGCCTTGGCTTGTGCTTGCCTCCTTTGCACCAAAGGGGAAGCAAGGACTGTGCACAGGCCGGCGCCCGCCTGGAGCCTGCCTGGTCTTGATCGTCATGTCTTGCGTCACTGGATCCTCGCGAGGTACCCTTGCATTGATCTCTTCGCCTCCTCGCGAGCCTGCCTGATGAGGCCGCTCCTGAGGAAGCTTCCTGTCGTCCGCCCCGCGAAGCTTGGCCCCTCGCGATGGTCTTGAGCTTGTGTTGATGAAGATGGGCCGCGGTGGGCCCCCACTTGAGCCACGCCGCAGGCCGCACGCAGGCAAGTTTGGGGACCCCCGTTCCCAGAACGCCGACAAGGTCCTACTCCGGAGAGTGTTCCGGAGTACCTGTCTGTGGAGCAGTGCCCCCCTGTTGATCTACCAGGCAAGCAAACACCCTTGTTCATTCTGATACAATCCCACTCTCTCGCTCCTGCTCTCTTTTATTGCATTAGGACAACAACGATTCAACTGCTACATTATGCTGCGGTAGTTGAAACCACTCCTCCGCATGACCTGTCATTGCCACAGTAAATAGTTGAAACCCACTAGCATGTGTAGGAGTTGATTGAGCCATGTTGTGATCCTACCATGCCATGCCTACTATTGCTTAGAGTTGTGTCAGGTCTCATTCATTGGGAATGGATTGGAGTGTTATGCTATGTTCTGATGCTGAGAGTTAAGCGTGTGAGCACGATTTGGAAAAGGTAGCGGTGAGAGGCCATGTAGGAGTACATGGTGGGTTGTCTCATTGGGACCATCCTTAAGAACCGAGTTCTGTGTAAGTTGTCCAATGACTAGCTAATACCACACATTGGGCTCCGGGCGCTCCAAGCTCTCTCGACTTATTAACCAACTTGATCTCTGTCCAGGAGTCGCAACTAGTTTCTGGTGTTTGTAGGTAGTGCTATTTTTCTACCGAGTGGCACCCGACAGGGTGGACTTGGGACAGACTAGGCACCGTGGCCCGGTGTACCGAGTGGCACCCGGATGGTGGGCTTGGGAACCCTGTACACATCATTTTGGGCCGTGAGCGACACCCCAGCCGGATCTCCTTGCGGATGGAACCCGAATAGGCGATAAACATGGACTAGAGTCTTGTGTAGTTAGTCAGGTCGTGGCCGACACCCTCGCCAGGCTTCCGCTTGCAGGTTGCCGAGATACATGACGTGTACATGGTGTTAAGTGGTGAGAGCGTGTGTGAAGAAGTACACCCCCGCAGGGTTATCATGATCTATTCGAATAGCCGTGTCCTCGGTTATGGACTTCTTGGATGCTTACGTGGTACATAGACAACTTAAAGTGGATACTCTAAAATGCTCAAGACAAGTGTGAGTGCCATGGCTGACCTTCTCGTAGGGAGACGGGAATGAATCCATAGTAGTGTATTGATGTGGTGATTAGTGGACTCGTGTGCGCCACCTCAAAAGAGTTACCAGCAGTCGATGTACAGGATAGCCACTGAGTCAAAGCTGGCTTGCTGCAACTAAACCCCACATTACCTTCTTGATACTAATGCATGTATGATAGGATCTGATGTAAGTCTTGCTGAGTACCTTTGTACTCATGTTGCTTTATTTATGTTTTGTAGATGAGACATATGTCTCACTAGTAGTTTCGCTTGGACTTCGACGAGTAGCTTGTTACCTCAGCTACGATCTTGTACCCTTGGGAGGGTCTTGTAGATAGTCAGGCTTCCCATCTTTTTCTTTTGTAGTTGTCTGTACTCAAACATGTAATGCTTCCATTGCTTGTATGCTCTGAATGATGGGTCATGTGACCCCTGTTTGTATTTAATGCTATGTGGCTCTTCTTGGCCTTTATCTATATGAGTTTGCGTTATGTTGTGATGCCATGTTGTACAACACATACTTGCATGTTATGCGTACGTGTAACGTGTATTGCTATGTGTGGGATTCGACAACCTAGTTGTCTATCCTTGGTAGCCTCTTTTATGGGGAAATGTAGTCTAGTGCTTCCACCGAGCCATGGAAGTCCGCTACAGCCCGGTTTACCGGAGTCCTGCTAGCCCAGCACTACTGCTCCGGTGCACTTAGACTGGCCGGCATGTGATTCACTTCGTTCCTATGTCTGTCCCTTTGGGGAAATGTCACGCGGTGACATCCGGAGTCCTGCCTAGCCTGCTACAGCCCGGGTTCCCGGAGTCCTGTTAGCCCAGTGCTACAGCCCGGATTCACACGCTGCTGACCGACTTGATCGATGTTGTTTCATGTATGCCTGTCCCCGTAAGTTAGTGCCACTTTGGGTTTACGACTAGTCATGTCGGCCCGGGTTCTCTGTCATATGGATGCTAGCAACACTATCTTATATGTGAGCCAAAAGGCGTAAACTGTCCCGGGCCATGGTAAGGCAACACCCGTGGGAATACCGTGCGTGAGGCCGCAAAGTGATATGAGGTGTTATATGCTAGATCGGTGTGACTTAGAATCGGGGTCCCGACACTGCCAGAGCAAAGATACAAGAGGACACCATTACTCCGAAGGCTGCCTGGGGAAGGATCGCCAGTCAAGACCCTGAGCACCGCCTGCAGCACTTCGGGCGCCAAGTCGTCCTCTTGAAGCCGCATGCGGTCTCTGTGCCCCGCAAAGTTCCACATCCGGCGAGAGTGGCGCTGGAGAGGAGCAATGCGACATTGGAGTAACTCCTTCACCACCTTGGGTGTTGTCACATTGAGCGCCCTCAAACTCTGGAAGTGGCGCGAGACGAAGGCGAGCCGGGGGCTCACGAGCGTCTCATGATCCCAACCCGCATGAGGAACAGCAGGCGAGGTCGGGTGCGAGAGCAGAGGGTTGGGCACTCCAGCGTCCACGTACAACCACCTCTCTCTAAACCTGGCCTCAGGAGGAGGAAGGCCGAAGTCGATCCCTGAAGCGGCCGTCTCTGGCACGGCTAAGAAGCTCACACACCCTGAGCACTGAGTGGGGTCGCTCAGGCGCAAGGAAAAGAAGTGGCACAGCAGGGCAACGGAAGGAGGAATGCCTATCATCGCCTCGCAAATGAAAGCAAAGACAGCCAGAAGAGTAATGGACTCCGGCCCGAGGTGCATCATGCGGATCTGATAATGGGAGAGCACCACATTGAACAAGGCGGAAAACGGGGGAACCAGACCCGCCCACAGGGCATCTGCGAAGAATCGGACCTCCATGACGATCCTATCAAGGGAGGCATGGGACGCAGTCCAGACTGTGGTCCTACTGCACTCGTTGAAGATAGTGGCAAGGGCGGAGCGGACCTAGTTCAAGGCTTCTGGATTGAGTATGGTCGACCGAGCAACGACGGGGGTCGCCGCAGGAGGCGTGCGGGGCGAAGGCACGGGCCTATTTCCCCTCCCTTTCTTCGTCGGCGCCATGGCGGTGAAGAGGAGGAAGAACTCGAGCCGGATTGGCGGTGGAAGCTGGAGCTCGAAGAAGAAGCAAAGGTAGGAGGAAAGCGAGCAGCGGAAAGGAGGGACAACTGTGCGCAACTACGGGTCCGCTTAGCCGGGCGCATAACGAGGCGTCGTGAGGAAGTGCAGACGCCCACGTCCAATCAATCGCCACGCGGCTCCCAAGGCCGTAGGCTTTTGGGGCCCGCTGCGCTTCGCGCTTGCCCCTTCGCTTCCCTGCTAGGCCAAGCCTGGGCGCGCCTTGGGCCCGGGGGCTACTGTCGGCGTTCTGGGAACAGGGGTCCGTAGACTTGCCTGCCTGCGACCTGCGGCGTGGCTCCAGTGGGGGCCCCGCGCGGCCCATCTTCATCAGCTCAAGCTCAAGACCCTCGCGAGGGGCCAAGCCTCGCGGGGTGGACGACAGAAAGCTTCCTCAGAGGTAGCCTCATCAGGCAGGCTCATGAGGAGGCGGAGAGATCAAGGCAGGGGTACCTCGCGAGGAGCCCGTGACGCAAGCCATGACGATCAAGACCAGGCGGGTGCCGGCCTGCGCAGTGTCCTTGTTTCCTCTTCGGTGCAAAGGGGGCAAGCACAGGCCAAGGCATCGGTCAAAGGTTACCATTCCGGTGCAACAAGACCAAGACCAGCAGAGCGGCAGGACAGAGGTCACCGTGGAGCCCAAGACGGCGTCATCACCAGTGCTTTTGGCAGCCGAAGACCACTAAGGGAATCCTGGATTAGGGGGTGTTCGGATAGCCGGACTATACCTTCAGCTGGACTCCTGGACTATGAAGATACAAGATTGAATACTTCCTCCCGTGTCCGGAGGGGACTTTACTTGGCGTGGAAGGCAAGCTTGGCGATACGGATATTCAGATCTCCTACCATTGTAATCGACTTTGTGTAACCCTAACCCTATCCGGTGTCTATATAAACCGGAGGGTTTTAGTCCGTAGGACAGAATCCAACATACAACAATCATACCATAGGCTAGCTTCTAGGGTTTAGCCTCCTTGATCTCGTGGTAGATCTACTCTTGTACTACCCATATTATCAATATTAATCAAGCAGGACGTAGGGTTTTACCTCCATCAAGAGGGCCCGAACCTGGGTAAAACATCATGTCCCTTGTCTCCTGTTACCATCCGCCTAGACGCACACTTCGGGACCCCCTACCCGAGATCCGTTAGTTTTGACACCGACATTGGTGCTTTCATTGAGAGTTCCTCTGTGACGTCGCTTTTATGCCCGATGGATCCTTTGATCATCAACAATGATGCGGTCCAGGGTGAGACTTCTCTCCCCGGACAGATCTTCGTCTTCGGCGGCTTCGCACTGCGGGCCAATTTGCTTGGCCACCTAGAGCAGATCGAAAGCTACGCCCCTGGCCATCAGGTCAGATTTGGAAGTTTAAACTACACGGCTGATATCCGCGGGGAGTTGATCTTCGACGGATTCGAGCCACAGCCAAGCGCGCCGCACTGTCTCGGTGGACATGATCTAGCTCTGCCGCCGAACAATGTCCTTGAGGCCGCACACGCTCCAGTTCTGACCCTTAATTCGGAGCCTACTGCGCCGATCGAGGATGAGTGGTTGGACGCCACCTCGGGGGCTATGATCTCAAAGGCGATCGAGCCGAACACTAGCCCCGCACTCCGCAAGGCCTGTGACTCCCAGGGGCCGGATTCCTCTCCGGACTCCGAGCCCTCCGCGCGCCTGCCGATCAAATCCGATTGGGCGCCGATCATGGAGTTCACCGCCGCGGACATCTTTCAGCACTCGCCCTTTGGCGACATTCTGAAGTCACTAAAATCTCTCTCTTTATCAGGAGAGCCCTGGCCGGACTACGGTCAGCAGGGTTGGGATACGGACGATGAAGAAATTCAAAGCCCTCCCACCACCCATTTGGTAGCCACCGTCGATAATTTACACGACGTGCTCAACTTCTACTCCGAAGACATCGACGGTATAGACGACGATGCAGGAAACGCATATAATCCAACGCCTATAGGGCATGGAACAACCACCTCATCTCATGATGTGTACATGGTGGATACACCTAAAGGTAGCAACAACAAGGAACACGGGGAGGCAACGAGGGGTCGATCTCTCGAAAAGCAATCAAAGCGACAGCGTAAACGCCGCCCCAAACCCCGCCTCGACACAAACCCTGCCATAGAGCAGGACGAGACGACAGACGACGAACATGCCTTAGAGCAACTGTCCGAACAGGGCAACTCAGATAAAGAAACCGGATAGCCTATCCCCGGCAAAAATGGCATTCCGGACGACCTTACGCCGGATAAGCCCACGGAGCAGAAGAACCTCCACAAAAGGCTCGTTGCAACCGCACGTAGCCTGAAAAAGCAGAAGCGGAAGCTAAAAACTGCGGAAGACGCACTCAGAATCAGATGGAGCAAAGTAATCAATACCGCAGACAAATACGGCGACAGTCACCGCACCAAAAGTTATCCGAAGCGAAAGCTACTGCCTGAATTCGACGAAGAGGCCTTAGAGCCCTCGCATTCAAAAATTAACAAAGCCACCCGGTCGGATAGACGACCCCATGGCCAGCATAAAGCGGCAAGCGGCACCGCACTTAAGCCGGCATGCGATCCACTTAAGGATCCGCATAAAAAAGATGGCCCAGCCAAGTCCATTTATGGGCCAAGAAAGCAAGCTCTCATAAGCAATGCAATAAAGCCAGTATCTGAATCTGGCACACCCAAATACAGGGGCGCCGCACACCCCCTATGTTTCACTGATGAGGTCCTGGATTATGAATTTCCAGCGGGATTCAAACCCGTAAACATAGAGGCATACGATGGAACAACAGACCCTGGAGTCTGGATCGAGGATTATATCCTCCACATACATATGGCCAGAGGAGATGACCTCCACGCCATAAAATATTTACCCCTCAAGATTAAAGGGCCAGCCCGGCATTGGCTCAAAAGCCTTCCTGAAAACACAATTGGGAGTTGGGAAGAGCTCGAGGACGCTTTCCGAGCAAATTTTCAAGGGACCTATGTCCGCCCTCCGGACGCAGACGATCTCAGTCACATAACTCAACAGCCCGGAGAGTCAGCTCAGCAATTCTGGAACATATTTCTTACTAAAAAGAATCAGATAGTTGACTGTCCGAACGCCGAAGCCCTAGCAGCTTTTAGGCACAACGTCTGAGACGAATGGCTAGCCATACACCTCGGCCAAGAAAAGCCAATAACAATGGCCGCATTGACAAGCCTCATGACCCGCTTTTGCGCAGGAGAGGACAGCTGGTTGGCAAGATGTAGCACCAGCGACCCAAGTACATCCGAAACTAGGGATGGAAACGGAAAACCGCGACGCAACAAGGATCATCGCTGGACTAAGGAAAATAGTCCGAAGAGCACGACAGTCAACGCTGGATTCAAAAGCTCATGGCAGAATCAGAAAAAGCCGCCCCTCCAGGATAACAGAGATGATCTATCCAACCTAAACAAAATCCTGGACAGGATATGTCAAATACACAGTACTCCCGGGAAGCCTGCTAACTATACCCACAGAGACTGTTGTGTCTTTAAACAATCCGGTAGACTCAACGCCGAACAGAAGGGGCTCGACACACCAAGTTAAGACGATGACGAACCCCAAAAGCAGAGCACCAGGAAACAAAAGAATTTTCCACAAGAAGTAAAAACAGTAAACTTACTTCACATTACAAAATGTGCGGCACCCATAAAGTTACGCGCCATACGGCCTATCCCAAAGGAGTCTCGCCACTGGTTGTCAAAACCAATCGTCTTCGATCATCTGGACTATTCTAGGAGTATCAGGAACGCAGGCTGGACTGCCTTGGTACTCGATCCAATAATTGACGGACTCCAGTTTACAAATGTCTTGATGGACGGCGGCAGTGGTCTAAACCTGATATATCCGGACACAATCCGCCACATGGGGATAGACCCAACAAGAATTCGCCACAGCAAAACCTCCTTTCAAGGGGTAATGCCAGGGCCGGACACCCATTGCCTGGGTTTTCACCGGCTCGAAGTTATATTCGGCTCTACTGATAAATTCCGTCGCGAAAAGCTGACTTTCCACATTGTCCCATTCTCAAGTCGCTATCAAGCACTGTTGGGACGCGAAGCTTTCGCCCGCTTTAACGCAATACCGCATTATGCATCTCTTACGCTTAAGATGCCCAGTCCACGAGGCATCATCTCTTTAAAAGGGAAGCATTGAGTGCGCCTCCCCCAAGTGGAGGATTGTGCGGCCGCTTTAACAGCCCCACAATAAAATGGCTTCACCAGCCACAACATCTGAACAGGTCATTAAGACCACGGACGCGGATAGACGAGTCCGGCACCCAAGTATCATTGATAAAGGCTTAGTGGCCATATACTCCTGCCCTAGCGGCTCCGCACATATAAAATAAGAGACAATAAAGCTCAATTTTACATATTTTTACTTTATACTTTGCTTAATGTAACTTTTGTTCGGCACGACCTTTTTTCAACTTAGTTCCTCTCTTTTACACATGAATATCGTGTTGCGCCCGTCCAGGATACGGCAGAACGGAGACACAGGCGCAGACGTGCAGCAGGGACCCGTTACAAGGATTCTTTTCAGATTAAGACCCTGCGTAAACCTTTTTTACTGTCTCTTGTTGATACACATCCCCTGGTTCTCTGTAGCATAACCAAGGAGGAGGCTAGCGTCTTGGCATGTGGCCACGTCAGAATTTCTGCGCGTACCTGAACACTAGGGGCTTATACCTAAGAGTGTTGCCTCGCCCGCTCTCATAAAGACCGAATACCTTAGGGAGTGTTCGGCGTCGCGAGTTTGGCCTTATATGCATCAGCTCCGAATCATGTCTTTGGTTAAATGTTGGGTTGCCCGGCTCCTGTGTTCGGCCGCCTTACGTTCTGCTCTATCGGCTAAGGCGGCACCAGGAGAACTACTGCGATTGTGCCCCGGTTCGGCCGGGCGAGCACCTCAGTAGACAAAGCCGAAAACTGACTGTCATGATATAGCGTGAGACTGGTCAACCACTCGATGACTCACCGGAATCTATAGGATTCCTCCGCATTAACGAAGGGCCATTTCCCGGCCAGGCGCATATGCGCCCCGACTTCGGGCGAGCGCAGGTGCCACCAGGGGCTATTTAAATAGCCTCACTGTCAAGCTCCTATGGCTAAGTGAAAGTGTTAAAGCATTATAGTCCGGTTGCCTAGCTCGCTGCCCTATCACCTCCTTTGTAGGACCAAGACGTTGGATTAAGTGTGAAAATGCGTCTTCTGCGAGCACCCCCGCACTATGTGCGTGGGGGCTGAAGCCAACGACTGCCATCTTTCAGATCTTATATATATATTTTTAAACGGCCGCACAGGAGGTGTTACAGTACTTGCAGGCACAAGTATAAAAAGTTCCTACAATTCATCAAATTAGCGCCTTAGAATGGCACATGCTATTCGAACATAGCATCCTTCGAGCACTGCGTCTCTATTACACGAGCGCCTTCAAGGACTTCCTGAAAATAGTGCTCGGAGGGTACTCGGCTTTTGTCCGAATCTCGGGATGCAACAACGGTGGTCTCCATCTCCGCCCAGTATGTCTTGACACGGGCAAGAGCCATCCATGCGCCCTCTATGCATGCTGACCTCTTCATTGCTTTGATATGTGGAACCGCACCAAGGAGTTGCTGCACCAAGCCGAAATAACTCTTCGGCTCCGATCTCCCCGGCCACAAATGACTCATGACGCACTTCATGGCGAGTCCGGACAACCTATTCAGCTTGGCCCATTCGGCCAGACGATCGGCCACTGACAGTGGACGCTCTAGATTGTGGAACTGCGACCAAAAGAGTTTCTCCACTTCGCGATCTCTTTGATCTCGAAAATGTTCGGTCGCATCAGCAGCACTTGCCGCCAAATCCAGATAGGTGTCTGTCGTACTCCATAGCCGGTCCAACGGAGCATGCTTAGGATCACCAAACTTCCTCCGCAGCATAAAGGGCTTTCCAGCCGCGATCTCTCTGGCCTCACGAAGCTCCTCCCTTCCAGCTCTCATCGCAGAGCGAGCATCCTTGGCAACGGCAATGGCTTTCTTCAAGTTCGTCTGTTCCGCCCGATCTTCTTTTTCCACAAGCTTGCAACGGTCAGCAACGCTCTTTAGCTTGACGACCATCTCGGCCATCTCTTTCTTGCTTCGGCAGTGAGCAGCCTGTTCGGCTCTCAGCTCTTCAAGGGCCTTCTCGGCAGCCGCATCACTTTTTCTGGCTTGTTCATTAGCACGGGCAAGTTCCGCCCAAAGACTCTCCACGGCGGCCGCACCATCTGCGTCAAGCATATACATTGTAAGATACTGGCATAAAGCTCCTCTTACCAGGTGTCGTCCGAGGAATTACATACCTTGAGTCTCATCAAACTGCTTGCTGACAAGCGCAATGTCGGCATCTGCCACGTCAAGTTGCAGCTTTAGCTCGGCAAAATCATCAGTCCGACTGGATTCCGGACACTTCGCCACCTACATTCAAAGGCGGCATTTTAGACCTGTGATTATGATCCTCTGCGCGCCGTCACTTCTGACACCGCACAGAGTCTCAGGGGCTACTATCTACACTGGGTGCATCTTATTTATGCGCAACTGACAGAAGTGTACATTATCTAACGTACCTCAAAACCCGTCAGTAAACTTCTGACGGCCTCGTGCAATCCGCTTTCCGCGGACGAAATACTTTCAATCACCGTGCCCATCAATGCACTGTGCTCCTCTGAGATAGAAACTCGCCCCAACAGATTCACCAGCTCCTCCGGCCGAGCACCAGACGGTGCCGGACTCGTCCTATGGCCTCTTTCGCAGGACGGACGCGGAGAACCTTGGGGGGACACATGGCTATCTTCCGCCCCTGCCGGATTCGGAGAAACCCTCCGCGACGACACCTCAGGGTCGCCCACCTCGCTAGGTGGTGCGGCAGGGGGAGGCGTTCCGCTCTCCATCATCTCTGGAAGAAGGTCCCCCGAAGACGAGCTCTGCTGAGAAGGGCTGAGGTCCGAACTACAAGGTAAAATTCCGGTTAATCTTCTGAGATATAAAGCAAGGATTTCTCTCTCAAAAATATAATATTTCTCTACTCACGGCTCGCTGGAGGGCTGGTCCCCTTGAGGGCATAGTTTGGCCGAGGTATACCTCGGTGTAGGACCCTCCAACGAGGATTCCCCCCCCCCCCCCGCTTTCAAGCCATGGCCTCTGGGTGTTCAGAGGCGGTCCTTTTCTTCCCCGGAGGAGAAGAATTTTTGATTCCCTCCCTCTGAACAGCCTCCTACGAGGAGGCCGTAGTTTCCTTGTCCCCTCCTTCACTTTCCTTCAAGGGCACGACCTTCAACATCCTGACTAGGACGGGATCCGGCCTGGTCTCAGGTAGGGGAGACGGACACCTGATCAGCTTTGCTTTCGCTATCCACTCCTGTTTAAAAGGACAACTCTTTTAGGGGCAAGTTTATGACAAATATACGGATAACGAGTCCGGGCACAAGACTACTTACTTGAGTATCCGGGTGGTTGCAGGTCAGACTAGCATCCTCGGTCAAATCCAGACACATCGCTTGTGATCCGAAGAACAGTTTATACATCTCCACGGGCGTTGCGCCCATGAAATGCTGGAGAGCTCGCGGTCCCTCCGGATTAAACTCCCATAGACGAAGGGAGCGGCGTTTGCCGGGCAGTGTTCGGTGGATCAGCATGACTTGCGTCACTTTGACCAAGCTGAGACCTCCTTCTAAGAGATCCCTGATATGGCCCCGCAACAAAGACACGTCCAGGGGTGGCCCCTAATCTAGGCCTTTATTGACCCATGACCCTAGTTGCTTTGGGGGACACGAGCGAAAGGCAGGCGGCGCCACCCACTTGGGGCCCCTGGGAGCGGTAATGTAGAACCACTCTCGTTGCCACAAGCCGAGCTCCTCTTGAAAAAGGCCCTCGGGCAATGGAGCATCAGCCTTCTTGCTTATGACAGCGGCTCCGCACTCTGCGTGCCGTCCCTCAATCATCTTCGGCTCTACCTTAAAGGTCTTGAGCCATAATCCGAAGTGAGGAGTAACACGGAGGAACGCTTCACACACTACGATGAATGAGGAAACATGGAGGATGGACTCCGGAGCTAAGTCATGGAATTCCAGCCCATAGTAGAACATCAGCCCCCTCACAAAGGGATCCATTGGGAAGCCTAACCCTCGAAGGAAGTGAGACACGAACACCACGCTCTCACCAGGATGGGGACTGGGAATGGCCTGCCCTTGAGCAGGCAACCGGTGCGAAATTTTGTCGGTCAAGAACTTGGCCTCTCTCAACTTTAGCACGTCCTCCTCCGTCATCCATCGGCCTCGAAGGTCAGAACCGGACATTGTCGAAGCTCCGAAGCGCCTGGAATCTGGAGCCTAGAGTGTTGGAACTCGAGGCGACGGGCGAACTCGTTTGAGATTGACAAGGAGCAAGGCCTTGGTCTCTTTATAAGAGGTTGAGTACCAAGGGCCCTCCCCGTAATCGTTTGGGACTCGCATTTAATCGAGAAAACATACTAACGGGCATGATTGGGTTACCCACGTCCGTATTGATGAGAATCCCGTAAATAAAGGGGACACGATCTCTGCTTTGACAAGACGTGCCAAGGAAACAGCCTCGCAAAATACGCTGAGGTGGGGGTAAAAACGATTCGAATAAAGGCTTGGCCATAGTGTGATGTCATGCTACGGAATACGTCAGCAGATTAGATTTGTGTTAATATTATTCTCTCTATGGCAATATGTGGAAACTTATTTTGTAGAGCCAGACACTACCCTTAGTGTTTAAAAACTTTTATGAAGAACTTGGAGGAGGAACCCGCCTTGCAATGCCGAAGAAAATCTGCACGGCGGACTCGTCGTCATTGAAGCCTGGTTCAGGGGCTACTGAGGGAGTCCTGGATTAGGGGGTGTTCGGATAGCCGGACTATACCTTCACCCGGACTCCTGGACTATGAAGATACAAGATTGAAGACTTCGTCCCGTGTCCGGAGGGGCCTTTCCTTGGCGTGGAAGGCAAGCTTGGCGATACGGATATTCATATCTCCTACCATTGTAACCGACTTTGTGTAACCCTAACCCTATCCGGTGTCTATATAAACCAGAGGGTTTTAGTCCGTAGGACAGAATCCAACATACAACAATCATACCATAGGCTAGCTTCTAGGGTTTAGCCTCCTTGATCTCGTGGTAGATCTACTCTTGTACTACCCATATTATCAATATTAATCAAGCAGGACGTAGGGTTTTACCTCTATCAAGAGGGTCCTGAGCTGGGTAAAACATCGTGTCCCTTGTCTCCTATTACCATCCGCCTAGACACACAGTTCGGGACCCCCTACCCGAGATCCGCCGGTTTTGACACCGACAACCACCTTTGGTCAGGATAACTTGTACTAGATGTTCCCCTTCAAAATGGCCAATTGTCGGCGCACTTCCCGCTCATTATTTGGGGAGAGGCCCAGGGCCTCTATAAATAGAGATAGCCACCACAGAGTAGGGGGGGGCAGTTAGATCGAATCTGGAGAGACCCAGACCAAGTAGAACACTCCGCACCAGCTCAAGAACACCTCTCGCGAGGATGTTCTTCCCTTGTACTGTTCATCATCAGCCCCTGAGGCAATCCACCACACCACACACTGGAGTAGGGTATTACACCACACGGATGGCCCGAACCACTATAAACCTCGTGTCTCTTGTTTTGTTCGTTGTTTCCAGCTTAAATCACGCGAGGAGATCGGACGTAGATCGGTAGGGGAGAGATCTCCACGCGCACCCCAGTGTTCAAACCCCAAGGGTTTGCCAGAACCTGAAATCCGACACTCGTCTGGCGTGACCAACATCGCATTTTCTTCGGAAGCGAAGGCCCTGACCAGCACGTCCACATTGTGCTCCACCCACCGCGCCAGGTCGCCCCAGATGGACTGCGGAACTGGAGAGATGGCGGCGTCAAAGTCAGCGTCCTGGTAGGTGTTCTTGAGATAGCTGAAGACACGGGAGAATGCGCGCCCAAGCAAGCTGCGACTCCTCTCTTCAACAAGCTGGCGAGCCCTCTTGGAATAGTTCTCCAGGCGCGTCACCACCTCGGTGAAGAAGCAAAGATGATTGGTGTAGTCGTCCGCGTGGGGATGAGGGGCATTCCCGTCGCAGATATGGCCCAGCGCGGCGTTGGCCCTATTCCTAAGACCTTGGAGCATTGGGGCATGCACGTGCTCCAATGTCTGCCGTTGAAGCACTTCCTCCCTATTCTGCCGCGCAATGGCCTCGGCATCATCAACCCGCTTCTGAAGAGAGAGCAGCTTGGCGCGGGCGGAGGCCAGTTCCGCCTGCGCCGTGACCAAGGCGGCTGCCGTGGGCTCCTCACGCCTCTTCACCTCAGCTAGCCTGGTCCTAAGGGCAGCGGCCCTACCTGCAGCCTCCGTCTCTGCAAGCTGCAGCTTCAGGTCATGCCTACCCTCAAGACCCGGGCAAACCTCGGCCACCCGGCGATCATCCTCCTCTTGAGCCTTGGCCTCGCGTGCACCAACGACATCTTCCGCTTGGACAACTTGACGCTCCCTCGTATCCAACCGCTCAAGCTCGAGGCTGCGCTCCACGGCTTCCAGTGCCAACGCCTCCTCGCGCCTCCAGATCTCTTCTTCTTCGGCGGGCGCCCCCCTCAGCGACGGAAGGGCGGCTCTGCGCGCCTCCCACTTGCCGCACATGCCTTCGGTTGGCTTCTCGGGCCTCTTCTAGGGCTCGGGAGCAGGCTTCACGCGAGGTCGCGAGAGAAGCTTCAGCCTTCGCTTTATCAAGCTCACGCTGGTGACGCCCGAAATTGATGGCCACCTTCAACTTGTGCTGCTCCTCCGCCAACCGAAGACTCTCGGCCACGGGGCATGCGTCGACACCCGTGAGTTCTTCAATGAGCCGGGTCATCGCGCCCATCACCTCCTGGAAGAGCTCATGACGAACAACGCTCCGTCCGTGCTCGAACTCGAGCGCACGACCCATCTCGACCACCACCGCGGGGGCTGCAGGCGGAGCCCGAAGCGGAACGCTTCCTCCCAACAAGGGGCTGGGGGCTGGCGCATGCCCGGAGGCCAACCAGGCCTCACAAGGGGCCCGGGCGAGTCGGGGCTCGTTGCTTGAGGAGGCGCCCAGGACCGAAGCCATCCAGCCGCCATCCACAATCAGAGGAGGAGCCCTCGGCACACTCGCGGAGCTCCAGGCGAGGCTGTGAAGGAGGTACAACGGGGGCGAAAGCTCAAGGCACCATGGAGGCGAGCGCGCCTCTGCCATGGACCCTGCACCGAAGGCGGCGTGCAGGCTCGGGGCGCTCAAGGTCAGCAAGGGAGACGAGGAGAGAGGAGACCGCTTCTCGGGTGAGCTCCACACCTGCAGCGAAGAGTGGAACCACGTTGACGGGATTCTCGTGGGGCACCACCAGGCCGTCTGGGCGCAGCTCCCACTCGTCAAAGGAAGGCATGTGCTCCACGAATTCCTCCTTGTTCGAGCAACGGTACAACAGGCAACCCTTCCCAGCGATGTCGTCCGACAATGGAACGCCCGCCAGGACCCTAAGAACCATCTGTCGTGCCTCAAGAGGGAGCCCGGACTCCTGAAGCCTCATATGGTCCTTGCTGTTGAGCAAGGCCCACATCGGCCGAGAATGGTACTGAAGCAGTGCAACTCGGTGTCGGACAAACTCCTTCACCACCATAGGCACAGTCACTCCATGGTCTTTCAGCCTCTTCAGCCTGAGCTAGACGGGGACAAGGCAGGGGCTCGCGAGCTTCTCGTGGCTCCAACCGGAGTTGGGGACGGCAGGCGCCAGCGAAGGATGGAGCAGAGGGCTGAGCACTCCGACATCAACAAACACCCAACGTGTCCAAAACTCGCTCGTGGATGGAGGAAGCTCGAAGTCGATCACCGCGCCTGTCGTCGCAACCACAACATGGAAGCTCAGGCACCCCAAGCTCTGCCGGGGGTCAATCAGATGCAACGAGAAGAAGTGGCGAAGAAGGGCCACGGTCCCACCTTGGCCTCACACACAAAGGCAAAGACGGCTAGAAGGGTCATGAATTGGGGGTCAAGATGTAGCATGTGGATGTGATAGGGTTCCAGCACAGCGTTGAAAAAGGCGGAGAAAGGAGGGACAGGGCAGGCCCAAAGGGCGTCGATGAAGAACGGGACCTCGGTGGCTGCCCGGTCAATGCGAGCACGAGACGCAGGCCAAGCCACCGTCTTTCCCTACTCATTGAAGCTGGAGGCGAGCATGGGACAAACCTTGCCCATCGCCTCATAGTTGAGCACCAGCGATCGGCCAACTTCAGGCTCGGCGGCCGGAGGCGCTCTAGCTAAAGACAGAGGTTTCTTCCCCTTATCTACTTGTTTCGGTGCCATGTTGATGGAGTGAGCAGAGCTCATGTCAGATTGGAAAGAGGAGCGGAGTCCCGGGGAAGCAGAGGAATTGGAGGAGTATGGCGCAGACGATGGAAGAATTCTGTGTAGGTTGCGATGGCCGCCTAGCCAGGCAGGTATCAAGGTGGCGTGGGGAAGCGGAGACGCCCACGTCCAATCAACCGCCACGTGTCAACCAAGGCCACATGCTGTTGGGGCCCGCGGTGCTACGCACTTGCCATTTGGCTTTGCCTCGAAGCCAAGTCCGAGCGTGCCTTGGGCCCGGGGGCTACTGTCAGCGTTCTGGGAACGGGGGTCCCCAAACTTGCCTGCCTGCGGCCCACGGTGTGGCTCTGCAAGCGGGCTCGTACGACCCATCTTCACCAACAAGCACTCAAGACCCTTGTGAGGGGCCAAGCCTCGACAGGCGGACGACGCAAGACCTCCTCGAGAGCGGCCTCACCAGGTTGGCTCGTGAGGGGCGGAGAGATCAAGGCAAGGCAAACCTCGCGAGGTTCTCGTGACGTGTGCCATGACGACTGAGACCAGGTGAGCGCCTGGTGGGTGCCAGCACGCGCAGTGTCCTTGTTTCCTCTTTGGTGCTAAGGAGGCAACTGCAGGCGCGGAGTACCGAGGCGTCAAGCAAAGGTTTCCATATCGGTGCAACGAGACCAAGACGAGCAGGACGGCAAGACGGAGGTCACCATGGATCCCAAGGAGGCGTCACCACCAGAGTCCTTTGCAGGCGAAGACTGCTTTTGTCAGGATAAGCTGTACTAGCTGTCCCCTTTCAAATTGGCTGTTGTTGGCACCCTTCCCGCTCAATATTTGTGGAGAGGACCAGGGCCTCTATAAATAGGATTAGCCACCATAGTAGGAGGCATCTCATCTTGGACTAGATCGATCCCATTCTCACACCCACCAAGCACAAGAACATCTCGACCTTAGGAGGCTGTTATTCCCCTTATACCGTGCATCCTCAGCCTGAGAGGCAATCCACCACCACCACACTGGAGTAGGGTATTACACCACAACCGTGGCCCGAACTAGTATAAATCTTGTGTCCTTTGTGTTGTGAGTTCGTCTAGTTAGGTTTTGAGATCTTAGTGAAGCTAGGACGTGGATCGGTAGGGGGAGATCTTCATGCACCCCCTAGTGTTCAAACCTCGAGGGTTTTGCCGGAACCCGTGATCCGACAGGTACCCCGAGTGGCTGGCGAACCCCGTCGTTGTGCCAAAGAAAGGCGAGAAGGAGCGCATGTGTGTCGACTTCACCAACCTCAATAAGGCCTGTTCCCAAGATCCGTTCCCACTTCCACACATCGACCAGATCATTGACTCCACCGCCGAGTGCGACCTGCTATGCTTCCTGGATGCGTCTTCAGGCTATCACCAGATCAAGATGGCGGTAGAGGATGTGGAGAAGACGACCTTCCTGACACCATGCGGGGTGTACTTCTACACTTGCATGTCGTTCGGGCTGCACAACATAGGTGCAAACTTCCAACGGTTGATGCACATCGCCCTGGGTTAGCAGCTCGGGAGGAACGCCGAAGCCTACGGAGACGACATTGTGGTAAAGTCTCGGGAGGTGAGGACTTTGATTCAGGACCTAGAAGAGACCTTCACGAGCCTGCTCCAGGTGGACTTGCGGCTCAACCCAGAGTAGTGCGTATTTGATGTCCCCTCCGGCAAGCTGCTGGGCTTCCTTGTGTCCGACAGGGGGATCGAGGCTTACCCGGAGAAGGTCAAGGCGATCGAAGACATGAGCCCACCACAAACCCTCAAGGAGATGTAGAAGCGTGCCAGCTGTGTGACTTCGCTGGAGCGCTTCATCTCCAAGCTGGGAGAGCGTGCCCTACTGTTCTTCAAGCTGATGAGGAAGAAGGGCCCATTTGAGTGGACCCCGGAGGCTGACCAAGCATTTCAAGACCTCAAGAGATACCTGACCAGCCCTCCGGTGATGGTGGCGCCCCGCCCTCTCGAGCCCCTGGTGCTTTACCTTGCCGCCACTCCTTACTCTGCCGGTGCAGCTCTGGTGGCGGTCCGGGAAGAGCGCCAGGACAAGGACGCGTCGCGCTGAGCCACGCCCCCAGCCGGGGCGATACAAGACACGGAGGGCACCGCAAGGGCTGGAGCAACGACAACGAATGACCAGGCTCAGCAAGACGGCGCCCTTGGGCCTGCAGAGGCCCCAATGAGTGACCAGGATCCAGGGGTTCCATCACCTTAGGAGGCGCCTCAACCTCCGACAGACATAGGCCCCGTCGACGTGCCCGCCCTTGTTGAGCACCTAGTGTATTTTGTCAGCACGGTACTGTGGGATGCAAGGGCACGGTACCCCATGCCTTAGAAGCTCTTGCTTGCGCTCTTGGCGGCCTCGCACAAGCTACTACACTACTTTCAAGGTCACCCAATCAAGGTCGTCACGGCCTACCCACTGGAGAGGGTACTCAGGAGCCCCAACGCAGCTGGAAGAGTCACCGAGTGGAATATCGAGCTGCAGGCATTCTAGCCGGAGTTCAGCACAACCAGGGTCATCAAGGGAGCCGCGCTCACCGACTTCGTGGCAGAATGGACGGACGCACCGGGGCTTTAAGCAGACGAGGATCGATCCCTCTTGCCGGGAAGTGAAGCGCCAGACGGCTGGGTTATGTATTTCGATGGCGCATTTGCGCGCCAGGGCGCGGGGGCTGGAGCAGTGCTCATCTCGCCCACTCAGGACAAGCTCTACTATGCCGTGCAACTCTGCTTCTAGCAGGGCGAGTAGGTCTCCAACAACATAGCAGAGTACGAAGGCCTCATAGCTGGCCTTAAGGCTACTGTGGCCCTGGGGGTGAAGTGCCTCACCATCAGGGGCGACTGGCAGCTTCTCGTCAACTTCTCTCACAAGGTGTACGAGCCGAGGGACGAGCACATGGAGGCATACCTCGTGGAGGTACGCAAAATGGAAAAAAGTAGTTCTTGGACCTAGAATTGAAGCTCGTGCTCCTTGGTACCAACAAGGAGGCGGACGACATCACTAAGAGAGCATCCAAGTGACTACCCCAGGAGCCTGACGTCTTCGAGGAGTGGCTCTTCAAGCTGTTGGCAGCACCTCTGCTTTCAAGGCCGGCGCCGCCTCGGGAGGAGTTCCCCAGCCACCTGCTTCGGGAGCCCCGACCTATGGCCCGACCTCGGGAGCGCGCCTACTCTTGGCGCTCGAGCCTCAGGAGGGGGGCTGGACCGAGGAGTTCAAGGAATACCTGACGCAAGGGACGCTGCCAGAGAAAGAGGAGGACGCGGAGCGCGTGGCCCGATAGACCACAGTGTACTGTATCCAGGACATTGAGTTATACAGGAAGCGGCCGAATGACGTTTCCTTGCATTGTATCTCTAGGGAATAGGGGAAAGAGTTGCTAGCTGACATACCCTCGTCGGCAAGGCGTTCCGCAGTGGGTTCTACTAGCCTACGTCGCTCAACAACGCGACTGAGCTGGTGAAGTCCTGCAAGCCCTATCAATTCCATGCCAAGCAGATCCATCAGCCAGCTTAGGGCCTCCAGACCATCCCTCTCTCGTGGCCATTCGCAGTCTGGGGGCTGGATATCCTGGGGCCGTTCCCTCGAGCGCCCGGGGGCTACCACTACCTCTACGTCGCCATCAAAAAATTCACCAAGTGGGCGGAGGTAGAAGCTGTCCGCAGCATCCCGACCGGGTCTGTGGTCAAGTTCATCAAGGGTGTCGTAAGCTGGTTCAGGGTCCCTAATCGCATCATCACCGACAACGGCTCACAGTTCACTAGCAATCTCTTCAAGACATATTGTGCTAATCTTGGAACTCAGATCTGCTATGCTTCGATGGCACACCCTAGGAGCAATGGTCAAGCCGAACGCGCCAACATGGAGGTCCTGAGAGGCCTCAAGACCAGGACCTTGAAGAAGAAGCTCGAGACCTGCGGCAGGGGCTGGCACGACGAGCTCCAGTCTGTGTTGTGGTCCATCCGCACCACCGCCACCAAGCCAATGGGCGAGACCCCGTTCTTCCTCGTCTATGAAGCAGAAGCGGTTCTCCCACATGAGGTCAGGCATCGCTCTGCGTGGGTCCTGGCGTTTGATGAGACGCAGCATGTCGGTGTACAAAAAGAGGGGGTACACCTTTTTGTACCCCTATGACTGTGCACGGGCAGTCTGAGCCACGGGCGCCGCCGCAGCAAGCCCGGCAAGGGAGGTAGAACCGAGGTGAGGCCAAAGTCAAAGAGGAGCAGGACGACGCCAAGACCACAAAGAGCAAAGGGGACGAAGCGGGCCCCCCCCCTCCCCGGCAAGATCCTTGCCGGGAGTTGGTTTTAGGAAACCCGACAAGACCCTTGCCGTGGCAGCCTCACCCCACACCTACGGAGCGGGTCACCCTTGAGTCCACTACCCCCATGGGGCAAGAATTCGGGAGGCATCCCCGTAGTGATACTAAGATCTTTGTGAAGACGTTCAAGACCAGATACACACTTTAGAAGATGATCCTTGGCGGGATCCCAGCCAAGGAAAACCACAAGGCCCCCGGCAAGAGCCTTGCCGGGGATGACAGCAAGCGCCACGGCAAGACCCTTGCCGAGGACACCCGCGGGGCCACCATCGAACCCGCACCAGTCGCGCCTCCACCACCGTTCGCATGCAGCTGCCGACCCAAACCAGCTGGGCAGGCACCTGCGTGGCGGCATGACGATCCTCGTGGAGGCCTACCACCGCGCCACCCCAGCTGCCTGCCCGCCTACATGGCATCGCAGGCACCGCTGGCCAGAGCGCGTGTCGACGCAGGAGAGAGCGGCGACGGACGAGGCGGGGCTCTCCCCCGCCCCCGATAAAGCAGGGACACCTAAGCAAGGCACATTAAATGCGCCTTGTCATGTAATGCGAGGGATAACCTCGCGCCACTGTACCCTTTCCACCTCCTGTGTGCCACTGTGGCAACCCCTTTCCCCATAAAAGGAGGCCCCAGGCCACCAGGAGGAGGATTCGGCTTTTTGGAGCTCCTCACGCCCCATATAATCCACCAAAGCAGGAGTAGGGTTTTACGCATCTCCGCGGCCCGAACCTGGATAAAGGAATCATGTACTGCCTACTCAATCCGCTCTTCTCACGACACCCGCGCCCTGCAACCGTAGAAAGGGATTCTCGTGCTCCCATAGGTGTCGTTTCCCACCGGCAGGGCGAGCGCAGTTGTGAGAATTGACTTTAGCAGTTAGTTCGACGTTTCTTCATCGTCATGTCGCCCAAGAAGAAGACGGCGGTGGCGGTTGGCCCGTCGGACGCCAGGCATCCCGTCCTGACGCGGGCGAGCAGCGGACCGGTCACCGAAAGGTCCCGAGGGGCTGCTCGCAAACACCAACACCGTCACAGCGGCCGGAGTTTGGGAGGTGGCGATGTTCGTGCGCCCGGTAAAGGACCGCACGCCGCCAAATCAAAAGACGCAGCCGGGCCCTCCGCAGGTGGCGCGGGACCTTCTGAGGTCGCTGCTGCCCCGCCCGTTGGCGGCGCGAGGGCCTCCAGGACTCCCACTATGGCGCCGACGGTGCGTTCCTCTCAAGCGGCGCGCGACGAGCGGCGTGATCGCCCTGAAGACCCCGGGCGCCGCCGCGGAAAAAGCCCCGAGCGCCACTCCTGGGATGTAGAAGGCATGCCCGCTCACCGAGGCGCTGGTGAAGGTGGCGTGCGACCGCGCGGTCGTGATGGAGCTCCTTCTGAAGTCGAAGCGCGTCGCGATCCATGCAGGTTTCGCTGCCGCCGACGCCAGTAGAAGCCTTGGCGCGCGCGCAGTTGCTCCTCGACTTTCCTCCCACTACGGGGAAACTTGACGAATGGAGAGCCACCATCCGAAGCCTTGTTGCGGTGGCCAACAAAGATGAGCCGACCCCGACGGAGCCCCGGGTCGACGTTCCGACGGAGTCCCGCGTACCAGTGGCAGGAAGGCTGGCGGCGCCGCGACCACGGTGCACTCGCCTCCTCCCTGCCCGGTGCCACGGACGCCTGCCCGTCGCGACGTCGCAGGCGACGAAATCTCCATAGCGTCGTCCGACCCGCGGACCCACCAGGACCAATGCCAGGTCCTTCGGGATCGGGAACATGAAGACGCTCGAACCACCATCGAGCGCCGGTGCGGAGCGCGCCACCAGTTAGATAAGCGAGCGGGGCCCACTGTGGACCACCCGGCACTGGAAAGCCCTGGGGGCCTGCCTTACGAGGTAGGCTGCCCGGCTTTTACCCGTGAGCTGCGGCAGTTCCAGTGGCCCACTCACCGCACTTTCAAACCTGACGTGGGCGAGAAGTACGGCGGCAAGACCCACCCATCCGAATTCCTCAGCATCTACACCATCGCGATGCAGGCTGCCGAAGCTCGTGACGATAAGGTGCTTGCAAATTACTTCCCGTTGGCTCTTAAACCCAATGCCATGTCCTGGTTGATGCACTTGCCGGTAGACTCCATCTCCTCCTGGTCGGATTTGTGCCATGAATTTGTGGGCGCCTTCACTGGCGGTCATCAAGCTCACGACCAAGTAAGTGATCTCCATGTCATTCCCCAGAAGGGAGGCGAATGTCTCCGCAAGTACATACAGAGGTTCAGCCGGGTGCAGTACAATATTCCAGATGTTCACCCCGCCGCCATCATCAGCACGTTCCATCAGCACGTTCGGAACCGCAAGATGCGCGAAGAGCTGGCAATGAACAAGGTGAAAGATGTCGCCGAGCTCTATGTTCTCGCGGACAAATGTGCCCGGGCTGAAGAAGGGAGGAAGTACCCCGGCGAAGATGCCGACGTGGAAACTGACTCCTCTGAAGAGGACACCGCCGCCCCGGCAAAGAAAGGCCGGCGCCGCAACAGGAAGCGCAAAGGGAAAGTTGTGCTTGCCGTCGAGGGGTCTGACGACACCGGCTCCACCAAGAAGACCAAGGCAGGTGACCCCGACAAGGAAATTGCCGGATGTGTCGCCTGCCAGGCCTTGGCGGCTGCCGAGAAGCCAGGCAACTCCGACAAGCGATACTGCAAGATCCATCGCACCAAAGGCCATGCTCTCCAAGACTGCCGACAGGTTGAGCTCCTCGCCGAGAAGTAGAGGGCTGAATACGAGAGGTGGGACAGGGAGAAGGGCCAAGACAGTGCTGAGGGATCCGGCAAGAAACGCGATGGCCAGGCGGGCCGTCGCGGCAAGGATAAGCAACAAGAGAGGCCCGCTCGGGGCCGTGACAGAAAGCCAGAAGATGACGATCACGAAGAGGACGATGAGTCCGGCGACCAAGAGTTCCAGAAAGCTACAGAGGCCATGTGCGTTGACGGCGGCGCTTCGCTGCATGCCTCTCGGCACCGGCTTAAACAGTGGGCGCGAGAGATTACAGCAGCAGAGCCGTCGTTTGATGCCCAGAGGCCGCTGAAGTGGTCCAGCACACCTATCATTGTTGACTCTGAGGATCACCCTGATCGCACTACTGCGGTCGGGTGCTTGTCGTTGTTGGTTTCACCGATGATACGCAACCTCAGGGTGACAAAAATGTTAGTAGATGGCGGGGCCGGTCTGAACTTGGTCTCGCCTACCATGGTCGAGAAGCTGCAGATCCCCGATGGAGACCTCGAAGAAACGGGAAC
The DNA here is from genome assembly GCA_032464435.1 of Aegilops umbellulata. Taxonomy (NCBI): domain Eukaryota; kingdom Viridiplantae; phylum Streptophyta; class Magnoliopsida; order Poales; family Poaceae; genus Aegilops; species Aegilops umbellulata. Next base: position 313,013,335 of record CP136057.1, on the reverse strand, counting down.
GTTTCAGGGGGTCAGCCCGGGGAGAAGCCAACCCAAGGGAAAGGTCACGTTGCCCGTAACTTCCGGGAGCGACTTGAACTTCAGGACGGAGAGGATTGTGTTTGATGTTGCCAAGATCCCCTTGCCCTACAATGGGATCCTTGGCCGCCCGGCGCTGGCCAAGTTCATGGCGGCGTCGCACTACGCCTACAATACCCTGAAAATGCCAGGGCCCGTGACGGTCATCACCATCTCCTCCGACAAGAAGGATGCGCTGATTTGCGCTGACCAAGTGTACCAGCAAGCAGCTGCAGCAGCTCCCGCCGCTGGGGCACTTGCTCCTGCTGCCGGGACCCCGGGGGGGGAAGAAGAAGAAGGCCGATGAGACCTCGGACACCCACTTCGGCAAGCGCACCTCTTCGGAGTGTAGCGCTGTCGTCGAGGACGTGCCAGAGAGCTCCGCCGGCGGAAGCAAGAGGACCAGGGCCACGCCGCCGGGAATCAAGAAGGTTTCCGTCAACAAGGACGGAACGGGAGGAGCTTTCACCATAAGCTCCACCCTTGACGACAAATAGGAAGACGCGCTCGTCACCTTCCTGCGGGCGAATGTCGATGTGTTTGCATGGCAAGCTTCCGACATCCCCGGCGTTCCCAGTGAGTTGATTGAGAACCACCTTGCTGTCTGTCCACATGCGCGGCCCGTCAAGCAGAAGGTCAGAAAGCAAGCTTTGAAACGATAGGAGTTCATCACAGAAGATATCCAGAAACTGGAGGCAGCGGGTTTGGCAAGAGGAGTGCTCCATCCGACGTGGTTGGCCAATCCGGTCGTAGTGTGCAAGGCGAATGGGAAGTGGAGGCTGTGTATTGATTACACAGATATCAATAAGGCTTGTCCTAAAGACCCCTTCCCGTTGCTGCGCATCGACCAGATTGTTGACTCCACGGCTGGGTGTGATCTGCTGTCATTCCTCGATGCCTACTCCGGCTACCACCAGATCTTCATGACAAAAGAAGACGAGGAGAAAACAGCATTCATCACCCCATGTGGTATATATTGTTTCATACGGATGCCTTTCGGGTTGAAGAGTGCTGGATCGACGTTTGCGAGGGCGGTCCAGATTGGTTTTGAGCCCCAGCTCCATAGAAATATGGAGGCTTATATGGACGACATCGTGGTCAAAACCAAGGCCAGGGTCACCCTCATATCAGATTTGCGGGAGACGTTTGCAAATCTGCGCAGGATCAACCTCAAGCTGAACCCTGAGAAGTGCGTCTTTGCGGTCCCGTCCGGCAAGCTTCTCGGGTTCTTTGCGTCGCACCGGAGAATAGAGGCCAACCCGGACAAGATCAAAGCTATAGAGAAGATTGAAGCACCCAAGCGGATCAAGGACGTGCGCCGGCTCGCCGGTTGCGTCGCTGCCCTGGGCAGATTCATATCCAAGTCCGCCGAGCGCGCCCTTCCCTTTTTCAAGATCCTGAAAAAGGCGGGCCCGGTGGAGTGGACACTAGAAGCCGAAGCGGTATTACAAGATTTGAAGAAGTACCTCTCCTCCGCACCAACACTAGTTGCGCCCAGGCCCCAGGAGCCGTTGTTGCTATACTTAGCGGCAACAAACCAGGTGGTCAGTGCCGCGCTAGTGGCGCAGAGGGAGGTCGACGATGAGATAATGGCAGCGATAGAGCCCGACGCTACCAGTGCGGAGGCGACATGGTTGGTCGAGGTGCCGCCAAAGAAGAAAGTGATGTAGCGCCCATTCTACTTCGTTAGCTCCCTCTTGCAGGGGGCTAGGTCGAGGTACTCCGGTGTGCAGAAACTGCTCTTCGGCTGCGTCACTACTTCCAGGCACACGAGATCACTGTCGTCACTCGCCTCCCCCTGCAGCGGATACTGCACAACCCAGATGCGAAGGGGAGGATTGTGGAATGGGCGCTGGAGCTGTCCAACTTTGGCCTCAAGTTCGAAAGTACCTCGACGATCCAGAGCCGAGTCCTGGCAGAGTTCACTGCAGAATGGACCGCCACACCTGACGAAGAAGCCCAAGAGACTGCTCTCCCCGGCAAGGAGGTAAGTGGCGATTGGATTATGTACTTTGATGGGGCTTTCTCCCTCCAAGGTGCCGGGGCTGGCGTACTGCTCATCGCCCCCACCGGAGAGCACCTCAAGTACGTGATCCAGATGCACTTCCCTAGAGAGGTGTCAACAAACAACACGGCAGAGTACGAAGGGCTGCTTGCCGGTCTTAGGATCGCGGCAGACTTCGGAATCAAAAAGCTCATCGTCAGGGGCGACTCGCAGCTTGTCGTCAAGCAAGTCAATAAGGATTACCAGAGCTCGTTGATGAAGGCCTACGTTGATGAAGTGAGAAAGCTGGAAGAGCGCTTCGACGGTATCCAGGCTGAATACGTTCCCCGAACGGAGAACGATATCGCCAATTACTTGTTAAAGCGCGCTGCCCTCAAGCTACGTGTGGAACAAGGTACCTTTGTGCTTCAGCTAACTCAGCCATCCGTTGATCCATCAACAGAGCAGAACAAGAGAAGGAAATCAGGACCCGGCAAGTACTTTCCTGCCGAGCTCCCCGGAGCCGCCGGCAAGGATGTTGCCGAGGACACTGAACCCGCCACGGGATGGCTAGCTCCGGTAGGACGCCAAGCTCTTGCCATCGAGACGGCCGCCCCTATAGCGGAGGAAATGCCTTTAGTCCTCGCCGTCGAGCCTCAGGCTCCAGCGTGGGCGCAGCATACCGTCCGATTCCTCCAGACAGGGGAGCTTCCTGAGGAGCAGGAAGAAGCGGAAAAAGTAGCCCGTCGCTCTGCCATGTACAAGTTCGTCGATGACGTCCTGTACAGGAAGAGATCGAACGGTGTGAAATTGAAGTGCATCCCTCGAGAGGAAGGTCTGGACCTGTTGGCAGAGATACATGGAGGCATATGTGGATCCCACATTGGGTCGAGAGCCCTTGTCGGCAAGGCATTTCGGCAGGGTTTCTTCTGGCCCACCGCCCTCCAGGATGCAATGACACTCATCACCAGGTGTGAGGCGTGTCAGTTTCATTCAAGAAAGCTTCATCAACCAGCTCAAGCCCTTCAAACCATTCCTCTCTCCTGGCCCTTCTCAGTCTGGGGGCTCGACATACTAGGCCCCTTCCTCCGCGCCGTCGGGGGCTTTGAGTACTTGTACGTAGCTGTCGACAAGTTCACAAAGTGGCCAGAAGTGGAGGCGGTGAGGAAGGTCACAGCTCAGTCGGCCGTCAAGTTCTTCAAGGGGCTAGTGTGCCGTTACGGTGTACCGAACAGGATCATCACCGACAACAGTATGCCGTTCACAAGCCGCACCTTCATCCAATATACTCAGGACCTCGGCAGCAAGGTCTGTTTCGCTTCCGTCGCTCATCCACGGAGCAACGGGCAGGCTCAGAGGGCAAATGCTGAAGTGTTGCGAGGCTTAAGGACCAAGACCTTTGACAGGCTGCACAAGAGCGGAAGGCGCTGGATTGATGAGTTGCCGACGGTTCTTTGGTCAATCAGGATGACACCAAATCAAGCCACCGGCCAGACACCCTTTGCCCTGGTATACGGGGCAGAAGCAGTTATCCCCACTGAACTCATATACGGGTCATCTCGAGTGCTCGCTTATGATGAGCTTGAGCAAGAGCAACTGCGCTAAGACGACGCACTGCTCCTTGAGGAAGATCGTCTTCGGGCGGCTGTGAGAGCAGCACGCTACCAGCAAGCCTTGTGCCGCTACCATAGCCGCTAGGTTCATGCCCGAAGCCTTGAGGAAGGCGACCTTGTTCTTCGGCGCGTTCAATCGGCCTAGAATTCCAACAAGTTGAAGCCGAAGTGGGAAGGCCCTTATCGGGTAAAACGAGTCACCAGGCCCGACGCAGTCCGCCTGGAGACCGAAGATGCCATTCCGGTGAGTAACTCCTGGAACATCGAGCACCTTCGCAAGTTTTACCCATAAGGCGCGGCTTGCTGGGCCTCCCGGCAAGCCACCTTTTGTACAAGCATTGCCGATGATGCATGTAACACTTTGTACAAAGCCAGGCGCAGTCCCTGAGCATAAATAAAGCGCTGGCGCCCTAAGTTATAGCATGCATGCTAGATCGAGTCTCATCCTTGGTTAGGGTTGATAGTGCTTAGCGGCCGCTAACCCCTAGCTTAGAGGTCGAGTGTGCGTCTCTTTTCCGTTCTTTTGTCTCCTTTGGTTCGCAGAGCTCGGACATCCTTGCCAGATCACTTGAGGATAAGAAAAGAAGGGGAAGAAGGGGGACGGACCAGCATCCGGACCCCGGCAAGCCAGTGTTGTCGGGAACTGCAAGTACAAAGATTCACCCACGGCAAACCAGAGTTGCCGGGGGCTGCAATCTCAGATAAGTTTTGCATCCCTTATCATGCATTCTCTTATGGACTGAGGTATGCGAAACCTCGTTTCTTCCTAAAGCTATCGTGCTCCCCTAACTCTAGGCCCTAGGGCTCATTCCTGGAGCCAGGTTTGGTCGTAGTCGCGGCAGCAAAGGGACGAAACGAGGAGCCTGAACCCGCCTCATCCCTGCCTCCGCCGAAAGCGTGAGAAAGGTCGAGCGACGTGGGAAGACGACAGGGCCTGCTGCCGGGCAAGGAAGAGTCTATCTTAAAGATATCAAGGGTTTTGCCCCTTGACGTGGTTTCCACCCGCAAGACAAGTGACCAGACAAGCATCCCCTTTCTTCATTAAAAACATTCCACTCAGGTACAGTTCATGGAGAATGAAAAACATGAATGATGGGATTACAAGCTTTAAATTCAGCTAAGGCCCGAAGGCTTACAAACTAAAAAAAGATAAGGTGCCCGTAATCCCTTTCTTGTCCCTCTCTTCAGGAGGTAGGTCAAGGAGGCGAGAAGGGCAAAAGGGGCACCTAGGCAAGCTACGGGTGGCAGAAGACACCAAGAGAACATCTCGGTGGTCGTCCGAAGGCTGGATGGTGATGGCAGCGTCGGAGGCAGAGCTCGAAGACGAGGCGGCAGGACGTCAGCACGCGTCGAAGGCATCGTGCCCACGTACTCCGAGTTGACGGCCTTGCCGCCCGCCCTCTTCCTCTTCCGCAGCCTCCCTACGCCAGCCGCCCAAGGAGACGACCCCGAGAAGTTCAAGGAGCCGGCGACACGGATGATGGGATCGCCGGTGCCGCACGGAGCGACGCCCGGCACCTAGTCGGACCCGTCATCCTGCCACCCGCTACCCTCGTCGTCGCCGTCGCTATCCTCCTCGTCACTCTCGCTCGAGGAGGAGTCTTCGCTATCAGAGGAGCTCTCCACGCAGCACCTTGCCCGGGTCCCGAAGCACCTGAAGACCTTGACGGAGAGGAGACCGCCCTCCATCAGCTTAAAATGGAGGGTGAGCCCCTCCGTCATACGGTGGATACGGGCGAACGTCTTCCACCCTCGACCAAGATACATCACATTAGGGGCTGGGAAGTCGACGCGGACTCGCGTACCACTGATTCCAAAGCCGCCCATGTGTAGCCTCAGTGTCTCGGGCGGGTCCAACTCCATCTCACTTGCAAATGGAGTCGGGAGACGAAGACGACGGCGAGGCGGCTACCGCAGCCTGACGAAGAACTCACAAGGGTCATCCCCAACGTGGCCCGCCATGGGAAGAGGAACCGCTGGCGGAGGCAAGGCCGGCGCGCCGCCCCGTCCACCTCTTCCCCGAGCACCTCGACCTCGCCCTCGACCTTGCCCACGGCCTCGCCCCCTCCCTCTTCCCCTTACGGCTGGCTCTGCCACCACAGGTGCGGGAGAAGGAGGGACGCGTTGTCTGGCGGCGACCCTCGTCGCCACCGTTGATGGACCAAGGTTCCCTTTCTCCATGGCGAATGAGAGGGAGGGGAGCAGAAGCTGAAGGAAAGAAGAGATGAAAGAATGCGGGCCGCCGTCCTCCCCCTCTCGCTCCTTATAAAGGAATGGGGTGGGGGCTCGGCCGCCCCGCTCAGCCAATCAAGACGCAGAAGGCGCAGGGAACTGGGACCGACCCGCTGCCTTGGCCCATGACGGCCCGGTTTCCCGTTTCCACCGTTCGCCACCCCAAGCGCATGGAAGCCGCGTGGCAGGCGTGCAGAACCGAGGCGACGGATGAGGCGACCTCTCCCCACCCCGTGATCGTGGGGAGTGGACGCCTCGAAGACCACGCCTCGGCCCCGTCCAGTAAATGGACCGCGCCTCCACGCCTCCCTCCGTTTATGGGGAAGGCGCGAACCGCCTCCTTTACTACGATGTGATGCATGCATGCGGAGCTCAGCCCCACGCATGCCACCCACGTCACACCCACGCCGTGCCACGCGCGGGAAGCATGGGAGGCGCAGCGCGCGAAGAAACTTACCACGGTAAAAACTGCCCTGCCTGCCCGCGCACCGTTCTTGGGCCTGGCCCAACAACGCGTAGCGCTCATGTGTGGCCCAGGCCCGGGGGCTCCTGTCGGTGTACAAAAAGAGGGGGTACACCTTTTTGTACCCCTATGACTGTGCACGGGCAGTCTGAGCCACGGGCGCTGCCGCACCAAGCCCGGCAAGGGAGGTAGAACCGAGGTGAGTCCAAAGTCAAAGAGGAGCAGGACGACGCCAAAACCACAAAGAGCAAAGGGGACGAAGCGGCCCCCCCTCCCCGGCAAGATCCTTGCCGGGAGGTGGTTTTAGCAAACCCGGCAAGACCCTTGCCGTGGCAGCCTCGCCCCACACCTACGGAGCGGGTCACCCTTGAGTCCACTACCCCCATGGGGCAAGGATTCGGGAGGCATCCCCATAGTGATATGAAGATCTTTGTGAAGACGTTCAAGACCAGATACACACTTTAGAAGATGATCCTTGGCGAGATCCTAGCCAAGGAAAACCACAAGGCCCCCGGCAAGAGCCTTGTCGGGGATGACAGCAAGCGCCACGGCAAGACCCTTGCCGAGGACACCCGCGGGGCCACCATCGGACCCGCGCCAGTCGCGCCTCCACCACCGTTCGCATGCAGTTGCCGACCCAAACCAGCTGGGCAGGCACCTGCGTGGCGGCATGCAGATCCTCGTGGAGGCCTACCACCGCGCCACCCCAGCTGCCTGCCCGCCTACATGCCATCGCAGGCATCGCTGGCCAGAGCGCGTGTCGACGCAGGAGAGAGCGGCGACGGACGAGACGGGGCTCTCCCACGCCCCCGATAAAGCAGGGACACCTAAGCAAGGCGCGTTAAATGCGCCTTGTCAGGTAATGCAAGGGATAATCTCGCGCCACTGTACCCTTTCCACCTCCTGTGTGCCAATATGGCAGCCCCTTTCCCTATAAAAGGAGGCCCCAGGCGACCAGGAGCAGGATTCGGCTTTTTGGAGCTCCTCACGCCCCATAGCTAGCTCAAGAACACAAGCATATAATCCACCAAAGCAAGAGTAGGGTTTTATGCATCTTCGCGGCCCGAACCTGGATAAAGGAATCATGTACTGCCTGCTCGATCCGCTCTTCTCACGACCCCCGCGCCCTGCAACCGTAGAAAGGGATTCTCGTGATCCCATAGGTGTCGTTTCCCACCGACACAGCAGGACGCCATGCGGGGGATGGACCTTGTGCTGGGGGAGGAACGCCGCCGTGAAGCCACGCTTTGAGCAGCAAGATATCAGCAGGCGCTGCGACAGTATCACTGCCACAACATCTGCTCTAGGACGCTCGAGGTGGGCGACCTCGTCCTAAGGCGGGTGCTCTCCAGGGAAGGGCTGCATAAGCTCTCGCCCATGTGGGAGGGCCCGTTTCGGGTCAGCCATGTCTCCAGGCCTGGTGCCGTGCGCCTAGAGACGCAGGACGGGGTCCCCATCCAGAACGCCTGGAACATCCAGCACCTCTGGAAGTTCTACCCATGAAGCAAGGCCAGGCGCCTGTGAAGCAAGGCCCAGTGCCTGTGAGTGGGGCTGTACACGCCCCGGAGTCTCAGAAGTGTCGCCCTCGTGCCTTGGGGGCTCCTTCCCACGTCCTAGTGGCAGCACTTAGCTCCGCGCTGGTGAGAAGACTAGACTATGTGGCGGACGCGTCTTTTCATTTGCTTTCCGTAGTTGGCTTGCCCCTCTTTAATGAAAAATTGCTTTCTGGTGTTCCTTGCCAGCTTGGTTCCATCTCCTTTTGCCTCCGTTTTTGCACTCGGTTCCTTGTTTTGACCCATACTCTCCCTCGCATGCCTCGCGAGGGGGCTGGACAGGTGCCCTCGTGAGTGTTTTCCCTGTTCTTCGCGAGGCACCCTTGCTCGATCTCGCAAGATGGCAAACCTCTTTCAATCTGTGCCCCTCGGGTACTGGGATGCGAAGCGCTGGGTCATGGCCTGCTGCGCCTGTGACTAGGGCTCGGAAGGGCTCGGAAGAATAAGAGTTTCCTAACGAAATTTTGCAGTTCCTAGACGCCTCCCAAGCCAAGGAGGCCCCGCCAGGTACCGGAAAATGCGCGCTTCACGAGGCAGAAACTACTTCGAGCGCGTCAAGCTAAGTTATTTGTACGCGCCTACATAAAACGTCGATGCTGCAACACGACATAGGAACGATAAACATAGCATAGCAACATGGAAATCATGGTTCATCCCCATACTTGTCTCTCTCTTAATGCAGGAAGAAAAGGAAGAACGAAACACAAGTGGTGCGTGCTCCGGCAATAGTTCGCGAGGATGGGCCAATGGTGATTTCCCGGGCTCAACCAGACCCCTCCTCGCGCTTCACTGGGGTACGGCGACGAGACGACCCGCTGCCACCCTCGAAGCGGGCGCAGCGGCGTGGTGGCTGGTCGTAGCCACCGCTGATGGAGCCCTCGCTGGAAGAAGAGTCACCATAACTGGACGAGCAGCGGCCAGCACCGAGGGCAAGACCATCCTCATCCTCGTCACAACCGTCGACAAGGCTGAGCACCTCGCCTGCCCAGGCAGCGCGCGCGGGCAAACGTCTGCCAGCCGCGGGACAAGGCTTCGTTGCCCGCTTTGGAGACCTCCACCGCGACCCATGAAGCCTTGTTGCAGCAGCCGTCAGCCTGCAGCCAGAGCCATCCTGGACCCGTGGCCGGCAGCTCGTCGACGAAGAAGCGTGGGAGCTGAAGCCAGGTGCCGGCCGGGTTCTCTGACCACATGAAGAACTCCGGCAGCACCTCCGATGAGTGGAAGCACGGCCGGGGAGGCCACATGACCATGGCGTGCCTCCCTTCGTCGACGGGGCTGCCACGACCTGGGCGACTCCCAGCACGCGAAGAGGCGCCGCCGCGGCCGCGAGGGGCCACGGAGGGGGTCACGATGTGCTTGCGGGGGCGGCCGCGCCCCCTCTTGGGCGGCGGTGAGCCGGGCCCCTCCTGGCGGGCCTTCCCCTTCTCTGCGGCCGAGAACCTCTTCGTAGGCGCCATGGGTGTCACTGCCGGCAGAGAAGCAAGGGAGAAGAAACGAGCAGAGCAGGAAGAGATGAGCGATGGGGGCTCCGCCCCCTCCTCATTTATAGCGGGAGAAGGTCAACCGGTGATCCCCACGATCACAGGTAATGATGATTTTTCCCTGCATGTAGCTGGGACTCGTCAAGTCGGGCAGTTGCAGAGGCATCCTGGAGAAGCGGAGACGCCCATGTCCAATCAGTCGCCACGCGTCAAATGAGGCCGCAGGCTATTGGGGCCTGCGACGCTCCCCACTTGCCCTTTGGCTTCGCCTCGAAGCCAAGTCCGAGCGCGCCTTGGGCCTGGGGGCCACTGTCGGTGTCGGTGGGAAACAACACTAATGGGATCACAAGAATCCCTACTACGGTTGCCGGGGTCCAAGGTTGTGAGAAGAGCAGGATCAGCAGTCAGTACAAGGATCGTTTACCTAGGTTCGGGCCGCGAGGATGCGTAATACCCTAGTCCTACTTTGGTGGCTGTATTTCAGAGAGTTCTTAAGCTCTCGAACTAGCTATGGTGGATGTGTGGTTTCAAAGAGCCGAATCCGTCTCCAGTGTGCCATGGGCCTCCTTTTATAGTCGAAAGGGGCTGCCAGAGTGGCACACAAGAGGTGGAAAGGCCTACAGTGTCGTGAGCTTATAGCTTGTATTACAGGACAATACACATTTCATGCATCGCTTAGGTGTCCCCTTGCTTTATTGGGGACGGGAACGAGGCACGTCCTGTCCGTTGCTACTCCTCCTCACTTCGACACGCGCCCTGGCCAGCGATGCATGCGGCGCCATGTTGGCAGGCAGGCAGCTGATGTGGCGCGGTGGTAGGATCTTCAAGAACATCTGCATGCCGCCACGCGGGCGCTTGCTGAGTTGGCCTGGAAGCTGCATTTTGCCACGCAGGTGCCTGCCCAGCTGGTTGGGCTGGCAGCTGCATGCGAACGGCGCTGGAGACATGGCTGGTGCGGGCCTGGCAGTGGCCCTGCTGGCGTCCTCGGTGAGGGCCTTGCCGGGTGCCCCGGCAAGGGTCTTGCCATGGCGTGCTGTCGTCCCCGGCAAGGATCTTGTCGGGGGTCTTGTGGCTCTCCTCGGCAAGGATCTTGCCGAGGATTGTTGTCTTTTAATCCTTATCTGATCTTGAATATTCCTTGCCTTCACAAAGATCTGCATGCTACCACGGTGGTGCCTCCCAAGCCCTAGTTCCAACGTGGTTGGTTGAGTTGGAACCCGTGGGCTCAAGGGTGGCTCACTCTGTTGGTGAGGACGAGCTGCCCCGGTAAGGGTTTTGCCAGGGCCGCTGAGGCTGCCCCCGGCAAGGATCTTGCCGAGGGAACCTGCTTTGCCTCTCTGCTTCTTTGTGTTCTTGGCCCTGGCGTTGCCTTGGCTGTCTTGTACTTCGGCTTTTCTCCGACTCCCTCCCCCGCTCTGCTTAATGTGGCCGTGGGCGTGGCTCCGACTATCCGTGCACAAGTAAAGGGGTACAAAGGTGTGCCCCTACTTTTGTACACCGACAGTCGGCGTCATGGGAACGGGGGTCGCCATACTTGCCTGCTTGCGGCCCACGGCGTGGCTCCACCAGCGGCCCTGTACGACCCATCTTCACCAGCAAACACTCAAGACCCTCGCGAGGGGCCAAGCCTCGTGAGGAGGACGACGCAAGACCTCCTCGGGGGCGGCCTCACCAGGCTGGCTCACGAAGGGCGGAGAGATCAAGGCAAGGGGCACCTCGCGAGGTTCCTGTGACGCAAGCCATGACAACCGGCGTTAGGTGGGCAGCAGCGCGCATAGTGTCCTCATTTCCTCTTTGGTGCTAAAGAGGAAAGCACATGCGAGGAGTCCTGAGGCATCAAGCAAAGTTTTCCATATCAGTGCGACAAGATCAAGACCAGGAGGACGGCATGACGGAGGTTACCGTGGAGCCCAAGACGGCGTCACCACCAGAGCCTTTGGCAGGCGAAGACCACCTTTAGTCAGGATAACTTGTACTAGTTGTCTCCCTTCAAATTTGGCCGTTGTGACATCCCTGCCCGCCAGCATTTGGGAAGAGGACCAGGGCCTCTATAAATAGGGCTAGCCACCAAACTTGGAAGGACGGACGGATCGGAGGCAACTGATCCGGAGCCATTCAGATCATCCTCATCCACGCAAACTCACCAAGCAAAAGAACACCTCTCCTCAGGAGGCTGTTCTTCCCTTGTAAGTATTCATCCTCAGCCCAAGAGGCAACCAACCACACCACACTGGAGTAGGTATTACACCACATCGGTGGCCCAAACCAGTATAAACCTTGTGTCTCTTATTCTGTGAGTTCGACAAGCTAAGCTTAGAGATCGCTGTGAGGGCGTGAGCTAGAGGGGGAGAGATCTTTGTGCGCACCCCAGTGTTCGAACCTCGAGGGTATTGCCGGAACCCGGAATCCGACACATGTAATTTTTGCTAAGTGAATTGGAGTGCAATTGCACACCAAAAAGGGAAGATAGATTTTGTAAGAAGAATAAATATTTAGAAACAAAAAAGTTGCAAGAGAGGCTAGATGATTATGCTGAAAGATTTTTATCACCATCCTTGTGAACTTTGCAATGAACGTGGTCATTTAAATCTCCAATGCAAACTCTTTCATGATCAAATCATGTCCAAAATTTGTGATAACTTGATTACCCTTGAGCATCATAAAGAGTTTAGTCTTCTTTTGGGGTATGAAGAAATGAAACGTATAACTAAGGGTATTCCAAAATTTAATCTCGAGAGATTTCTTGATTTTGATCTAGAGGAAATTTATATGTTTTGTGTGGTAAATTAAAACGAGAATGCTTATATTGCCAACTATAGAAAGACGGGAATACCAATAGAATATAAAAGGAATACTAATGAAAGGGTAAAGATTTCCACTTCCCCTCCTATTGTCTCTCATGATGAAATAGGTGACGAGGAGGAGCTTCCTATCCAATCAATATCTTGAACAAGAAGGTCGAAAAAATTGATTAAACCCTTACATGAGTTGGTGAAGAAGAAAAAGAAAAAGAAAGAATAGAGGTAAAAAGGTATCTCTCCCAAATAATGTTGCAACTATTATTGTTGTGCCTCATGGAAATGAATCAAAAATAATTGTGGAAGATGATGCACTTGATGATGATATTTCTTCTATGTCTTATGGCACAATGTCCGAGAGCACTATTGATGATGATTTTGTTATGCCTATTGCTTGTTGTGATGATTATGATTGTGAAGATAATGATACTTCTTATAAACTTGAAAATCTTTTGGCACCAACTTTGGAAATTATGATGATAGCAATTGTTATACCGCTCGTGCTATTCATACTATTAATAATGAGAGTGATTATGCTTATGATATGCCAAGCCACAAGCTTAGGGATGCTATGTTTAATGCAGATGATCTTTTTAGTCCCCCTACTTTCAATGATCAAATTTTCTATGATGATTGCATGCCTCCTATCTATGATGAGAACAAAGTTGCTACTTATGATGATTATTGTGATGATACTTATGTTATAAAAAGTAGTGATGATTATATTTATTGTCATAGTTATGATTACCATTTTTCTGAACATTAATCTTTCAATGTGGAAACAATTTATAGTATTCAAGTTCCATATGATACTCCCACCATTGTGAATACGAAGAAATTTTCTTATGTGGAGAGTAATAAAATTTCTATGCTTGTGGATCATGAAAAGAATGCTTTATGTGATGGTTATATTGATGAATCTATTCATGATGCTACTGAAAATTATTATGAGAGAGGAACTTATGATTCATGATGCTCTCTTTATGTTTCAATCCTTATCTTTTATGCGAGAATCATTGAACTCATCATGCCTAGCTAAAAGGTATTAAAGAAAAGCGCTCGATGGGAGACAACCCAACACTTTTACCTACTGTTTTTGTGTGTTCACATGATTTTGCTACTGTAGTAATCATGTTTTATTGCTTTTGTTTTAATGAAGTGCCAAGTAAAGCCTTTGGGATAGTGTGGATGATAGTTGACTTGAATCTGTTCAAAAACAGAAACTTTTGCTTCCAGAAACAGAATTGTTTAAATTCACTGGTACGTGATTAAATTCTCAATTTTTTACAGATGATTTAAATGCAAATTATCTATGTTGTCCTATTTTTTCAGAAATTTTGGAGTAGCAGAAGTATGGTTATTATGCAGATCATTACAGACTGTTCTGTATTTGACACATTCTGTTTTCGATGCATAGTTTTCTTGTGTTCTAGTTTCTATGGCTTATATTGCTCAATATAAATCGTGGAAATGATATGCTACAGTAGGAATTGTGTGGAAACAATTATGAATCTTGTCTTTGACAGTACCAGAGTGAAATGGTTTTGCTCTTTATCATACTAACCTATCTCACGAAGTTCCGTTAAGTTTTGTGTGATTGATGTTTTCAAGTTTTGGGTGAGATATGGATATGAGGAGAATAAGGAGTGACAAGACCCTAAGCTTGGGGATGCCCAAGGCACCCCAAGGTAATATTCAAGGAAGATCCAAGCAACTAAGCTTGGGGATGCCCCGGAAGGCATCCCCTTTTTCGTCACATCATACGTGTTTTGCTTGGAGCGTCATTTTATTTTGTTTTTATTTTCTTACTTCTATCTATAACAATGTTTTGCATCTTTTACTTCAATACAAATGTCAAGCACAGCCTTTGTCATGCTTATTTTGCAAGTCTACATGTTGTTGTTTGAAAATAGGAAGTTTATCGGTGTTGCAAAAATTGCCCAGAAAAGTCAGAATGAGATAAAATGTTGAAACTTTTTGCACAATAATCTTATAAATTTTCTACAGTGTGTTAAATGTTTAGAATTTTTTATGTTGAATAAGTATGGATCCTCTTGCATTCTTTACAGACTTTACTGTTTTGGCAGATTGCTGTTATGTTTGCATTGTTTGCATATGTTTGCTTGTTTAATGATTCTATTTGAGGATAGGAGTATTAAATATGAAGAGGCATTTAGTATGCAATGTAGAATTATAATTTTAGTGATTTTCTACAGTAGAGAATGATGAGGTTTTTGCATTGGTTTATACTAACTTATCTCACGAGTTCTTCTTGAGATTTGTGTGGATGAAGTTTTTAAGATTTAGGGAAACCGTGATATAAAAGGAATTAAGGAGACACAAAATCTCATGCTTGGGGATGCCCAAGGCATCCCAAGATAATATTTCAAGAATTCTCATGCATTTAAGCTTGGGAATGCCCGAGTAGGCATCCCACCTTTCTTCACCAACAATTATTGGTTAGTATCAGTTAGTCCTAAGTTTTTGATTTTTCACATGAGTTGTGCTATCCTTGAAATGTCATCTTATTTTCATCTTGCTTGCTGTTTGAATAAAATAAATAGATATGAAAGTTTTAAATAAAAGAGACACTACAAAAAAAGACACATCCGTGACATTTTGGGTCGAACAATTTTTTTTCCTGTCATACGTATGACACTTCTATGACGATAATTGAGACAAAACCCGGTATCATCATAGATGTGGTGGGCCCCTACTTCTATGACAAAAAATCATGACGGAAAATGGGCTTTTCGTCCTGGGCGGGCCGGAGACACAGCTGCATGACATTCTTTGGGCCATCCATGATGGAAAAAACCGTGATAGAAGCGAGGGCGAGGAAAATTTTGGGGAGTTCCCGGTTACGGTGAGAGGTCGGGGGCCGAGCGATGCACGTTTCTCTCGTACATGTATGCGCGTGTGTGCGAGGCGTTGGCTCTTACTGAACCCGAGCAAGGCATTGGGCTCTAACTGAACCCGAGCGATTGCACTGCAGGCTGCGCGTTACTGAACCCGAGCGATCGATCGATGGTTGTTAACTGAACCCGATTGAGTGATTCCTTCGCTATTGCTGTTAACTGAAGCCGATCGATGCTACCTCTGGATGAACAATGAGCATTGCGGGGGGGGGGGGGGGGTTGGATGAACAGTTTCCGGTGGGGGTGGATGAACATGACCCCGTGGTGTTGCCTCTGGATGAACAAGACCCCGATCGATCGAGCCGGTTGGGGCTGGATGAACAAGACCCCGTGGAGGGCTGGATGAAAAGGACTAACCCGTGGAGGGCTGGATGAACAGTAGACGATGGAGGGCTGGATGTATAGTAGACGGTGGAGGGCTGGTTGAACAGGAGTCCGTGGAGAGGGCTGGTTGAACAGTAGCCGGTGGAGTAGTGCGCAGTGGAGGCTGGATGAACAGGAGCCCGTGGATGAACAGTCGCAGGTGAAGGCTGGAGGAGGTCGACGGTGGATGAATAGTAGCCCGTGGAGGCTGGAGGGGTCAACGGTGGAGATGAACAGTATCCCGTGGAGTCCCGTTTTGCGGTATGCTACACCCCTCCCGATGAACAGGACCCCCATTTTGACCGTAGTGCTCCAACACAAGTCTGTTTCCTCCGTTTTGTGGTACGCCACACCCCTCCCAATCAACAGGACCCCCATTTCGACCGTAGGAGGTCTGTTTCCTCCGTTTTGCGGTACGCCAGACCCCTCCCGATCAACAGGACCCTGTTCCGAACGTAGGAGGTCCATTTCCTCCGTTGTGCGGTACGCCAGGCCTCGTTGTCACATCCCACCTAGCCTATGCATTAGAGTGTGCATCATGTTTACTTTTGACAGAAAATTGAAATGGGGAAGGCAGAACCCCCCAGCACCGCTCCTGAATCTACTAGGGTTTACTAAAATCTTTTTCAATGAACCTGAAATGCCCTTCTAAAATGTTCATCATCTTTGCTTTGGTCTTAAAGCTCTGGCAAAAATACTGCACATTTTTCTAGGTCAACAGAAGGTCATTGAATTAATGCATAAGTATTTGAATTTGGGCATTTAAAATTTATAAAATAACTCAAATGCTCAAATATCTCCAAACTAAAATGTTCCTTGCTGGAATTATTCTAACTAAGGACCAGGTGCAGTTTGGTGATTTTAGGAGTTGTTTTAGTATTTTTAATAAGTCTACAAAGTTACAAAAGAAATAGAAAAGGAAACAAAAATCAGAAAAGGAATTACCTGGCCAAACCCCCCAGCCGGCCCACCTGGCGGCCCAGCACTGTGCTGGCCCGAGCCAGCCAGCTGCTTCGTCCCCGCCAGGCAGGCAGGGTGGTGATGCCGACGAGCGCGAGCTCGCCACGACGCCACCTGCTCGCCGCTTCGCCGCCCGACGCGCTGGACGACCTCCACGTCGTGCCCCCGACCCCGTGGACACGTCCACTTCCCCCCTGCCTCTCTCCCTCGCTTCCCTTCGCCATGGCCGACGCCACCGTCGCCGCTCCGCCGCCGTTGCCATAGCTACCGTCATCCCCGCGCCACCCGACCGTGTCCACGAGCTCCGCCACCCTCCTCTTCTTCGAGCAAGACGAGCCCCGAGCGCTCGCCCGCTCTGGAGTCGCCCCTGACCCCGTCTTCCCCAACTCCGGCCGCCGAGATCGCCATCATCGCCCCGCTCAGCTCCGACCCTCCCCGAGCCCGCCTCGACGCTCGCTGCAATCACCGTGAGCATGGCCACCTTCCCTTCCTCCCCATTCTCTCTCTCGATCCCCGTAGCGATTACTTGTAGCTCACCCGCACGCGCCGCCGCGGAGCTCGTCGCCGACGAGGCTCCGGCCACCCAATGGCCGCACCACCTTGTCCACTAGCCTCACCGCACACCCAGGGGCCCGAAACATCACTCCACGCGCCTCGCCGTGCCCCGCAGCCCCGGTTTCACCTTCGCCCGAGCCCCGGCGCCGCCAAACTCGTCGCCGGCGCCAACTCCGGCTACCCCGACCGCAACTAACCCCACCAGTAGCCGCGGCTCGTTCCCAGGAGCGGGTAGATGCCTTCCGCGCCCCATTTGGTGGCCGGAACGGCCAAATCCACTTGCTCCGCCGCGTCTGGCCTCGCCGGCGGCTAGACGCCGGCGAGTTGACCCCTGACCGTTGACGGGTGGGCCCTCGTTGACTTCCCTGAGTCAATGACAGGTGGGCCCCCCTGTTAACTTTTTGGTTTAGTTCTAATTTAAATTAATTAGTTAAATTAACTACTGACATGTGGGTCCCACTGGTCAGTTTGACCTGGACGACCCCGTTGACCCCTGACGTCATGCTGACCTCATGCTGACGCAATTAATTAATTACTGGATTATTCTTTTACAGGAAAATCCAGAAAATAGTTCAAACTTCAAAAATTCATAGAAAATTATCTGTAACTCCAAATGCAAAGTTCTATATATGAAAAATGATCAGAAAAATCCAAGCTATCCATTGGTGCTGGTTTCATGCATGTCACAACAAGTTAAACTCACTGTTTAGGCACTACAAGATGATACACTAATATGGTCTTAATAAATGAGTTTCCATTTGAATCTTTGATTCAAATGGGTTCATTCCCTTCTGGTTTAACTTGCACTAGGTCAGGACACATTCATATTGCCATGTCATAGCATGCATCATATTGTTGCATATTGCCATGTATTGATTGTGTTCCGATGTGTTCATCGTGGTAGGTTCTGCCTCCGAGGATATCTCCGAGTATCCAACTGAAGGGCAGTATCCCACGACCACTCCATCAGGCAAGCAACCCATTGATCATTCCGATACAAACCCATGTTCTCGCTTCTGCTCTCGTTTACTGCATTAAGACAACGCGTTTCAAACTGCTGTGTGTCGCGGTAGTTGAACCCACTTCCTTTGCATGACCTGTCATTGCCACAGTAACTAGATGAAACCCACTAGCATGTGTAGGAGTTGATTGAGCCAATACATGTGTGTGTGTTCCTACCATGCTATGCTTGCTATGCTTAGAGTTGTGTCAGGTCTGGCTCATCGGGATGATGAACTGGAGTGAAAGGTTGTGTCGGTGACAAGAGTGAAGTGTTGAACACGATTTGGTAAAGGAATCGATGAGAGGCCATGTAGGAGTACATGGTGGGTTGTTTCATTGAGGCCGACCTTAAGAACTGAGATCTGTGTGTGTGATTTAAGGTTCAGCTACTACCACACATTGGGATCCTTAATTGACTCTCTCGGCTTCTTGATCACTCTTGCCCTCTGTCCAGGAGTTGCAAAGTAGTTTTTGGTGTTTGTAGCATGCTGGGGGCCGCACGCGGCGCTGACCATCGGGGTGGGCTGTGTTGCGGTAGGCACGTGGCACGGTGTACCGACTCGCCCGTTGGGTGTCTCGGGAACCCTGTTCACATCGTTCGGGGCCGCTAGTGGAAACCTCGGCCGGACTCCCTGCGGATGGAACCGGAACAGGCGATAAACCTGGAATAGAGACTTGAGTGTTTAGGTAGGCCATGGCCGACACCCTCGCTGGGCTTCCGCTTGAAGGTTGCCGTGTACATGTCGTGTAAACGGCGATAAGTGGTGAGAGCGTGTGTGAAGAAGTACACCCCTGCAGGGTATAAATCTATTCGAATAGCCGCGTCCACGGTAAAGGACTACTTGGTCACCTATACAGTTCATAGATAAGTTAAATGGATACTTCTAAAAATCTCAAGATAAGTGTGAGTACCGCGGATGGCCCTCTCGTAGGATGGCGAGAGAGGATCCACGGTGGAGTATTGTGATGGTGATAGTGGACTCGTGTGCGACAAATGATTTACAATGGTGTCTACCGTAGGATAGCTTAGCCAAGAGTCAAAGCTGGCTTGCTGCAATAACCCCACTACCTTCTTGAGAATGTGCATGTATGATAGGTTCCTGTTGTAAGACTTGCTGAGTACTTCTGTACTCATGTTGCTTTAATCATGTTTTTCAGACGACTGCACCAACCCCTCTGATGGGTTCTATGTAGAACTCGACGTTGACGAGTGACTTATCACCCAGGTGGTGATCCAAGACTTGTGAAGGGTCGTTGTAGATAGACAGGCTTTGTCAAGCCTTCTTTCTTTCTAGTGTCTGTACTCAGACTACTTTGCTTCCGCATGTGCTTGAATGTTTGTATGGCTTGAGTGTTGGGTCATGTGACCCCTATCTGTATGGATGATATGTATGGCTCCTCGGAGCCTTCTAAATAAAGTACTTGAGTCGTAGAGTACTGTTGTGATGCCATGTTGTATTTACTCATATCGGGCATATTGTGTGTATGATTGAAATGCTTGGTATGAGTGGGATCCGACTATCTAGTTGTTTATCCTTGGCAGCCTTTCATATGAGGAAATGTAAGTCTTGTGCTTCTGAGCGATAGTAGTCCGCTACAGCCCGGTTCACCGGAGTCCTGCTAGCCCAGCACTACTGCTTGGACACTTGACTGGCCGGCATGTGTTTCACGTCGTTCCTATGTCTGTCCCTTCGGGGAAATGTCACGCGCTGTTATTCGGAGTCCTGCCTAGCCTGCTACAGCCCGGGTTACCGAAGTCCTGTTAGCCCAGTGCTACAGCCCGAATAAATACGTTGATGACCGACATGCTCGATGTGATTCACGTATGCCTGTCCTCATAGGCTAGCACCGCTTTGGGTTCACGACTAGCCATGTCGGCCCGGGTTCTCTGTCATATGGATGCTAGCAACACTATCATATACGTGAGCCAAAAGGCGCAAACGGTCCCGGGCCAGGTAAGGTGGCACCCGTGGGAGTACCGTGCGTGAGGCCGCAAAGTGATATGATGTGTTACACGCTGGATCGATGTGGCTTAGGATCGGGGTCCTGACAGAGTTGGCATCAGAGCCGGACTGCCTGTAGGTTCGCTAAGCCAAACTGGTCGATGTCGAGTCTAGAAATGCTTTAGTTATATGTAGGGGAATTGATTGTGGGAGGGAACGTAAGGCTCTTTTACTCCTTTACCTTATGCCCTCTATTCTGAGTCATTCTCCTCTCATTCTACGTGGGTTAAGGACTAGGCTCTCTTCTCTCTATCAGGTTCACGTGTTACTAAATCCGTAGTAACTTATAGGATTGTTGGTTCAACCCAGTTCAGTTCTACTAAAGTTTAGTATGTTGCCATTTGAACCAGAACCTTGATATGATGTTGTTGAGTGGTTTCGCAAACTGTTGTGGATGCCTCAAGTCTTTTTCTGAGCATTTACAGCCGTTATGCTGTCCAATTTCATCCAGAAATTCTAATGCCTTTGCACTATTTTGTGCTTTCAGATGGCTACCCGTCCCGAAAACCAAGTGGTTCGTCTGACCCGTTGCATCGGTATATGTGGTCATACCGCCATGCTGGTTCGAGTGATGGTTGAGGCAGGTTACCGATGGTACCCTGAATACACCGTCGAAGAGCAGTTTAGAGATTTCAACCAGAGCCAATATCTATGCACGGTCAGGATATATCCATCTTATCCCGGAGCCACGGAACCACTCCACTGCTCTTATGGACTCAGGATCACTATTGGGATGTCCGTTCAGGATGCAGCCTACTCGATGATGACCATTATGCGAGCTAGAACTGCCTTGTTGAGCAACACTGATTTTCGCTACATGCCAGCATTCCTCCCTGGGGCGCATGGTTACCTTCAGGGCATGTACAGTGATGCATCCCATGAGGACTCACTCCTTTGCACCACTACTGAGATGTTGGAAGATAAGGACCGTGAAAACCGGGCCTTGCGTATGGAGCTCTTTAATGCTCGTGCTGATCATTGGGCCACCTTGACGAGGTTTGCACCTGCTGTGCAAGCCGGATACATGGACATGAGAGACTTGTATCCTGTGCGGGCTAGTCTGCCAGACTTCATGGAGTGGCGTGAGGTGGGAGGCATCACCCCTCCTCGTGGACCTCGTCTGCCGCCGTCTGTTGGACCGAGGCCACACCCAAGTCCCTATGGTCCACAAGCACCGCAGGACCGTCTGTTCCCAGATGACCATGTTCCGCTTCCAGGTCTGGGTGGTGACTTCTATGAGGACTTCTACGGAGCCGTCTGAGCTAGTAGTAGTCTCGCTAGTATTGTAATAGTTGTATGTCCACCGTCCTGCGTGATTGTGGAATATAACTTAGTGTGTATCAATTCCGGAGGTGTAGAAAAATAATGTATAGGAGCTTGGAATGCCTCCGATGAGATGTAACATCTTTCGTCTTAGTGGTACTTCAGCTTGAGCTTGTACTAAACTATGTATGATGTGTATGACCGTTGGTATATATATGGCAGTTTCTGTATTACCATGTCATACGGATGATCATCTCTGCATTCCTTGTTATCCATTACATTCCGCACTTCCTTGGCCAGATTTTGCCATCCTGGTTTAAATCGTTGTTTTGTTTTCCTAGGATGGTCAACACCCGCAGCAACCCTGCTGCTCCGGAGCAGGGAGAAGCTAGTGCACCTAGAGAGGAAAGTCTGCCTCAACCACCTTCTCTGGCCGAAGTGATGCTGGAGGCAGAGCGCAACAGGCGCGACACCAACCGCTTGTTAGAGCGGATTGAGCAGAACACTGCACGCCAGCAGAGGATCAATTCGGTGTCCATCAATGACTTTGTCAGGCTGTACCCGCCAAAGTTCAATCATTCCATCGAACCTCTCGATGCGGATGACTGGCTCCGCAGCATCGCCCACAAGCTACGTTCTGCCAACGTGGCTGAAGATGATAAAGTCACCTTTGCTGCCTATCACCTTGAAGGCCCTGCCAGCCTTTGGTGGGAGAATTATGAAGCTATGCGTCCGGTCGGCCAACTCACTACTTGGGCTGATTTCAGTGCCGCTTTTCGTGAGCATCATATTCCGGAAGGTCTCATGGATCGCAAGAGGGAGGAGTTCTGTAACTTCACCTAGGGGAAGCTGACTGTGGATGCATACAGTCGCGAGTTTGGAAAGCTTGCACGCTATGCTCCCGAAGAGGTATCCACCGACGCCAAGAAGCAGGCAAGGTTCCGCAAGGGACTTAGCCCTGAGCTCCGTCGTGACCTTCGTCTGCATGATTGTATTTCTTTTCCGAAGCTAGTCAATAAGGCCATCAGTGCCGAGACAGGGCAGAATGATTTTGAAGCTTCACGCAAACACTCCCGTGACTATGGTTCATCATCCGGCTCTGGATCTCAGAAGCGCCGGGTCTGGATTCCAAATTCTGCTATGCCACCCAGGTATACCCCGAGGCCATCCTTTGAGGCGCCTCGTCCCAACCAACAGCATGTGCCGCCCAAGACTTTTGGTGGCCCCACTGTCAATACCGCTTCACGCCCCAATATGATAACTTGCTTCAAGTGTGGTGAGCCGGGCCACTACATCCGTGAGTGTCCCCAGAACAACCCCAGTCAGTTCGGGAAGTCTGTTGGACGTGGTAAGTCAACAGCAAAGGTGCTTGTCGCCAAGCCAGCCACCACTGCTCGTGGCCATGTCAACTACGTTTCAGCTGAAGAAACTCAAGAGGACCCCAACGTCGTTCTCGGTACGCTCCTTGTTAATTGCCATCCGGCAACTGTTCTCTTTGATACTGGAGCATCTCATTCATTTATTTCTGAGAGCTATGCTCGTTTGCACAACACCACCTTCTGTGACATGCCCACCTCCATGGTAATTCAAACCCCTGGTTCTAAGTGGCAAACCTCTAGAATCAGCCATGGAAATGAAATTCTTGTTGACAGATTGGTCTTCCTTGCGTCACTAATAGCTCTCAAGTCCTCAGACATAAACATCATCTTGGGTATGGACTGGATGTCAGCTCATTACGCCAAGATTGACTGCTCAACTAGAACTGTTCAACTTACCCATCCATCGGGCAAGACAGTCAATGTTTTGACCCGAGAATTGGAGCGTCAACTCTACTCTCTAAATGCCAATCCCCTTCCAGACCTCGAAGATATTCCGGTAGTCCGTGACTTCCCGGATGTCTTCCCAGAGGAACTGCCAGGCGTTCCACCTGACAGAGATGTCGAGTTCGTGATAGACCTTGTTCCAGGAACCGTCCCAATCTCTAGGAGACCTTATAAGATGGCACCCCTAGAACTAGCTGAGCTTAAGAAACAACTCGATGAGTCCTTGCAAAAGGGTTTCATCCGTCCTAGTTCATCTCCATGGGCTTGCCCCGTCCTCTTCGTCAAGAAGAAGGATGGAACGGATCGGATGGTTGTGGATTATCGACCTGTCAATTTGGTCACTATCAAGAACAAGTATCCGCTCCCCAGGATCAACGACCTGTATGATCAGCTCGCAGGATCCTCAGTCTTCTCCAAGATGGATTTGAGGTTGGGCTACCATCAAATCAAAATCAAGAACGGGGACATTCCCAAAACGGCCTTTGTCACTCGTTACGGCCAATACGAGTACACCGTCATGTCCTTCGGTTTAACCAATGCTCCAGCCACCTTCTCTCGGTTAATGAACTCGATCTTCATGGAGTACTTGGATAAATTCGTCGTGGTTTACCTCGATGATATACTCATCTATTCCAAGAATGAGGAAGAACATGCCGAACATCTAAGGCTAGTATTGACGAAACTCCGAGAGCATCGCCTTTATGCCAAATTCTCCAAGTGCGAATTCTGGTTGCCAGAAGTGACCTATCTGGGCCATGTAATCTCTGGTAAGGGCATTGCTGTCAATCCCGAGCGAGTTCAAGCTGTCCTTGACTGGACTCCACCTGAAACGGTTAAGCAAGTTCGGAGTTTCCTTGGCTTAGCGAGCTATTGCCGCCGCTTCGTCGAGAATTTCTCCAAGGTTGCTAAGCCTCTAACTGAACTCCTCAAGAAAGATAAAAATTTCGAGTGGACCCCACAGTGCGAGTTCAGCTTTCAGGAACTGAAAAGACGCCTGACATCTGCTCCCGTACTGGTACCACCAGACTTCTCTAAGGACTTTGTTATCTACTGCGACGCCTCGCGACAAGGACTAGGTTGCATACTCATGCAAGATCGTCATGTGATTGCCTACGCATCTCGACAGTTGCGTCCACATGAGGATAATTATCCCACACATGATCTAGAGCTTGCAGCAGTAGTCCATGCACTCAAAACCTGGCGACATTACCTTCTGGGTAATCGTTGCGAAATTTACACTGATCACCAAAGTTTGAAATATATCTTCACCCAGCCGGATTTGAATCTCAGGCAAAGACGTTGGGTCGAGTTGATCTCGGATTACGATTTAGGAATAACTTACACCCCAGGCAAAGCCAATGTCATGGCTGATGCACTAAGTCGTAAATCTTATTGTAACAACCTGAGGTTACAACAAAGTCAACCACTTCTCCACGAGGAATTTCGTAAGCTTAACCTTCACATTGTTCCTCGAGGATTCCTTTCCACCCTGGTGGCGAAACCTAACCTTACGGATCAAATCATAACCGCTCAGCGGTATGATTGAGGAATATCTCGGATCAAGGAAAACATCGCTAGCGGAGTTGCTAAATGTTTTTCCATGGATGAACGAGGTGTTGTCTTCTTCGAGAACCGCTTGGTGGTTCCCAAGAAACAACATTTACGACAATTGATCCTTAAGGAAGCCCATGAATCCCCTCTCACCATTCATCCCGGTAGTACTAAGATGTATCAAGACCTACGCCAGAGGTTTTGGTGGACTAGGATGAAGAGAGAAATCGCTCAATACATTGCAACTTGCGACGTCTGTTGTCGTGTTAAAGCAGAGCATCAACGGCCTGCTGGCACCCTTCAACCATTGGAGATTCCTGAATGGAAATGGGATAAAATCGGTATGGATTTCATTACCGGGTTTCCCAGAACCAAAAGAGGGAATAATGCTATCTTCGTTGTTGTCGATCGTCTTTCCAAAGTAGCCCACTTCTTACCTGTTCGCGAGAGTATAACCGCTAGCCAGCTAGCTGATTTGTACATCTCTCGAATAGTATCTCTCCATGGTGTTCCATTGGAAATTAATTCAGACCGTGGAAGTCTTTTCACCTCTCGATTTTGGGAAAGTTTCCAAAATGCTATGGGGACTCGTCTCTCCTTTAGCACCGCCTTCCATCCGCAATCAAGTGGTCAAGTAGAACGAGTCAATCAAATTCTGGAGGATATGCTCCGAGCTTCTGTCATCTCTTTCGGTATGAATTGGGAGAAGTGCCTTCCATTCGCCGAGTTCGCTTATAACAACAGTTATCAAGCTAGCTTGGGTAAAGCCCCTTTCGAAGTTCTCTATGGACGAAAATGTCGAACGCCTCTTAACTGGTCAGAAACTGGCGAGAGACAACTCTTTGGCCCGGACATGATCCAGGATGCAGAAGAGCAGGTTCGCATTATTCGTGAGAAGTTGAAAACCGCCCAATCCCGACAAAAGAGTCAGTATGACTGCAAGCATAAGCCCATGGCTTATGAAGTCGGCGAGATGGCTTACCTTCGGGTTACACCTTTAAAGGGAACCCATCGATTCGGTATCAAAGGCAAATTGGCTCCTCGTTACATTGGACCTTTTCGCATTCTTGCCAAACGAGGAGAAGTTGCCTACCAACTGGAACTACCTCCGCATCTCTCCAGAGTCCATGATGTCTTCCACGTTTCTCAACTCAGGCGTTGCTTCTCGGATCCTATCCGTGGAGTGGACCACGAAACGCTTGATTTCCAAGATAACCTCACTTATCGGGAATACCCCGTTCGTATCCTTGATCAAGCCGAGCGTACCACTCGACGCCACAATATCAAGTTTCTCAAGGTTCAATGGTCACACCATTCCAAGCAAGAAGCTACATGGGAAAGGGAGGATCGTCTTCGACTCGAGTACCCCACCTTCTTTCCGGAGGAACCTAAATCTCGGGACGAGATTCTTTTGAGTGGGGGTGAGTTGTCACATCCCACCTAGCTCATGCATTAGAGTGTGCATCATGTTTACTTTTGACAGAAAATTGAAATGGGGAAGGCAGAACCCCCCAGCACCGCTCCTGAATCTACTAGGGTTTACTAAAATCTTTTTCAATGAACCTGAAATGCCCTTCTAAAATGTTCATCATCTTTGCTTTGGTCTTAAAGCTCTGGCAAAAATAGTGCACATTTTTCTAGGTCAACAGAAGGTCATTGAATTAATGCATAAGTATTTGAATTTGGGCATTTAAAATTTATAAAATAACTCAAATGCTCAAATATCTCCAAACTAAAATGTTCCTTGCTGGAATTATTCTAACTAAGGACCAGGTGCAGTTTGGTGATTTTAGGAGTTGTTTTAGTATTTTTAATAAGTCTACAAAGTTACAAAAGAAATAGAAAAGGAAACAAAAATCAGAAAAGGAATTACCTGGCCAAACCCCCCAGCCGGCCCACCTGGCGGCCCAGCACTGTGCTGGCCCGAGCCAGCCAGCTGCTTCGTCCCCGCCAGGCAGGCAGGGTGGTGACGCCGACGAGCGCGAGCTCGCCACGACGCCACCTGCTCGCCGCTTCGCCGCCCGACGCGCTGGACGACCTCCACGTCGTGCCCCCGACCCCGTGGACACGTCCACTTCCCCCCTGCCTCTCTCCCTCGCTTCCCTTCGCCATGGCCGACGCCACCTTCACCGCTCCGCCGCCGTTGCCATAGCTACCGTCATCCCCACGCCACCCGACCGTGTCCACGAGCTCCGCCACCCTCCTCTTCTTCGAGCAAGACGAGCCCCGAGCGCTCGCCCGCTCTGGAGTCGCCCCTGACCCCGTCTTCCCCAACTTCGGCCGCCGAGATCGCCATCATCGCCCCGCTCAGCTCCGACCCTCCCCGAGCCCGCCTCGACGCTCGCTGCAATCACCGTGAGCATGGCCACCTTCCCTTCCTCCCCGTTCTCTCTCTCGAGCCCCGTAGCGATTACTTGTAGCTCACCCGCACGCGCCGCCGCGGAGCTCGTCGCCGACGAGGCTCCGGCCACCCAATGGCCGCACCACCTTGTCCACTAGCCTCACCGCACACCCAGGGGCCCGAAACATCACTCCACGCGCCTCGCCGTGCCCCGCAGCCCCGGTTTCACCTTCGCCCGAGCCCCGGCGCCGCCAAACTCGTCGCCGGCGCCAACTCCGGCCACCCCGACCCCAACTAACCCCACCAGTAGCCGCGGCTCGTTCCCAGGAGCGCGTAGATGCCTTCCGCGCCCCATTTGGTGGCCAGAACGGCCAAATCCACTTGCTCCGCCGCGTCTGGCCTCGCCGGCGGCTAGACGCCGGCGAGTTGACCCCTGACCGTTGACGGGTGGGCCCTCGTTGACTTCCCTAAGTCAATGACAGGTGGGGCCCCCCTGTTAACTTTTTGGTTTAGTTCTAATTTAAATTAATTAGTTAAATTAACTACTGACATGTGGGTCCCACTGGTCAGTTTGACCTGGACGACCCCGTTGACCCCTGACGTCACGCTGACCTCATGCTAACGCAATTAATTAATTACTGGATTATTCTTTTACAGGAAAATCCAGAAAATAGTTCAAACTTCAAAAATTCATAGAAAATTATCTGTAACTCCAAATGCAAAGTTCTATATATGAAAAATGATCAGAAAAATCCAAGCTATCCATTGGTGCTGGTTTCATGCATGTCAGAACAAGTTAAACTCACTGTTTAGGCACTACAAGATGATACACTAATATGATCTTAATAAATGAGTTTCCATTTGAATCTTTGATTCAAATGGGTTCATTCCCTTCTGGTTTAACTTGCACTAGGTCAGGACACATTCATAGTGCCATGTCATAGCATGCATCATATTGTTGCATATTGCCATGTATTGATTGTGTTCCGATGTGTTCATCGTGGTAGGTTCTGCCTCCAAGGATATCTCCGAGTATCCAACTGAAGGGCAGTATCCCACGACCACTCCATCAGGCAAGCAACCCATTGATCATTCCGATACAAACCCATGTTCTCGCTTCTGCTCTCGTTTACTGCATTAAGACAACGCGTTTGAAACTGCTGTGTGTCACGGTAGTTGAACCCACTTCCTTTGCATGACCTGTCATTGCCACAGTAACTAGATGAAACCCACTAGCATGTGTAGGAGTTGATTGAGCCAATACATGTGTGTGTGTTCCTACCATGCTATGCTTGCTATGCTTAGATTTGTGTCAGGTCTGGCTCATCGGGATGATGAACTGGAGTGAAAGGTTGTGTCGGTGACAAGAGTGAAGTGTTGAACACGATTTGGTAAAGGAATCGATGAGAGGCCATGTAGGAGTACATGGTGGGTTGTTTCATTGAGGCCGACCTTAAGAACTGAGATCTGTGTGTGTGATTTAAGGTTCAGCTACTACCACACATTGGGATCCTTAATTGACTCTCTCGGCTTCTTGATCACTCTTGCCCTCTGTCCAGGAGTTGCAAAGTAGTTTCTGGTGTTTGTAGCATGCTGGGGGCCGCACGCGGCGCTGACCATCGGGGTGGGCTGTGTTGCGGTAGGCACGTGGCACGGTGTACCGACTCGCCCGTTTGGTGTCTCGGGAACCCTGTTCACATCGTTCGGGGCCGCTAGTGGAAACCTCGGCCGGACTCCCTGCGGATGGAACCCGAACAGGCGATAAACCTGGACTAGAGACTTGAGTGTTTAGGTAGGTCGTGGCCGACACCCTCGCTGGGCTTCCGCTTGAAGGTTGCCGAGTACATGTCGTGTAAACGGCGATAAGTGGTGAGAGCGTGTGTGAAGAAGTACACCCCTGCAGGGTATAAATCTATTCGAATAGCCGCGTCCGCGGTAAAGGACTACTTGGTCACCTATACAGTTCATAGATAAGTTAAATGGATACTTCTAAAAATCTCAAGATAAGTGTGAGTACCGTGGATGGCCCTCTCGTAGGATGGCGAGAGAGGATCCACGGTGGAGTATTTTGATGGTGATAGTGGACTCGTGTGCGACAAATGATTTACAATGGTGTCTACCGTAGGATAGCTTAGCCAAGAGTCAAAGCTGGCTTGCTGCAATAACCCCACTACATTCTTGAGAATGTGCATGTATGATAGGTTCCTGTTGTAAGACTTGCTGAGTACTTCTGTACTCATGTTGCTTTAATCATGTTTTTCAGACGACTGCACCAACCCCTCTGATGGGTTCTATGTAGAACTCGACGTTGACGAGTGACTTATCACCCAGGTGGTGATCCAAGACTTGTGAAGGGTCGTTGTAGATAGACAGGCTTTGTCAAGCCTTCTTTCTTTCTAGTGTCTGTACTCAGACTACTTTGCTTCCGCATGTGCTTGAATGTTTGTATGGCTTGAGTGTTGGGTCATGTGACCCCTATCTGTATGGATGATATGTATGGCTCCTCGGAGCCTTCTAAATAAAGTACTTGAGTCGTAGAGTACTGTTGTGATGCCATGTTGTATTTACTCATATCGGGCATATTGTGTGTATGATTGAAATGCTTGGTATGAGTGGGATCCGACTATCTAGTTGTTTATCCTTGGCAGCCTTTCATATGAGGAAATGTAAGTCTTGTGCTTCTGAGCGATAGTAGTCCGCTACAGCCCGGTTCACCGGAGTCCTGCTAGCCCAGCACTACTGCTTGGACACTTGACTGGCCGGCATGTGTTTCACGTCGTTCCTATGTCTGTCCCTTCGGGGAAATGTCACGCGCTGTTATTCGGAGTCCTGCCTAGCCTGCTACAGCCCGGGTTACCGGAGTCCTGTTAGCCCAGTGCTACAGCCCGAATAAATACGTTGATGACCGACATGCTCGATGTGATTCACGTATGCCTGTCCTCATAGGCTAGCGCCGCTTTGGGTTCACGACTAGCCATGTCGGCCCGGGTTCTCTGTCATATGGATGCTAGCGACACTATCATATACGTGAGCCAAAAGGCGCAAACGGTCCCGGGCCAGGTAAGGTGGCACCCGTGGGAGTACCGTGCGTGAGGCCGCAAAGTGATATGATGTGTTACACGCTGGATCGATGTGGCTTAGGATCGGGGTCCTGACACTCGTTTCCATCACCTGTTCCGTCCAAGCCCTCCCGATGAACACGACCACGCATTCCGTTCCGACCCAGTCGGTTGCCTCCCACGCGTTCTGTTGCCTCCCGATGAACACGACGCATTCCGTTGCCTCCCCATGAAGACGACGCATTCCGTTGCCTCCCCATGAACACGACGCATTCCGTTGCCTCCCCATGAACACGACAACAACGTCGTTTCTCTGTTCCGACACAGCCATGTACACGAGCCCTTGCCGTACGTATGCGCTTGTAGGCGTTCGAGACCCTGCCCGTATGTACGTACGTGGCCGTATTTTCTTTCTTGCACCCTGGCCACTGTACGTACGTGTACATGCTACGTGCGTGCCTCTACTACGACACATACGCGCCTCTACTACTGTAAGTGCATCTAGTGCCCCTTAGTGATTTTGGTGTATTGAAGACTTATAGGTTAAGGATCTAATGTGTTCACGAGTGTACATAGGTCTATAAGTCTATGAGGAGTTTGATATTTACAGAGAAAGTCGACCCCTAAAATTGAAGTTCTTCGACTGAAGAGTTTGGTATTCTGAAGACTTTGAAAGTGAAGACATTGGTGTGACCTTGAAGACTTGGTTATCATTCGAGGAACATGAAGCGTGAAGACTTTTGTTTTCGTAGTTTCATTTTCTCTTTCTTGAGTCATAGGAAACACCGTACTGTTAAAGGGGGTCGAGGAAATACTAAGGAGAAAATTTCCATGTGATGCTCAACTCAAATCCTACACCTACCAATCCCTTCGAGTGAATCCATTGGAAATCTCATACAGTTTAGTCAATTTCTTCAGTGACAGAGACGCAGTTCTTCTGGTTACTGAGGACTTCGCTTTGACTGAGGAGTTAGGAATTCACCAGTGCGGATTGCCTACACAGTGAGGAACATGCTAGCCCTGAGGAATTTGTACCTCAAATTTCGCTGTGTTGCGCGCCCGCTGTCCCAAAATATCTTGTCCACCTAACGGTCATATCATTGAAGGGCATTTATGTCTTATCAAGTCGGGTTGCTCCCTAGGCTATAAATAGCCGCCCCCTGCAACCACTAGCTGGTTGGCTGCTTGGCGAGAACATGACACTTGCCATTTGAGAGCAACCCATCCTCCGAGGACTTTGAGCGAAAATCATCAAGTGAGGAAAATCCAAATCCCAAACCCAAAACACCTACAAACCCAAAGTGATTGAGCATCACTGAAGAGATTGATCCTGCGTGGATCCGACGCTTGTTACCTTTGAAGACTGTGTGTCGGGGGAAATCTGCCTCCATGAACACCTATGGGGACCGAGCCCCTTTCTGGTTCGGCGGGGGGCGGAGGTCGCGCGAAGAGCGGATCGAGGCGATGCACACAAGGGGTTTACCCAGCTTCGAGCCGCACGGATGCGTAAAACCCTACTGCTGCTTTGTGGTTTGTATTGTGTTCTTGTTCGGGAGCGCTGAGTGCTACAGTACACTCAGGCAACTAATCAGGCCGAGCGTGAGTGGCCTCCTCCTTCCTCTCCTCCCACGTTGCGCATGGGGCCTCCTTTTATATGCGAAAGGGGTTACCCATAGGTGGCAACGTAGGCGGGGGTAAAACTGGAAAACGCTATGTTGGGTACAGCTGTTTGCACAGTGCTATCATACCTAACTCTGATGGCAGGGGACAAGGGCATTAAATGCCCGTCTGGTCGCCCAAACAGTGCAGAAAAGGGACCGTCAGGGGCGCCACCGTTTGCCATGACGGCTACCCTGTCAGCGTTGCTTCGCCACCGCATGCCCCTGGCTGCCCAGCCTCTCGCCACGTACGCCTGGAATGTCCCCAGAGCGACGCATGGGTGAATGAGCTGGAACGCAGGCGCGGGATGGTGACTTGCCGCGGCAAGCGCCTTGTCGCGGTTGATGCCTTGTCGCGCCCGGGAGCTTGTTGCTCACCGGTCCTTGCCGGGACGCGTGGCGCGTCGCAGCAAGTCTCTTGTCGTGCCCTGGTCGGCCTTCCCGGCAAGCTCCTCTTGCCGGGGCCTTGTGCTTCGAGCGGCCTTCCCGGCAAGCTCCTCTTGCCGGGGCCTTGCTATCTTCGGGTGGCCTTCCCGGCAAGCTCCTCCTGCCGGGGCCTTGGCTCGAATACTTTGTTCTTGGATGGCCCAAAAAGGGACCATGGAGAGTTTTGGCGATCGCCTGGCAAGCCTTGCCGCGGGGTGCTACGACTGCCCGTGCACAAGTTCGGGGTACTAAGGTACCCCTATTTTAGTACACCGACAGGAGCCCCCGGGCCTGGGCCATACACGGTGCCGAGCGCTGTTGGGCCAGGCCCAAAACAGCGCACGGGCACGCACGGCCTGGGTCACGCTGCATCTTCTTCTGCATCCACCACGCCCGCCCCGAACGGCATGCGTCGAACGTGGCATCGTGGGGAGAGGCGTGCGTGACGTGGGCAGCGTGCGCGGGGCTGAGCCCCGTGGGCGTGCGTCACGTCGCAGGTGATTTGTTTATTTGGAAAGGCGAAACGCCCCCCCTCCTTCCCCCTTATAAGCAGGGGAAACAGGGGCAGTCCGCCCACCCGCCGGTTGCGATTCCTCGAAAATCTCCGCCACTTCCCAAGAGAAGCAGCGTTTCGCCCCTTCCGTCGCCACCAGCGCTACCAACGCCGTCGACCTCCCTCCCTGCTTCCGCCATGGCCCCGAAGGGCGACAAGGGGAAAGGGAAGGCCGTGAAGTCGGCCGAGGCGCAGCGGCTTGAGGCGCTGCGAAGGGAGCAGGCGACCTTCCCCCCTGAGCTCGACGCGTTGGTCCTGAGGGAGGAATTCTACCTCTTCTAGCCGACGGGGACGCGAGCGCATCCGCGCACGAGGGTTCTTCCCGCCGCCGCCTAGAAGGAGTATCCGACCGGGTATCCCTTCTTTGCTCTGTTCTTCTATTGCGGGCTCTACCCGCCCTTCTCTGAATTTTTCTGCGACATCATGAACACCTACGAGTTCCATCTCCTTGATTTCACCCCCAATGCTGTCCTGACCATGGCAATTTTCGCACATCTTTGCGAAAACTTTGTCGGAGTCTATCCAAACGTAGCCCTCTTCTGCCACTTCTTCACGCCTCGAGTAGAGAGAGGAGAGCCCCTCTTCGGCGGAATCGCCTGGATCTCGAAGCTCGGCAAGAAGGATGCTTATCTGGAGGGAGAGCTCCGCAGCAAATGGGAGGAATGGAGAGCAGACTGGTGCCTGATCGTCAAGGAGAACCCGCAGCCGTTCACTGCCATGCGCCGAACTCCCGTGGTGCGCGGCAGGGATTGGAGCGACGTGGCTCCGGACGACGACAAGCTGCAGATTGCCGTTACCCGGATCCTGCGGCTTAGGCGTGCCGGGCTCACAGTTGGCGCCGTTGGCGCGGATTTCCTCCGCCGCCACATCGCTCCCCTGCAGGAGAAAGGGAGACCCTCCTGGGATTTCCAGAATGCGGCGGACATCATGAGGCTGCGCCCTGGCCTCAACTTCAATTTCACTGTCTTGGAGCTTGACGGCACGCTCAGGGAGCTGTTCAAGCACGACCCCGATCACCCCGAATGGTTCAGGCTGCCGCGAGGCGTCGTCCTGTTGTGCAACAATTCGTCGCTCAGCCGCATCCTTGCAATGATGCCGCTGTGCGACTGCGGCTGAGCGACTCGCACGGGATCGACTCCACTTGGCAGGAGCCCGCCGGCGAAGTCGTGCGGGCGTTCTTCGACGACTTGGTGGAGGTGCCAGTCGACCCCGACGAGCAGAAGGGCCTCACCCGGGACACCACCGATGAGGAGTTGGCGTGCATCGCCTCCAGGATGGAAGAGGCGGCGGCAGCCGCGGCCGTGGGCGAATTTGGATTCACATTGGCGGAGGAGGACGCAGCGGAGGCGGAAAGCCTTGCCGATCGAGCGGAGTTTGTCGGCGAGGAAGAGCCTGCCGGGCACGGTGTCGAGGGGGACAAGCCCACCGAGGACACGGGCGGCTTGCCGGAGACGGACGCCTCTTGCTCCCAACCTTTGGGCAACTCGTCGCAAGCGGAGCCCCCGGCTCAACCACGGAGGCGTCTCCGCAAGGCCGGAGACGTGGTGGGGCGGCAGACGAGCCAACAGCCGCAACGCCGCGTGACACGCTCCGCTGTGGCAGCAGGAGCGGGGTCTTCGCAGGCCGCTGCTTCTGCTCCTGCCGCCCCACGCGCCACAGCGGCGGCAAGGGCAAGGCCGTCTCGGGCTAGCGCCACCACTGCCTCTGCCAAGCGGTCGAGGGAGCCTACTCCTCCGCCTCCTCGCGCCAGAAGCGGGCCAGTCTTCGACTTCTCCGCGCTTAGCTCCGACGAGGAAGAGGGAGAGGAGTAAGAACCTCGTCGTACTTGCATTTCTTCAATTCTTGCATTCGCATCTCATTTGCTTTCCTCTGAATTCACTCCTTTTCAGGACTCTGGCTCAGAGGGCGGCAAAGAGAGCCAAGGTCCCGGTGGTCATCCTTGACGACGAGCCCACCGTGATGGCAGGGGGTGCGCCTGAGATGACCTTGCCGGACCCACCAAATAATCCTTAGAGCAGCCCCCAGCGCAGCCCCCAGCGTAAGCATATGATTTGCTTCCTGCCGCTAGGCGCGCCTGGGTACTCTTCGTTTTTTGATATCTGACTGTTGATTTGCGTAGAAGCAGAGCAGCCCCACCAGGAGCGTCCGGAGACCGCCCCCGATGCGCCACCGGCTACAACTACACCGCCAAGGGGGAGTTCCCCGGCAAGGGAGGAATCCCCGGCAAGGGAGCAGTCTCCTGCAAGGGAGCAGTCTCAAGCGAGGGAGCGGTCCCCGGCAAGGCACAGCACCGGTGACCCATTGGCGACGGAGACCGTGACCGCAGACCCCGGCGAAGGTAACCTTCTTGCCTCGAAACTCCCCTGGGGTTCTTCTCTCTCTTTTTTTGGATCTCCTTCTTCGGATAGTTGCTTGACTTCTCTCCCTCTTTCGGCCTTCAGACCCGCCCGCCGCGGACCTGATGGAGACCGAGGTCGTCGTCAAGGAGGACGCGCGCGGCCATACCGACGACGTGGTCACCACTGGAGAGGCGGACGGTGCTGAAGATCTGGCCGGCGAAGAGGCCGCCAAGGTTGCCGCAGCGGCCGCCGGCGAGGGGGCCGGCGATCGTACGGACGGCCTAGGGCCCGCAGGGGCGCCAGGCGCTGCGCCGACGGCCGATCTTGCTTCCGCCGGAGCGTCGGGCCCCGAGGAGCCCCAGCCAGGCGTCTACCTGAAGGCTGGCGATGATGTCTTCATCAAGCTCCCCTGGGAGTCGACTTCCAGGGCGCCGGTCGAGGGGGAGACCTTGGATGGAGAGGTGCTCGCCTCCGCCGGGCTGACGCTAGTTGATGCGCCAAGCAGCAGCAGCGGCGATCCTGAGGAGGAGCGGCTGCTCCGGAAGCTGGTGTCACTCTACCGCGCCCGACAAGCCAAGGTGGAGCGCCGGGAAGCGCTTGTCGCGAAGGCGGGAGTGGACATGGAGAAGCGTGCCAAGGAGCTCCGGGAGCTTAACCAGGAGGCCCTCCGATCCTTGGCGGAGGAGCGGAGGCAACTCGACGGGGCGCGGACGGCCTTCATTCTCGAGAAGGCCGAATCCGAAGAGCAGCAGAGGCTTGCCACCGAGGGACTGGCCGCGCGGGAGGGTGAGCTGGTGCAGTAGAAAGCCAGCCTTGCCAGCTACGAGGAGGAGGTCGCCGCGCGCGAGCAAGCGCTTGGCGGAGCCCTCAAGGAAGCGCAAGATGCTGCCGCGGCCGCCGAGGCCGCCAAGAAGGAGCTGGAGACGAGGGTGGCGCAGCTCGACACTGATCTCAAGGCGAGCGGTGAGGAGCTCGCCACGCTCAAACAAGAGCGTGAGAAGGGTGTTTATACCCTCAGCGAGCTGCAAGGACGCTTCGCCGATAAGCTCAGGGATCTTGACGCTGCCAAGGACTCCAATGCCGATCTCGAGATGAATCTGGCCACCTTGTCCAAGACGCTGGACAGCGCCAAGGAGCGAGAGACGGCCTTGCGGAAGGAGATCACGGACAACGAGGCACTGTTGGAGAGCGCCGCAGTTACCCAGAACGACTTCAGAGCGGCGGTGGAGCAATGGACGGAGGGTCTGGTGGACATCGCCGCCTCCATCGACAAGGAGCTGTCGCTGTTGGGGATGGAGGGTCACGAGTATCCCTCCGGCGCGAACCTCCCACCCAGCGCCAAGCTCACTTCGTTCTTCAAAGGCGAGGCGACGGCCCTTTAGGCACTCCGGGACGCGATCCCGGAGCGGCTGGCCGACGAGATGCGCGATGCCTGTGCTGGAGCCCTTGAGAAGGTGTTGGTGAAGATTGTCTTCCGCAACCCAGGCCTCAAGCTCACCAACGTCCTCAGATCCCTGCCGTCAGACGCTGACCTGGAGGAGATCAGGGCACTCATCGCGCCCATTGTGGAAAGGGTGGCCGGGATCAAGAGGATCAAGGGCGACCATGTGGATTAGGCCGCCCGCCCTTTTCTTTTCTTGTCGCTGCTGGCCGAGTTATGAAAATAATTCATTAGGGCTGCGACAAGCTATCTTGTAATATAACTTTATCTTAGGTAGTGAATGCACTGTTACTTCCTCTATTTGATTCCCTCCTTTGTATGTTATTGCCCTACGCTTTTAGGGTACTTGCCGGCGTAGGCACACTTGCTGAGTGTGGGACATCAGCAGCCCGCTGGCGGTGCCGTTGCCGGCAAGAAACCTTGTCGTGACTAGCCGCGGTTCACTTAAGTTGTTGAGCAGGCTTGAAGCGAAATAAGGGCGCAACTGCAGTTGCAGCACACTCAAGTAGCTGAGCAAGCTCAAAACAAAGTAAGGGCGCGAGTATGGTCACAACATACTTAAATCGTTGAGTGGACTCGAAACGAAGTAAGGGCGCGACTAGCCACGAGCTGGTTCCTCCGCGCACAGGTTTTCCATACAAAGTATGATCGTTCGAGGAAGATAACCTTAGAATTTAAAAACTTGATTGCTCAAACTTTGGCAACTTAGCTTTTCCATGGCTCGATGCCCGGTGAGGTCACTTTCCGGCAAGGCGAAACATGAGTCTCGTCATCGCTTACCGGGGGTCAGTGCTGCACAGAGTGTCAGGTAATGCATGCAAAGAATAAAGAGCATGAGATCGACAAAATGCGAGGAACACATGAACTCAATCTGTGCACAGGGTCTGCGCCTGGCTCTGTACAAAGGATCACATGTAACAGCGGCAAGACTTTGTACAAAAGGGTGGTTGCCGGACGGGGTCCGACAACCGCGCCTTACGGGCGAAACTTACGAAGATGCCCAACGTTCCAGGAGTTGCTCACCGGAGTGGTATCTTCGGTCTCAAGGCGGACAGCGCCAGGCCTAGCGACTTGTTTCACCCGGTAAGGGCCTTCCCACTTCCTCGGAACTTCTGGCACTAACTTTGCGGCTATAAAAGCAGCGCAAAGCTTGCTGGTAGCGAGTAGCTCGCACAGCGGCCTGAAGACGGTCCTCCTCGAGGAGCAGCGCATCATCTCGTCGCAGCTGCTCTTGCTCGAGCCCAGCGTGAGCGAGCACTCGAGGTGGCCCGTATGTGAGATCCGTGGGGTTAACTGTCCCCGCTCCATGGAATAGAGCGAAAGGTTGCCTGGTCATACCAGGGATTACCTGCGCCGAGAGGTGTCGGCGTATGTTCGGACGCCGTGGCACCATGAGCTCGGTGCATGTTCGGATGTCGTGGCACCATGAGCTGGCTCGGCGACGCCCGTTCCGCCGCTGGTGCCGTCCCCACCACCCGTTCGCTCCAAGATCGGTGGGTTCGACGCGGACGGACCAGCCACCTCCGGAGCCTTCTTCTTCGGTGGCATGTCGATGAAGATGATGGAGATCTAGCCTGTGCAGACGCCGGATCAGGTTCACACAACTTCGACGCCCCCTACCTGGCGCGCCAAAGATGTCGGGGGAAATCTGCCTCCACGAACACCTATGGGGACCGAGCCCCTTTCTGGTTCGGCAGGGGGCGGAGGTCGCGTGAAGAGCGGATCGAGGCGATGCACACAAGGGGTTTACCCAGCTTTGGGCCGCACGGATGCGTAAAACCCTACTACTGCTTTGTGGTTTGTATTGTGTTCTTGTTCGGGAGCGCTGAGTGCTACAGTACACTCAGGCAACTAATCAGGCCGAGCGTGAGTGGCCTTCTCCTTCCTCTCCTCCCACGTTGCGCATGGGGCCTCCTTTTATATGCGCAAGGGGTTACCCACAGGTGGCAACGTAGGCGGGGGTAAAACTGGAAAACGCTGTGTTCGGTACAGCTGTTTGCAGAGTGCTATCATACCTAACTCTGACGGCAGTGGACAAGGGCATTAAATGCCCGTCTGGTCGCCCAAACAGTGCAGGAAAGGGACCGTCAGGGGCGCCACCGTTTGCCACGACGGCTACCCTGTCAGCGTTGCTTCGCCACCGCATGCCCCTGGCTGCGCAGCCTCTCGCCACGTACGCCTGGAATGTCCCCAGAGCGACGCGTGGGTGGATGAGCTGGAACGCAGGCGCGGGATGGTGACTTGCCGCGGCAAGCGCCTTGCCGCGGTTGATGCCTTGTCGCGCCCGGGAGCTTGTTGCTCACAGGTCCTTGCCAGGACGCGTGGCGCATCGCAGCAAGTCTCTTGTCGTGCCCTGGTCGGCCTTCCCGGCAAGCTCCTCTTGCCGGGGCCTTGTGCTTCGAGCGGCCGTCCCGACAAGCTCCTCTTGCCGGGGCCTTGCTCTCTTCGGGTGGCCTTCCCGGCAAGCTCCTCCTGCCGGGGCCTTGGCTCGAATACTTTGTTCTTTGATGGCCCAATAAGGGACCATGGAGAGTTTTGGCGATCGCCTGGCAAGCCTTGCCGCGGTGTGCTACGACTGCCCGTGCACAAGTTCGGGGTACTAAGGTACCCCTATTTTAGTACACCGACACTGTGCTTCTTCCACACGGTTAGGCGTCATGGTCTAGAGCATCCAAGAGGAATTGTGGATCGCCGAGTGACCGAGATTGTGAAGGTTTGGAAGTCACCTGAAGACTTACCACGAGTGATTGGACGAGGATTGTGTGTCCTTAGTTCAAGGAGAATACGGTGAGGACTGGGTGTCCCGAGCTGCGTGCTCAGGACTGGGTGTCCAGGACTGTGTGTCCTCGAGTTTAAATACTCAGCCGCTCCA
Source organism: Aegilops umbellulata (assembly GCA_032464435.1). NCBI lineage: Eukaryota > Viridiplantae > Streptophyta > Magnoliopsida > Poales > Poaceae > Aegilops > Aegilops umbellulata. The sequence goes on along the minus strand of CP136057.1, from coordinate 312,974,027 downwards.
ACCAGATGTACAACTGAGACAACAGTTGGAACTGGTCTACCAAATCATTGTCTTCACCAAGTTTACTGGTTCCATTTCCTCAACTCTTTCATTTCCTCAGTATTGTGCTGCTTGTTTATCATATCTGTGTTTGAAGACTTTGACTGAAGACTTTCTCAATCTCCTCAGTTCAATTTCTTCAGTCTGTTTGTCTTCATCTTGTGCTATCCTATGTTTACGCTTTCATACTCTGTGTTTGTCTTCATTTCATCATGATGACCATGCATGTATTCTGCTATGTTTACTTCTGAGTACTTATTCCGCTGCTAGTAGTTCTTCGCTAAGGAATTTCCTCACTAGCAAATTCCTCAGTGAAGAATTTCATAAAAATCGCCTATTCACCCCCCCCTCTAGTCGATATAACGCACTTTCAATTGGTATCAGAGAAAGGTACTCCCTTGTTCTGTGTGATTTTTGTTTAACCGCCTAGAGTTTTAGTTATGTCGACCACAGATATGAAGAAAGTGACATGCCCCATCTTTGACGGTCACGAGTATCCCAAATGGAAGGCCATGATGAAGAAGCGTCTCATGGCGATGAACAGGAGCTGTGGACTATCACTGAGATTGGTTTGACCGATCTGTGCAAGATGGCGGAAGCTGATGACATTCGCAAGTACACCCATCTCAACCTCACAGCAAAGGCCGTCATCTGCTCCAGTTTTTCTCGAAATCAGTTCAGGAACGTCATGCATCTCAATCAGGCGAAGCTTATCTGGGACCGTATCTCTGATGTCTATGAAGGTCATCGAACCTGTCATGATCCTTGGTTTGAGGACTTCAAGGAATCTCTCAAGTCAATGACATTTGAACCAGAATCATCATCTTCCTCACCATGTCTTATGGCAAATGGTGAAAAGGTAACTGAATGCTATCTCTCTGAATCTAGTGATGATGATTATAGTGATGAATTTGGACCAAGTTATGTCAAACTTGCTTCCCTTGCTGGTAAACAACAAAGAGCTTTGGAAAAAGCTCACGAAATGCTTAGTAAGAGCGATGATATGTTGGGTGAAGAAATGGATCAGTCAAAAGCTTTGGCTGAAAGTCTTCAGAGACTTCATTCTAAGTATGACTTCCTTCAAGGTCATCATAACACTCTCTTATCTGATCATGAGAAGCTTTCTTATGAATTTCTTCAAAGAAAGCAAGATCTTGAGGAGCTAAGAGTGAGTTATGAAGATCTTCAGAAGGAGCGCGATTCATTACTTGCTCAACAAATCAGCGCTGCTCAGGAAGAATTCATTCCTCCATGTTTGAAATGCATTGAACGAGAATCTGCAAATTCTTCACCTGAATGTTCAAATGCTTCAAATGTTACAAATTCTTCACCTGTCTCTGCTATCACTAATTCCTCATCTGAGGACATTGCTAGTATCACTGACGATGCAGGGCTGAAGGAATTATACATGACAGGCATGTACAAAAGCCTCAAAGGGCATGAGACTCTTTGTGATGTGCTTAAAAAGCAGATCCTCAACAGGAACCCTAGGAAAGAGGGTATTGCCTTTGAGAGGAAACTCAATGCTGATGGTACATATTGGAAGCCTGAGCAGTACCCCAAAACCTCATGGATTGCTGAAAGGGACCTCCATTTGACCCTTCTAATTTATCTGGCTATACATGTGAATCTTCTCATTCTTCTGATGAGTCATTTGACTCCAATTATAAACTGTTCAAAAATCAGAATGGTGAAGTATTTGCTAGATATGTTGGCACTAACTGCAGGAACGGTTCCCCTATGAAGAAAATTTGGGTTCCCAAAAAGTGCCTTGAAAGTCTTCAGGTGAATGTCCTCATGACACCACCTGTGAAGAATAGGAACCTCAGATCAAATTCTTCATATGGACCAAATTCTTCATATGGATCCAAGTCCTCATATGGACCATATTCCTCAAGGGGATCAAATTCCTCACATGGATCAAAGTTCTCATATCAACATCATCGTGCTAACAACTCTGTTTCGCAGGGAAGAGCCAAGGGCTATGAATATGAGCATTATTCTTCAAATTATTATGTTCATAAGTCCTCGAAGAATTTCTCTGCTTATTCATATGCCTACCCTAACCCCTCTTATGTGAAACGTAATGGTGTGGCCGCTATGCCACCATTCTCATATGGAGCTCGTAGAGTGATGAACTCTTTACCACCCCTTTAGATGTGGGTGGTGAAGAAAAAGAACTAATCTCTTATGCAGGATCAGGTCTCCAGACGTACTGTAACGTCTGAAGAATTTGCTGGGGACCTGACAAAGTGCCTGAAAGGACGCAGGCTAACCATGATGAAATGAACTTTCATTTCACACGTCCTCCCTCTGCTTTATCTGTCTTACTGCTTGATGAAATTGGTCTGATGAATTGTGATATCATATTCTTCACTGCTAAAGTATATGAGTTCGTAAGATGCACTAATTCATCTGCAGGATGATCAACCCAAAGCCACTGAGTGGGTAATTGATAGTGGATGTACAAATCACATGACTGATGACAGGAATCTGTTGATGGATGCTCCTTTATCGTCATCACATCTGAAGCATATCATCCTTGCTGATAAAAGCAAAAGTCAGGTATTGGGTCTAGGTAAAGTTGCTATCACAAAGGATCGACACATGGACAAAGTCATGCTTGTTGAGTCCTTAGGATACAACCTTATGTCTGTCTCAATGCTTTGTGATCTAGATATGGTTGTTGTCTTTGGTAAGTATCGTTGTGTTGTGATTATGGAAGCTGACAATTCCAAAGTCTCCAAAGGCTTTAGGAGAGGAGATTTGTATATTGTTGATTTCTCCGCAGATTCACAACCAGCTGTGTGCCTACTCGCAAAAGCTTCAGAAGGATGGCTATGGCATCGACGACTTGGTCATGCAGGCATGAGGAATTTGCACACGGTTGCGAAGAAGAAGCATGTTATTGGCATTGAGAATGTCAAATTCCTCAAGGATCACTTATGCGGTTCCTGTGAAGCTGGAAAGAAGACCAAGGCCAAGCATCCAGCAAAGACCATCATGACCACCACTCGTCCATTTGAATTGCTTCACATGGATCTCTTTGGTCCTAATCATTATTCTTCTCTTTCAAATGAAGCATCTCAATATGGCTTTGTTATTGTTGATGATTACTCTCGTTACACATGGGTACACCTTGTCTCTTACAAACATGAAGTGCAGGAAGTCTTCAAGCGATTTTCCTCGAGGGCTTCAACCAACTTTGGTGTGAAGATCAAGCACATCAGAAGTGACAATGGCACTGAGTTCAAGAATTCGGGTCTCAATGAATATCCTGATGAACTTGGTATTACTCATGAGTTATCTGCTCCTTATACTCCTCAACAGAATGGCGTCGTGGAGCGCAAGAATAGGACTCTTGCTGAGATGGCTCGCACTATGCTTGACGAATACAAAACCCCTCGTCGTTTCTGGGTTGATGCAATTGATACGGCGTGCCATATCATCAACAGAGTATATCTTCACAAATTCTTCAAGAAGACTGCCTATGAACTCCTCACTGACAAGAAACCCAATGTGAGTTATTTCAAAGTCTTCAGTGCTAAATGCTGGATTAGAGATCCTCATAACAACTCTAAATTTGCACCGAAAGCAGATGAAGGTTTTATGCTTGGTTACGGAAAGGACTCGCACACCTACAGAGTCTTCAACAATGTTCTTCACAAGAATGTTGAAACTGTAGATGTGCGGTTCGATGAAACTAATGGCTCGCAAAGAGAGCACCTACCTTATGTGTTAGATGAACCAGCACCTGAGGACTCTATCAAGCTCAAGGCTACTGAAGATGTCATTCCTACTGAAGAATCTGCTGAAGAATTCATTCCGGAACATGAAGAACGTCGAGCTGATGCACCTGAAGAAAATACTGAGGAAATTGATGCTGAAGAAAATGTTGATCAAATTCCTCAACGACAACCAGCTCACCCTCGCGTTGCAAAATAAGTGCAAGTGGAGAAGATCATCGATGACATTAGAGCACCAGGTCCTCTCACACGCTCAAAAGCTTCACATCTATCTAACTTTTGTGGGAACTTTGCATTTGTCTCTTTCACAGAGCCCACTAAGGTAGATGAAGCATTTCTGGAGCCTGAGTGGATTCAGGCCATGCAAGAAGAATTACATCAGTTCAGGCTCAACAACGTGTGGGAACTGGTCAATCGTCCCGATCCTCGCAAGCATAACATCATTGGCACAAAGTGGATCTACCGCAACAAGCAAGATGAAAATGGTGTTGTGGTGAGGAATAAGGCACGACTAGTAGCTCAAGGCTACACACAGGTTGAAGGAGTTGATTTCGATGAAACTTTTGCACGTGTTGCTAGACTTGAGGCTATTCGCATATTGCTTGCTTATGCTAACCATCATGATATCAATATTATATCAAATGGATGTGAAAAGTGCATTCCTCAATGGTAAGCTTGAGGAAGAAGTATATTTTGCTCAACCCCCAGGTTTTGAAGATCCAAAGAATCCTAACAAAGTCTTCAGACTCAACAAGGCCCTCTATGGCCTCAAGCAGGCCCCACGGGCGTGGTATGATACATTGAAGGAATTCTTCATGAAGAAAGGCTTCACACCCGATTCACTCGATCCCACTCTCTTTACTAAATCTTATGATGGTGAACTGTTTGTGTGTCAAATATATGTTGATGATATCATCTTTGGCTGTACTGACCAACGTTATAGTGATGAATTTGCCTATATGATGAGTCAAGAATATCAAATGTCTATGATGGGCGAGTTGAAATTCTTCTTAGGTCTTCAAATTCGTCAACAGCGAAATGGCATATTCATATCTCAGGAGAAATACCTCAAGGATGTCCTGAAGAAATTCGACATGCAAGATTGCAAAGGCATCAAAATTCCTATGCCCACCAATGGTCAACTATGCACTGATGAAAATGGTATTGACTTCGATCATAAGGTATACCGCTCCATGATTGGTTCTTTATTGTACTTATGTGCATCTAGGCCAGATATAATGCTTAGTGTTTGCATGTGTGCCCGATTTCAAGCTGCACCGAAGGAATCACACCATAAGGCTGTGAAGCATATTCTTCGATATGTAGCTCACACACCAACACTAGGATTATGGTATCCCAAGGGCTTGGATTTTGATCTCATTGGATATTCTGACTCTGACTATGCTGGTGATCGTGTGGACCGCAAGTCAACATCTGGTACTTGTCATTTCCTTGGACGATCCTTGGTCTGTTGGTCCTCGAAGAAACAGAAGTGCGTATCAATGTCTACTGCTGAAGCTAAGTACATTGCTGCTGGTTCTTGCTGTGCTCAACTACTATGGATGAGGCAAACACTCAAGGACTATGGCGTCAACGTGAAGAATGTGCCTCTCCTATGTGACAATAAGAGTGCCATCAAGATTGCTCATAACCCAGTTCAGCACTCGAAGACAAAGCACATTCAGATTCGTCATCATTTTCTTCGTGATCATGTGTTGAAGGGCGCCATTTCTATTGAGCATGTGAAGACTGAAGAACAGCTAGCCGATATCTTCACTAAGCCCTTGGATGAGAAGAGATTTAGCAAGTTGCGGTGTGAGCTAAATATCTTAGAGTCTTCGAATGTACTTTGAAAAGGCACTTATCTTAACATTTATGCAAAATTGATGACTTAGATGTGCAACACATGAAGAAACGTTTTTCTTCAACCAATGAAGAATAACACTCTAAGTGTGAAGAAATTAATGAAGAATTTGATTCTTAGAACCCTACGACAATTGTACGCGGTGTCTGCAATCATCATTCTTATAAGGTGGGTCACGCCACCACAAAAGTTGAAAATCTTCAATTTGAGTTTTTCCTCAGTTTTGAAATTCCTCAGTTGTTCAAATTCTTCAACTTGCAAAATCTTCACTTGTGCCGTCGTTTTTCTTCATTGGCTATATATATATATATATATATATATATATATATATATATATATATATATATATATATATATATATATATATATATGAGTTTATGTCCTCTAAAGCATTCACTTATAGCTATTTCTTCAAGTTGGTTTTTCTGCTAAGTGAGTGTGATCGGACCCTTCCCCCTCTATGCTATACTCAATCCAATCTATTCACAAATTCTTCATGTGTGTTCAATTTGAAACTCGTTCAAAATCTTCACTGTGTCCTTGTCAGCTGAAAAAATTGTGAACGGAACGTTATAACTAATCTTATCCAAATTTTCGGTTTTGCCGCTCAAACCGTTCCGCATCCCACGATGCACTATTCTACTCACCCACGATCTTACACGATCTCCACTACACAGTACATGGGTGACACATGTCGTGAGAAGGAGAAAGGTCAGGGGCACGTTCGTCCCAAATCTTCGGGGGAACAGTTTTTCACTGCCTCTATAAATACCCCTCGCCCCTTCCTCCCTTCTTTTACTCCGCTCGATCTCATTCTCCCGCTCGAGCTTCTCAAACCCTAGCGCCGCCGCTACTCCATCGTCGCCGGAGAGGAAGAGCTTCACTACCTCGACCTCGTCGCCGTCGTACTCGCGCCGACCGCGGAAATCTTCACCTCCGCCGCCGTCGTAGACGTCTTCCTCCGCCGAGTTAGGGCGTGGGAGATCCACATCGACGAACTTCACTGTTTCACCTCTCTGTTCATCGTGTTCTTCATTCAGGGTAATTAAAAGTTACTTTTACTGCCCTCTTTGATTCAAACGTTTTCTACAAAATCTTCAAAGGTGTTTTATTTCTCAAATCCTCACACACAAAACACCTCACATGTCATCTGTTCTTGATTCATTTCCCTAAGCATCATTTTCTTCAAGATTTCTCAATTGTGTGGATCTTTGATCTATACAACTCTGGAACCTAAGATATACCGCGCTTAGTGAAATTCTTCAAGACGCAACTGGTCAAATTCCTCAAACTTGTTCTTTTTGAAAAACCCTCTGAGAACGCATATGACCTTTCCAAATTCCTCGCAACTATACTTTGTTCACAGGTACACATGTCCGCTGCTGAATCACTAGGTTCTCATCAACTTAACTCATTTGCAGCGTTCCTTGAAGAAAAGTTGCACACTTCTTCAACTGAAGAAAATGGCTGACGGAAAAAGGCCACAGAAAGGAGGAAAGAAGGCTGAGGTCATGACTGCTTTTGAAATCCCCGAGGACATCTATAAAGATTACTGCATGCCTGATGAAGCCAAGTTTGGCAAAGAAGATAAAAATCAGCGCAAGGTGCGCATTCAGAGGATAGAACGGAGATGGGCACGTGAATGGAGGGAGTACAGATACGTCACTCCAAAGTACATGAAGAAATTCGCACTGAATCCTCCATGCCCAAGAGCCCCATTGGCACCTGGCCAAGTGGCTAATCCCACTAGCGTCAAACGCGGTGAGGATTTTCTTGAGGAATGGGCAAAGCGCCAAGCCAAATTGGCAAGACAAGCCAGAGAAGCAGTGAAGAAATTCAATGAAGATTCTGCTGCTGCTGCTGCCACTGAGGCCTCTGTCAAGCCGAGGAAATCAATGGCAAAGAAGCCCGCTCGAAAGCCAAGTGCTTCACCCTCAGCTGCGCCCTCACGACCATGAACTTCAAAATCTTCAAAACAAGAAATTCCTCATGCTGCTCCTGCTCCACCAAAAATCCTCAGCACCTCCTCGAAAGTCCTCAGCTGTTCCGACTAAATCCTCAGCACCTGTGCATCTGGCCTCGTGCCAAAGGACAGTAGGCATCTCTATTGCCTCTGGTGTCTCAACAAGTTCCTCAGCTGCGCCAAATTCTTCATCTGGCCCAACTCTGCTGAAGACTAAAGCAACTGTTGGACGAGGTTCTCGGCCAAGTCCTAAGAAGAAGCATGTCGTCTTTCATGTGCGTCTGAACAAGATGAGGCTGATGAAGAAGAACTTGCAGAAATCATCAGGGATAGACAAGAAAGGGACGCTAGAGCCAAAGGCACACATGTGCCGCTGCTGTTGGATCCAAGGGCGATCCTCGATTATATTGATCTCTGGCATAAGGATCCAAACACACCTATGCCTGACTTCAACTTGACACCTGGCCAAAGACACATGCTGACTCACTTCATCCAAGAGGAGAAGTGGAAATATGATAGGGCCAGAGAGATCAAGAAGTCACAGTACCGAAAAGAGAAACTGCTGAAGAAAAATGTTGTCAAGATGACAACTGAAGAACTTGTCAAGATGCAGGCTGACATCAAGGCCCTCAGCGACAAATTTGACTCCTACTCTGCTGATTGGAAGGGAGCCAAAGTCAGGTTTGTGAAACTGACTGAAAAGTTCACAAATGTTGCAGCCCCATCGCAACAAGAAGTTCCTCAAGCTGACGCTTCTGCTCAGCCAACTGAAGAACATGCCAGCACCGCTGATGATTTTCAGGCTGCTAAAGAAAATGCTAGTTCCAGGGCTGATGACTCCATTCCAGCCGCTGAAGAAATTGCCAGGGCATCCACTAGTGGTGCGCCTGAAGAAACTGAAGAAGTTAGGGCAACTGCATCAGTTGCGCCTGAAGAAATTCAACCAGATTCCTCAGCTCCACCTGCGCATATACCAACTCCTATCCTTCCATCTGCATCAGATGTGAAGAAGACCAAGGCTGCAGAGCGAGCTGCAGTGAAGAAAAGGAAAGCATCAAATACTTCAGAATCTTCAGTTCCAAAGAAGATGAAGCCTATGACCAGCTCGTTTGAAAATCCCATTGATGTTGTTCCAATTTCAACCATGCCATCAAAGGACCTTGTTCCTTTTGGTGAAGATTATGAGATCCCAAGCGGATCTGATGAGGAAACTCAATCTGATGCTCCTTCAGAGCAGATTGATGAAGAAATTGAAGTGGATGCAATCCCTTCAACCCCAGTGGTTTCATCACCAATGCCTCAGTTTACTGCTGAAGAGGCTGGTGTTGAAGAATTGGAAGATGAAGATGTGGACATTGGAAGCACAACTCAAGTGATGAATGACGACTTTTGGGAAACTCAGCATCCTAATTCTCCACTCTTCACCCCATTGCAGCAAATCCCTCACTCCCCTTCACCAACAGTTCAAATGGGCTCTGAAGAAACTCATCCCACTGCATCTGTGCATGAAGAAATTCCAGCCACTAGTGCTGAAGAAACTGCTGCTGAAAATGTGACTGCACCTGAGGAGGAACCAGAAATTCCTCAGCCTGAAGAACCTGAGATCGCGATTCCTGAGGTAGTGATGCAACTCACTGACACTCCTCTGCCAAAGCCAAAGGATCCGTTCTCAAGGAAACAAAAGTTCAAGGCTGAAGACTTCTTTGGTGAGCATGTATTCTTCACAGATTACAACCCCTATGACTCTGCTCGCATAAGGAAGAGGCGTTTCTGTACTGCTAGTCAAGCCAACTTCTATTCCTCAGTGCTATTCAACAAAGACAAAGTCTTCGACCATGCACACATTCCTCATGTAGACATGGAATCTTGGCCATGCTTCACGCCAGTCCTTAGTGTTCTTCACGACGCTGGGCTGCTCAATTTCTGCACTGACATATGCGATTGGAATGAAGAACTTATTCTTCAGTTCTACGCAACGCTGCACATCACCGGCAACTCTGAAGATGTGAATTCATGGGTTCTAGACTGGATGACAGAGAACACTCATTACATGGCACCAGCGTCTGAATTGCTTTGTGTCCTTCCTCTAAGTCCTCCCCTTGAAGATGCACGTTGTGTTTACAACGAACCTGAACTCTCAAATCACTATATGCAAGTGCTGATGAAGCCCTTGAAGCCAGGGAAGGCCCCTCGAACAAAATTCCTCGTCAAGGAATTGTTGTATGTGCCTCGGACAGTCTATCGCATTCTGTAGAAGACAATAAGTCCTATCAAAGGTCATGACTCTAATGATGAAGAAGTCATTGGTATCATGAACAATATGCTCTTCAACGTCATTCATGGCGTTCCCATCAACTTCCATGATTTCTTCATGAGGACTCTGGCAAACATTGCTATGCCACCATTTGAGCTGAAGCCTTATGCGCCATGGATTATGAGATTCATCAGGACAAGCTCTTCACTCAATCACAAAGCTGGTACTCTGAACCACTGCAGCTACTTGCCTCTTATCGAAGTCCTCAAAAGGACATTTTCCTCAACTGAAGAAAAGGGCAAGGCAGCTGCTGTGATAGATGAAGGCATTCGTCCATTGGATGGTTAATTTCGCAAGGCTGCATCCTACTCCACCAATGATGACTCTGCCACACATGACTCTGCCACCAACAATGCCAAGCCAAATCCTCAAGCCACAGCACCCAGGGTGATGACTGATCGTGAGTTACTCCTCAGTCTTCATCAGAAGGTTGATCGCAATCACAAATGGGTCAAGCATCAGTTTGGTTCAATTCTTCACAACATGACTTCAACACACAATGCAGTGAAGAAAAACCACTACTACCTTCATGAAACCCTCAACCGCACCTGGGCTGTCCTGTCTCAGTTTACAACGCTGAAGATTTGAAGAACATGGGTCTCAAAGAAGAGTTTGACTGGTCTGCACCTCCTCCGAAGAAATTCAAGAAGGTCAAGGTTCCTTCTCTGGTGGCCAGCTCATATTCTTCATCGCGTGAGACTGATGAAAATGAAGACTTGGACGACACTGCAGCAGGCCCTACTTCAACGACCGACCCCAACAATGCTGGCGCTCCTTCATCATCATGATTATCTTCAGGAGCGTTAGTCCTCAGTTTCGATCCTTTTGGTCATTTGATGACAAAGGGGGAGAACTTTGAGTTAGTCTTCAAGCGAGTCTATTATACATCTTTTTTTTGCTAAGTTACAACTCTCGTTCTTCTGAAACTTTTATTGGATCGAGTTGTAATCTTAAACCCGATGGTGCTCTGATACTTTTTATGCACTATGCTCTGATACTTTTGATGCACTATTCTGCATGCTTATTCCTCACTAATATTATTGCACGCATGCTGAATTACATCAGGCACCATATTTCATCACGCATTTCAAATTCTTCATATTATATATCAAATGCGTCTATGAATTACAATATATAGGGGGAGATCTCTATGATTCAACTCCTCAAGTGTGCATTGCTTCAAAAGCAAATTCCTCACTATGCACATCTTCAGGGGGAGTTCTTCTATATCTTGTAATCAAATTCCTCAATATCAGTATCTACACTTCACATATTTATCCCCGTTGAAAATTTAACCTATATTGTCATCAATCACCAAAAAGGGGGAGATTGTAAGTGCATCTAGTACCCCTTAGTGATTTTGGTGTATTGAAGACTTATAGGTTAAGGATCTAATGTGTTTATGAGTGTACATAGGTCTATAAGTCTATGAGGAGTTTGATATTTACAGAGAAAGTTGACCCCTAAAAATGAAGTTCTTCGACTGAAGACTTTGGTATTCTGAAGACTTTGAAAGTGAAGAAATTGGTGTGACCTTGAAGACTTGGTTATCATTCGAGGAACATGAAGCGTGAAGACTTTTGTTTTCGTAGTTTCGTTTTCTCTTTCTTGAGTCATAGGAAACACCGTACTGTTAAAGGGGGTCGAGGAAATACTAAGGAGAAAATTTCCAAGTGATGCTCAACTCAAATCCTACACCTACCAATTCCTTCGAGTGAAGCCATTGGAAATCTCATACAGTTTAGTCAATTTCTTCAGTGACAGAGACACAGTTCTTCTGGTTACTGAGGACTTTGCTCTGACTGAGGAGTTAGGAATCCGCCAGTGCGGATTGCCTACAGAGTGAGGAACATGATAGCCCTAAGGAATTTGTACCTCAAATTTCCGATCGTTGTTGTGCTGCGCGCCAGCTGTCCCAAAATATCTTATCCACCTAACGGTCATATCATTGAAGGACATTTATGTCTTATCATGTTGGGCTGCTCCCTAGGCTATAAATAGCCGCCCCCTACAACCACTAGCTGGTTGGCTGCTCCGTGAGAACTTGACACTTGTCATTTGAGAGCAACCCATCCTCCGAGGACTTTGAGCGAAAATCATCAAGTGAGGAAAATCCAAATCCCAAACCCAAAACACCTACAAACCCAAAGTGATTGAGCATCGCTGAAGAGATTGATCCTGCGTGGATCTGACGCTTGTTACCTTTGAAGACTGTGCTTCTTCCAGACGGTTAGGCGTCATGGTCTAGAGCATCCAAGAGGAATTGTGGATCGCCGAGTGACTGAGTTTGTGAAGGTTTGGAAGTCACGTGAAGACTTACCACGAGTGATTGGATGAGGACTGTGTGTCCTTAGTTCAAGGAGAATACGGTGAGGATTGGGTGTCCCGAGCAGCGTGCTCAGGACTGGGTGTCCGGGACTGTGTGTCCTCGAGTTTAAATACTCAGCCGCTCCAACCAGATGTACAACTGAGACAGCAGTTGGAACTGGTCTACCAAATCATTGTCTTCACCAAGCTTACTAGTTCCATTTCCTCAACTCTTTCATTTCCTCAGTATTGTGCTGCTTGTTTATCATATCTGTGTTTGAAGACTTTGTCTGAAGACTTTCTCAATTTCCTCAGTTCAATTTCTTCAGTCTGTTTGTCTTCATCTTGTGCTATCCTGTGTTTACGCTTTCGTACTCTGTGTTTGTCTTCATTTCATCATGATGACCATGCATGTATTCTGCTATGTTTACTTCTGAGTACTTATTCCGCTGCTAGTAGTTCTTCGCTAAGGAATTTCCTCACTAGCAAATTCCTCAGTGAAGAATTTCATAAAAATCACCTATTCACCCCCCCTCTAGTCGATATAACACACTTTCAACTACGACACGTGCGCGCCTCTACATTGACCAATATATATGTATGTAAACGTTCGCGACCAGAATGACAATGATACATACGCTTCGACCAGGTGGATCCCGACTGTCAGGCACTTCCTTGCCTGCGAAGTTGTAGCTGGTGGGTCCCAGCAGTAAGGGGGGGCGAATCGTTTTGTTTTTTTTTGCCCGGACGCACTTCCTTGCATGCGAAGATGTAGCTGGTGGGTCCTAGCAGTCAGGGGGGCGAATTGTTTTTTTGCCCGGACGCACTTCCTTGCGTGCGAAGGTGTAGCTAGTGGGTCCCAGCAGTCAGGGGGGAAACATTTTTTTCGTGAAATACGGTGGCCCGTCCGGTGGGTCCCTGTTGTCAGGTGGAGGAATCATTATTTTCCGCGTAATAAGGAGGCACTCCCTTGATGCCACCATGGACCCAGCTGTCAGCCTCTCCACGTACAGTCCACGTCCGATGGAAGTCGTTCCATGACCACGCTGATCACGCCGCGCCGAGAGCACCAGGGCGGTGGAAGATGGCGAGGCCTAGGAAGGGGACGACATGGAGCCGGTGAAGACGCGAGAGTGGATGCCCACGCGGAGAGGAGTATGAGGTTTCACTCGTTCGGCTGCGGTGTGAGGCTGCCGTCACCGCAGGGTCTGGCCAGCGGTGGGAATAGTAGGGGGCGGTGAGGCCTCCGCGGCAGCACAGCTGGCCACGGGAGGCAGGAGCAGGCGGGACGACCGGCGCTGCTTTGGGTGGCTGGAGCAAGAAGACCAGAGGTTGAAGAAGCACTACGGCCGTTGGATGGACATCGTATGGTCACTGCAGCTAGAATCATTTATATTGACTAAGTTGACAAAGCCCTTGGTACGTCAACTTAGTAGGCCCACAGGTCAGCTTCCGAAACGGTGCGCCCCAGATGTCAGGGGGAGGAATCATTTTTTGGGCGGGTGAAGCTAGAATATCCGAGATTGAAGAAGAAGCACAGCATCCGTTGGATGGACATCCAACGACCACTGCTGCTAGAACCGTGTGTTGACTATAAGTTGACAAAGCCTTGCATACCCGTCAACTCTGTTTTTTAGGGGACGCGTCAACTTAGTAAGGCCAGAAGTGTGTGGAAGAGAACTTATAGCCCATTTGAGATTTGTAAGAATGTGTAGCCCATTTTTGAATTCTAATGGAATTTACTACAACCCATTTACAGTTTGTTAAAAGTACAGCCCATTTCAACCAACCGTTCAAAACAGAATTCAATAAAATTTCCCACATTTTGATGGGATCTGAAATATTTTTCTCCCGAAATTTCTAGTCAGATTAAATACAATTTCAATATAAATTTATATTACGTAAAAATCCAACGAAACATTGTGCTCGCAACAATTAATGAAATTAAAATTTTCAATATCCAAAAGTAATATTTCATAAAGTAATCACGTGTTTGGTGCATTTTTTATAGTTACTACCCAGTTTTTATAATTACATCCCATTTATGATTTATTAAAGCCCCTTTTCTTGTTAAGCCTAATGCATAACTCCTAGGAAAGATTTGCAGCCCAGCAGGGCGGAGAATAACAACTTGACCTTGCCCGGGTATTCCTAAAAAAAGTATAGCTGGGCTAGCCATTTTCAGCTTGAAAAAAATTTAATATCTGGGCTGGATATCTGTCCTGGGCTAGACGGGCAACAACCCAGCTAATACCTGCAGCGATGTTTTGTTGTTGTTCATAGGATAAAAATTAATATCTGGGCTAAACATCAAAAAACTCTGCAGTGCTCACACCTCAAAAACACAAATACTGCTCGAGCTGCTTGGTGACAGCTGTCGGCCGCTTCTTGTGCAATTCTCTTGTTTATTGACTACTACATAGGTTGACAATGGTGTGGGACCGTGATGTCAGGAAACCAGGAGGAAGCAAAATAAATTACTCCACCGAGCGCTTCCACCTCTGCCTCATTGTCTCCCGTGGAAACCCCTTTCCTCCCTTCTTTTTTGCTCGGGCAAGGACCAATGCATGCAGCACGTACATGCAGTTATTAGGCAAGAAATAAAAGCTCTTTGCATGCTATGAATTACGATGGCCTACATGGGTAGCTAATAAGGCATCCTCTTAACTGCTGTGATTAAATGTTGTGTTTATAAGAGAGAAATATTCTTCTTTTCCACCAATCTGCTTGCACCTAGGTCGTGATGCACCTTCTAATACGACTTATTCACCTAGACGGAGCGAGTATAGTTTTATACATACATACATACATATATATATATATATATGTATATAATAAGGAGGCACTTGCGTACGTGAGGCTATGGACCTGGTGGGTCCCCATTGTCATCCTCTCCAAGTAAAGTCATCTCCTCGCCCGCGCGCGCTTTCCGCTTGAAACAGTCAGCGCCGCCCGCCCCGCTTCCCGGTGCAGGCGATTGCTCCGCCTTCAAACGACAAAAGTGCCGTTCGTCCGTCCATCTGCCGCCCACATTAATGATACGCGGTTGCCGAGGCGGCTACTCCGGCGCCAAACGTCCGTCCCTCCGCCCGCCCACCATTGCTATATAAACTGCTGCGCCGGCCATAGCCACAGTCATCCGCATCCGTTCCCTTTCTCCTGTCCACACCACTACTGCCCACCATGGCTTCCTCGCGCTCCAGCGCTCTTCGGGACGGGCGGACGACGGACCACAAGGAGATGGCAGCCATTGCTACCGACCGGCTGGCGGCCAGCCGGAGGACGATGACGTCCCAATGGAGAACATGGTAGTCAACGATCTCGCGTCAACCCCCTCCTCCGCGCCATCCTCGCCGGTGCATTGCACCATGACCATCGGCGAGGCCCGTGCCCAATATATGGACAGTGTGAGGAAGATGCGCCAGGAGCAGTTCCGGGAGGCGCAGGCCGACGCCGCCTACAACCACCATCTCCTCCAAGAGCACCTACAGGCGGAGGAGCAGATCGCCATGGAGCGGGCGGAGCAGGAGGTGTTGCTTGACTCGTACCGCTCTGCCCGCAAGGGCCGCCTCGAGCGCTGGCGGTACCGCATGCGGGTGGCGGAGGCTACGGCCGCCTACAAAGAGGCTAGGAAAGAGGATAATGCCGGCTCCGACGAGTCCCCGCTCCGCTGGCGTCGACGAGGCCCTGCTCCGCCAAGGCCCCGCGGCGCCACCAACGAGGCAGAGGACAATGTCGGCTCCGACGAGTCCCCGCTCCGCTGGCGTCGACGAGGCCCTGCTCCGCCGAGGCCCCGTGGCGCCAACAATGAGGCAGAGGACACCGCCGGCTCCGCCGAGGCCCCGCCCCACCAACAACGAGGCAGAGGGCATCGCCGGCTCAGCCGAGGCCCCACCCTGCCGGCAACGTGGGGGAGGATTTCCACCGCTCCGCTGAGGCGCCGCCCGCCGGCAACGAGACAGGGGACATCACCGTCTCCGCCGAGGCTCCGCCCCGCTGCCAACAAGGCCGCGCCACATAGGAAACGAGGAAGAGTAGAACACAGTAGGTCGCCGCCGCTCGGGTCCAAGTAAGGCCACCGATGCTTCTTGGCGGCGACGTGGAGTCGGAGCGCTGCGCTTGAGAAGGACGCTGCTTCTACTTAACTGCTCGTGCAGTTGGCTGACTGACACGTGGGCCCAACAGGCCACATGTCAGTTATGCAACTGCACCTGCAGTTTAGTCACTGAAGCTTCTGTTCGAAATTAATTATACCTCCAGCGCACCCCTTTTTAGTTGAAGAATGTATGAAATGTAATGAAATCCGGCATGTTTATATGAAATCCGACCGTGTATGAATGAATTTATTTCAATTAGTTCGAATTCCTGTATCACTGGCGTTGGATGAACATGCAAAACAATACGTACTAGCATTATTCCCAGGCTGATCAGCTCGTTTGCAGCAGTTTCACATGTTCTCCCTCCGGACCTTTCTAGTATGCATACAAGTTTTGTGTGCAGTCAAAGTATCTCTACTTTGACCAATCTTATGCAAAAAAGTATGCACTTTCACAATGTGCAAAGTAAAAAAGAACAGAAGGAGTACAAAGAGTTTGAGCAGGTTTTTAGCGTTTCTGTACATTGCCATCAAACACACAGGCCTGGCAATTCATAGAGAACATTCAAAACAATCGATGATTATGCATCTCAGTGACTCACATGTCAAAGGCAATATTTACTTCACAACTAAAGAATAAAGAAAAAATTGATCGACGCTGCTGACAGCAAAGGGCGTCCCATTCGAAAATATCAAACGCATGTCTTGCTAAAATCAATGGGCAAAATTTGACAAGGTTGTCCCATTCCAAAATATCAAATGCCTATGATTGTGGAATGGGTAGGGTTTGCCATCAGTTCGGACATTGACATGGCACCTCGTGCTAAATAAACCAGCTGTTCTTTTTGTGCAGTTCCACCAAAATCAACCAAATTCGCGCGTAGCTTGTATGATTTCGCCCTTATATGTTGTTATGCCTTGAACTTATCGGCACCTCCTTTCTTGTGGTGGAAATGAATGATTCGATGTATTCATGAACATTTTGTGCAGTTCCCATTGAAATCAAGCTGAGCACGCCTGTTTGCACAAATACAAAAAAGTGATTAGTATAAATCAAACTGTACTATGAATTGTCAGTTTCAACAGGCATATACATGGTCCATGTAGAGCACACTTTTAGAAAAATGGAACTCACCAGAAAGAATCCTAGAACAACATTGTACTCGCGCATCACAACAAAAAAATGGAGATTTTGTCAGTCCTTCTGAGCTGAAGTTAGTTTGGTCTTGTTGGGAGTAATATAACCATCCTTCAACTGCTCCTTCTGATGATAAGATAGACAGGGCTTCTTCATCCTGGCATAATCGGAACTAGTGACTTCACGTACTCCATATTCTTCTTCAGAGGAAGATGATCCTGTTGTGCAAAGACAAGAGTACTACTAAATGCTAGAATCACTATTTGATCGAAAAAGAGGAAAGGAAATATTTAAAACAGCACAGATGAAGCTCTTCTCAAGGACAATACCACTTTTTCATGACAGTATCTAAACAGTAGCACAACACCAATAGAGATGACAAAGCTCAATCATATGGACGAAATCAGTGGACGAGTACCAACCTTTGTTAGGAGGCTTATTGTGTAGAGCATACAGATGAAGCAATTCTCTGGAACCATCTGTTGCTATCTACGGTGGTGGCCATGTTTACTATATACTCCTCGATTAGTTTAATGTTTCCAACATCTTCTTATGCAGTTCCACTAAAATATATGGTATCTTCAAAGAACATCCATGTTTGCACAAGTAGAGATAATTACATATTACATTAAGAGTGGCATCAAATCAGTGGCAAAACAATTGCTCGTTCCAGCCATAGCAATAAATTAAGATGCAAAACTATATCATTACTTGTGTCATCATAGTTCTAGTGCTTCATTAGAGCACCGGGAGTTGATTTTTGTTTTTCTTCCGCTTGTTCTTCCCCTTCATCACTTGGTTCAATAACAGACAAGCTTCGCCTTCAATGTAATATTTGGCATGTCAATTAGGGAGCACAATTATAGTACTAAACTTAATTTTCTGATGAAAGTGGCAAAATACACGCCAGTAGTTGTGAAATATCCTTATCTTACCTCAATGGGATATTATGGTGCACATATAGATTGGAAGTCTTATCTCCATTTGTGCAGTTCACTAAAATCAAGCAACATTATCGTACAAGTAGCACAACATATGAATGCACACTTCAGAATCAGGTGAAAGAAGGCTAGTACTGACCTCTCGTGATGCGGAATTCAAACAAGTCACTAGAAGAAGATCTGAACCAAATTCGCCTTAACGGATAGGAAGTAAGATCTCCTCTTGTGCAGTTCCACTAAGATCAAGCAATCAAGCAATGTTGTCGGTGTGACATTTTGGTTGAACTGCACAAAACACTCTTAAAACAAAAGTGTTTTGTGCAGTGCAACAAAAGGTCACAATGGCAACAAGGTGAAGCAGATAACCCTGTTTACACAGAGGTGCAAAGGAAACAATTAGTGGTCAATAACGGTGGATGACACAGAAGCCAACAAAAATAAGCATCTACCTTATCTAAATGGGAAAGAAACCAAGACAGTAGCATTTCTCAAATGGTGGCATTGATTAATATTAACATAGAGATTATATTAACAATAAAATTCGTTAAACATGTAATTTGCTTTTAACTGTGGCATTGCATCAATTTTCCAGCGGCATTATTAGAGGGTGTTTGTTTACAGGTACATTTTGGTGTAGGGACTGAAAAAACTCCGTGTCAGTCCCATCTAAACCAAACAGGAGGGACTTTTAGGGACTAAAAGTGGGCATTTGGGATTAAAGAAAGAAGACCCCGAGGGAGTCTTTTTGGGACTTTTTCCAACAGTTGCCCCTGCCACGCATTGCACCTTTTCTCTATTAGTTCATTACTAGAGGTAACATGGTCTTTTAGCATGTCATTTAATAACCTCTAGTCCATGTTTAGTCCCTGGAACCCAGCAGGTAGGGACTAGGGAGTTTTTAACCAAACAGGGCCTTATATTAACAACAGCTAATGAGTTGCACGGGACAGTGGACGCACCAGCACCATGTGCATCTACCGATGTACTGTGGTCATGTACAATCTGTTGCAACAAAGAACAAACAACCAAGGAGTATATTTGTGTTGGTCCCAGTTTTGTTATCTTTAGACACCTTTCCCTATGTGAGCGCAGCAAATCTAGTCCGACTCAAACTCTACAGCCTTGTCCCTTCCTTTCCTTTTTGAACTAGTACTTTCGCCCCTTCCTTTCCTCTTTGAACCACGTCCTAGATTTATGCGATACAACTTTCCCCACTACTTTCCCCCATTCCTTTCCTCTTTGAACCACGTCCTAAATTAATGGTATACAACTTTCCCCCTTCATTTCCTCTTTGAACCACGTCCTAGATTCATGCTAGATACACCTTTTCCCACTACTTTCCCCCACTCCTTTCCTCTTTGAACCACGTCCAAGATTCATGGTATACATGCAACTAGAGAAATGCATGTGGAGTAAGTAAATTATACCTTAAGGTTCTTGGGGCGTGGTTCAGTGGGCGACGGGACGGCTGCGAAGAAGGGGTCGGAGGCCCTCCCGTGCCGCCGCTGGGTGGAAAGTGAACAGCTGCGCCGGTAGTCCCTCGGCCCTCGCCGACAGCGACAACGTTAAGCCTCCTTCCCTTCCCGGCGGACGGATCCTGCCGGCTCTTTGAGCAGCAGTGAGGGGAGAGACAGGCCAACGAAGTCTTGTTCAGATCTGGAGAGGGCGAGAGAGTGTGAAGAGAGCAACTACAAGCGCTGAGGCTCCAGCGTGTATATATATCCTGGGGAGAGAGTCTGAAGCGTGCAAACCCTAGAAAACATTTTGACCAGTCAAAGAATCCTCCTGGCACAAATTATGTGCAAGTGTAGTCATCGAACCCGAGACCTCAAGTTTGATGAGCGAACAGGCTAACCAGCTACACAACCCTCCCATTATGTTCAACGAGAGGGAAATAACCTTTTATACATTCCTGCATTCGTGTGACAAGCATGTTGTGTTTTTTTTGTGTGTGTGGCAGTCATTGGGATTTCAATCATAATCGTGTCATGTGGCTTTGGTGGTAAGACTATCCACAGTGGTGCAGAAATAATGCAGCCTTAGTCACCTTACCTCTCTCCACGTAGTACGTTGGGTCCCACCAGTCAGAGGGTGAAACAAACAAATTAATAAGAAAAATTAAAAGCGCCAGCGATGTATCTTACCTCACACATCTCGCTACTAGTTGGGAACAATGTCCAATTGATCCCTCTGTTCGCTCATGTACTATTTTAAGTGAATCCTTATTATAATATGCACAAAAATTTTGGGCACTTGTATTCGACTTAAGTCAGTGTGCCACCGTATCTCGTATACTTACTACTCCCTCCGTCTAGGTGTAATAAGTCACGTTAGAAGGTGCAACGGGACCAAGGTGCGTGCGTGTGCGTGTGTGTGTGTGTTTAACAACATGTGTGTGTTAGAGAGATCGACCTACTCCTACAGAGAGATGTTGTGTAGTGTACGATTTTAGGCGCGAGAGTCGGTGCATCCTCTCGTTTCCGTGCGTGTCCGGTAGGGGCATGCGGACAACTGCCACACCCGCTCCTGACCAGCCTGGCCCACCCAAAGCCCCTCCATCGCCCGTGCGCGCTTCCCGCCCGAAACGGTCAGCGCCGCTCCAAAGAATCGGTGCCGCATTCATGCCCGGGCAGAGCGGACGCGACCTCTCACTGGCGCAAGAGTGATTGTTGCTTCGTCCGTCCAACTTACTTCTGGGTCTATGTGATTTGACGACTCATTGGTCTTTATTACTAAGGTGGTAGGACTGCTGGATGTCCCAAGCTTTCGGCGAAAGGAGGTAGGAGTATACTACTACTAGATTACAATTTTCTCCATTCTTACAGCGGAGGCGTGCAAGAGTAGTGAAAACTTGCAGGCTCAGTGATTACACGGCCCACCTCACACTATCACCGTGCGACACCTAACTCTTTACATAGTACTCCCTCTGTTCCTAAATATTACTAGATGAGTCCCCGCGCGTTGGCGCGGAACAACGGTATATCTCTCTGCGCAAAATTATCGATTTCATAGAACTAAAAAAACTCTATAACCGCATGACAAATGTGGTAGCCAAACTAAATAAACTCCCATCATCATTTAGATCATCCCACGTAAGGAAAAAAGATCAGCCAACTCCTACTGCATAATGGGATTATATTCTTCTTTTTGACATGTTAATGGGACTTAAAAGCTCACATACATGCATGCTACCAGTGCATGCTTGCATGCAGACATGTTGATGTTATTTAAAACCCACTCACATGCACGTGCCACGGTATTTCTGCATGCTTGCATGTGGCTTAGTGCGGAGCCTCTCAACGTCTAGATCAGATGGCTATTATGGACTGATTTACTTCATCTAACCGCTACATCAATTTTGATGACGTGGCTCAAGTAGAGGATAGAGAATTCCTAGTAGTGGGGGATAGCTATTACTAGTAGATAAGTCTTTGTAGAGATTCCACTACATACAGAACAAAATGAATGAATCTACACTTAAAATGCATCTATATACATCCGCATGTGGTTCATGGTGAAATCTCTACAAAGATTTATATTTAGGAACGGAGGAAGTACTAGTATAGTACGTACTGTAATTTATCAGCCAGATAAATTTGTACAATGCTATGAAGCTTCCAGCTTCTGTTACATGTATCTTGTGTCCAAGGTTGCCCGTTGCAACATTTCATCAAATACAAAGGAGACTAACATGCATGCTATTGCATCTCAATGATTGATAGATCATAGCAAATATGTACTCCCTCCGTTGCAAAATAGGTGTCTCAACTTTGTGCGAACTTTAGTACAAAGTTGTACTACTACTAAAGTTGACATTTATCTTGGAACAGAGGAAGCTAAAGAAAAAAATGATCCATGCAGTCCCTAGACCTTAAACCGTGAACCGTGACCAGTCTTCAATTTGCTGGCAACGTTCGAGCTTCCTAATAAATGAAGTTTGCAGCCTTTTGACCATCGGATCATTTTGTGCAGTTTCACCAAAATCGAGATGAGCATCCCTGTGGCAAAGAAATTGAACAAGCGTGATTAAAATAATATTAATGGGACTAGTTGATGAGACATAAACTCATCACAAATACAGTACGTAGAAGCCAGTAGAGGTATGTGCGGGGCAAAGAAGTAGAGAAATATCCACAGGTAGTGATGTGGGCAGCTGGAGCAGTGGTGCAAGCCGGCTGTAAAGGGAGTTGTACCTAAGGGACGTAGCTCAACCTTGAGGATGGCGGCGGGAGGCGGCAACTGCCCACGTCGCGACAGTGAGCAAGGGACGAAGGCAACTCACCGGCTTTGTGAGAGAGAACGGCGCGGACCCCTGATCGGGACGTGCCAATAGTGGGTTTTCACCGTCGGCAACGGCCACCGCATCTACACTAAGAATCCACCTCTTCCCCAAGCGGACGTGATCCGCCGGGATGTTAGAGATGTGGCCACAGTCGTTTTGTGCGGGAGAGTGTGAAGAGAGCAACCGCAACAAGCAACCGTGTAGGTTGGCCCGTCCTGACTATGTATATAGTGGAGCGGTTTCCTTTTCTCGCCATATGAACCTATCATATTGCGTACGTGCCACTAAAGAAAAAAAAAACTTTATTTATAAATGATGCGGAACCTACTACTCGTTCTCCTATAACCTTGCGCTTGGCATCTCCAAAATATTAATCTTGCGATTGGCTCTTCGCCTCTTCGGGAAGTCGAGCAATAATGGTAGTGTAGTATATATCGTTCTGGCTATATGAGACCGAATGAATTGTTGCACGTCCACCACGTGGGCGAGGGTCCAGGGGCGAGGGAGAGTGCTACATACGGAGCAAAATGAGTGAATCTACACTCTAAAATACGTCTATATACATCAGTGTTTGGAGTATGTACTAGTAGATCATATTGAAATCTACTAAAGGACATATATGTTCCAAACAATATGATATAATCTCTATAACCAAGGTAGTAGGGACGAGTAGTAAACAGAGGGAGTAGTAAATTTTTCTCCTCGTCCTGCGAGCCACCGCGCGCATGGGCGAGGGAGCGGGCATAAGGCGTAGTAAGCAAGCTTCACCTCATCCTGTGAGCCACCGCGCCCGTGGGCGGGGGAGACGGCATACTAAGCAAGCTTCTCCTTGTTCTGCGAGTTGACGGGACACATCAAAAGTACTCCAGCATATAGAGCCTTGCCTCTAAGGTCGGCCCCACATGGTTTGCCTCTTTTTTTAACATAACACGTCAAGTCGCAATTTGTTTGTTCACCCGTGGTAGACGATCCTCCCTCCACCAAGTGGACAACCAGTACACGTGCCAAATTACCACGTGGGCTGCCTTTTTCGTACAGAAATGAGCTCCACCGTGTACCCGCGTGGGTGTGGTTGGGAAAGAGACGGGAGTACGTGCGCCATGCATGCACCTCTTCTCTTCGTGCACGTCCCCCACCTACGTGTGTGTGTGAGAGAGATACAAACCGCGTTCGTGAGTGTTTTTTGTTTTAGGGTGGGGGTGGGGTGGGGGTTGATTTCGTGAATTATTTGTGGGAATATGTGCCGGTGACATCTCAAACAAAATTTTGCATACAATGTGTGTGAAATGGAGGCCTATCCATATCATACATAGAGGGTCGGGCAATCCACGAGAAGAGAGGGAGGGGTCATAGCTATCGATAGAGTCGAAGAGAGGATCAAGTGGGTGGGTGCGAGATCGATGAAAAGAGCCATCAAAATTGTGTGTGTCTACATGTCAAAGATATTGGGCGACTGGCCTACCGGAACGTTAGAGGGCACATGTCAAGTTTGTGTGTGGCAGGGAGACATGACTAGAGCGCTCGATGTATCAGTGTGTGTGGGGGGGAGGGGGTGGGGGAGGGGTAGGCAAAGGCCTAACTATAGAGGTAGAAGAACTCGTATATGTGTTGAGAAGGAGAGTGTCGGCGTTCTGGGAACGGGGGTCCCCAGACTTGCCTGCCTGCAGCCCGCGGCGTGGCTCAAGTGGGGGCCCAGCGCGGCCCATCTTCATCAAGATGAAGCTCAAGACTCTCGCGAGGGGCCAAGCCTCGCGGGGCGGACGACAGGAAGCCTCCTCAAGAGCGTCCTCATCAAGTAGGCTCGCGAGGAGGCGGAGAGATCAATGCAAGGGTACCTCGCGAGGATCCCGTGACGCAAGCCATGACGATCAAGGCCAGGCGGGCACCAGGCGGGCACCGGCCTGGGCAGAGTCAAGGCATCAGGCAAAGGTTACCATTCCGGTGCAACGAGACCAGGACCAGCCGGACGACCAGACGGAGGTCATCGTGGATCCCAAGACGGCGACATCACCAGTGCTTTTGGCAGCCAAAGACCACCTTTGGTCAGGATAACTTGTACTAGATGTTCCCCTTCAAAATGGCCAAATGTTGGCGCCCTTCCCGCTCAATTATTCGGGGAGCCCAGGGCCTTAATAAATAGAGCTAGCCACCACAAAGAAGAAGGAGGAAGGAGGAAGGAGGGAGAAGAAGAGGGGGGAGAGAGGAGAGAGACGGAGGGAGACTGACCGAATCGAGTAGAGAGCAAGTAGAATACACCGCACCAGCTCAAGAACACCCCTCGTGAGGTTGTTCTTCCTTTGTACTGTTCATCATCAGCCTCAGAGGCAATCCACCACACCACACACTGGAGTAGGGTATTACACCACAACAGTGGCCCGAACTAGTATAAACCTCATGTCTCTTGTGTTGTTCATCATTTTCATCTTAGTTCGCACGAGGGGATCGGACGTAGATCAGTAGGGGAGAGATCTCCGCGCGCACCCCAGTGGTCAAACCTCAAGGGTCTGCCGGAACCCGAAATCCGACATTTGGCGCGCCAGGTAGGTGTGCGCCGGAATCTTTCTTCCGTTGTTTGCGTGTGATCTTCCGCCGTGTCCATGGCTGATGCTCGTCGGGCTCGCGCCAAGCGCTAGGCTGCTCGCGCCACTCACGGCGCCCAGACGGCGCCCGTCGGCGGCCCCCCTCGTCGCTCCCCGTCGCCTGCCGCCAACGCCGCCACCGGCCCGGCGGGGAACGAGCAGTAGGCCTCGTCTCAGCATCCTTCAGTGCGGAGCGATGGCCGCACCGCCACCCCATCACTGACTCCAGCTGGCTCATCGTCCCACGCCCGTCGCGCACCCATGGATGCGCACGCCTCACTGCTCCTGGCGTGGGAGCTCCTGCACTACCGCCCCGTCGACGACCTCTACGAGGACGGGCTCGCCCGCATCACCGAGCTCGTCAGTGCCGCAGGGGGTTCCCCCTTGCGGTCCTTCTCGCTGCCTCGCCCTCCGTTCCGTGCAGGGGGCGAGGATCAGGAGGTGCCTCCGCCACCTCCTCCCCAAGAAGGCACCTTGGCTGCAAAGCGCGCAGCCCCAGGGCGAGACCCCCCACATCCGGCGCCTGCACAGCAAGAGTGGAGCTGCCAAGAGATCCCACGTCCCCGAGAAGGTGCTCGCGCGCTCCCCGCGCCGGCGCGCCAAGATCACGTCCCAGCGCCTCCACGACAAGACCCCGCGCTACTCTCAGCGGCGGCGCGTGGTGACCCGCAAGAGAAAATCCAGCACCAGCAGAGGGCGCCAGTGGCCACGGCGGGTTGCCTCGCCTTCACCCCCGAGCTGCGCAGCGTCACGTGGCCAGGCAAGTTCAAGCATGACCTCCCTCCTCGCTACGATGGCACGGCGGACCCTGCAGAGTTCCTACAGCTCTACGAGCTGGGCATCGTAGCCGCCAACAGAGACGAAAAGGTCATGGCGAACTGGTTTCCCATGGCGCTCAAGGACGGCGCCCGCACCTGGCTCCTGAACCTGGCTCCCGGCACGATCTCCTCCTGGAGCGAGATGCGCACCCACTTCATCGACAACTTCCAGGGCACCCGCGACCGGCCCCCGGCCGTGAGCGACCTGCGCCGCATCAAGAAACAGCCAGGAGAAACCCTGCAGAAGTACATCCAACGCTTCAACTACGCTCGCCTCAAGATCCCCAAGGTGACTGAAGAAGCTATCATCTCAGCCTTCTCCGACGGCGTGCGTGACGTCAAGGTGAAGGAAGAGCTAGCAATCCATGAAGACCTGTGCACAACCCTGGAGCTGTTCAACTTGGCGACCAAGTGCGCCAGGGCTGAGGAAGGGCGTCTCTCCCTCCTCGAGCTCCCGGCAGCCGACCCGGAAGAAAAGAAGCTCAAGGCCAAAGATGTGAAGCGCAAGGGGGCTGCCGTGCTAGCGGCGGAACAGGACGCCAAGCGAGGCAGGGATCAACCGGAGTCATCCAAGGGCGGACGGTACTGCGTGTACCACGACCTCCACACCCACAACACCAACGAATGTCAAGAGCTCAGAGCCGTGCGAGATGGGAGAATCGGCCGACGCCTAGAGCGTAACGATAGGGGCTATGGCCGAGGAGGAGGAAGAGGTGGCGGACGATGGGAAGACCGTGGCCCTCGCCAGGGATGGCGTGACCGCCCTCGCGAGGACCGCAGGCAGGACCAGCCTCGCGAGGGGGGCTGGAGGGACCAGCCTCGTGAGGACCGCCCGCACGGCAACGCAGGCCTCCCTCCTCTGCCGCCACCACCAAGGTGGAACGAAGACCAACATCAAGATGATGGGGCTGGGGGCTTCTAGGAGCCGTGCACAATCGCTTGCATCTTGGGTGGCGCCCAGGCCCCAGCATCGCAGCGCATCTTCAAGCAGTTTGCTCGCGAGGTGAATGCAGTCCTCCCAAATCTTGAGGCCACACGCCGTCTCAGGTGGTCTACGCGCGCTATCACGTTCAGCTCAGCGGATCAGCTCAAGTGCGCGGCAACGGTCGGAGTCCTCCCGATGCTTTGCTCTCCAATCATTAGCAATGTGCAGGTCACCAGGACCCTCATCGATGGCGGCGCAGGACTCAATGTCCTGTCCGTCAAAACGTTCAACAATCTCCAAGTGCCGTGCGATCAGCTTCATCCAACCAAGCCTTTCTCAGGAGTCACTGATGGTTCCACTGTTCCAATAGGGCAGGTGCGCCTTCCAGTCACCTTTGGACAGCGCAACAACTTCCGCACCAAGCTCATCGACTTCGACGTCGCTCACATCCTCCAGCCATACAACGCCATCCTCGGGTACCCAGCCCTAGCGAAGTTTATGGCAGTGACTCACCATGGTTACAATGTCCTCAAGATGCCAGGAAGCGGTGGAGTCATCACCGTGCCCTGTGACGAAAGAGACGCAGTGTGTTCACTTGAGTGTGCGTTCCAAGCCGCAGGAATCGAAGACCCAGATCTCAGGAGTGGGAGGCTTCCCGAGGCGACCCCCAAGAAGAAGAAGACCTCACCTGGCCCAAGCCACAAGGAGGCAGGTTCCTCCGGAGGTATTGCGCCAGGATTCGCGCACGATCAGGGGGTGCCACCCTCTCACGCATAGGAAGGTGCACCCGACGCCCTCCTCAGGCAGGGCTTGGGGGCTCTTTCTTGGAGAGCCACTGACTTTGCCGAGGTCGCGAGGGAGGCGCTCGGGCACCACTTGGAGGGGTGCTTTCAAGCACGCTTCCCTTAGGAAGATACAAGTCAAGGAAGACCAAACCCTCAGGAGTTCGTCGCAAGAAACACCCAAGAGCTACAGGAGTCAAGGGTCATGCGCGGCAGCCGTCGCTTACCTGCTGCGGCCCCACATCCAGGCGAGGATGGTGGGCTGCGCGTCTGCATCGACGTCCCGGGGCTCAACCGAGCCGCGTCTTAGGAGCGCCTCTGGCCTTCCCGCGTAGGGCGTTGTGAGGGGCGACCTCACAGCTACGTTCGCATGCCCTTCGGCCTGCTGAGCGCAGTCGCCGCACACCAGCGCCTGTTGGGGAGCATTCTGGAGGCTCAAGAGGTCAGGCACTGCGCGATCCTAGCGGAGGTGGCGATGGTCCCCGAAGGCCTGCACGAGCCACCAGAGCCTCCCGAGGCCCCTAGGCCTGGGGGCTCATTACGGCCGACGTCTTCACCGCGCATGGCTCACTTCCTCAGCATCACTTCATCTTCAACAGCATCAGGTGACATCTTCCAGAGTTCTACTTTCAGCTGGGAGCGCCCACACGACCGCACCATTCCCAGGCCGCATGGGTCCGCCCCCGCGGCATGTATCCGTTTTGCTTATATTCTTTACTTACCTTGTTGGGGGCGCCCCTCGGGCTGCACCATCCCCACGCCGCTCGGGCCCGACCCAGCGGCGGTAGCTTTTACCTGGGTTTGCTTGAAATTGGATTTCCTCCTATGTGCTTAACATGCTTGACCTAATCACCTGCTCGATCGACGCCTATCTGTAGAGAAGCTCGCTCGGGCACGGCGCGTGCGCACGGGTCCATCCATGCAGCGTTGATAAACCTGAGTGGTCGAGCTCTGGCCGCGGTAGCCCCGCACGGCGCCACCTCACCAGGCCCTCAGTGCCCTAACCGCTCCCTCGGAGTGACCATAGGTTGGCCGGCGGCCGTAACGACATGCCCTGTTTCTCCTTATTATTGGTGTGCAGGACCTACTCTAGGAGCAAAGTTGGGGACATCGTGAGCTTTCTCTCCCCTCCCGGCACGGATCGCTTGCATGTTAAAAGGGGGGGTACCTGAGCATCGTGACTCATGGGCTCCTACTGGCTCTCCAGCCCTCACCTCCTGGCCTTGACCACGGCATCGCGAGCTAGCATACCAGCGACAGCTGAAGCTTGCCTGGGGACTGGGACCTATCAGCGCAGAGCGCCAAGTCCTCATGAGGATAGAAAGGGGGAGCATAGCCGGGACAAGACAAGCACCTCGCACCAGTTCATATTAAGGATATAATATTCACAAAAGACACGACAGACACCTTACATACCCACGCGGGGTGTTGCTTTGATTCCTCGCAGGGAGCAAAAGGTGATAATCCTAGGGAACGCTGCTTGCTAACGCTACTTGCTAGCACCTCCTCGAGCGACGCCATCATCAACAGTGGGCTGCCCGGCTCCGGCGCCAACCCCATCCAGATCAGTGGCATCGGCGGCCCGATGCAGCTGCCCCACTCCGAGCGCGGCGCGAGCACGGAGGCTCGTAGCTGTCGTCGCTCGTCTCCGGAGTCGCGAGAAGCTCGGGGGAGCCGCTGAAGTCCTCAGCTCCTCCACTGCTGCCTGAGGAGCTGCTGGAGGGCCGACGGGCAGGCCAGGCCCTCGCCAGTTTGTCGCACCCGCTGCTTCCCTTGGGGTAGCACTCCAGCCGGCATCCTTCAGCATCGAAGACCTTGAAGAACATCAGGGAGGCGCCGTCGTATTCGAGATGGATCACGAGGGCGCCATCCGCGCGGCAGACCCGGGCGATCTCACCCCAGCCCCGGGTCATGAAGACCTTACCTGGAGCGACGACCGCAACCTCTGCCCCGGTCACGGGGGTGCCACAGTCGGCGTGCTGCAGCCAAAGCTCCAGAGCCCCGCTCGGCGGCATCTCGAAGGTGAAGGAGGAAGGAAGACGAATCCAAGAACTTGGAGGCATGGCGGCATGGAGCACAAACTCGCGAGAGGAGCGCTCGGTGTGGACTCCAGGGGGGACAAAGCGCACCAACGTGACTCGCCGACGTCGGCGGCGGCGCTATCGCTGTTGCTCGGCGCCCTCCTCCCTGGGGCCCACAACGCGGGCATACAAGGGCAGCGGAAACCCAGGCGGCGGCCAGTCATACCACGGCCTCGACACCTCCTGCCAGGCACCCTCGTCCCGGCGACTGAGGATTGGCCGTTTCTTCGGCGGAAGGGGGTCAGGACCCTCTCGTGGGGCCTTTCCCTTCTCCTCTGCGGAAAACCGGCGGATCAGTGCCGTTGGCGTTAGAAGAAGCAAGAACGAGGAAGAAGAAGAGAAGGAGTTGCAGGAAGGGACGAACTGAAGGAGCTCACGCAGCCCCGTATTTATAGCCGGAGAAGGCCAACCGTCGAGCACCACGATCGCAGGTAATCATGACCCATATCTCTGCATGCAGGGACTTGTCAAGTCGTGCAGTTGCCGAGGCGTCGTGGGAAGTGCAGACGCCCACGTCCAATCAACCGCCACACGGTGCCCAAGGCCGCAGGCTGTTAGGGCCCGCGGCGCTTCGCGCTTGCCCCTTCGCTTCTCTGCTAAGCAAAGCCCGCGCGTGCCTTGGACCCGGGGGCTACTGTCGGCGTTCTGGGAACGGGGTTCCCCAGATTTGCTTGCCTGCGGCCTGCGGCGTGGCTCAAGTGGGGGCCCAACGCGGCCCATCTTCATCAAGCTCAAGCTCAAGACCCTCGCGAGGGGCCAAGCCTCGCGGGGCAGACGACAGGAAGCCTCCTCAAGAGTGTCCTCATCAGGCAGGCTCGCGAGGAGGCGCGGAGATCAATGCAAGGGTACCTCGTGAGGATCCCGTGACGCAAGCCATGACGATCAAGGCCCGGAGGGCGCCAGGCGGGCGCCGGCCTGGGCAGAGTCCTTGTTTCCCCTTTGGTGCAAAGGGGGCAAGCACAGGCCAAGGCATCAGGCAAAGGTTACCATTCCGGTGCAACGAGACCAAGACCAGCCGGACGGCCGGACGGAGGTCATCATGGAGCCCAAGACGGCGTCATCACTAGTGCTTTTGGCAGCCGAAGACCACCTTTGGTCAGGATAACTTGTACTAGATGTTCCCCTTCAAAATGCCCAAATGTTGGCGCCCTTCCCGCTCAATTATTCGGGGAGAGGCCAAGGGCCTCAATAAATAGAGCTGGCCACCACAAAGAAGAAGGAGGAAGGAGGAAGGAGGGAGAAGAGGAGGGGGAAGAGAGGAGAGAGACGAAGGGACACTGACCGAATCGAGTAGAGACCAAGTAGAACACACCGCACCAGCTCAAGAACACCCCTCGCGAGGTTGTTCTTCCTTTGTACTGTTCATCATCAGCCCCAGAGGCAATCCACCACACCACACACAGGAGTAGGGTATTAGACCACAACGGTGGCCCGAACCAGGATAAACCTCGTGTCTCTTGTGTTGTTCATCATTTTCATCTTAGTTCGCGCGAGGGGATCAGATGTAGATCAGTAGGGGATAGATCTCCGCGCGCACCCCAGTGTTCGAACCTCAAGGGTCTGCGTTGGACGGCGCTCACGCAGGGCCCCCACTTGAGCCACGCCGCAGGCCGCAGGCAGGCAAGTCTGGGGAACCCCGTTCCCAGAACACCGACATTAGCCCCCGGGTCCAAGGCGCGCCCGGACTTGGCCGTGCAGGGAGGCGAAAGGGAAAGGGCGAAGCGCCGTGGGCCCTAGCAGCTTGCGGCCTTGGGCGCCGCGTGGCGGTTGATTGGACGTGGGCGGCACTGTTCCCCCACTCCCCCTTATTCCGCGCCATGCTAGGCGGACTTGTAGTTGTACACAGCCGCTCCCTTTCTTTTGTTCGTGCACCCGCTGTCCTTCCTCCGCTCGAACTCCAGCTTCTGTTTTCAGCCCGATCTTGAACCTTCTCTCCCCCTTCCCATCGCCATGGCTCCGACGAAGAAGGGAAGAGGGAAGAAACCCACGCCTCCGCCTCGCTCGCCGCCGTTGGTGGCCCCCACCATCGGCCGGTCGATCATACTCAATCAAGAGGGCCTGGGCAAGGTCAGCTCGGCTCTGGCTACTATCTTCAACGAGTGCGGGAGGACGACGGCCTGGCGCACGTCTCACTTCCCCACTGATAGGATAATCACCGAGGTCCATTATTTTGCTGATGCCCTGTGGGCGGGTCTGGTTCCCCCCTTTTCCGATTTCTTCAGGGCCGTGCTTTCCCACTACCAGATCCACATGATGCATCTGGGTCCTGAATCCATCACCCTTCTTTCGGTCTTCGCTTTTGTTTGCGAGGCAATGATGGGCATCCTACCTTCGGTTGCCTTGCTGCGCCACTTCTTCTCTCTGCGCCTTGTCGACCCTACCCAATGCTCGGCATGCGTGAGCTTCGTCGCCGCGTCTGAGACAGCGGCCTCAGGGATCGAATTCGGGCTCCCTTCGCCTTCGGCTGGGTTCCGTGAGCGGTGGCTGTATGTTGATGTTGGGGTGCCCAGCCCCCTGCTGTCGAAGCCAACCTCACCTGCTGTCCCCAATTCGGGCTTGGGCCAAGAGACGCTCGAGAGCCCCCGGCTCGCCTTCGTCTGGCACCGCTTCGCATTCTTGAAGCCGATCGGCGTGACAGCACCCAAGGTGGTGAAGGAGTTCCTGTTGCGCCGCATTGCTCCTCTCCAACGCCACTCCCGCCGGATGTGGGCCTTCAGTGGGCGTGGTGATCGTATGAGGCTCCAGGAAGAGGATCTGACGCCTGAGGTGCTGAGGACAGTGCTATTGATCCTGATTGGTGACCCCAACCCGGGCAGCATCCAGCGGGGAGGGGCCCTGCTGTACCTCTGCCAGAACAGGGACGATTTTGTGAAGCAGATGCCTATCTTTGATGAATGGGGGCCGTGCCCCGCCGGCCTCCAGGGGCCTCTCGAGAACCCAGTGATGGTGACTGCCCTTCCAGTCGGCCAAGGCGACTCCTCCTCAAGTGGCGGGGCAGGGAGGCATGAGGCGCCAGAGGCCAAGGGGCCTCCCGACGGGGTGAAAGCGCCGGGTGATACTCATGAGGGAGCAGCTACTGGGGCCCGTGCCGCCGAGGCCGAGAGCGGCGAGCAGCTGCCCTCAGCGCCTGCGGATGAGGCCCCTGAGGCTCCAGTTGCTCCTTCGGGCGAGGCGACCGGTAGTGCACCAGGCAGGTGCCCCTGACACGGATCGCCTTGATGCTTCGCCCTTGTCGCAGGTTGATCCCTACGCTCAGCTCTTGGGCCGCTTCCGCATGGACTTTGAGGCCCTCCAGAAGAAAAGGGAGGCCTTGTGCGACGATTACCCTTGTCGCCACCTAAAGCGTAGGAAGTACTTCGCCACTGATGAGTAAGCCTTCTCCTTCTCCATCTCCCGATCTTTCTATTGCTCTTGCTGATCCTTGCTCCACAGGCTTAGAAATAACACCCAAAGGTTTATCCAGGTAAGACCAAGAAAAATCATTCTTTGCAAAGAACAATCTTGACATGAAACAATGCGATGCACCAGTATCAAATAAGACTTTTGCAGGAATATCATTAATTGAGAGATTACCCATGATCACTTCAGAAGAATCCTCCGCTTGAGCTGCATTCATCATGTTCACCTTGGCATGCTTAGGATTATGCTTGACCACTGCATTGCTGGAAGATCTCACAGGAGGAGGAGGCGGAAGGCGCCTTTGGTTGAAGCACTTGTTCGCATAGTGACCGTTTTGCTGACATTTGTTGCAAGTCAGCTCTGAGAGTGGACGATGATAAGGAGCATTTGTCCTTGGAGCTTGATTCTGAGACTTGTTCTGATAGCCTGGGTTGGGTGGGTGGGAAGATCCCCGACCACCTGAGTTCTTCTGCTGGTAAGGCTGACGGAACAGAGGAGGAGGAGGCAACCAGAACTTCTGTTGCTTGGCCGCCACTAGTAAGGAAGAAGAGGACTGAACTGCGTCCCTGACTCTCTTCTTAGAAGCCTCACACTTAAGCTGGGCAGCCTCTTGTTTCAGTGCCATGTTGTAGAATTCATCATACTTTATCGGCTCAAAAAGCACGAGAGCTAGTTGCAGATCTTCTTTGAGGCCACGCCTGAATTGGTAAATCATGCTCTTTTCATCAGGGATGTCTTGCTTAGCAAAACGAGAGAGCTTCTAGAACTGAGTGTTGTATTGATACACAGACATGTTGCCTTGCTTGAGATTGCGGAATCCTCACGCTTACTCTCAACAACACTTTCTGGAATGTGATGAGCTTTGAAGTCACGGCGGAAATCATCCCAGGTAATCACACGACCTCCTCTGGAATCTTTGTATTGTTGATACCACTCAGCAGCTTGATCCTTGAGTTGAAAAGAGGCAAACTTGACAAAGTCCTCAGGTCCGACATTGCTACATTCGAAATGCTTGTTGATGTCCATGAGCCAATCATCGGCGTCTATGGCCTCGACACAGTAGCTGAAAGTCTTTGGCTGATTTGCAAGGAACTGATTGAGGGTAGCAAAATGCGGCTGATTGTTGCCTTGGCCTTGATTTCCCTGATTACCTTGCCCTTGGTTGCGATCTTGCAAGAGCTGAATCAGAATCTGAGCGTTGGCATTGGTGGCTGTCATCAAGGCTTGCCATGCCTCCGGAGGCGGAGGTGGTGGCGTAGGGTTAGCCTGACTTCCTTCATTGCGTTCCGGATTCTGACGTGTTGGCGGAGCCATCCTGAAGAGGGTGACATCCATTAGCATCTTGAAAGACATATATTCAAGCTGAATCAAAGGATCGAAATTGCAACATGTAGTCTTCACAATAAACATTCGAACAAGAATGAACGAATGAATTCCAAAGTAAAGCATCACACTTCCATAAGCTGAGAAGCCATTTAGATAAAGGGTATGGAAATCACCATCTGCCTTCGAAACAACTCGAATGACACAACTGAAAACAAAACAAAGGATTGGCTTGTAGAATAAGCCGGAACAAACACATGATAGAGATTTCGCCCAAAGTGTTCATGGTGGGGCCCACACGGGCACGACGTACAGCGGACGTCACGAATGACAAACAAGACGTCCCCGAATCAGCATAGCCAAGGATTCTTTAAGACGCCTCGCGACCACTGTAAATCGGCCGTGGATGGGCGGACCACTAGACGTTCGACCCCAATCTCAAATCATACATCTGTCGGAAAGATATCCTATAAGCTATTAGAATTCCCACTTATAAACTCCCGAAACTTTCTGGTTATGTAATCAGGTGTTGGGGATACAGGGGACACAAAATATATCACCCAAACTAACAATACCTGGATCCAGCTGTATCCATCCTTCAACACATAACGAAGAAACCTTCGAAAATCGTTTACCTCAACCTTCGAAAAGCATCCGTTATACGAGTTATGGCAATACTCCCGCACTCGCCTCAGTACTGGGCTATCAGGATTATCTCACCAACAACTGTACAAAAGATTTTCGATGTCGGCGTACTAAACTCAGGTATTCCAGAACTGCAACGATAAAATTATGACGACAACACCTCAGAGCTCAACTCCCCGGGACACTTCCACTAAACCCCTGACAGGAGGCATCAAGACAATGTTCTCATCACAAAACCATCAGAACGATTCTAAGATACCCGCGTGATCCTAAAAGTTTTTTTTAATGAAATTTGAGAAGAGAAGAGTCAAAACTCTACGTGAGGATGCCTTACCAGAGCGATGAGGAGACTGGGAAGTAAAAAGAATTCCTAAACTCTCCGATACATAATTCCTAAATGACTCAAAACATTTTTCTAGACACAACTCGACCGCTAAAAATGATCAATCAGTGGGGGCTCCTAAGGTCGGGGAAGGCTCTGATTACCAACTTGTAACGCCCTCGATGCGGCTATATCTCCCACGTGTCGAAGCAT
This sequence comes from Aegilops umbellulata, assembly GCA_032464435.1. Classification (NCBI taxonomy): domain Eukaryota; kingdom Viridiplantae; phylum Streptophyta; class Magnoliopsida; order Poales; family Poaceae; genus Aegilops; species Aegilops umbellulata. Next base: position 312,938,250 of record CP136057.1, on the reverse strand, counting down.
GACTTAGAGGCATAACCGCATAGAAAGCAATGTCGCAAGTGAGGTAATCTTCACACAACCCATGTAATACATAAGGGAAAGAGATACATAGTTGGCTTATAGTCGCCACTTCACACAATACATAAATAAACATCCATCATCCAGATTACACTCAAGGTCCGACTACGGAACCAAAATGAAAGAAGACTACCCCAAATGCTACACAGATCCCCGATCGTCCCAACTGGGCTCCACTACTGATCATCAGGAAAAGACACATAGTAACGACCACGTTCCTTGTCGAACTCCCACTTGAGCTCGGATGCGTCATCTGCACTGACATCGTCGGTACCTGCAACTGTTTTGGTAGAATCTGTGAGTCACGGGGACTCAGCAATCTCACACCCGCGAGATCAAGACTATTTAAGCTTAAAGGTAGGATAGGGTTGTGAGGTGGAGCTGCGGCAAGCGACTAGCATATATGGTGGCTACATTCGCAAAAGAGAGCGAGAAGAGAAGCAAAGCACGGTCGTGAAGCTAGGAGTGATCAAGAAGTGATCCTAGAACAACCTACGTCAGACATAACTCCAACACCGTGTTCACTTCCCGGACTTCGCCGAGAAGAGACCATCACGGTTACACACGCGGTTGATGTGTTTCAATTAAGGTCAACTTCGGGTTTTCTACAACCGGACATTAACAAATTCCCATCTGCCTCATAACCGCGGGCACGGCTTTCGAAAGATAATACCCTGCAGGGGTGTCCCAACTTAGCCCATTATTAGCTGTCACGGTCAACGAAGGATATTCCTTCTATCGGGAAGACCCGATCAGTCTCGGAATCCCGGACTACAAGACATTTCGACAATGGTAAAACAAGACTAGCAAGACCACCCGACTGTGCCGACAAATCCTGATAGGAGCTGCACATATCTCGTTCTCAGGGCACACCGGATAAGCGAAGCGTACAGGTACCAACGTGACCCAAGTTGCCTAGGGACGGTCCCGCACGGTGCTCTAGTTTGGACCAGCACTCAGAGGAGCATTGGCCCGGGGGTTAAAATAAAGATGACCCTCGGGCTCGCGAAAACCCGGGGGAAAAAGGCTTAGGTGGCAAATGGTAGAACCAAAGTTGGGCCTTGCTGGAGGAGTCTTATTCAAAGCAAACTGTCAAGGGGGTCCCATAAATCACCCAACCGTGTAAGGAACGCAAAATCAAGGAACATAACACCGGTATGACGGAAATTAGGGTGGCAAGAGTGGAACAAAACACCAGGCATAAGGCCGAGCCTTCCACCCTTTACCAAGTATATAGATGCATTAATTAAATAAGAGATATTGTGATATCCCAACATATTCACGTTCCAACATGGAACAAACTTCATCTTCACCTACAACTAGCAACGCTATAAGAGGGCTGAGCAAAGCGGTAACATAGCCAATCAACGGTTTGGTAGGAAAGGATGGTTAGAGGTTTGACATGGCAACATGGGTGGCATGATATAGCAAGTGGTAGGTATCGCAGCATAGGCATAGCAAAAGAGCGAGCATCTAGCAAGCAAAGATAGAAGTGATTTCGAGGGTATGGTCATCTTGCCTGCAAGGTTCTCAGAGTTGTCGAAAGCTTGCTCCTCGTAAGCGTTCTCAACAGGTTCCTCGTTCACGTACTCGTCTCCCGGATCTACCCAAAACAAGAACACAAGCAAAGGAACAACTATCAACCACGATGCAATGCGCAATCAACATGATGCAAAACATGGCATGATATGCGAGATGTGATATGCAATGCATATGCGTGCCCCGGAAGGACAAGGATGAACAAGGCATAATCTTGGCGAACCAAGTATGCCACTGGATAGGTGAGGTGATTTCGGTTGAAATCAATATAAAGATCACCGGAATCGGATGCATGGTTTGCAAATGACAAGCAAAACAAAAATGACATATATCTGCGTTTAACAACATGATGCCACTTAGCATGCAACAAGAAATTAAGCTACTGCACCCAAACATATCATAAAAGCATATGGCAGTGATCTACTCAAGATGCTGGACAAAAGATGAACACTGAGATACGGCTAAATCACACCATAACAGGTTCAAACAAGCATGGCAAAAGTGCAAAAGATAACAGGTTCACAATATAGAAATTAACATGCTACAGGAACACAATATAGCATGGCAAAAGTGCAAAAGATAACAGAAATTAACATCAGGATGACATGTTTAGAGCAAGCAAAAAACATGCTACAGGAACACAATATAGCAAAGCAAGGAATGTCATGAATCTACTCAAAACATTGAACAAAAGTCCCTTACTATCCATGACCCAAAAAGGACCAGAAAATATAATAGCACCCATGTCAATTAAGAAAGTTTCGTTACAGTTTTCATACTTAGCAGAAAAACTGGACATGTCAAAAACAGATAGCAAGTAGGTATGTTTACAAGCTCGATGCACTCACTACAAAGCATTGCATGATAAACTAAGAATACATTCATCAATAATACATGGCATAGAAGCTAGTCATGGCAAGAACAACATCATAGCATGCAAAGAACAACTACAACAAGCTTGGCAAAATCGAATAACATGTAAACAATCTGCTAGTAACATTTTATAGCAAAAGTAGAGCTCGACTGACTCAAGCTATGGCACTCCATAATTACTAACAAAGGCATGGATGGATATAGAAAATCCATATGTTCAAAACACCCTTACTGATCATGCTCAAAATAGGCATAGATCTCTCTGTAACAACAAGAACACATGGGATAAAAATAACAGCAGGACATGACAGTGAAAATACAAAGTCCCTGAAATCAGCAACAATATGATGCCTAGTTTGCATGCTTGTGCTAGTCACCACAGAGATCGAAAAAATACATGGTATACACTCCTGTAAAGATGACATGGCATATTACGAAACACATGTAGGACTCAAGTTCATAGGGTGCACACATCAAACATGGAAAAAATGACAAAAGTGCAAGTTCTGATAATAATCTGGAACTAACATCACATAGCCCTCTTACAACAGCATTTCGGGCACCAAGATGAGCTCAAACGAAAATGATGCAATAAGATGAAATGATGTACTCATCGAGGAAAACAATTCGATATGCTATACGCCCAAAACGGATCCATGGGTGCAAAGTTATGACGCGATGAACATGCAACAAAATATCTGCAGAAAAATGACTTGGACGAAATCGGGGTCAACCTTCGGTCCAGATCTAGATCGGGATGGCGCGGAAAACGAGGATGGACGGAGAGACCGCCGGAGTTGGCGCCGGAGAGGAGGAAGGAGGGCCGGCGACGGGGTCCGAAGCGGATCCGGCCAGATCCCGCCGGATCCGAGCACGGACGGCGAGGATCGGCGACGGCGCGGGCAGGCGGCGGCGCGGGCGACGCGGGATGGCGGCGCGGCGGCCGGAGCCGACGCGGGACGACGGCGGGCGCGGGCGGCGCAGGAGCGCCCCTGGGCTTTGGGCGGAGGCGGCGGAGGAGGTCCGGCGCGGCTGGGCGGCGGGGGCCCCGCGCGGGCCTGGCGGGCCGGCGGCGGCGCGTGGGCGTCGGGGCCACGTGGCGCGCGAGGATTGGCCCGGGGCGGCGGCGCGATTAGTCCGGCGCGGACCGGACGTGTCCGGCGCGCGGAGGGGAGCGGGGAGCTAGGGTTAGGGGTGGAGTGATCCGAAATTTTCGGGAGGAGGGTGTATTTATAGGTAGGAGGAGCTAAGAGGCTCCAAATTGAGCACGGTTTGCGGCCACACGATCGTGATCGAACGGCGATGGACATGGGAGTGACTTAGATGGGTTATTGTGCTGATTTGGAGGGGTTTTGGGCTGCAACCCACAAGAGGCCTTCGCGGTTACCCGGTTAACCGTTGGAGTATCAAACAACCTCCAAATGACCCGAAACTTGACAAGCGGTCTACCGGTGCTATACCAAGGCTGCTTGGCAAACCTCGGTCCATTCCGAGACCGTTTAACACTCGCACATGAAAATAGGTAAAAGGGGGCGCCGGAGGACGTAGGAGCGTCGGATTGCAAAACTGACAACAGGGAAAAGGCTCGGATTCATGAGACGAACACGTATACGAATGCGATGCACATGATGACATGACATGAATTGCATGACAAGGACAAAATGCACAAAGAAGGGAAACCCAACCACGGAGGGAATATCATATCACATTGCCGAAAATGGCAAGAGTTGGAGTTACAAATATGGCAAGTTACATCCGGGGTGTTACAGCTGGCTCCAGGCCGGGCTCCTGGCGTGGTGTGCCCGGCCGTCGCGCGGGTGCCAGCCCCCAACCCCCTGCCCGGAGGGGGAGTGCCGATTCGTGGCCTCCGGCGCTTGCTTGGGGCAGGTGATGGTGTGGAAGATGTGCGTGAGCGCGCTCGGGAGCGTCGCGCTCTTCGCCAAGGATTCCTTCGAAGGGTGGCGGACGCGGTGGACCTGCTTGGTGAGGAGCTTGTTGATGAAGACGCGTGCCTTGAAGCCGAGGGCCTGCGCCTGGCTGCAGAGAGGCGCGAGCTGGAGGGCGCCGTCGCTGTCGCACGCCATTAGCGTGGTCTTGACGATGAAAAGGCCAAGGCGTCGTTGGCGGACTCTCATGAGGCCCAATCTCGGGCCGCTGAGGAGGCCCGGGAGGCTGACCGGCGGAGAGAAGCTGCGGAGGAGCGGGCTCGGGAGCTCCTGGCCCGGTGCCACTCACTGGAAGAGCAAGTGAAGCTGCGCGTGGCAGCCCTTGCATCGATGAAGGTGGCCTCTGGCGACCTGGCAGGGCTCCAGAAGCGTGAGGAGGCGCTGACGCTGGAAGCCGCCGAACGTACACGCGCGTACGAGCGTCTGGAGACGAGGGAGTGCTTGGTGACGCAGGCGGAGGATGATGTCGCTGCACGGGAAGCCTGTGTCCTGGAGGACGTCAGGCGTCGGGTGGCGACTGCACGCCTGAACCTCGAGCTTGATGCGGCGCAAGTCGCCCGCGGCCGGCAGGCGGTCACGGGTGCCCTGGAAGTTGGCGACAAAGCGCTCGCGCATCTTGTCCCAGGAGGCGATCGAGCTCGGTGGCAGGTTCAGGAGCCAAGAGCGGGCGCCATCCTTGAGAGCCATGGGAAACCAGTTCACCATGACTTTCTCGTCGCCGTTGGCTGCTTCGATGCTCAGCTCGTAGAGCTGCAGGAACTCCGCGGGGTCGGGGGTGCCGTCATAGGGAGGGGGCAGATCTGGCTTGAACTTGCTCGGCCAGGCGACGCTATGCAGCTCGGGGGGAAGGCGCGGCAGCCGGCCATGGTTGCCGGGGCCCGTCTCGGAGGTGGAGCTTGATCTTGATGAGGTCCGCGTGCCGCCACCGCAGGCAGCGTGCGGTTTTGGCGAGGCGGCGTGGGGAGCGCAGGTGCAGCTTCTCGAGGCCGAGGAATTTCTTGGCAGCATCTCTCTTCGCGCGCGGGCATCGGGCGTGGTGGGTCATGCTGTGGGGCCGCGCGCCTTAGCGCCAAGGCACCATCTTGGGGCAGAGGTGGTGGAGGCGATCCATGAGCCACGTCGCCCGTGGCTGGCGGAGGGTGAGGCAGAGAGAGGGACAGCGCCGGGGAGCCCCCTGCGCCGCGGACGAGCTCAGCGACGCGGTCGAGCCAGTCCTCGTAGAGGTCATCCACCGGGCGGTAGCGCAGGAGCTTGTTCGCCATGAGGAGCACGGCCAGTGCCTCCATGGGAGCGCGACGTGCATGGGACGAGGGACCGGCCGGGGTCAGCGTGAAGTGGCGGTGCGGCTGTTCTGCCGCACCGATGGGTGCTGCGAGGAGGCTTGCTGCTCGTTTCCCACCGGGCCAGTGGCGGCGTCGGTGGCTGGAGACAGAGAACGACGAGGTGGCCCGCCGACGGGAGCCGTCTGAGCAACACAGGAGGTGAGGGCAGCCCAGCGCTCAGCTCGAGCACGGCGAGCGTCCACCATGGAGACGACGGAGCGACGGAGTGCCGATCGATGGAAGGGAAGCTACGGAGCACCCCTACCTGGCACGCCAAATGTCGGATCACAGGTACCGGCAAAACCCTTAAGGTTCGAAATCTGGGGTGCGCGCGAATTTCTTTCCAACCTACCGATCCACGCCCTAGCTCTCTAGATCTCGCGGACGAACTTGACAAACTCGCAACACAGAAAGACACGAGATTTATACTGGTTCGGGCCACCGATGTGGTGTAATACCGTACTCCAGTGTGGTGGTGGTGGATTGCCTCTAGGGCTAATGATGAACAGTACAAGGGGAAGAACTACCTCCTGAAGTTGGGGAGTTCTTGTGTTTGGTGTGTGGCTAGGGATTGGCTCTAGATCTGACCGGCTGAGATCTCGTCAGCTCAGGCTTGCTTGTACTGTGGTGGCTAGTTCTACTTATATAGGCCCTGGTCCTCTCCCCAAATATTGAGCGGGAAGGGAGCCAACAACGACGGGCAATTTGAAAGGGGACAGCTAGTACAAGCTATCCTGACAAAAGTGGTCTTCGCCAGCAAAAGGCTCTGGTGGTGACGCCATCTTGGGCTCCATGGTGACCTCCATCTTGCCGTCCCACTGGTCTTCGGTTTCGTTGCACCGATATGGAAACCTTTGCTTGATGCCTCGGTACTCCGCGCCTGTGCCTACCTCCTTAGCACCAAAGGGGAAACAAGGACAATGCGTGCGCTGGCGCCTGCCTGGCGCCCGCCTGGTGTCGATCGTCATGGCCCACGTCACGAGAGCCTCGCGAGGTTTGTTCCGCCTTGATACTTCCGCTCCCCATGAGCCTACCCAGCGTGGCCGGTCCTGAGGAGGTCTTGCATCGTCCGCCCCGCGAGGCTTGGCCCCTCGCGAGGGTCTTGAATGCCTTGTCGATGAAGATGGGCCGTTCGGCCTGCTAGCATAGCCACACCATGGGATGCAGGCAGGCAAGTCCGGGGACCCCCGTTCCCAGAACGCCGAGAGCCTCGGCCTTCGCATTGGCGTGTTCATACTGAAGACGCCCGAGGTTGATGGCTACCTTCAATTGATGCCACTCATTCGCCGGCCGAAGGTCCTACGCCTCGAGGCGGGCATCAACGTCGACTAATTCTTCTCTGAGCCAGCTCAGTGCGCCCATTGCCTCCTGGAAGAGCTCATGACGTACTGCGCCGCGCCCACGCGCGGATTCCAGCTCACAGCCAAGCCCACCCTTCACACCGGAGATTCCTGGGGAAGCCCGAGACGACCTGCCTACACCTGGCGGGGAGCCGAGGGCTTGGACCAGGTGGCGCGACCTCACCACTCCAAGACAAAGCCAAGGCTCGCGTCGCCCAACAACCGGTGATGATCAGTGGAGGAGCCCTCGGCATGCCTACCACTGCCCATGGCAGACCGCGAAGGAGAGACGACAGGAACGAAGGATCAAGGCCCTTCGCCGTACGCATCAAACCGTCAGGGTGAACTCAGGGCCAGGGGAGAATCGAGAACCGGTGGCGGCCGCTTCGCAGGAGATCACGCCACTGAAGCCGAGAGGATCCTACAATCCACTGTTAGGAAAGGATGCAACAGATAGGAAAACGTGAAGAAGAGTGTCAGGACCCCAATCCTAAGTCACACCGATCTAGCATGTAACACATCATATCACTTTGCGGCCTCACGCACCGTATTCCCATGGGTTCCACCTTACCTGGCCCGGGACCGTTTGCGCCTTTTGGCTCACGTATATGATAGTGTTGCTAGCATCCATATGACAGAGAATCCGGGCCGACATGACTAGTCATGAATCCAAAGTGGCACAATCTTACAGGGACATGCATACATGACCCAACAACGAACGTGTCTATCATCAGCAAGTGAATCCGGGTTGTAGCAGCTGGGCTAAAAGGACTCCGGAGAATCAGGACTATAGCAGGCTAACAGGACTTCGGTAGACAATGCGTGACATTTCCCCGAAGGGACAAACATAGGAACGAAGAAGGACACATGCCGGTCAGCCTAAGTGTTCCGGAGTAGTAGCAAGCTACCATGGCTCAGCGGAAGCACTAGGAGACATTTCCTCATAAGAGAGGCTACCAAGAATAAACAACTAGGTTGTCGGGTCCCACACATACCAAGCATTTCAATAACATACACACAATATGCTCGATATGTGCAAATACAACATGGCATCACAACAAAACTCTACAACTCAAAGTATTTATTCCTTAGGCTCCGAGGAGCCAGATATTACAAACATTGGTCTGATGACCCAGCATACAAAGCATACAGGCAATGGAAGCACAACATGTCTGAGTACAGACAACTACAAATGAAAAGGGCTGAGAAGCCTGACTATCTACAAGACCCTCCCAAGGTATAAGCTCGTAGCTGAGGTTACAAGCTAAACGTCGAAGTCCACGCGGAACTACTAGCGATACTGAAGTCTCTCTGCAAAAGCATAAATTAAGCAAACATGAGTACAAATGTACCCAGCAAGACTTACATCAGAACTAACTACATATGCATCGGTATCAACAAAGGGGTGGTGGAGTTAAACTGCAGCAAGCCAGCTTTGACTCGGTGGCTATCCTAAACTACGACTGCAAGTAACTCTTTTGAGGTGGGGCACACAAGTCCACATATTCACCATATCAATACTCCACTATGGATACGCTCTCGTCTCCCTACGAGAATGCCATCCATAGCACCCACGCATATCTTGTGCATTTTAGAGTATCCATTTTCACCTGTCTATGAACCATACAGGCAACCCACAGGTCCTTTACCGCGGACGCGGCTATTGGAATAGATCATTTATAACCCTGTAGGGGTGTACTTCTTCACACACGCTCTCGCCACTTCCCTCCATGTACGAGTCAAGCATCTTGGCAACCTTCAAGCGGAAGCCTGGCGAGGGTGTCGGCCACGACCTGACTAACCACACAAGTCCCTAGTCCAGGTTTATCACCTCTTCATTTTCCATCTGCAGGGAGTCCCGGCCAAGGTTTCCACATACGGACCCAAACGATGTGTGCAGGGTTCCCGGGTCACCAAACGGGCGACTCGGTACACCAGGCCACGTGCCTACCGCATCACAGGCCACCCCTCGGGTCAGCACTCCGCACGGCCTCCAGCATACTACAAACACCAAAAACTAGTTGCAACTTCTGGACAGAGGACAAGGGCGGTTAATAAGTCGAGAGAGTCAATTAAGGATCCCAATGTGTGGTAGTAGTTGTTCATGGATCACAAACACATAACTCAGTTCCTAAGGACGGTTTCAGTGAGACAACCCACCATGTACTCCTACATGGCCTTTCACCGCTACCTTTACCAAATCGTGTTCACACACTTAGCTCTCAACAGTAGGACATGTTCACAACTTTCCAATTCATCACCGATGAATCAGACCTGACACAACTCTTAGCAATAGCAGACATGACAAACAAGCATGAATGAGTAGGCACACCAGGGCTCAAACAACTCCTACTCATGCTAGTGGGTTTCATCTATTTACTTTGGCAATGACAGGTCATGTAGAGGAAAAGGGGTACAACTACCGCAGCATGTACTAGATAAAACGTTGTTGTCCTAATGCAATAAAAGAGAGATGGAGCGAGAGATTAGGATTGTATCGGAATGAACAAGTTGGTTTTGCTTGCCTGGCACTTCTGAAGATAGTATAGTTCTTCATCGGTGTCATCGATCTCATCGTCGGAACCACATCTACTAAGGGCGAACAAATACTGGCAATAGAGAAGAAACACAATCAATGTATTGCAACAATATGACGAATGATCATGACATGGCAAAATGAGTGTGTTGGGCTAATGCAACTACAAACAGAGGGGTTTGAGTTATTTTGAACCAAAGGTTCAACTTGAAACTCAAATTATGAATTCAAATAGTGCATTATCATGTTTTGATCTAAACAGCAAGGTTAAGTTGTTTAAACATGCATGAAACCAGTACAGATAGATAGATTAGATTTTTCTGATCATTTTTCATATATAATGTATTTCCTTTGGAGTTATAGATTATTTTCTATGGTTTTTAGAAGTTTTAACTAATTCTGGAATTTCCTGGATTATTCCTAATCCATAAAATCATTAATGACATCAGCACTGTGTCACTGTTGCGTCAACATGTCAACTGGGCCGCGCAGAGTCAAACCTAACCAGTGAGGTCCACTGGTCAGTGACTCAGGGCTGGTTGGTGTCACAGACAGGTGGGCCTAGTCAACGACCACGTCAGCTTAGTCAAAACTAACGCGTGGGTCCTGTTGGGTTATAAGCTAATCTAAAAAGAAATAAATTCGGGGTTAATTAGGCGTGGGTCCCATCCGTCATTAAAACAGGATTAGCTAATGGCGTCATTAGAGGTAATTATACCGGGGTTAGGCTGGCGGCTAATCGCCGGCGACGCCAGGCGCGGCGGAGGGCGTCGGAATCGTTGCTCCGGCGACCGAATGGATGGTCGAGACCATCCACGCGGAACTGGGAGTGCCCCATGGCTTTCTGTGCGATCGGGACGGGCTGAGACGGCCAGAGCTCGCCGGAACAAAGCTCGCGGCGGTGGCCGGAGTTCGGGCGAGGTCGGGGTTGGTGCTACTGTGCACGGGAGGGCGGTTGAGTGTTTTTGACGTGGCCTTCCTCTTGCACTCTTTCTCTGCACCTCCCTCACGCTCTCTCTCTCTCTCTCTCTCTCTCTCTCTCTCTCTCTCTGATAAACGAAGGTGGAAGATATAGGAGCACAATACAGTAGAGTTTCACCCGGCTGCACACACAGCCCCGTTGCTATTCCAAGAGCACGAAACTCTCTTACAAACACACACTTGTGCTTGTGGATTTGTAGTCTCACAGCAGCGTAGCACCCAAGTTTTCGTTACCCACGTACGCAAGAGCCGGCCACCACTAGCAAGGCCGGCTCACCCATGAACAACCTAATCAAGTCCTACATACATGGTCATCCAGCGATTGTGCAGCTCCACGAACGGCCACACGACCTGGCTGTAGCTAACTATCTTGGTGAGTTATCCATTCACAACACCGGCTAGATAACTCACACCAACACGCCACACACGCACGCACCTAACGTGGTTTACTCCAACATACTCCCCCTAAACCACGATCTCGCTGTCGCCGGAGTTGTTGCAGCTCCTGTCATTGTCATCGTCACGGCTGTGACCCAGCCCGCGGACCCGACCCGGCGCATCGACGCCAGTCTCACCACCACGGACCCGACCTGGCGCACTGACACCGGTCGCACCATGCTCCGTCACGACCCCGGCGACATACGCCGAGCTGCTTCTCCGCCAGCTCCACACGCCTAAAGTCCCTCTGAGCCCCGCACATCCCACACGCACCCGACATGCCCGACCAGCCCGACCGCACCAGTGCGTCCCGCATGTCCCATGTGCACCCGACGCGCCCAACGAGCCCGACCGCACCAGACGCTCACCGCGCGCCGCCTCCGCGTCCGCCATGGCAGCCGCCTGCGACAAACGCCGGAAGGATGTAGCCGAACTCGAGCACGGATTTGAGCACAACAGCGACATACACCTCCTCCCAACGTCAACCGCACGCTCGTACTGGCGCTCGCGGTATCGACACGCCCGACGCATCCAATGCGCACCCATAACACGCACCGGTCGCGCCCGGCTCGCCGCCACGGTTTATTGCCCTGCACCGCTGCGGCCTCGATCGCAGTGCAGCACCTCCATGCCGCCATGCCGTTGTGTGTCGTTGAAGCCGCCACCACGCAGGTCCTTCGCGGCCTCCTCACCGTGCCGCCGCAGCCACCTCGGCCTCCTCGCAGCGCCACACACCTCCATAGACCGACACACGGCCCGAAGCATCGCGCAGCCGCCGGCGAACTCTGCCACTACCGGCACGCCACCGGCAAGGAGAACGACGCCCAAGACGAACCAACTCTTGTTTTTGCCGTGGCCTTCCTCTTGCACTCTTTCTCTGCACCTCCCTCACGCTCTCTCTCTCTCTTTAACAAACAAAGGTGGAAGATGGAGGAGCACCATACACTGGAGTTTCACCCGGGTGCACACACAGCCCCGTTGCTATTCCAGGAACACCAAACTCTCTTACAAACACACATTTGTACCTGTGGATTTGTAGTCTCACAGCAGCGTGGCACCCAAGTTTCCGTTGCCCACATACACAAGACCCGGCCACCACTAGCACGGCCGGTTCACCCACGAACCAACTAATCAAGTCCTACATGCATGGTCATCCAGCGATTGTGCAGCTCCACAAACGGCCACACGACCTGGCTGTAGCTAACTAACTCGGTGAGTTATCCATTCACAACGTCAGCTAACTAACTCACACCACCACGCCACACACGCACGCACCTAACATGGTTTACTCCAACATTGAGTGTGTGCGTTAGACTCCTGGGGCTTCCTGAGCACGGTGACACGCTCCGTTGAGAGCTTGTGTGGCTGTGGCCACGGCTACGCAATGGCTGGCAGCGAGATGCTCTCGACCGCTATGGGAAATGGAGCTAGGGGACGAGCGCAAGCACGAGAGAAGAGGAGAAAGGAAAAGGGGCTCACGAGGAGTGCAGAGGGCGTCAAAACAGGCTCGGGGAAGGATTGGAGTTGGCGGGGCGGCGGAGTCGATCTCGCCGTCGGGAGGTTGAAGACGAGCTCGGTGAGGACCTTTGGGGCTTCCGGCGAGGCGTGGCTCGGTGAGGGGGTCTGTCGGATGTGGGGTTCCGGCAAAACCCTTATGGTTCGGACTCTGGGGTGCCCGCAAAGTCCTTTCCCTCCTTCCGATCTCGCGGACGAACTCGATGAACTCGCAACACAGAAAGACACGAGATTTATACTGGTTCGGTCCACCGTTGTGGTGTAATACCCTACTCCAGTGTGTGGTGGTGGATTGCCTATTGGGCTGATGATGAACAGTACAGGGGGAAGAAAGAGCCTCCTGAGGTTGAGGTGTTCTTGTGTTCGGTGTGTGGCTAAGGATTGGCCCGAGGCTAGCTTAGATCAAGATGAGATGCCCCTACTGTCGTGACTAGTTCTACTTATATAGGCCCTGGTCCTCTCCCCAAATATTGAGCGGGAACGGAGCCAACAACAGCGGGCATTTGAAATGGGACAGCTAGTACAAGCTATCCTAACAAAAGTGGTCTTTGCCTGCAAAAGGCTCTGGCGATGACGTTGTCTTGGGCTCCATGGTGACTTCCGTCGTGCTGGCCTGCTGGTCTTGGTCTCGTTGCACCAATATGGAAACCTTTGCCTTATGCCTCGGTACTCCACGCATGTGCCTGCTTCCCTAGCACCAAAGGGGAAACAAGGGCGCTGTGTGTGCTGGCACCCGCCTGGTGACGATCGTCATGTCTCACATTACGAGGGCCTCGCGAGGTTTGCCCCGCCTTGATATCTCTGCTCCTCGTGAGCCTGCCTAGAGATGCCTCCCCTGAGGAGGTCTCGCGTTGTCTGCCTCGCGAGGGTCTTGAATGCCTTGTTGATGAAGGTGGGTCGCATAGGCCTGCTAGCATAGCCACGCCGACCCCCATGCCCAGCACGCCGACAGTAGCCCCCGGGCCCAAGGCGCGCTCGGGCTTGGCTTCGCGGCAAAGCCAAGGGTCATGTACGGAGTGCCGCGGGCCCCAAAAGTCTGCGGCCTCGATTGACGCGTGGCGGTTGATTGGACGTGGGCGTCTCCACTTCCCCACGCTGCCTCGGCAACTGCCCGACTTGACAAGTCCATGCGACATGCAAGGAAAACCATCATTACCTGTGATCGTGGGAGGCGCCTGTTGGCCTTCTTCCGCTATAAATGGGGAGGGGGGCTGAGCCCCCGTCGCCCATCTCTTCCTTGGTTCAAATGCTTCTTCCTCCTTGGTCCACCGCTAGCAGCAACGGCGCTGTCGAAGAGGTTCTCCACCGCGGAGAAAGGCAAGGCCTCTCGGGAGGGACTTGGATCCCCGACGCCAAAGCGAGGACGTGGCCGTCCCCGCAAGCATGCCGTGACCCCCGCTGAGGCCACTGGCTCTCGAGGCGGCACCGCAGTGCGCGGCAGGAGCCGCTCTGGTCGCGGTAGTCCTGTCGACGAAACGAGACGCGATGTGGTTGCGTGGCCTCCCTCACCGCGGTTCCATGCGTCAGAGGTGCTGCCGGAATTCGTTGTCTGGTCGGAGGATCCGCCCGGCAGCTGGCTCCAGCTCCTCCGCTTCTTTGCCGACGAGCTACCGGCCTCTGGTCCAGGCGGGCTCTGGCTACAGGCAGACGGTTGCTGCAGCCGGGCTTCTTGGGTCGCGGTTGAGGTCTCTATCGCGGGCAACATTGCTCTGGCCCGCGGCTGGCAGACGTTTGCCCGCGCGCGTGGCCTGGGCAGGCGGTGCACCCTCCACTTCAAGTTCGACGGCGATGCGACCCTCTACGTGAAGGTGTTCAGGGAAGAGGGTCACCACGCCGAATGCTGCCCCGAGGTGAATGACGGCGAGGAGGTGCTCGGCCTTGGCGATGGCCAGGACGAGGTGGGGGGCGAGCCCGCCGATCGCGCTTCGTCTGGCTATGGTGGCTCCTCCCTTGGCGACAGTTCCAGCAGCGGCGGCTTTGACCAGCTGCCACGTTGCCGCACCCGCCTCGAAGGTGGTAGCGGATCGTTTTGTCGCCGCACATTAGTGAAGCGCGAGGAGGGGTCCGACTAGACCCAGGACGTCGCGAAGGTCCCGCCTCAGTCGGCTGCTGCAGGGGCGAGCGCCGCTTTTGTTATGTTTGCCTTTTCCTTCCTGCATCGAAATGAAACAAGCATGGGCCCAGAGGGGCGTGTATCGAACCTATAACTTGTTACTATTATGTCGGATGTGGGGTGCCGACAAACCCTTAAGGTTCGAACTCTGGAGTGCGTGCGAAGTCTTTCCCTCCTACCGATCGTCGCCCTAGCTCGATAAGATCTCGCGGACGAACTCGACGAACTCGCAACACAGAAAGACATGAGATTTATACTGGTTCGGGCCACCATTGTGGTGTAATACCCTAATCAAGTGTGGTGGTGGTGGATTCCTCTTGGGCTGATGATGAACAATACAAGGGGAAGAAAAGCCTCCTGAGGTTGAGGTGTTCTTGTGGCTTGACGAACTGGTGTGGGTGAGATGCCTCTGTGTATCAGAACCCTCCCCTACTTTGTTGGCTAGCTCTACTTATATAGACCCTGGTCCTCTCCCCAAATATTGAGTGGGAAGGGAGCCAACAACGGCGTGAAAATTCGAAGGGGGCAGCTAGTACAAGCTATCCTGACAAAAGTGGTCTTCACCTGCGAAAGGCTCTGGTGGTGACGCCGTCTTGGGCTCCACGGTGATCTCCGTCCTGCCGTCCTTCTGGTCTTGGTCTTGTTGCACCGATATGGAAACCTTTGCCTGATGCCTCGGTACTCCTCGCATGCGCCTGCTTCCTTAGCACCAAAGAGGAAACAAGGACGCTGCCGTGCTGGCGCCCGCCTGGTGCCGATCGTCATGGCTCACGTCACGAGAGCCTCGTGAAGTTTGGCCCGCCTTAATATCTCCGCTCCTCGTGAGCTCGCCTAGAGGGGCCGCTCCTGAGGAGGTCTTGCATCATCCCCCTCGCGAGGCTTGGCCCCCCGCTAGGGTCTTCGGCACCTTGTTGATGCAGATGGGCCGTATGGCCCGCTAACTTAGCCATGTCGTGGGCCGCAGGCAGGCAAGTCTGGGGACCCCCGTTCCCAGAATGCCAACAGTAGCCCCCGGGCCCAAGGTGCGCTCGGGCTTGGCTTCGTGGAGAAGCCAAGGGTCAAGTATGGAGCGCCGCGGGGCCCCAAAGCCTACGGCCTCGGCTGACGCGTGGCGGTAGATTGGACGTGGGCGTCTCCGCTTCCACACGATGCCTTTGAATCCGCGTGGCTATGCGGCCCCCGCAGCCTACACAGTTACTCCTCCGCCGCCTGCGCCCTGCTTCCCCAATCTCCCTGCTTCCTCGAGACTCTGCTTCTCTTCTCCAATCTGACCTACTGATACATCTCCAACGTATCTATAATTTTTGATTGTTCCATGCTATTATATTATCTGTTTGGATGTTTATGGGCTTTATTAAACACTTTTATAGTACTTTTGGGACTAACCTATTGACCCAGAGCCCAGTGCCAGTTCCTGTTTTTTCCCTTGTTTCAGTGTTTCGAAGAAAAGGAATATCAAACGGAGTCGAAACGGAATGAAACCTTATGGAGAAGTTATTTTTGGAAGGAAAGCTACCCGATGGACTTGGAGTGCACGTCAGGAAAGAAACAAGGGAGCCATGAGGTAGGGTGCGCGCCCACCCCCCTAGGTCACGCCCTCCACCCTCGTGGGCTCCTCGTGGGTCCCCTGGCGTACTTCTTCCTCCTATATATACCCAGATACCCTAAAAACTTCGGGAAACAGAATAGATCAGGAGTTCCGCCGCCGTAAGCCTCTATAGCCACCAAAACCCAATCGGGACCCTGTTCCGGCGCCCTGCCGGAGGGTGGAACCCTCACCGGTGGCCATCTTCATCATCCCGGTGATCTCCATGACGAGGAGGGAGTAGTTCACCCTCGGGGCTGAGGGTATGTACTAGTAGCTATGCGTTTGATCTCTCTCTCGTGTTCTTGATTTGGCACGATCTTGATGTATCGCGAGCTTTGCTATTATAGTTGGATCTTATGTTTCTTCTCCCCCTCTACTCTCTTGTAATGGATTGAGTTTTCCCTTCGAATTTATATTATCAGGTTGAGTCTTTAATGATTTGAGAACCCTTGATGTATGTCTTGCGTGGGATACCCGTGGTGGCAATGCGGTATTCTGTTGATCCACTTGATGTATGTTTTGGTGATCAACTTGTGGGTTCCGCCCATGAACCTATGCATAGGGGTTGGCACACGTTTTCGTCTTGAGTCTCCAGTACAAACTTGGGGCACTCTTTGAAGTACTTTGTGTTGGATTGAATAGATGAATCTGAGATTATGTGATGCATATCGTATAATCATACCCCCGGATACTTGAGGTGACAATGAAGTATCTAGGTGACATTAGGGTTTTGGTTGATTTGTGTCCTAAGGTGTTATTCTAGTATGTACTCTAGGGCTATTTGTGACACTTATAGGAATAGCCCAATGGATTGATTGGAAAGAATAACTTTAAGGTGGTTTCGTACCCTACCATAATCTCTTCATTTGTTCTCCGCTATTAGTGACTTTGGAGTGTGTCGGATCACGGGTTCCGGCAGACCCTTAAGGTTCGAACTCTGGGGTGTGCGTGGAGATCATGCCCTCTACCTCTCCGTCTCGTAAGGATCTAAACTACTGCGAGAACAACACAAGAGACACAGGGTTTATACTGGTTCGGGCCACCATTGTGGTGTAATACCCTACTCCAGTGTGGTGTGGTGGATTGCCTCTTGGGCTGATGAGGAAGAACAATACAAGGAAGAACGACCTCGCGAGGGTCTGTTCTTGGCTGGGGATGAACTGCTAGGGGGAGTTCAGTCGCCCTTCTCTCTCTCTCTCTCTCTACTTGCTCTGGATACTGAATCAGGTTGGATTCCTCCTCTTCCCTACCCTGGGGGTGGCTAGTCCTATTTATAGGAAAAGGCCCTGGGCCTCTTCCCAAATATTTGAGCGGGAAGGGCGCCAACAATTGGCCGATTTGAAGGGGAACATCGGGTACACTTATCCTGACTAAAGTTGGTCTTCCCCTGCCAAAGGTTCTGGTGATGACGCCGGCTTGGGCTCCACAGTGACTTCCTCCTTGTCGTGGAGTTGGTCTTGGTCTCGTTGCACCGAAATGGGTGCCTTTGCTTGATCCTCTCGCCTGCGCTTGCCCCCTTTGCACCAAAGAGGAAAGGGAGGACACTGCGCGGGCAGGCGCCCGCCTGGCACCTCTGGTCGTCATGGCTTGCGTCATGGGCACCTCGTGAGGTACCCCACCTTGATCTCTCCGCCTCCTCGCGAGCCAGCCTAAGGAGGCCGTGCTGGAGGAAGCTCCATGTCGTCCGCCTCACGAGGCTTGGCCCCTTGCGAGGGTCTTGAGCCTTGTGTTGATGAAGATGGGCCACGTTGGGCCCCCACTCGAGCCACGCCGCAGGCCGCAGGCAGGCAAGTCTGGGGACCCCCGTTCCCAGAACGCCGACAGAGTGACTCTTTGCTGCATGTTGAGGGGTAGTTATGTGATCCAACTATGTTATTATTGTTGAGATAACTTGCACTAGTGAAAGTATGAACCCTAGGCCTTGTTTCCTAGCATTGCAATACCGTTTGTGCTCATTTTTATCATTAGTTACCTTGCTGTTTTTATATTTTCAAATTACAAAAACCTATATCTACCATCCATATTGCACTTGTATCACCATCTCTTCGCCGAACTAGTGCACCTATACAATTTACCGTTGTATTGGGTGTGTTGGGGGACACAAGAGACTCCTTGTTATTTGGTTGCCGGGTTGCTTAAGAGAGACCATCTACATCCTATGCCTCCCACGGATTGATAAACCTTAGGTCATCCACTTGAGGGAAATGTGCTACTGTCCTACAAACCTCTGCACTTGGAGGCCCAACAACGTCTACAAGAAGAAGGTTGTGTAGTAGACATCAAGCTCTTTTCTGGCGCCATTGCCGGGGAGGCTAGGTAAGAGGCACTCACACCCCATCAACTAAGCTCTTTTCTGGCGCCGTTGCCGGGGAGGTGAGTGCTTGAAGGTATATCATTAGATCTTGCAATCGAATCTTTTAGTTTCTTGTTTTATCACTAGTTTGTATTATAAAAGAAAACTACAAAAAATGGAATTAAGGGTGCCTCATATGCTTCATCTTTTTAATATCTTTCGTGAAAATGATGGGAAGGAAAATTGTGCTCAAGTACTAGAAGAAGAATTACATAGAATACTTGGCATAAAATATGTGAATAATGAGCATTATTGCAATGTTGTTAGTATGAATTCCTTGAATACCCATGATGCTAATGATATGCAAAGCCACAATCTTGGGGATGCATGAAGATGATATGTTTAGTCCCCCAAGCTTTGATGAGCAAATTTACTATGATGATAGCGTGCCTTCTACTTATGATGACTATATTGATGAAAGTGGGTTTGGAAGAGTGACAAATTTAGGAAGTAATGATACCACTATTTTGGAGGATGTTGAATCTTATAATATTTATGGAAGTGGATTTGTAGAGGTCATGACTTTATTTAGTGATGAGTCCAATATCTTGGAAGAGGTTTCAATCGACTATGATGAGAACAAACTTGCTACTTATGATGATTATTGTGATGAAACTTATGCTATAAAAAGTAGTGATGATTATATTTATAAAACTTGTCATGATTATGATTACCCTTTTTCTGAACATTACTCTTTTAATGTGGAAACAATTTATAGTATTCAAGTCTCTTATGATACTCCCACTATTCCAAATGAGAAGAATTTTGCTTGTGTGGAGAGTTGCAATTTTTCTATGCTTGTAGATCATGAAAATAATGCTTTAGGTGCTGGTTATATTGTTGAATTCATTCATGATGCTACTGAAAAATTATTATGAGGGAGGAATATATGCTTGTAGGAATTGCAATAATATCAAGTTTCCTCTCGATGTGCTTAAAGTTTTAAAGTTATGCTTGTTTTGCCTTCCTATGCAAGTTGATTCTTGTTCCCATAAGTTGTTTGCTCACAGAATCCCTATGCATAGGAAGTGGGTTAGACTTAAATGTGCTAGTCATATTCTTCATGATGCTCTCTTTATGTTTCAATTCTTATCTTTGATGTGAGCATCATTGAAATCATCATGCCTAGCTAGGAGCGTTAAACGTTAGCGCTTGTTGGGAGGCAACCCAATTTTATTTTAGTTTCTTGCTTTTTAGTTCTGTTTAGGAATAAATAATCCATCTAGCTTCTATTTAGATGTGGTTTTGTGTTTTAATTAGTGTTTGTGCCAAGTAGAACCTTTGGGAGGACTTGGGTGAAGTCTTTATGATCATGCTGTAAAAAACAGAAACTTTAGCGCTCACGAGATTTACTGGAGAGTGCTATTAGTTGATTCTTTTTTGCAGATGATTACTAGAAAAATTCCTCAGGTCCACCAACTTATTTTAGATTTTTTTTAGTTCCAGAAGTTTGCGTTAGTTACAGATTACTACAGACTATTTTGTTTTTGACAGATTCTGTTTTTAGTGTGTTGTTTGCTCATTTTGATGAATCTATGGCTAGTAAAATAGTTTATAACCCATAGATAAGTTGGAATACAGTAGGTTTAACACCAATATAAATAAATAATGAGTTAAATACAGTACCTTGAAGTGGTGTTTTGTTTTCTTTCACTAACGGAGCTTAAGAGTTTTCTGTTAAGTTTTGTGTTGTGAAGTTCTGGGAAAAGATTCGATGGACTATGGAACAAGGAGTGTAAAGATACTAAGCTTGGGGATGCCCATGGCACCCCCAAGATAATCTAAGGACACCAAAAAGCGAAAGCTTGGGGATGCCCCCGAAGGCATCCCCTCTTTCATCTTCATTCATCGATAAGTTTACTTGGAGCTATATTTTTATTCACCACATGATATGTGTTTTGCTTGGAGCGTCATTTTATTTTCTTAAGATTTACTTTCTGTTTGAATAAAATACCAAGATCTGAAATTATTAAATGGGAGAGTCACACAGTTGCATAATTATTCAACTACTCATTGATCCTCACTTATATCTTTTGGAGTAGTTTGTTTTTGCTCTAGTACTTCACTTATATTTTTTTAGAGCACGGTGGTGGTTTTGTTTTATAGAAACTATTATTCTGTCATGCTTCACTTAGATCATTTTGAGAGTCTTAAACAGCATGGTAATGTGCTTAATCCTAATATGCTAGGTATTCAAGAGTAGTACAAACTTTCTTATGAGTGTGTTGAATACTAAGAGAAGTTTGATGCTTGATGATTGTTTTGAGATATGGAAGTAGTGATATTAAAGTTGTGCTAGTTGAGTAGTTGTGAATTTGAGAAATACTTTTGTTGAAGTTTGCAAGTCCCATAGCATGCATGTATGGTAAACGTTATGTAACAAATTTGAAACATGAGGTGTTCTTTGATTGTCTTCCGTATGAGTGGCGGTCGGGGACGAGCGATGGTCTTTTCCTACGAATCTACCCCCCTAGGAGCATGCGCATAGTGCTTGGTTTTTGATGACTTGTAGATTTTTGCAATAAGTATGTGAGTTCCTTATGACTAATGTTGAGTCCATGGATTATACGCACTCTCACCTTTCCACCATTGCTAGCCTCTTCGGTACCGTGCATTGCCCTTTATCACATTGAGAGTTGGTGCAAACTTCACCGGTGCATCCAAACCCCGTGATATGATACGCTCTTTCACACATAAACCTCCTAATATCTTCCTCAAAACAACCACCATACCTACCTATTATGGCATTTCCATAGCCATTCCGAGATATATTGCCAGGCAACTTTCCACCATTCTGTTTATCATGACACATTCATCATTGCCATATTGCTAGCATGATCATGTAGTTGACATAGTATTTGTGGCAAAGCCACCATTCATAATTCTTTCATACATGTCACTCTTTGTTCATTTCATATCCCGGTACACCGCCGGAGGCATTCATATAGAGTCATACTTTGTTCTAGTATCGAGTTGTAATCATTGATTTTAAATAAATAGAAGTGTGATGATCATCATTTTCTAGAGCATTGTCCCATGTGAGGAATAAAAAAATAAAAAAGAGAGAAAGACCATAAAAAGGCCATAAAAAAAGAAAGGCCATAAAAAAAGAAGGCCCAAAAAAATGAGAGAAAAAGAGAGAACGGACAATGTTACTATCCTTTTACCACACTTGTGCTTCAAAGTAGCACCATAATCTTCATGATGGAGAGTCATTTGTTTTGTCACTTTCATATACTAGTCGGAATTTTTCATTATAGAACATGGCTTGTATATTCCAACAATGGGCCTCCTCAAGTGCCCTAGGTCTTCATGAGCAAGCAAGATGGATGCACACCCACTTAGTTTCTTTTGTTGAGCTTTCATACATTTATAGCTCTAGTGCATTCGTTGCATGGCAATCCCTACTCCTTGCATTAACATCAATCGATGGGCATCTCCATAGCCCATTGATTAGCCTCGTTGATGTGAGACTTTCTCCTTTTTTGTCTTCTCCACATAACCCCCATCATCATATTCTATTCCACCCATAGTGCTATGTCCATGGCTCGCGCTCATATATTGCGTGAAAGTTTATAGGTTTGAGATTACTAAAGTATGAAACAATTGCTTCAATTGTCATCCGGGTTGTGCATTATGAGAGCATTCTTGTGTGACAAAAATAGAGCATGACTAAACTATATGATTTTGTAGGGATGAACTTTCTTTGGCCATGTTATTTTGAGAGGACATAATTGCTTAGTTAGTATGCTTGAAGTATTATTACTTTTATGTCAATATGAACTTTTATCTTGAATCTTTCGGATCTAAATATTCATACCACAATTAAGAATAATTACATTGAAATTATGCCAACTAGCATTCCACATCAAAAATTCTTTCTTTTATCATTTACCTACTCGAGGATGAGCAGGAATTAAGCTTGGGGATGCTGATACGTCTCCAACGTATCTATAATTTTTGATTGTTCCATGCTATTATATTATCTGTTTTGGATGTTTATGGGATTTATTAAACACTTTTACATTACTTTTGGGATGAACCTATTGACCCAGAGCCCAGTGCTAGTTCCTGTTTTTTCCCTTGTTTCAGTGTTTCGAAGAAAAGGAATATCAAACGGAGTCGAAACGGAATGAAACCTTCTGGAGAAGTTATTTTTGTAAGGAAAGCTACCCGATGAACTTGGAGTGCACGTCAGCAAAGAAACGAGGGATCCACAAGGTAGGGGGCGCACCCACCCCCAAGGGCGCGCCCTCCACCCTCGTGGGCCCCTCGTGGCTCCCCTGTCATACTTCTTGCTCCTATATATACCCATATACCCTAAAAACTTCGGGAAACAGAATAGATCGGGAGTTCCGCCGCCGCAAGCCTCTGTAGCCACCAAAACCCAATCGGGACCCTGTTCCGGCACCCTGCCGGAGGAGGGACTCACCGGCGGCCATCTTCATCATCCCGGCGATCTCCACGATGAGGAGGGAGTAGTTCACCCTCGGGGCTGAGGGTATGTACCAGTAGCTATGTGTTTGATCTCTCTCTCGTGTTATTGATTTGGCACGATCTTGATGTATCGCGAGCTTTGCTATTATAGTTGGATCTTATGTTTCTTCTCCCCCTCTACTCTCTTGTAATGGATTGAGTTTTCCCTTTGAAGTTATCTTATCGGATTGAATCTTTAATGATTTGAGAACACTTGATGTATGTCTTGCGTGGGATACCCGTGGTGACAATGGGGTATTCTATTGATCCACTTGATGTATGTTTTGGTGATCAACTTGTGGGTTCCGCCCATGAACCTATGCATAGGGATTGGCACACGTTTTCGTCTTGACTCTCCGGTATAAACTTGGGGCACTCTTTGAAGTACTTTGTGTTGGATTGAATAGATGAATCTGAGATGATGTGATGCATATCATATAATCATACCCACGGATACTTGAGGTGACAATGGAGTATCTAGGTGACATTAGGGTTTCGGTTGATTTGTCTCTTAAGGTGTTATTCTAGTACGAACCCTAGGGCTGTTTGTGAAACTTATAGGAATAGCCCAACGGATTGATTGGAAAGAATAATTTTGAGGTGGTTTCGTACCCTACCATAATCTCTTCGTTTGTTATCCCCTATTAATAACTTTGGAGTGACTCTTTGTTGCATGTTGAGGGATAGTTATGTGATCCAACTATGTTATTATTGTTGAGAGAACTTGCACTAGTGAAAGTATGAACTCTAGGCCTTGTTTCCTAGCATTGCAGTACCGTTTGTGCTCATTTTTATCATTACTTACCTTGCTGTTTTTATATTTTCATATTAGAAAAACCTATATCTACCATCCATATTGCACTTGTATCACCATCTCTTCGCCAAACTAGTGCACCTATACAATTTACCGTTGTATTGGGTGTGTTGGGGACACAAGAGACTCCTTGTTATTTGGTTGCAGGGTTGCTTAAGAGAGACCATCTTCATCCTATGCCTCCCACGGATTGATAAACCTTAGGTCATCCACTTGAGGGAAATTTGCTACTGTCCTACAAACCTCTGCACTTGGAGGCCCAACAACGTCTACAAGAAGGAAGGTTGTGTAGCAGACATCACCTGCCCTCTGCCCGCTTCGTTGCCATGGCGCCGAAACAAGCAGATAAGGGAAAGAAGCCCTCGTCTCCGTCAAGCGCTCCTCCGGCTGTCGAACCGGCGCTAGTTCGATCCCGAGTGCTCAACGACGAGGCCATGGACAAGGTGCGTACGATGCTTGCTTCTAGCTTCAACGAGTGGGGAGAGATGGTGGCGTGGCCCGCATCTCGCACTCGCATGGCTCGGGCAGCCACTGAAGTCCCAATCTTCATATATGCCCTCTGGGCCGGCCTGATTCCTCCCTTCTCCGCCTTGTTCAGCGCGGTGCTCAAGCATTATCAGATCCACATGATGCACCTTGACCCTTCTTGCCGTCTTCGCCTTCTAGTGCGAAGCCATGGTGGGTATCGCTCCCTCGGTGGCCCTTCTCCGCCATTTCTTCTTATTGCATCTAGCTGATCCTCGTTAGAGCTTGGGGTGCGTGAGCTTCCCGGCCGTGGATGCGACGGCGGGCGCGGGGATTGACTTCGAGCTTCCTCCATCCACGAGCGAGTTCTATACATGATGGGTGTTTGTTGACGCTGGCGTGCTCAGCCCTTTGCTCCAAATTCCGGTGGGGCCTGCTGTTGCAAACTCCGGCTGGGGCCATCAGAAGCTCACGAGCCCCCGCCTTGCTCTCGTCTAGGCTAGGCTGAGGAGGTTGAAGGATCGCGGCGTGACTGTGCCTATGGTGGTGAAGGAGTTCGTCAAGCGCCGAGTCGCACCGCTTCAGCGCCATTCCCTCCCAATGTGGGACTTGCTCAGCACTCAGGACCATATGAGGTTTCAGGAGAAGGGGCTTCCTCCTATGACGTGGCAAACGGTGCTCACGGTCCTAGCAGGCGTCCTTCTGCCGGACGACATGCCCAGGAATAGCTGCCTGCTGTACCGCTGCGAGAACAAGGCCGCATTTGCCGCGAGCATGCCTTCCTTTGATGAGTGGGGGATGCGCCCAATCGGCCAGGTGGGGTCCCACGAGAACCCCGTCGACGTGGTTCCCTTCCTCGCTGCCGGTGCCGAGCTCGCCCCAGGTGAGGGTGCAGGAGGGCGAGCTCCGACAGGGGCCAGTGGCTCGAGTGCTGAGGAGCACATGCTGAGTGGTGATCCTGGAGTGTCATCCTCAGGAGCTTGTGACCCCTCTCCGGAGGCGTCAGTCAATGAGGAGACATGGCATGCGGCTCCCGAGGCCAAGGCTCTAGGAGCCTTGGGAGGTTGTGGTGAGGCGGCGCCCAACTATTCGCCGTAGCTGGGCACCCCTGAAGTGGGCCCTTCGAGCTCCTCCTTGGCCCCACCACGCGCAGGCCGCCATGTCTAGCGCTTCGGTCGGCTCTGTTTGGACTTCGAGGAGCTCCGCAAGAGGAAAGGATCCCCGAGGGGCAACAACATCTTTGGGCCGCTGAAGCGTAGGAAGTACATCATCGACGACGTGTGAGTACCTTACTGTTATGGCTTCTTGCACGCTGTTTTTCTTTTGCTGACATCAGTTCTTCAGGACTCCTTCCGTCGAGGCGGCTGCGCCTTCTGAGAAATGGCCTCCTCCTTCCTCGACTCCCCCGTCGGCCTTGAGTGCTCCGAGTCCGCTTGCTGCCCCTGGAGCAAGGTAGGTTAAAAGAGCACTCTTGCCCTCATGGCGTGCTGAATTCGCGGCTTCGTCGCCCCTCCCCCATGGTCTGGCTTGGAGCTTGGCGGGCTAGCCCAAGACCCCTCCTTTGGTCATGGACAGTAGCCGGTTGGCTTCGATCTTTGGTTCCTCTTCAAGAAGCGAGCCCCGATTGTCTTGGGCTCCTCGAGAGGACTGGTTGACGTCGGGTGCAGCGCCAGCCCCCAGCCCCCTGCCGAGAGGTGGTGCGCCGCTTGATGCCCCGCCCGCAGCCCCCGAGGCGATGGACGAGGTGGGTCATTCGAGTTCGAGCGCGGGCGGAGTGTCGTTCGTCACGAGCTTTTCCAGGAGGCGATGGGTGTGATGAGCCAGCTTGGTGAAGAGCTCGCAGGTGTCGACTCGCGCCTTGAGGCTGAAGGTCTCCGGTTGGCGGAGGAATGGTGCAAGCTGAGGGTGGATATCACTCTCGGTCGCTATCAGCGTGATTTTGACAATGTGAAGGCTGAGGCATCCCTCAAGGTTTCCCGCGAGGCTTGCTCCCGAGCCTTAGAGGAGGCTCATGAGGCCGACCGCCATCGCGAGGCCACGGAGAAGGGCGCGTGGGAGCTCCACGCCTGGAGCGCGTCCCTAGAGCAGCAGGTGGAAGAGGTCCGGAAGCGCGAGTAGGCGTTGGCACTGGAGTCCTTGGAACGCAGCCTCGATCTTGAGCAATTGGAGACAAGGGAGCGTTAAGTTACCCAAGCAGAAGATGTCGCCGGGGTTCGTGAGGCCAGGATCCAGGAGGAGGTGGACCGCTAGGTGGCCGAGGGTCACGCAGACCTGGAGGGAAGGTCTGACTTGAAGTTGAAGCTCGCCAGTACGGAGGGTGCAGGCAGGGCTGCTGGCCTCTGGCCCAGGTTGGACAAGGCTGGGAGGCGTGCGGAGGCCACGGCTGCCGCCCTGGTCACGGCACAGGCGGACTTGGCCTCCGCCCGCACCGAGCTGCTTTCCCTTCGGGAGCGAGTCGATGATGCCGAGGCCGTCGCACGGCAAAACAGGGAGGAAGTGCTCCAACGTCGGACGCTGGAGCACGAGCATGCTCCTATGCTTCAGGATCTCCGGAACAGGGCCAATACCGCCCTGGGCTACGTCTACGACGAGAATGCTCCTGCCCCCTACTCGAATGACTATGCCATCCACCTAACCTTCTTCACAGACGTGGTGACGCGCCTGGAAACCCGGTCTGATAGGGCTCGCCGGCTCGTGGAGGAGAGAAGTCTGGGCCTGCTCGGGCGAGCGTTCTCCCGTGTCTTCAGCCACCTCAGGAACACCTTCCCCGACTTCGACATCGACGCCGCCATTGCCCCCGTACCGCAGGCCGTCCGAGGCGATCTGGCGTGGTCGGTGGAGGACAACGTGGACGCGCTGGTCAGAGCCTTTGCCTCTGACGATGACGCGGTGGTGGTCGCCGCAGACGAAGGCGACATGGTTGACGACGGTGATGGAGGCGTCGCCGAAGGCGGCGATGATGCCGGCGAAGACGACGATGCCTCGAGTGACACGTCGATGGCGATGTAGCGAGTGACATATCTGGTTGATCCCATGTTCCCCTGTCGTTTTACCCTGTACGCAAAAACTCGGGCGTGGCCCCTGGAAAACTTGTAAGAGCATTTTGACAGGGGGAGCCCCTCATGTAAGTAGGTTGCAGCCTTTACTTTCCTATGCGGTATTGAATCTGTGCCCTCGTGGACTCATGAGTCCAGGGGCGGGTTCCCCGTCGTGATTTACCTTAGTCAGCGCCAGCCTCGAGCTAGGTCTCGAGGCTACGATTTTCTGAGAATCCTGCGGAGCTTGTCGACCTGTCAGAAAGGGCCCCGCAAGAGGTGAGCGCCAGTTGCAGCATTAGCGCACGCTTGGCGCGCGTGTGCTTTGTGCAGTCCCCCTCGCGAGGGGCTCACGAGGGGAAGGCGACGGACATGAGTCCCAGACAAAACGAAATCCAGAAAGCAAGAAACTGCTTGAAGGAGAAGAGGCACCCCCTGCGTACATCGACAAAAACTCGGTTTCAACTTAAACCCAGATCCAGAAAGCAAAGCTACAGAAAGAGAGATCCAAAGCAAATGGCCGCGTCCGGCACCTAGTCTAGTCTTCTGGTCTTCAAGTCTTCTCACCAGCGTGGAGCTAAGTGCTGCCACGAGGTGTGGGACGGAGCCCCAGGCCGGCACCCCTAAGACTCCGGGGTGTGTACAGCCCCAACTCATTATTACTCCCTCCGTCCGGGATTATTAGGCCTCTTAGCATCACAAGCATGTCCCATTTTATAAGGCCTCGCTTTGGAAAGGTGCATGCACGCGACCATTTGATTGGTTGCATTAAAAGCCATTGTTGTTGGTGCCATGGCTGGAAAATTAATACACTTCATGCGTACTTTTTCATTGGCTTCATGCAGTGAGAGAGTGCATTGTGGGTGGAATAGAAGAATTAATGTGAGCAAATTACTATGTGTCTTGGTTTAAGATAGGTTGTCTTTAGGCCTAATAAACCCGGATGGAGGGAGTACGTGAGAGTGTCACGGGCGGCGAGCTTCACAAGAACTGGGCCTTCTTCATAGGTACCGGCCTTGCGTCATATCGCCAGACTAGGGCCCCGCCCTGCACCACCCTCGACCACCTTTGAGCCGACCGGCTACCAGGACGACACAAAGGGGGAAAAGGGGACGCCAGCGGTGCCCTCGGCGACCACATGTCCTCTGCAGGGGGAAGGCTCGCCGGCACCTCCCCAGTAGAGGGCCTACCTTCGGGTGTCCCCTGGCTTCGCGCGCCGTGGGGAGGGGCCTAGCTCCCGACCCCTCTCCTCCAGCACCCAACACGATCCCCCTGCTGGCAGGGAGGCCGCCGAGCTGGGGCCGCCAGCCGTTGTGGTGATCTGTTCCTCCTGCGACTCATGGTTAGCGTAAGCTTGCTCCTGAGGGATTAGGGGTACCCTGTAGTTTTCATCGCACACGTGGTCGTGGTGGTTCCCCGGCAGCTCCTGGAAGGCCTCAACTCCCAGTGCCTCTTCTTCCCAACCTTCTCCGATGAACGAGCCAGGATCGTCCTCCCGTGCGTAATCCTGGTCCATCATGCGGGGCACGTAGGCTTCCGGGGCCGTCACCCCGAACACCTCACCGTAGTGCCCCACACTCCATGTTGCCCGGCCCAGCGTGGCGTCCTGAGGATGATAGCGCGACACCACACTTGGGCCCTGAGAGGCAATGCTTGTGCTCATGCTTGCCGCGGGCGGCATGGGGGTGGCAGAGCCCCCGGCGCCGTCAGCCTCCTGGCACTCCTGATAGCGCGTGGTTGCGGCGGGGCCCGCTATGAGACCCTGTAGTGGTCTGAGGAGGAAGTTGATGATAGAAGGGCGGTTCTCCCGACGCCGTTGCATCCAACAGCTCGGCAACACGTTCCAGCAGTGCATCTTGGCCGCTCTCCATCAGCTGGCACCGCAGCAGCTCTCGAGCCACCGCGAGCGCTGCTCGCATGTTTTCCTGCTCCCGCAGTGAATGTGGTGCCGTCGCTGCGGCGTGGCTTGCTGCCCTTGCAGCGGCTCGCACTTGCCATGGGGTGAGGGCAGACGACGCTTGGCCGTGCCGCCCGCGCCCCGCAGCGTTGGACGACGCACGCGCCGCCTGGAGCATGGGGTCGAGGGCTTCATGGGCAGGTGGCGCCGCCCGGGACGGCCAGGCTGCCCAGCGGTCGGAGTCAGCCCTTCGGTCGCCGGACATCATGGCAGCGGAGCGTCGACAAGTCAATTGGCGGAGAAGAAGCTCCAGCGCACCCCTACCAGGCGCGCCAAATGTCTGATGTGGGGTTTCGGCAAACCCTTAAGGTTCGAACTCTGGGGTGCGCGTGAAGTCTTTCCCTCCTACCGATCCTCGCCCTAGCTCGATAAGATCTCGCGAATGAACTCGACAAACTCGCAACACAGAAAGACACGAGATTTATACTGGTTTGGGCCACCGTTGTGGTGTAATACCCTACTCCAGTGTGGTGGTGGTGGATTACCTCTTAGGCGGATGATGAACAGTACAAGGGGAAGAACAGCCTCCTGAGGTTTAGGTGTTCTTGTGGCTTGACGAACTGATGTGGGCGAGATGCCTCTGTGTGTATCAGAAGCCTCCCCTACTATGTTGGCTAGCTCTACTTATATAGACCCTGGTCCTCTCCCCAAATATTGAGCGGGAAGGGAGCCAACAACGGCATGCAAAATCGAAGGGGGAGAGCTAGTACAAGCTATCCTGACAAAAGTGGTCTTCGCCTGCAAAAGGCTCTGGTGGTGACGCCGTCTTGGGCTCCACGATGACCTCCGTCCTACCGTACTTCTGATCTTGGTCTTGGTCTTGTTGCACCGATATGGCAACCTTTGCCTGATGCCTCGGTACTCCTCGTCTGTGCCTACTTCCTTAGCACCAAAGAGGAAACAAGGACGCTATGTGTGCTGGCGCCCGCCTGGTGCCGATCGTCATGGCTCATGTCATGAGAGCCTCATGAGGTTTGCCCCGCCTTGATATCTCCGCTCCTCGTGAGCCCGCCTAGAGGGGCCGCTCCTGAGGAGGTCTTGCATCGTCCCCCTCGCGAGGGTCTTGGGGGCCTTGCTAATGCAGATGGGCCGTACGGCCCGCTGACTTAGCCACGTCGTGGGCCACAGGCAGGCAAGTCTGGGGACCCCTGTTCCCAGAACACCGACATATTAAGCTATGATTGTTGTTTCAGTGTTGTGTTGCTATTTTGCGCGAAGATAACTTAGCCTGGTGCACTCGAGGCGCCCTCCTCCTCACGAGGCGTTTGCTTTCCCTTGTCCATCTTGACCTCATGGCCTGCGATTGCTGAGGAACTGCAAAAATTCTTTAGGGAGTTTGCCAGGAGATTCATTGTTCACCCAAGCCTTGACCCGACGCTTTGTGTTGCGGTACTCATGGGGCACGGATTAGGAGAGATGCGCCAGCTTTTGGGTTCGAACGAGGGTGGATCGCAAGAAGGCAGAGAGATGAAAAACGCTCGTGAGGGCACCTGCCTAGCCCCCCTCGCGAGGTGTGCGAGAGAGAGAACACGAGCGAACGAGTCAGAAAATGCGGTAAGAAGCAAGGGAATCGAACCAGCAAGGAACACCAGAAGCAAACTTCAATTAAGGAAAAACGAGCCAACTACGGAAAGCAAATGAAAAAGCCGCGTCCGGCACCTAATCTAGTCTTCAAGTCTTCTCACCAGCGCGGAGCTAAGTGCTGCCACTAGGCGTGGGAGGGAGCCCCAATGCCTGAGGCTGGCGCTCCTGAGACTCCGGGGCGTGTACAGACCCACTCATTATTACGTGAGAGTGTCACGGGTGGCGATTCTTCACAGGCACTGGGCCTTCTTCACAGGCTCTGGGCCGTTCTTCACAGGCTCTGGGCCTTGCTTCATGGGTAGAACTTCCGGAGGTCCTGGATGTTCCAGGCGTTCTGGATGGGTATCCCGTCCTGGGTCTCCAGGCACACGGCGCCAGGCCTGGAGATGTGGACGACCTTGAATGGGCCCTCTCACATGGGTGAAAGCTTATGCAGCCCTTCCCTGGAGAGGACCTGCCTCGGGACGAGGTCACCCGTCTCGAGCGTCTTGTAGCGGATGTTGCGGCAATGGTATCGCTGCAGCGCTTGCTGGTACCTTGCCGCCCTCAGTGCAGCTTCGCAATGACGTTCCTCCCCCAGCACGAGGTCCATCCCCCGCGTGGCATCCTGTTGCGTTTCATCGAACGCTAGGACCCGTGCGGAGCGATGCTTGACCTTGTGAGGAAGGACCGCTTCAGCTCCGTAGACAAGGAAGAATGGAGTCTTGCCCGTTGGCTTGCTGGCGGTGGTGCGGATGGACCACAACACGGACTGGAGCTCATCGTGCCAACCCCTGCCACAGGCCTCGAGCTTCTTCTTGAAGGTCCTGGTCTTGAGGCCCCTCAGGACCTCCGCGTGGGCGCGTTCGGCCTGACCATTGCTCCTGGGGTGCGCCACCGAAGCATAGCTGTCACGCCCAAGATGCGACCCTATCCTAACGGAACTCGAAGGTCCCACCAAGGATAGAAGCGCATCTTGAAGACGCTTTTGCAAGGTGGATATCATTACATCAACATTACATAATAGTGGGGATACATCCAAGACATACAATGTCGTAAGAATACAACAATGCATCATACATAATATCAACATCCGACTACAGATGAAACATAAACAGAAACTCAAACGACATCCACCCTGCTAGCCTAGGCTGCCGACCTGGAACCTAACCCTCAATCAAAGAAGAAGCAGAAGAAGAACTCGAACACGAATAAACATCGCTCTCACGTCAAGATCATCACATAACCTGTACCTGCAACTGGTGTTGTAGTAATCTGTGAGCCACGAGGACTCAGCAATCCCATTACCATGGGTATCAAGACTAGCAAAGCTTAATGGTAAAGGAAGGGGTAAAGTGGTGAGGTTGCAGCAGCGACTAAGCAAGTATGGTGGCTAACATATGCAAATAAGAGCGAGAAGAGAGGCAAAGCAAGCGGTCGTCAACTAGTAATGATCAAGAAGTGATCTTGAACTCCTACTTACGTCAGACGTAACCCAGAAACCGTGTTCTCCTCTCGATCAACCCCGAAAAGATACACTCACGGTTACGCACACAGTTGGTGTATTTTAGAAGAGTTTACTTTAAGTTTACTACAACTGGATATCAACAAATTCCCATCTGCCACATAACCGCGGGCACGGCTTTCGAAAGTTCAAACCCTGCAGGGGTGTCCCAACTTAGCCCATGATAAGCTCTCGCGATCAACGAAGGATATTCCTTCTCCCGGGAAGACCCGACCAATCTCGGAATCCCGTTCACAAGACATTTCGACAATGGTAAAACAAGACCAGCAAGACCGCCCGATGCGCTGACAATCCCGATAGGAGCTGCACATATCTCGTTCTCAGGGCAACACCGGATAAGCGAAGCATACAGGTACCAACATAACCCAAGTTGCCAAGGGACGGTCCCGCACGGTGCCCTAGTTTGGACCAACACTTAGACAAGCATTGGCCCGGGGGATAAAATAAAGATGACCCTCAAGAGAGCGACTCCCAAGGGAAAAGTAGGTGGTGGTGAGGCAAATGGTAAAACCAAGGTTGGGCCTTGCCGGAGGAGTTTTATTCAAAGCGAACTGTCAAGGGGGTCCCATAAATCACCCAACCGCGTTAGGGACGCAAAATCCGGGAACATAATACCGATATGACGGAAACTAGGGTGGCAAGAGTGGAACAAAACACCAGGCATAAGGCCGAGCCTTCCACCTTTTACCAAGTATATAGATGCATTAATAATATAAGAGATATTGTGATATCCCAACATAAACATAAACATAATCCAACATGGAGCAATCTTCATCTTCACCTGCAACTAGCAACGCTATAAGAGGGGCTGAGCAAAAGCGGTAACATAGCCAAACAACAGTTTGCTAGGAAGGGTGACAAAGGTTAGAGGTTCATGGCAATTTGGGAGGCTTGATAAGCAAGTGGTAGGTAACACAACATAGCGATAGAACGAAACAACTAGCATAGCAATGATAGTAATGAGATCCAAGGTGATGGTCATCTTGCCTAAAATCCCGCAAGGAAGAAGAACGAGTCCATGAAGAAGATGAAGCCACGAAGACGAACCAAGCATAGACGAACGAATCCTTACGATCGCAACGAACGGGAACTATCAAAAAGGAGCACAACCGAAAAGAAGCAAACAACATAGTAAACACCCATCACTTAAATATGGCATGATGCACAACCAAGTATGATGCATGTCCGGTTTAATGAAGCATGGCATGGTAATGTGCATAAACAATACTACAAATTAAGTGGAGCTCAATATGCAATGAGTTGCGTATTGACGGAACACCACATTCAAGTTATTTAGTTCGATCTTGTTTATGTACCCAACAATATTAAATGTTGTAAAACATGGCAAGGGGTGAAGCATAACAAAACTACCTATCTAGGCAAGTTAAATGAGTCCGGAAACAACAACCAACAATTCCGAAAAATCCCCATATGCATATGTTTGATTTGGTACTGTTCTGCCCTATACACAATTTTAGAGTTGCTAAACAGCAAAATGAAGTGCACCATGTTAAACTAGGCATTTTTCCACCCCGTTTACATATAAGGTTTATTAAATTTGGAGCTACGGTTATTTAGTTATGAAATAAATCATTTTAACATGGCATTTAAGCAAATTA
Organism: Aegilops umbellulata; assembly: GCA_032464435.1. Taxonomy (NCBI): domain Eukaryota; kingdom Viridiplantae; phylum Streptophyta; class Magnoliopsida; order Poales; family Poaceae; genus Aegilops; species Aegilops umbellulata. Next base: position 312,904,195 of record CP136057.1, on the reverse strand, counting down.
ATGCAAACAGCAGGTTAAACATTTTTAACATGGATGAAAGTTGCATACTATGAAACTAGACGAAATTCTAAGCATTTTACATATTTAAACCATTTTAATCCGATGCACGGTTATGGAGTTATTAAAATGCATGAAAATGGAGGGTCAATCTGTAAATATGCAGTTTTTTTGGATAATTGGACAAATTCGCTGCAGCGGAAAAATATAATTACGGGCTGAAACTGAGGCGCACTGGGCCTCACCAGAGGGACTCAGCCCACGCGTTTAAGAGGAACGATGTCAGGAGGGCAGCTTGGCCGGCACGGCTTGCGGGCCACACGCAGAGGAGGCCGCTCGAGGCGATGCAGCTGGATCGAACAGGTAGGTGGGGGAGGCGTGGTCAACCCAGAAGAAGTAGACGCCTCGCCGCGGCTGCAATGCAGAGGACGCATGGAGCGGGACTTGGCGCTGGCGTCTCCCGGCGATGGCCGGCAATGAGCGGAGCTTGGCAAGGCGGCGACTGAGGCGACGAACTGGAGGAGGTGCTCGGGCGGCTCAGCGGCTCGGTGAGGGGAGAGGTCAACGCGGGCGTGTGTCTCCTCGTTCTATGCAGGGTGAAACGGAAGGGCAGAATGGGCATCCCGCTTGCTTGTTCACTCGAACCGAACGAGGCAGAGGCTTGGCTCTCACCGGGAAGAAGCAGGACGACGGGGAACTTGGGCGCGGTGCAGATGGAGCAGCGCTGGGACTTGGCGTGGGCAGGGCGTCGCGAGGCGACGGCACGAGAGGAACCGGGCAGAGGCGAGGTCTTGGTGACGGCGGTTGGTCATGAAGACGGACTTGGCGCGGGCGGAGGCGCGCTGGAACGAGTGAGTCCCTGCTCGACGAAGAGGAAGCAGAGGCCGACGCGACAAGAAGCAGGGGACGCATCGGCGGCTTGGTGCGGCTGGGCCTCCGGTGAAGGGCTGCGTGACGGGGAGGGCATGGATCCAAGCGGCAGAGGCTTGCAGCAAGGCGACAGCGACGAGCTCCATGCTCGTGACCATGGTGGGCTCCGTGCGATGGAAGAGACAGAGAGTCATGTGTGAGAGACCGAAAGGGAAATGTGAGGAAGGAGGGAGGAGAGGCGGGGGTGCGAGCTAGTTCCTGGTGGTGGCTATGGCTGGCCGTGATTTGGTTGGGTGGCGCTGAAATTGAGGAAGATGGTCAGAGGCAGGATGGAATGGATGGATTGGGGCGCGGCATGGTTGGTAGACCTGGATCGAGGAATTTTGCCAGGATGCAGTGGGATTGAGGGGGGGGGGTCCCAAGGGGAGCGACCAGGTGGAGCTAGTGGCGGTGGCGCGACGGGACAAGAGGGCTAGGATCTATGGTTTGACCCGATTTGGAATGAGGTAGCTTATATAGGGAAAGGGGAGGATGTGGATCATCTGATCAAAATCGGACGGTCCTAGAAAAATAGGATAGGAAGTCCAAATAAGAAAACGGAGATGTTTTATAGATGTTTGAGGATGATCCGGACCCAACGGTAACGATAGTCCGCTTCGGGTTCGGGGAAGTTTCGAACATGGGGCGAGGGGTTGACGCACTGTGCAAAGAGACTCTGGTTTAGGCAAGAGGGAAAACGAAGAACAATGTTGGTCTCGGAACTGTCAACGCAAACAAGGGGGGACGTGACAACTACGAGGGGATGCAAGTTTTAAAACAATGACGGCAACTAGTGTCGATGCAATACGGATGATGCCATGATGAAATGCAACAAACAAAAACAAAAATAAAACACGATGGCAATGAAGAACATGGAAGGCGTCTGAAGCATCGGTCTTGGGGCGTTACAGTAGCAAATCTGCGTTCCAAGGTTAGCACAGTAGGTTTTGAAGAGGTTACTGGTGAACGGCGAACCGTTATCGGTAATGATGTGGTTGGGGACTCCGAAGCGGCTCACGATGCCCCTGATAAACTTGACCGCGAACCCGGCTGGGATGGTGCGAACAAATTCCACTTCCGCCCACATGGTGAACTTGTCGATGGCGACGTACAGGTAGCGGTAGCCCCCTAGCGCCCGTGGGAAGGGGCCCAAGATATCCAGTCCCCAGACTATGAACGGCCACGTGATTGATATGGTCTGGAGGCCCTGTGCTGGCTGATGTATCTGCTTGGCATGGAACTGGCAAGCTTCACAGGACTTCACCAACTCGGCTGCGTCGTTAAGCGATGTGGGCCAGTAGAATCCACTACGGAACACCTTGCCGATGAGAGTTCGTGACGACGAGTGGTGTACGTAGTCCACACCGTGTTTGTCAACCGGCAACTCCTTTCCTTGGTCACTAGAAATGCAGCGCAGTGAAACATCGTTCGGTCGCTTTCTGTACAACTCACCGTCCTGGATACAGTATGTCGTGGCTTGCCAGGCCACACGCTCTGCGTCCCCTTCCCTCTCCGGCAGCGTCCCTTGCATCAGGTACTCCTTGAATTCCTTAGTCCAGCATTCCTCCTGGGGCTCGAGCGCCAAGAGCAGATGAGGTCCCGAGGTCGGGCCACAGGTTGGGGCTCCCGTGGCAGGTGGTTGTGGGATCTCCTCCCGAGGCTGAACTATGCTTGAAAGTGCTAGCATCACCGATGGCTTGAAGAGCCACTCCTCGAAGACGCCAGGCTCCTGGGGCTGCCGCTTGGATGCCCTCCTGGCGATGTCATCGGCTTGCTTGTTGGTGCCCCGGGGCACATGCTGCACCTCCAGCCCCATGAACTATTTTTCCATCTTACGCACTTCTGCGAGGTAAGCCTCCATGAGCTCATCCTTCGGCTCGTACACTTTGTTGGAGAAGTTGACGAGGAGCTGCGAGTCGCCCCTAACAACAAGGCGCCTCATCCCCAAAGCAGCTGGTACCTTCAGGCCAGCTATGAAGCCCTCGTATTTTGCAATATTGTTGGAGACCTTCTCGCCCTGCTGAAAGCAGAGCTGCACGACATAGTAGAGCTTGTCCTGAGTGGGCGAGATGAGTACCGCCCCAGCCCCGGCGCCCTGATGCATGAAGGCGCCATCGAAATAGATGACCCAGCCGTCCGGCGCCTCGCTTCCCAGCGAGGTGGACCGGTCTTTGCCTACTTCAAGTGCTGGGGCATCCTTCCATTCTGCCACGAAATCAGCAAGTGTGGCTCCCATGATGACCCGGGTAGTGTTGAACTCCAACTAGAATGCTTGCAACTTGATGTTCCATTCAGCGACCCTTCTAGCAGAGTTCGGGCTCCTAAGCACTCTCTCCGGCAGGTAGGCTGAGACGACCTTGATGGGGTGGCCCTGGAAGTAGTGCCGCATCTTGCGCGAGGCCACCAAGAGTGTGAGTAGGAGCTTCTGAGGCATGGGATATTGCGCCCTTCCGTCCCGCAACACCGTGCTGACAAAATACACCGAGTGCTCGACACGGGCTGGCGCGTTGGTGAGGCTTGTGTCTTGCAGGGGCCCAGACGTCTCCTGAGGTGGTGATACTCCTAGTGCCTGGTTGCTTGCAGGGGTCTCCGTGGCGTCGTCTTGCCGAGCTTGGTCTTCTGTTGATGCCACTGCGACCTCCATGGAGCCTTCCTGATCTTGCGTCATTTCAGCTGTAGCTTGGCGTAGAGCGCCCTTGGCTTGATGCTCCTCCCGAACCGCCACCAGCGCTGCACTGGCAGAGTACGGGGTAGCGGCCAGGTAGAGCACCAGGGGCTCGAGAGGCCGTGGCGCCACCATCACGGGTGGACTAGTTAGGTATCTCTTGAGGTCTTGGAAGGGTTGGTAGGCCTCCGGGGTCCACTCAAACGGGCCTTTCTACTTCATCAGTTTGAAGAAGGGCAAGGCGCGCTCTCGTAGCTTGGAGATGAAGCGTCGCAACACAGTCACGCGACCGGCCAGCTTCTGCATTTTTGTGAGTGTCTGTGGTGGGCTCATGTCCTCAATGGCCTTGATCTTCTCCAGGTTCGCCTCGATCCCTCTCTGGGACACGAGGAATGCCAGCAACTTGCCGGACCGAACACACACTTCTCTGGGTTAAGCCGCAAGTTAACCTAGCGCAGGCTCTCAAAGGTTTCTTCCAGGTCTTGGATCAGGGTCCTCGCCTCCCAAGATTTCACCACGATGTCGTTGACGTAGGCCTGTGTGTTTCTACCGAGCTGTCTCCCTAAGGGGATGTGCATCAGCCGCTGGAAGGTCACGCCCGTGTTGCGCAGCAAGAAGGGCATGCAGGTGTAGCAGTACACCCCACACGGGGTCAGGAAGGTTGTCTTCTCTACATCGTCCATCACCATCTTGATTTGGTGATACCCTGAGAACGCATCCAAGAAGCACAGCAAGTCGCACTCGGCGGTGGAGTCGACGATCTGGTCGATGCGTGGGAGAGGGAACGGGTCTTGCGGGCACGCCTTTTTGAGGTTGGTGAAGTCGACGCACTTTCGTTCCTTCCCGCCTTTCTTCGGCACTATGATGGGGTTCGCCAGCCATGTGGGGTATCGAACCTCGTGAATGGTACCCGCAGCCTCCAACTTGCGGGTCTCTTGGACGATGAAGGCTTTCTTCTCCATGGATTGCCGTCTCACCCATTGCTTGACAGGGCGCGTGTTGGGGCACACCCTTAAGTGATGCTGAATCATCTCTCTCGGAACCCCCACCAGCTGATTGGGCTCCCACACGTATATATCCTTGTTTGCGTGCAAGAACTTCACCAACGCCTCCTCTTGGATGGAATTGAGGCCAGCACCTATGGTGAAGGTGGCTCCTGAGGACCCATCCTCGTCGACCGGCACTTGCTTGGTTTCTGCCTTGTCTTGGGTGAACAACTGCTTCTTCTTGGTAGGCGCGACCTCCTTGGCCTCGGGAGTCCCGACGTCGGTGGGCTGCGCTGCCGCTGCAGTCTTGAAGGCGAGCTTGAGTGTCGTCATGGCCTCCTTGGTGTCCCCCTTGACGGTGAGTGTCGGTGTCAAAACCGGCGGATCTTGGGTAGGGGGTCCCGAACTGTGCGTCAAGGTCGGATGGTAACAGGAGACAAGGGACACTTTATTTTACCCAGGTTCGGGCCCTCTCGATGGAGGTAAAACCCTACTCCTGCTATATTAATATTGATGATATGGGTAGTACAAGAGTGGATCTACCACGAGATCAAGGAGGCTAAACCCTAGAAGCTAGCCTATGGTATGATTGTGTATGATGATGGTTGTCCTACGGACTACAACCCTCCGGTTTATATAGACACCGGATAGGGTTAGGGTTACACAGAGTCGGTTACAATGGTACGAGATCTCGAATATCCGCACACCTAGCTTGCCTTCCACGCCAAGAAAAGATCCTTCCGGACACGGGACAAAGTCTTCAACTTTGTATCTTCATAGTCCTGGAGTCCGGCTGAAGGTATAGTTCGGCTATCCGAACACCCCCTAATCCAGGACTCCCTCAGTAGCCCCTGAACCAGGCTTCAATGACGATGAGTCCGGCGCGCAGATTGTCTTCGACATTGCAAGGCGGGTTCCTCCTCCAAGTTCTTCAAGAAGATTATAAACACCACAGAATAGTGTCCGGCTCTGAAAAATAAGTTTCCACATATTGCCATACAGAGAATAATATTAACACAAATCAAATCTGCTGACGTATCCCACAGTGCGTCATAACACTGCGGCCAAGCCTTCTATATAAATTGTTTTCATTGTTCCACCTCAGCTAGTATGACGAGGTGGTTTCCTTGGCACGTCTTGTCGAAGCAGAGATCGTGTGCCCCCCTTTAACGGGATTCTCATTAATACGGACGTGGGTAACCCAATCGTGCCTGTTAGCACGTCTTGCCTTCATTAAAGGCTAGTCCAAGACGGTTACGGGGAGGGCGCTGATATTCTGCCTCTTATAAAGAGACCAAGGCCCTGTTCCCCACTGCTGTTCTCAAAACAAGTTCGCCCGTCGCCTCGAGTTCCAGCACCCTAGGCTTCCAGATTCCGAGCGCACCGGATCTTCGACAATGTCTGGCTCCGACCTCCAAGGATGATGGATGCCCTCCTCTGTTACGGAGGAGGACGTATCAAGATTGAGGGAAGCTAGATTCCTGACTAGGGAGATTCCCCACAGGCTACCTGTTCAAGGATAGGTGATCCCTAGCCCTCAGCCCGGCGAGAGCGTGGTATTTATATCCCACTTCCTTCGCGGATTAGGCTTCCCCGTGGATCCTTTTGTAAGGGGGCTGATGTTTTATTATGGGTTGGAATTCCACGACTTAGCTCCGGAGTCCATCCTCCATATCTCCTCGTTCATAGTTGTGTGTGAAGCATTCCTCCGTGTTACCCCTCACTTCGGACTGTGGCTCAAGACCTTCAAAGTAGAACCGAAGATAATCGAAGGGCGCCACGCAGAGTGCGGAGGCGCTGTTATAAAAAGAAATGCCGACGCTCCATGGCCCGAGGGCGCTTTTCAAGAGGAGCTCGGCTTATGGCAACAGGAGTGGTTCTACATCACCGCTCCTCGGGGCACCGCATGGGTAGCGCCTCCGGCCTTTCGCTCGGGTCCCCCACCACGGTTAGCATCGTGGATTAACACGGGGTTAGATCGGGGCTTGCCCAAAAACGTTCCTCTGTTGTAGGGCCGCATTAAGGATCTCTTGAACGGAGACTACAACCTGGTCAAGGTGACACAGGTCATGCTGATTTGCGGGACACTGCCCGGCCAACGTCGCCCCCTTCGCTTGTGGGAGTTCAATCCGGAGGGACCACGAGCTCTCCAGCATTTTATGGGTGTGACGCCTGTGGAGATGTATAAACTGTTCTTCGGATCACAAGAAGTGAGTCCGGATTTGACCGAGGATGCTGGTTTAAGCCGCAATTGCCCGGATACTCAAGTAGGTGACCTTGCGACCGGACCTTCTATCTGCATAATTAACTTGCTTTTAATAGCGTTTCTCCTTTTAAGCAGGAGTGGATAGCGAAGGCGAAGTTAATCAGGTGTCCGGCTCCCCTTCCCGAAACCAGGCTGGATCCCGTGCTAGTCGGGATGCTGGAGGAAGTGCCTTTGGAGGGAAACAAGGGGGAGGACAAGCAAACCGTGGCCTCCTCGAAAGGGGCCCTTCGAAAGGGGGGAATCGACAATTCCTCTCCTAAGGGAAAGAAAAGGGCCGCCTCTGATGACCCGGAGACCGTAGCCTCGAAGCGGTGGAAGGAATCCTTGTCAGAGGACCAAACACCGGGGAGTCCCTCGGCCGAACTAAACCCAGAAAGGGACCAGCTCTCCAGCGAGCCGTAAGTAGAAGAAGAGTTTTTCTTTTAAGAGAAATCCTTGATTTATATCTGGGAAATTTTAACCGAAACCTTACTTTGTAGCTCGGGCCTCAGCCCTTCTCAGCAGAACTCGTCCTCGGGGGATCTTCTTCTGGAGAAGATGGAGAGCGGAACGCCTCCTCCTTCTGTATCGCCTAGCAAGGCGGGCGACGCTGAAGTGTCATCGCGGGGGATTTCTCCGGATCCGCTAAGGGCGGACGGTGCTGCCCCCCAAGGTTCTCCGTGTCCGGCCTTTGAGGAAGGCCATGGGACGAGTCCGGTACCATCTGGTGTTCGGTCGGAGGAGCTAAAGACTCTACTGGGGCGAGCCTCTGTCTCAGAGTAGCAACGTGCATTAATGAGCATGGTGATTGAAAAGATTTCTTCCGCAGAAAGCGGACTGCACGAGGCCGTCAAGAGCTTAGTGGCAGGCCTTGAGGTACGTTTTAGATAACGTATATTTGTATTAATTGCGCATAAATAAAGTGCGCCCTATATAGATAGTAGCCCCTAAGACTCTGTGCGTCGTAAAGGTGTACGGCGCGCAGAGGATCTCAATCCCAGGTCCTTTAAGTGGCACCTTTATATGTAGGTGGCTGATTGTCCGGAGTCAAGCCGGACTTGTGAATATGCCGAACTAAAGAGACAACTGGATGAGGCAGAAGCTGACATCGTGCTTGTTAACAAGCGGCTTGATGGTGCTCAAGGTATTGAAATCATTAGGCGATTGTTAGTAAGACGAGCTGTATGTCAATATCTTACCTTGTGTGTGCTTGACGCAGATGGTGCGGCCGCCGTGGAAGGTCTTAGGGCCGAACTCGCCCGAGCGAAGGATCAAGCCAGAAAAAGCGATGCGGCTGCCGTAAAAGCCCTTGAAGAGCTGAAAGCCGAACATGCTGCCCATTGCCGAAGCAAGGATGAAATGGCTAATATGGCCGTAAAGTTAAAGAGCGCTACTAACCGTTGCAAGCTTCTTGAAGAAGAAGATCGAGCGAAGCAAACGAGCTTAGAGAAGGCTGTTGCTGACACCAAGGACGCCCGCTCTATAATGAGAGCGGCGAAGGAAGAGCTGCGTCAAGCCGGACAGATTGCGGATGGAAAGCCCTTCTCGCTGCGACGGAAATTTTGTGATCCGAAGTTTGCCCCGTTAAACCGGATGTGGAGTATAGAGGACACCTATCTGGATTTGGCGGTTAGTGCCACTGATGCGACCGAACACTTTCGAGATAAAAAGGATCATGAAGTGGAGAAGCTCTTTTGGTCGCAATTCATCAATCCAGAGCGTCCGCTGGCCATGGGCGATCGCCTGGCCCAATGGGCCGAGCTGAATAGATTGTCCGGACTCGCCATGAAGTACGTCATGGATCGTCTGTGTCCGGGGAGATCGAAGCCGAAGAGCTATTTCAGCTTGGTGCAGCAATTGCTAGACGTGGTGCCACATGTTGATGCTATGAAGAGGTCAGCGTGCGTAGAGAGCGCTCGGCTGGCTCTTGCCCGTGTCAAGACATACTGGGCAGATATGGAGCCCACCACTGTTGTGTCCCGGGATTCGGACAAAAGCCCGAACACCTGCCGAGCACTATTTTGAGGAAGTCCTCGAAGGCGCTCGCGTAATAGAGACGCAGTGCTTGAAGGATGCTATATTATGATAGCATATGTAATCATAAAACCGTATTTGGATAAATTGTAGTGGCATTTTTTTAGACTTGTGCCTTCAAGTACTAAGAACACCTCCTGTGCGGCCGTTTTAATATATAAATTCTAAAAGATTGCCGTCGTTGACTTCAGCCCCCACGCACATAGTGCGGTGGTGCGCGCAGAAGACTCATTTTCACACTTAACCCAACGTATTGGTCCTACAAAAGGAGGTGATAGCGCAGCGGGCTCGGCAACCGGACTATAATGCATTAACACTTTCACTTAGCCATAGGAGCTTGACAGTGGGACTCTTTAGGTAGCCCTGTAGCAGCAAATGCGCTTTGCCCGAGTTCGGAGCACGTACGTGCCTGACCGGGAAATGACCCTTCGTCAAAGCGGAGGGATTCGAAAAATCCCTATGAGTCATTGAGTGGCGACCAGTCTCGCGCTACATCATGACAGTCGGTTTTCGGCTTTCTCTACTGAGGTGCTCACCCGGCCGAACCAGGGCACAATCGCAGTAGTTCTCCTGGTGCTACCTTGGCCGATAGAGCGGAACGTAAGGTGGCTGAACTCAGGAGCCGGGCAACCCAACATATGACCAAAATCATGATTCGGAGCTGATGCATATAGTGCCAAAACTCGCGACGCCGGACACTCCCTAAGGTGTTCGGTCTTTATCAGTGCGGGTGAGACAACTCCCTAACAAAAAGAGCCCCTAGTGTCCAGGTACGAGCAATAATTCTGGCGTGGCCACATGCCAAAATGCCAGCCTCCTCCTTGGTTATGGCAGAACAAACCAGGGGATGTATAGCAGCAAGAGACAGTAAAAAAGGTTTATGCAGGGTCTTAATCTAAAAAGAAACCTTAAGGCGGGTCCCTACTGCACGTTTGCGCCTGTGTCTCCGCTGTGCCGTGTCCTGGACGGGCGCCGCACGACGTTCATCTGTAAAAGAGAGGAACTGAATTGAAAATGGGTTGTGCGGAATAAAAAGATAATAAACAAAATATAAAGTAAAAAATATATTAAGTTGAGCTTTATTGTCTCTGCGTATAGCCCCTGGTACGGGGGCGTATGGCGTTTATGAGCCTGTATTGATGACGGACGTGTGCCGAACTTTGTTGAGTTCGGGTCCGTGGCCTTTGATGACTTATATATATAAAAAGTCCTTTGGCTGGCGAGGCCACTTTATTGTGCGGCTGTTTAAGCAGCCGCGCAGTCCTCTGTTTGGAGGAGGCGTATTTTAGTGTGCTCCCTTTAAAGAGATGATGCCTCGTGGACCGGGCATCTTAAGTGTGAGAGATGCGTAATGCGGTATGGCGTTAAAGCGAGCGAAAGCTCCGCGTCCCATTAGTGCTTGATAGCGACTTGAAAACGGGACTACATGGAAGGTCAGCTTTTCACGACGGAAGTTGTTGGGAGAGCCAAATATGACCACAAGCCGGAGAAAACCCATACAGTGGGTGTCCGGGCCTGGTGCTACCCCTTGAAAGGAGGTTTTGCTGTGGCGGATTCTTGCTGGGTTTATGCCCATGCGGCGGATTGTATCCTGATATATCAGGTTTAGTCCACTGCCTCCGTCCATAAGGACATTGGTAAACTGGAATCCATCGATTATTGGATCCAGTATCAGGGCAGTCCGGCCTGCGTTTTTGATATTTCTAGAGTAATCTAGCTGATCAAAAATGATTGGCTTTAGTGACCAGTGACGGGACTCCTGAGGGGATTGTTTGATTGTACGTACCTTTATGGGTGTCATAAATTTTGTGACGTGAAGTAAGTTCACTGTTTTGACTTCTTGTGGGAAGTTCTTTTGTTTCCTGGTACTCTGCCTTTGGGGTTCGTCCTATTCTTCACTTGGTGTGTCGAGCCCCTTGTGTTCGGCGTTAAGCTGTCCGGATTGTTTAAAAACCCAACACTCTCTGTGGGTGTGATTGGCAGGCTTCCCAGGAGTACTGTGTATCTGACATATTCTTCCCATGATTCTATTTAAGCTGGACGGATCATCCCTGTTATCCTGGGGGGATGGTTTTGTTTGATTTTGCCGTGAGCTTTCGAATCCGGCATTGACTGCCGCGCTCTTCGGACTTTTTCCTTTGATTCGGCGACGGTCCTTATTTCGTCGCGGTTTTCTGTTTCCATCCCTGATTTCGGATGTACTTGGGTCACTGGGGCTGCGCCTTGCCAACCAGCTGTCCTCTCCTGCGCAAAAGCGGGTCATGAGGCTTGTGAGTGCGGCCATTGTTCTTGGATTTTCCTGACCGAGGTGTCTGGCGAGCCATTCGTCTCGGACATTATGCCTGAAAGCTGCTAAGGCCTCGGCGTCCGGACAATCCACTATCTTATTCTTTTTAGTAAGGAATCTATTCCAAAACTGTCGCGCTGATTCTCCGGGCTGTTGAGTTATGTGACTGAGATCGTCTGCGTCCGGAGGGCGGACGTAGGTCCCTTGAAAATTTGCTCGGAAAGCGTCCTCGAGCTCTTCCCAACTTCCAATTGTGTTTTCGGAAAGGCTTTTAAGTCAGTGCCGAGCTGGCCCTTTAAGCTTAAGGGGTAGATATTTAATGGCATGGAGATCATCTCCTCTAGCCATATGTATATGGAGGATATAATCCTCGATCCAGACTCCGGGGTCTGTTGTTCCATCGTACGCCTCTATGTTGACGGGTTTGAATCCCTCTGGAAATTCATATTCCAGGACCTCATCGGTGAAACATAGGGGGTGTGCGGCGCCCCTGTATTTGGGTGTGCCGGATTCTGATGATGGCTTTTTTACATTGCTTGCGATAGCTTGCTTTCTTGGCCCGTAAATGGACCTGGCTGGGCCATGATGTGAGTCTTTAATTGGGTCGCATGCCGCATTGAATGCGGCGCCGTTTGCCATTTTATGGTGGCCGTGTGGTCGCCTATCCGACCATATGGCTTTTTTATTTTTCGAATGCGAGGGCTCTAGGGCCTCTTAATCGAATTCGGGCAGTAGTTTTCTCTTCGGATAGCTTTTAGTGCGGCGGCTGCCGCCGTTTTTGTCTGCGGTCTTGATTACCTTGCTCCATCTTATTTTGAGTGCATCTTCCGCCGTCTTTAGCTTCCGCTTCTGCTTTTTCAGGCTGCGTGCTGTAGCAACGAGCCTTTCGTGGAGATTCTTCTGCTCCGTGGTTTTATCCGGTGTGAGATTGTCCGGAGTTCTGTTATGGCCGGGGGAGGGCTGTCTGTCCTCTCTATCCGAGTTGCCCTGTTTGGACGGTTGCTCTAAGGCGCGCTCGTCATCTACCGGCTCGTCCTGCTCTATGGCTGGGTCTTGATCGAGGCGGGGCTTGGCTCGGCGTTTTCGTCACCGCTTTGATTGCTTTACGGAGGGTTTGTCCCTTTTTTCGTCCCCTTTTTCCTCGTTGTCGTTTCCTTTAGGGGTATCCACCATGAGTACATCATTAGGTGGGGTGGTGGTCCAGCGCCTTATAGGTGCTGGTTCCTGTTCGTCTCCATCTTCGTCGTCCATACCGTCGAAGTCTTCGGATCCGAAGTCGAGCATGTCGGTTAAATCATCGACAGTGGCTATCAAGTGGGTGATGGGTGGGTTATGAATTTCTTCGTCGTCCGAATCCCAACCTCGCAGGCCATAGTCCGGCCTGGGCTCTCCTGATAAAGAGAGAGATTTGCGAGAATTCAGGATATCACCGAAAGGTGAGCACTGAAAGATGTCCGCGGCGGTGAACTCCATTACGGGCGCCCAATCGGATTCGATCAGCGGGGGCGTAGAAGGCCCGGAGTTCGGAGAAGAGTCCGGCTCCTTGGAGTCCTGGGCCGTGCGGGGTACGGGGCTGGCGTTCGGCTCGATCGCCTTTGAGATCGCAGCCCCCGAGGTGACGTCCAACCGTTCATCCTCAGAGAACGCAGCGGGCTCCGAGTCAAGGCTCGGGGCCGGAGCGTGTGCGGCCTCCAGGGTGCTATTCGGAGGCAGAGCTACATCGTGCCCCTCGAAATAGCGCGGCGCGCTTGGCTGTGGCTCGAACCCGTCGAAGATCAAGTCTCCGCGGATATCAGCCGTGTAGTTTAAGCTTCCAAACCTGACTTGATGGCCAGGGGCGTAGCTTTCGATCTGCTCCAGATGACCAAGCGAATTGGCCCGCAGAGCGAAGCTGCCGAAGACAAAGATCTGTCCGGGGAGGAAAGTCTCACCCTGGACCTCATCGTTGTTGATGATCAAAGGAGCCATCGGGCCTAAAAGCAACGACGCAGAGGAACTCTCAATGAAAGCACCAATGTCGGTGTCAAAACCGGCGGATCTCGGGTAGGGGGTCCCGAACTGTGCGTCAAGGTCGGATGGTAACAGGAGACAAGGGACACTTCATTTTACCCAGGTTCGGGCCCTCTCGATGGAGGTAAAACCCTACTCCTGCTAGATTAATATTGATGATATGCGTAGTACAAGAGTGGATCTACCACGAGATCAAGGAGGCTAAACCCTATAAGCTAGCCTATGGTATGATTGTGTATGATGATGGTTGTCCTACGGACTACAACCCTCCGGTTTATATAGACACCGGATAGGGTTAGGGTTACACAGAGTCGGTTACAATGGTAGGAGATCTCGAATATCCGCACACCTAGCTTGCCTTCCACGCCAAGAAAAGATCCTTCCGGACACGGGACGAAGTCTTCAACTTTGTATCTTCATAGTCCTGGAGTCCAGCTAAAGGTATAGTTCGGCTATCCGAACACCCCCTAACCCAGGACTCCCTCAGTGAGGACTCCTTTGCTTCCAGGCATCTTCATGAGGTTGTAGGACGGATGAGTCGCTGCCATGAACTAGGCCAGAGCTGGGTACCCGAGGATGGCATTGTACGGGAGGCCGATGTGGGCGACGTCAAAGTCAACCAACTCGGTGCGGTAGTTTTCTCACGTGCCGAAGGTGACGGGCAGGCGGGTCTGCCCCAGAGAGTGGGCAGCGCCAGCACCAACCCCTCAGAAAGGCTTGCTGAGGTTGAGCCGCTCGGGCGGCACGTGAAGGAGGCCGAAAGCTTCCACAGAGAGCAAGTTGAGGCCAGCGCCGCCATCGATGAGGGTCTTGGTGATGGCCACGTGGCAGATGGTGGGCGTGCAGAGCATTGGGAGCATGCCCGAGCCGGTGGTGGAGTCCGGGTGGTCTTCTGAGCCGAAGTGAGGTCGGCCTCTGGCGCAGCCCAACCCGGCGCAGCCCAACCAGGCGGAGCCCCCGGGCGCTTGGAAGCGGCACCAATCTAGCGGAGGAACGGCTTGACGTGGCGATCTGAAGGCGGCGCTTGGGAGCCGCCCAGCAGGGCCGGCACTGCGTGGTGCGCCGGTACCGCGTAGCGAGCGGTGAAGAGGTCACGTAGTTCCTCCTAGGATGCCACCATGGATCCATGGAGATTGAGCCGCCAGGCGCGCGGCTCACCAGCGAGGGCCATGGGGAGCCAGTTCGCCATGACCTTGTCGTCGCCCCGGCCTCGAGGACGGCCTTCTCGTATGCTATCAGGAAAGCCGTCGGGTTCGCCGCGCCGTCATAGCGCATCGGCATCTTTGGCCTAGACTTGGTCGGCCACCGCACCCGCCACAAGGCGGGGGCCAGGGCTCATAGCCCCCTGGCCCCGTCGTCGAAGCTGGCCGCCGGAGTCGATGGCGGGGTGCCCGCCATGAGGGCGAAGCGCACGACCGGAGAGAAGCTACAGCGCACCCCTACCTGGCGCGCCAAATGTCGGATGTGGCGTTCAGGCAAAAGCCTTAAGGTTCGAACTCTGGGGTGCGCGCGGAGTCCTTTCCCTCCTTCTGATCTACGCCCTAGCTCGCTAAGATCTCGCGGATGAACTCGATGAACTTGCAACAAAGAAAGACACGAGATTTGTACTGGTTCGTGCCACCGTTGTGGTGTAATACCCTACTCTAGTGTGTGGTGGTGGATTGCCTCTTTGTCTGATGATGAATATTACAGGGGGAAGAATAGCCTCCTGAGGTTGAGGTGTTCTTGTGTTCGGTGTGTGGCTAAGGATTGGCCTGAGGCTATCTCAGATCATGATGAGATGCCCCTACTGTGGTGGCTAGTTCTACTTATATAGGCCCTGGTCCTCTCCCCAAATATAGAGCGGGAAGGGAGCCAACAACAGTAGGCAATTTGAAAGGGGACAGCTAGTACAAGCTATACTGACAAAAGTGGTCTTCGCCTGCAAAAGGCTCTGGAAATGACGCCGTCTTGGGATCCATGGTGACCTCCGTCCTGCTGGCCTGCTGGTCTTGGTCTCGCTGCACCAATATGGAAATCTTTGCCTGATGCCTCGGTACTCCGCACCTGCGCCTGCTTCCCTAGCACCAAAGGGGAAACAAGGACGTTGCGCGTGCTCGCACCCGCCTGGCGCCCGCTTGGTGTCGATCGTCATGGCTCACATCATGAGGGCCTCGCGAGGTTTGCCCCGCATTGATATCTCCGCTCCTCGTGAGCCTGCCTGGAGAGGCCGCCCCTGAGGAGGTCGTGCGTTGTCCGCCTCGCGAGGCTTGGCCCCTCGCGAGGGTCTTGAATGCCTTGTTGATGAAGGTGGGCCGTATAGGCCTGCTAGCATAGCCATGCCATGGGCCGCAGGCAGGCAAGTCTGGGGACCCCCATTCCCAGAATGCTGACATAGTCGAGGACGAAGTGGCGGAGCTTCTGGGCTGCTCGGGAGGACCGAGGGAGAGGCATTGGATGCAGTGGTGCTCGGCGGCGGCGGGCGTGCTCGGTGAGGTGGGGGAACGGCGAGGGAGAGAGCAGGGGGGAGAGTGAGCGAGCTGGAGGGATTGGGACGACACCGAGGGAGTCGGCCACGCGTCCAGGGGCTCGTCGGCAAGGAGGAGGTGGCGCGGAGCGTGATCGCGTGCGTCGGCCACACACGCGTTGTCCTCCTGGCGTCGTGGAGAAGATGACTGGCAGGGCCAATGGGCTAGGCCGGTAAAGTTCCAGGCCAGTAATTGGCCCAGATAGGTTTCTCTCTCTCTCTCTCTCTCTCTCTCTCTCTCTCTCTCTCTCTCTCTCTCTCTCTCTGTGTGTGTGTGTGTGTGTGTGTGTGTGTCTTTTATTTCTCTTTTCCATGTCTCTGTATCTTGTTGTGATTTGATTTAAAGCATCAAATCATTTTAAATCTTTCTGTAAAAAAAATTGTGATCTCAGAAAACTTGTCCAAGGTCACATGCAAACTTACAAAATACTTGAACTTTATTTCTTATATAACAAAATTAAATCCAACTCAAATATGTTATTAGTTTAATTCAAAGGACCAAAATAAATATTCCTGACAGTCCAAAAAATATTGGTTTGAATTTTACCTCTTGCCAATATTTTTATAGCTTAACAGGAACATTTTCTTGGTTTTATTTGAAGCAATTTCTAATGTTGATCATTTTTAGAAATGATTTATGAGGCTTTCCACTTTCCCCAATTCAACTTTCATAAATTTAAATGCAATGCATGATGATTGATGCAAGGACAAGCAGTGACTAACTAGGGATGTGACAACTCACCCCCACTTAACAAGAATCTCATCCCGAGATTCAAGACGTAGGGTAAGAAGACAATGGGAAAATAGAGTGATCACGATCTTCATGATCCAATTTCCCTTCTCAAAGGTTTTGAATCATTTCTTCAAATTGATCTTGACGTCCTGCTCTAAGAATTCCATTCAACATGATAACAAGAAAGAACGGTAACTCTAGCAGAATCAATCTCCTCAAAGATCGAGCAATTGACGATCAACTCACAGAATGAGACGTAGGAACATCTCTTGAGCTGGGATGCAACACATATCGAGAGGGATCGAAACAGACAGATGACAAAGCTTCAATTTGGTAGGCAACAACTCCACGCTCAAGTAGATGGTGAGTAAGTGTCAAAGTAGCGAGGAGATAAGTTGTCGTGATTCCATAATGGGGCACCTTAGAAGAGGCGACTCGTTGGATTATCTCCTGAAGTGGAAAAAGAATTAGTTTTTATATGGAGATCATTGAAACTCCCTATACCAGGCTAGGGAAAATCACAACCGATCGTTTGAAGAAGTCAGAAAGGATGGCATACTCAGACTAGAATGGATGATGTGGACTACCTTGTTGAAGACAACGCAAAGGATGATTTTACTTATCATCGGAAATGGATGGGATGAATGGTAGGTCCACTTTGGAAGATGATCTTGGACAGCAACTGCTGAGAAGGGAAGCCCATGCGGAATTGGCGCAATGGCGGTGCAAGCTGGGAACAAAATGCAACTGTTGGGAATTTTCCAACCATCATATCTGCCTGAGATTCAGGTCCGATTGGTGATAGGATACTTCAGACTCAGCATGTCTGAAAAGAGAGTTTGCAACAAAAATCAACGAGATGATGTTGAGAGATTCTCGGGAAATGAACTACGATAGCAAGCTCGAAAACATGAGCTGGTTCTGCTACATACATGTGAGCATGTTGTCCAAGACAAGCATGACCACATAGTAGTCTTATAATAAAACACTATCGAGTTCTGGTTGGGAACCATCATCAAGGATATCAAAGTCTTTACGCAATTCCATGGATTAGATCCCAAGCATAGACTTCTCTTCCTTGAACAAATCAATTAGTTGCTTCGTGTGCTAGGGAATACATATGGAGTGGAGGTAATTAATCTACCAAACCATTGGATACATTCACACATGCATAATTGACTTGGGATGATTCCAGAGGAAGCAACGTTGACTTTCTTGAATTCATGACGGCAACTTGCATCAAATGCACATGAATTAGAGGAAGTCGCTTCTTTCATCCAAACATAGGCTTCATGAACAGAACACAAACATAATGCTTACAAAAGTTTCCAACACTAGCTTGATGTTCAACATGAATCATGGAGGAGACAAAATCCTGCTGATGGGCTCAACAGCAACTCATCGGAATTTCCATACCACTGGACTTCCACCATTATGTGAACAATGTGATAGTATTGGTTAGGCCAAAAGATGTAATGTTGTATGCTCGAGGGATCAACCACAAGTAAGACAACATTACGAACATCATTGGTTCTGATTTGATTTGAGGATAGCCCACACTCAAATCAAAGTTTGGACAATACAATAGATCCAATAACTCATCACAAGGACCAATTCAGGAAGATATCATCTTTCTTCAACACACACACACAAGATATCCCTTTGGAGTGAACTAAGTGGATTAAGATTTTATCTTCCAGCTCTCCAAGTTGTTGTTTTAGCTTAACCAATTAGTTCAGAGGCATCTAACATAGATTCTTGGAGAAAGAGTGGTTTACAAGAAAACCAACTTGATCACGGACTCAACCTAACAGTCAGCGAACAACCTGGTGATACTTCCAAGAAGATATTTTGAAAATCACGGACCAGTGCTATGTTATTAAGCTCGAGAACAATCTTGCTTTTCAGAGCAAGACGATATGATCAAAAGAGGGAGGGATTAGTACAATCCTAACCCATTGGTCCAAGAGTGCAACAGAAATAAGGACAAGGTAGCACGATCAATCCTATGATAGTGATCCGATAACCAACACACTAAGAATGATATTAATGTCCATTAACTACCAAGCAACATGTTTGCTAGGAGTATTTATTTCACATGTCACTGTTCACTTGTCGGCATTCCGGTCACAATAACATGGAGACAGATGAATGAATAATGATGGCGAGAAGTATCACTGCACCAAGAATTCATTAGATGGTGTGCAATTCCTATGACATTCTTGACATAAAGAGGGTAGTAATCCAAGGTATAATAGAACAAAAGCTGGATTGGCATTTGACCTGCGGACTACAACTGCTTTGACCCGATCCTAGAAATGGACAAGGTACTGGAGTTTGTTTCTCCCAGTCATTCCAGAATAGAATGGCTCGACGGACCACAAGAATAATGTCACAACCCTAGAGTATTGCTTGTAATTAGTTGCATTTGCATCAATGCATCATGTTTGAGTTTAAATGAATTTGAAATGGGGATGCTCAAACCCTAGCACCAGATGAAATTTAACTAGGTTCAAATTCAAAGCTTTTCAGTGAACCAAAATGCCCTCCAGAAAAGTTCATGATTTTTTATTAAGGTGAAAACCTATGCCAAAAAAGATGAACATATTTTTAGGATATTATGGATTTATGAATTAACTCATATTGTATTTGAATTGGGGCATTTCAATTCTATAAATATTTTAAATGCTCTAATAATTTTGAAAATAGTTGAGGCCTATTGGGAATAATCCAGTATGTGCCCGCAATTTATTTCAGGATTTTATAAAGTGGTTTAGTATTTCACTAAATCCAAAAAAACAAAGACAGTGTCACAGCCCTAGAATTTGCTTGTCATTAGTTGCATTAAGGCATTCATGTCATCATGTTTAAATTACTCATAAACTTGAAATGGGGATGAACTAACCCCCCAGCACCACCTAAACCAACTAGAGTTACCAAATAATTTTTTCAATGAACCTGAAATGCCCTTCAAAACTGTCCATCAGTTTTGTCTTGGTCTAGAACCTCTGTCAAAATTGGTAACACTTTTCTAGGACACATAAGGTCACTTGATTAAATCATTACCTATTTGCATTTGGGCATTTAAATGCTATAAAATAATTCAAATGTACAAATAATTCTGAAGTTAAGTGTGGGCTGTTGGAAATAATCTGAACACAGCCCCCAATTAATTTCAGGATTTTTGAAAATGTTTTAGTATTTTAAATAAAGCCTAGAAGCTACAAAAGAAATAGAAACACGGAAACAAAAGGAAAGAGAGAGAGAAAAGAAACCTCACCTGGGCCTTACCTGACACTGTTGGCCTGCTGCTATTTCGGTACAGCCCACTAGGCGCTGCCCTATCGTCTTCTTCCCGGCGCCAGTAGGAGTTGTTGCGTGTCGACGGGCGCAGCCACCTCCTGCTTGCCATCGAGGCGCCCCGAGCCTACCCGACGCGTCTAGAGACGCCCTGCAGCCCTCTCTGCCTCTCCCTCTCTCCCTGGACCCCCTCCTCCTCTTCTACTCCCTCTCCCGAGCACAGCCGGACGCGCCGTCGCCACCGTCGTCGTTCACCGTGGCCACCGAGCTCCCTCCGCCGAGCCGCCGCGTCCAGACGCTCCGTCGTCAAGCACCTCGTCTACAAGACGAAGGAAACGAGCCAGGACGCAGCACAGCATCGCCAACGCGACCTTCTTCAACTTACAGCCGCGAGATCACCGGCGCCCATTCCTCACCTTCGGTGCTTCCCCGAGCCGTCCGACACCGCCAAACAACACGTTGTAAGCCCGATGCCTTTCCCCCCTGTTCTCCCTCGCTCGCTCATCCTCTATTCATGCCTGCCACCGCACCCGTGAGCTCCCCGCCACCGTCCATGTCGTCGTCGTGGCCTGAGCTCAAACCACCCGCGCCCTTGCACCACATCTTGCTCCCGGTGCCTCCAGGAGGCCGCCTAAACCCTCTACCCGCTCCCCTACTTGGTCTAGCACCACACTCGCACGAAGCCGAGCTCCGGCCGCCGCCTCGCTCGCCGCCGTCACCAAGTACGGCCTCCCCAGCACGAACTGATGCCACGGTTCTATGCGCGCACACACCAGCTACACATAGATGCCCTCGGCCGCCGTTTTGGTCGCCGGAGCGCGAAACCCACAGCTCTCCACCGCGTCGAGTCGCCGGCAGGTTTTGACCCAGTTAACCCGGGTTTGACCCCGCTGACCGGGTTAACTCTAATTAAGTTTTTAATTAAGCTTAATTAGCCCTACTGACACTGACATGCGGGACCCAGATGCTAATTAACATCCTAATTGAACCAGTTTAGTTAATAACCCTATTTTAGTTACTTGTGTAACTGACGTGTGGGTCCCAACCGTCAGGTTTGACCTGGCCGACCCGTTGACCGCTGACATCACAGTGATGCAGTGCTGACGCAGTTAATTATTTTCTGGATTTATTCTTACTCAGGAAATTTCAGAAAATAATGCTAACTTCAAAAATTCATAGCAATTAATCCGTAACTCCAAATCAAACAAACTATATATGAAAAATGATCAGAAAAATCCAATCTATCCATCTGTACCATTTGCATGCATGTTTGAATAACCTAAGGTTGCTGTATATGGCAATTTGCACAATTGGCATTTAAATAAGCACATATGGACTTTGAATTTGAACCCTTGGTTTAAACCAACTTCAATTAATTTGGTTTCTAATTGCATTAGCTCAAACCGCAACATATTGCCATGTCATGATCATGCATCATATTGTGCATTGCATTGATTGTGTTCTTCCTTGTTTTCCGGTGTTTGTCACCTCTCAGTACACGACGTACCGACGATGAGTTCGATGACACCAATGAAGAGCTATACTACCTTCAAAAGTGTCAGGCAAGCAAAACCCCCTTGTTCATTCCGATACAATCCCACTCTCTCGCTCCTGCTCTCTTTTACTGCATTAGGACAACAACGATTCAACTGTTACATGTTGCGGTAGCTGAACCCCTTTTCCTCTGCATGACCTGTCATTGCCACAGTAAATAGATGAAACCCACTAGCATGAGTAGGAGTTGTTTGAGCCCTAATGTGCCTACTCATTCATGCTTGTTTGTCATGCCTGCTACTGCTTAGAGTTGAGTCAGGTCTGATTCATCGGGGCTGAATTGGAATGGTGATGAACATGTCTTACTATGTGTGAGCTATGTGTGTGAACACGATTTGGTAAAGGTAGCGGTGAGAGGCCATGTAGGAGTACATGGTGGGTTGTCTCATTGAAACCATCCTCAGGAAATGAGTTCTGTGTTTGTGATCCATGAAAAGCTACTACCACACATTGGGATCCTTAATTGACACTCCCGACTTATTAATCGCCTTGATCTCTATCCAGGAGTTGCAACTAGTTTCTGGTGTTTGTAGGATATGTGTTGGAGGCCGTGCGTAGCACTGACCCTAGGGGTGGGCTATGATGCGGTAGATACACCGTGGCCCGGTGTACCGGGCACCCGTTTGGTGTCTCGGGAACCCTGCACACATCGTTTTGGGTTGTGAGCGAAACCCCGGCCGGATCTCCTCGTGGATGGAACCCGAATAGGCGATAAACCTGGACTAGAGACTTGTGTGGTTAGTCAGGTCGTGGCCGACTCCCTCATCAGGCTTCCGCTTGAAGGTTGCCGAGATACACGACGTGTACATGGTGGTAAGTGGCCAGAGCATGTGTGAAGAAGTACACCCCTACAGGGTTATAAATGATCTATTCAAATAGCCGTGTCCGCGGTAAAGGACTTCTGGGTTGCCTGTACAGTTCATAGACAAGTGAAAGGGGATACTCTAAAACTCGCAAGATAAGCGTGAGTGCTATGGATGGCCTTCTCGTAGGGAGACGAGAGCGGATCCATAGTGGTTTATTGATATGGTGAATATGTGGACACGTGTGCGCCACCTCAATAGAGTTACTTGCAGTCATAGTATAGGATAGCCACTGAGTCAAAGCTGGCTTGCTGCAGTTAAACCCCACCACCCACTTTGTTGATACCGATGCATATGTAGCTAGTTCTGATGTATGTCTTGCTGGGTACATTTGTACTCATGTTTGCTTAATTTATGTTTTGCAGATAGACTTCAGTCTCGCTAGTAGTTCCGCGTGAAGTTCGACATTCTTGATACCTCAGCTACGATCTTGTGCCCTCGGCAGGATCTGGTAGATAGTCAGACTTCTCAGCCTTTTTCATTTGTAGATGTCTGTACTCAGACATGTTAAGCTTCCGCGTGTGCTTTGACTTGTATGCTTTGAATGTTGGGTCATGAGACCCATGTTTGTAATATCTGATCCTCGGAGCCTAATGAATAAATACTTTGAGTCGTAGAGTTTTGTTGTGATGCCATGTTGTATTTACACATATCGAGCATATTGTGTGTATGATTGAAATGCTTGGTATGTGTGGGATACGACAACCTAGTTGTTTATCCTTGGTAGACTCTCTTATGGGGAAATGTAGTCTTGTGCTTCCGTGAGCCATAGTAGTCCGCTACAGACCGGTTCACCGGTGTCCTACTAGCCCAGCACTACTGATCCGAAACACTTGACTGGCCGGCATGTGATTCACTTCGTTCCTGTGTCTGTCCCTTCGGGGAAATGTCACGCGGTGACATCCGGAGTCCTGCCTAGCCTGCTACAGCCGGGTTCACCGGTGTCCTGTTAGCCCAGTGCTACAGCCCGGATTCGCACGCTGCTGACCGACATGCTCGATGTTAACTCATGTATGCCTGTCCCCGTAAGTTAGTGCCACTTTGGGTTCATGACTAGTCATGTCGGCCCAGGTTCTCTATCATATGGATGCTAGCGACACTATCATATACGTGAGCCAAAAGGCGCAAATGGTCCCAGGCCATGGTAAGGCGACACCCGTGGGAATACCGTGCGTGAGGCCGCAAAGTGATATGAGGTGTTACTGGCTAGATCGATGTGACTTGGAATGGGGGTCCTGACAGACAGATAATAGACAACATAGATAAAAGGAGAGAGAGAGGTTACCTGTGGCTTACCTAGCAACCACTTGGCCCAGCGCTGGCGGCCCAGCCCACCTCCCCTTTGCCAGTCGTCATCAACCTCTGCCTACTGGCAGAGGTGAGACAGCGCGACATGTGCCTGCATGCCATGCCACGCCACCTCCCTGCCTCCCTGCCGTGCTGGCGAGCTGGACAAACTCGCGGGGGACGTTTGGATCGAGCAGACGTCCCCCACGCCTCCCCCTCGCTCCTCCTCATTCGATCCCCACCATGGCTGAGACCACCATGACTACAGCGTCATCATTGTCGCAGCCACCGCCTTCCCCTCGTCCCCTCGACATGCCCAAGAGCTTCGCCTTGACGCCCCCGTCCTCTATGAAGAACCACGCGACGCCGGACACCCTACATCGCCGGCTACATCCCTTCCCCGAGCCCACTGAGCTTCTCTACATGACCGCGGTGAGCTCTCGCTCTGAACCCCTCTCTTCCCCGCCTCGTTTGCGCCATGTAGCTCTCATTCTCACCGGAGCCGATAGCTCCTCGCCGCCGGCCATGATGCCGTTGTCATTTTAGCCACTAAGGCTCGCGTTCGATTGTGTCATCGTGCTTAGAACGCTTGCAGTAGACCGGAACACCCAGCCTCTCGTCCTGCCATGCCTTGTAGCATTGCTCCCGTCGTTTTCCGAACTCCGACCGCCGCCAAACCTCAACGCCGTCGACTATTCCGGCAACCTCTTGGTCCATCTCCACCATGAGTTGGTAGAGCACAACACCAACAACCCAATGCCACAAACCGCATGCGATTTGGTGCACTGTGTCGAGCGCGTGGTGCTCATCCGCCGTTGGTTTGGTCCTCGCCAGCCTGACTCCGGTGATGATGATGTGGCATCATCATTAGCCACTAATGAAGCAGTTATTTAGCGCATGTTTCACTGACAGCTGGGCCCAGGCCCAAATTAACTTAGGTTAGTATTTATCTTAGCACTAATTAACTCGGTTAACTAGTTGTGACACTAACATGCGGGCCCCACTGGTCAGTTTGACCTGGTCACCGTCTGTTGACTTGCTGACTTCACACCGATGTCATGCTGACGCAGTTAACAATTTTCTAGATTAAAACTAATCCAGGAAATTCCAGAAAATGTTTAAAACTTCTAAAAACCATAGAAATTCAACCGTAACTCCAAATGAAATAATTTATATATGAATAATTCATGCATGTTAGAACAACTTATAGCTGCTTTTTAGGACCAATCATATAAATGGCATTTGAATATCCACATATGGAGTTTGAATTTGAATCTTGGATTCAAACCAACTCCATTTAACCTATTGCTAGTTGCATTGCTCAAATCACAACATATTGACATGTCCTGATCATGCATCATATTGTGCATTGCATTGATTGTGTTCCTTCTCTGTTGTTCCCTCTCAATAGACGTGTTCCGACAATGAGTTCGATGACACCGATGAAGAGCTATACTATCTTCAGAAGTGTCAGGCAAGCAAAAAACCCTTGTTCATTCTGATACAATCCCACTCTCTCGCTCCTGCTCTCTTTTACTGCATTAGGACAACAACAATTCAACTATTACGTGCTATGGTAGTTGAACCCCTTTCCTATGCATGAGCTGTCATTGCCACAGTAAATAGATGAAGCCCACTAGCATGAGCAGGAGTTGTTTGAGACCTGATGTGCCTACTCATTCATGCTTGTTTGTCATGCCTGCTACTGCTTAGAGTTGAGTCAGGTCTGATTCATCGGGGATGAATTGGAATGGTGATGAACATGTCCTACTGTGTGTGAGCTAAGTGTGTGAACATGATTTTGGTAAAGGTAGCGGTGAGAGGCCATGTAGAAGTACACGGTGGGTTGTCTCATTGAAACCGTCCTCAGGAACTGAGTTATGTGTTTGTGATCCATGAACAGCTACTACCACACGTTGGGCCCGAAACGAATGGACCCTCTCGACTTATTAACCGCCCATGTCCTCTGTCCGGGAGTTGCAAGTAGTTTCTGGTGTTTGTAGTATGCTAGAGGCCGTGCACAGCGCTGGCCCGAGGGGTGGGCTGTGATGCGGTAGGCACGTGGCCCGGTGTACGGAGTCGCCCGTTTGGTGACCCAGGAACCCTGTACACATTGTTCGGGGCCGTATGTGGAAACCTCGGCCGGACTCCCTATGGATGGAACCTGAATAGGCGATAAATCTGGACTAGGGACTTGTGTGGTTTGTCAGGTCGTGGCCGACACCCTCGCTGGGCTTCCGCTTGAAGGTTGCCGAGTACATGTCGCGTAAACGACGATAAGTGGTGAGAGCGTGTGAGAAGAAGTACACCCCTGCAAGGTTAACATCATATATTTGAATAGCCGCGTCCATGGTAAAGGACCTCTGGGTTGCCTATACAGTTCATAGACAAGTGAAAGTGGATACTCTAAAATGCACAAGATAATAGTGAGTGCTATGGATGGCCTCGTAGAGAGACGGGAGTGGATCCATAGTGGTGTATTGATATGGTGAATACGTGGACTCATGTGCGCCACGTCAATAGAGTTACTTGCAGTCGTAGTTCAGGTTAGCCGCTGAGTCAAAGCTGGCTTGCTGCAGTTAAACCCCACCACCCCCTTTGTTGATACTGATGCATATGTAGCTAGTTCTGATGTAAGTCTTGCTGGATACATTTTTACTCACGTTTGCTTAATTTATGTTTTTCCAGAGAGACTTCAGTCTCGCTAGTAGTTCGGCGTGGACTTCGACGTTTAGCTTGTTACCTCAGCTACGATCTTGTGCCCTCGGCAGGGTCTTGTGGATAGTCAGGCTTCTCAGCCTTTACATTTGTAGTTGTCTGAATTCAAAAAAGTTAAGCTTCCGCTTGTGCTTGTTGCTTGTATGACTTGAATACTGGGTCATCAGACCAATGTTTGTAATATCTGGCTCTTCGGAGCCTAATGGATAAATACTTTGAGTTGTAGAGTTTTGTTGTGATGCCATGTTGTATTTGCACATATCGAGCATATTGTGTGTATGATTTGAAATGCTTGGTATGTGTGGGATCTGACAAACTAGTGTTTATCCTTGGTAGCCTCTCATACCGGGAAATGTCTCCTAGTGCTTCCACTGAGCCATGGTAGCTTGCTACTGCTCCAGAACACTTAGGCTGGCCGGCATGTGTCTGTCGGTGTACAAAAATAGGGGCACCTTTTTGTACCCCTTTACATATGCACGGGCAGTCAGAGCCACGCCCACGACCACATCAAGCAGAACAAGGGAGGTGAGCCAAGGTAAGACCGAAGCCCAAGACGATCAAAGCAACGACAAGGCCAAGACCACGAAGAGCAGAGGGACGAAGCAGGTTCCCCCGGCAAGACCCTTGCCGGGCGGCCTCAGCGGCCCCGGCAACACCCTTGCCGGGCGGCCTCAGCGGCCCCGGCAAGACCCTTGCCGGGCCGCCTCAGCGGCCACGGCAAGACCCTTGCCGGGACGGCTCACCCCACACCAACAGAGCGAGCCACCCTTGAGCCCACGGCCCCCAGCTCCATCATCCACATGGGGCCAGGGCTCGAGAGGCACCTCCGTGGTGGCATGCAGATCTTTGTGAAGACATATTCAAGATCAGAGGAGGATTAGAAGACGATGATCCTCGGCAAGATCCTTGTCGAGGAAGGCTACCAGACCCCCGGCAAGACCTTTGCCGGGGACGACAGCGCGCCACGGCAGGACCCTTGCCGAGCCACCCGGCAAGGCCCTCGCCAAAGACGCCGGCGAGGCCACCACCAAGCCCACTCAACCAAGCTCCCACCGCCGTTCACATGCAGCTGCCAGCCCAACCAGCTAGGCGGGCACCTGCGTGGCAGCATGCAGCTCCCAGGCCAACTCATCGAATGCGTGCGTGGCAGCATGCAGATCTTCGTGAAGGCTCCACCACCGCGCCAACTCAGCTGCCTGCCTGCCTACATGGCACCGCATGCATCCCTGGCTGAGACGCGTGTCGAAGCGAGGAGGACCGGCGACAGACGGGACGGGCCTCGCCCTCGTTGTCGATGTCAAAACCGGCTGATCTTGGTTAGGGGGTCCCGAACAGCGCGTCTAGGCGGATGGTAACAGGAGACAAGGGACACGAAGTTTTACCCAGGTTCGGGCCCTCTCGATGGAGGTAAAACCCTACGTCCTGCTTGATTAATATTGATGATATGGGTAGTACAAGAGTAGATCTACCACGAGATCAAGGAGGCTAAACCCTAGAAGGTAGCCTATGGTATGATTGTTGTATGTTCTTTCGTCCTACGGACTAAAACCCTCCGGTTTATATAAACACCGGAGAGGGTTAGGGTTACACAAAGTCAGTTACAATGGTAGGAGATCTAAATATCCGCATTGCCAAGCTTGCCTTCCACGCTAAGGAAAGTCCCATCCGAACACGGGACGATGTCTTCTATCTTGTATCTTCATAGTCTGGGAGTCCGGCTGATGGTATAGTCCGGCTATCCGGACACACCCTAATCCAGGACTCCCTCAGTAGCCCCTGAACCAGGCTTCAATGACTACGAGTCCGGCGCGCAGATTGTCTTCGGCATTGCAAGGCGGGTTCCTCCACCAAGTACTTCATAAAAGATTCTTAACACTAAGGATAGTGTCCGGATCTGCAAAATAAGTTTCCACATATTGCCATAGAGAGAATAATATTTACACAAATCTAATCTGCTGACGTATTCTGTAGCGTGACACCAAACTACGGCCAAGCCTCTATCAGAATCGTTTTTACATCCCCACCTCAGCGCATTTTGCGAGGCGGTTTCCTTGGCACGTCTTGTCAAAGCAGAGATAGTGTCCCCTTTATTTACGGGATTCTCATCAATACGGACGTGAGTTACCCAACCGCGCCATTTCTCACGACGCTTGGGAGATAAGCGAGTTTTACCAGGATGGTGGGGACGCATAGTCGCATCCGCCCATATAAGGGGATAAGGATCCACCTTTTTACCTACGCCTTCTTCCTCCTTTGCCTATCCATCTTCCGTGCACTCGAGCTCCAGTGCCCCAGCCCGCACTTCCCACCTCATCCTTCTCCAGCCATGTCCGGAGAGGGAGGCAAGTGGATGGTCTCCTCCGTAATGGAGGGCCATATCAAAAAGCTGAGGAAGGCCGGATACTTGTCTAACGACATCGCGCACCGGCTTCCCGAAGAGGGGCAGCTCCTCCTCACCCCAAGGCCCCATGAGAGGGTAGTATTCCTTCCCCATTTCCTCCGCGGACTGGGCTTTCCTCTCCACCCGTTCGTCCGGGGGCTCATGTTCTACTATGGCCTAGATTTCCACAATTTGGCCCCCAACTTCGTCCTCAACATCTTGGCGTTTATCGTCGTGTGTGAGGCTGTCAGATTTCGGGTTCCGGCAGACCCTTGAGGTTCGAACTCTGGGCTGCGCGCGGAGATTACGCTTCCTACCTACCTGTACCCCTCCGCCTCGCAAGAATCTAAGCTACGAGAAGAACAACACAAGAGACACAGAGTTTATACTGGTTCGGGCCACCGATGTGGTGTAATACCCTACTCCAGTGTGGTGGTGCGGTGGATTGCCTCTTGGGCTAATGAAGAACAATACAAGGAAGAACAGCCTCGCGAGGGTCTGTTCTTGGCCGGGGCGATGAACTGCTAAGAGGAGTTCAGTCGCCCTTCTCTCTGGATCCTAGCTGATTAGGTTTCTCGATCTCTAGATTATTACCGGGTTGCTAGCTGTCTCTACCCTGGGGGTGGCTAGTCCTATTTATAGGCAAAGGCCCTGGGCCTCTTCCCAAATATTGAGTGGGAAGGGTGCCAACAATTGGCCAGTTTGAAGGGGAACATCTGGTACACTTATCCTGACTAAAGTTGGTCCTCGCCTGCCAAAGGCTCTGGTGGTGACGCCGGCTTGGGCTCCACAGTGACTTCCTCCTTGTCGCGGAGCTGGTCTTGGTCTCGTTGCACCAAAATGGGTGCCTTTGCTTGATCCTCCCGCCTGCGCTTGCTCCCTTTGCACCAAAGAGGAAAGGGAGGACACTGCGTGGGCTGGCGCCCGCCTGGCGCCCTTGGTCATCATGGCTTGCGTCACAGGCACCTCGTGAGGTACCCCGCCTTGATCTCTCCGCCTCCTCGTGAGCCAGCCTGATGAGGCCGCGCCTGAGGAAGCTCCGTGCCGTCCGCCACGCGAGGCTTGGCCCCTCGCGAGGGTCTTGGGTTTGTGTTGATGAAGATGGGCCGTGTTGGGGCCCCTTTGAGCCACGCCGCAGGCCGCAGGCAGGCAAGTCTGGGACCCCCGTTCCCAGAATGCCGACAGTAGCCCCCGGGCCCAAGGCGCGCCCGAACTTGGCCGTGCAGGGAGGCGAAAGGGCAAGGGCGAAGCGCCGCAGGCCCTAACAACCTGCGGCCTTGGGCGTCGCGTGGCGGTTGATTGGACGTGGGCGTCTCCGCAACCGCGCGAGTTGATAAAGGAGCGGCATCCGCCCGGCTTTGATTTTTTCACTTTCTCAGGTTGCTGCTCAGATCCCCTTTCTTGCGCCTCTCCTTCCTTCCTCCAAATCTCCAGATCTGCTTCGACCGCGTGACCTAGCAGCAATGGCGCCTCGTCAGTCCCCGGCCGAAGCTTGGTACTCGTCTGCCCTAGACTCGCCCAATGTGTCGGAGGCGAGCCTTGCCCGGTTGCGCCGGATGGCGGCGGCGCAGGGCATCGACGGGGCGAGGGTGTTCAAGGCTGGCTCCGCCACCCCTGAGGGCCGAGGGAGCACCTTCTATCCGCTCTTTGTGAGCTCCATTGCTGCCGGCCTTGTGCCTCCCTTCTCCGAGTTCTTCTTCTCTGTCCTCCGCCATTACAACTTACAGGCTCTGCATCTCCATCCCAACTCCGTCCTTATCCTGGCAATCTTTGCCTATTACTGCGAGGCTCACGTAGGGGTGCAGCCCTCAGTGGCCTTGCTGCGCCACTACTTCTCCCTCCAGGTCTCTCGCGGTTCTCCTTCCGCGTGCGCGAGTTTCATCGCGTACGGTGGCGCCATTGCCATTTTGAAGCCTGGGAAAAGGATTGAGGGCTTCAGGAGCAAATGGGTCTTGGCAGACGCTGGGCGCATTCACCCTCGGCTGATCTTGCCCACGGAGCTGCCCACGAGCTCCGGTGATTGGGGTCGTGCGGAACTCACGGACCCCCGCGCGAAGCCGGTGTTGGAAGAGATGGACGCGGATCTAAGGCCGGCCAGCATGGCGGCGGCGAAGCTGACCGGCACGTCGCCGCTGAGGGAATTCCTGGAGCACCAGCTGGCTCCGCTTCGGCAGTACTCACCTCCGATGTGGAGGCCTCATCCGAGCCCCACGGCTTTGGGTGACGGAGATCTGGCCGCAGTGCTCCAATCTCTGGTTGGGGTCGATGTGGCGAGGTTGGAGGGTGCTCCTACGCCCTCGTTCCTCCGCGACGACTGGGAGCAGGTGGTGGAGTCCATGCCTGTCTTCAACGGGGACGGGCCCGTGCCCACTAAGGCTCCTGAGGAACCGGTGGACGTGTCCTCCGACGACTCCAGCGAAGAGGAGGACGGAGAGGAGCGGAGGAAGGGGCCTGACTCTGAGGCGACTGAAGGAGAGTTGAGGGCTCACCTCTCCCGGCGCAGGCCCCGCACTCTCCGCCTCTCTCCGAGCGATGACGACGAGGATGATGACGTGTTGGGCAGCAGGAGCTCGCCCCCGATCCTGAAGAAGGACAGGATCGGGTTGATCCCCCGCGGGTCTGCCCCGGCCCCGGGGCTATCCGCAGACGCGCCTTCTGCTTCCGAGGTTGACCCTTCCAGCCGGCTTTCAGGCTTCAAGTTTGGCCGGAGGCTGCCTGAGCTCGCCGGCGACGACCCGTAAGTGCTTGATCCTTGTATTTATTTCTTGTTCTGCTGTTGAGGCTTGACGTCCGCGTCTCTTGGATAGGCTGGCGCCCGTGGCGAAGAAGCTGAAGGGGGCTCCCGAGGTTCCATCCGCGGCAGCGCCTCTACCTGCGGAGGAAGGTGACCGCGGTGCATGGGCCTCTCCTACTCGGTCGTCCTCGCGAGGCCTGGCTGAGCTGGCTGGGGCAAGCCCAGCCCCCATGGCCCAAATGACTCCCGAGGTGCCTTTGCCTACCGCCACCACCACGGTCGTGGGGGCGCAGCAGGCTTCGCCTCGAGATGTTGTGGTCGTGCCGCCGCCTTCTCCTCCTACTCCACCGACTGCTGTCTCTCCGGCTCCTCATGTCCTCCTGGATCGTGTTGCTGCCGAGCTGGACCAGCTCCGACAGGATCTTCTTGGCGCCGACCCTTGCTTGGTGGCCGGGCGCTTGGAGCTGGCTTCAGGATGGATTCGCTCCGACGCTTCGGTTCGGGCGGCGCTGGTCCAGGCCTCAACGGCTTGCGTTGAGGAGAGGCAGGCCGCCCTTGAGGCGAAGGCTGCTCCTGACGCAGCCTAGGGGGAGGCAGCTGACGTCCGTGGTCGCTGGAAGGTGCTGGAAGATGAGCTGCAAGGCCTGCGGGACCAGCTCACCAAAGAGGCCCGCCTTCGCCAAGAGCAAGAAGAGGGCGTGAAGGCTCGCGAGGCGGCCGTCGAGGTCCGGGAGGCCAAGCTCAAGAAACACCGCGACCGCCTAGGCGTGCTGAAGCAGGAGTTGGGGGCGAAGAAGGTCGAGCTGGATGACAAGGCTCGGGTTCTTGCCGAAGATCGTGTGGCCTTCGTGGAGATGGACAAGAAGGCTCGTTCCTCAGTGAAGAAGCTTTACGAGAGCGGCCTGGAGAGCCCGCTGGCCGGCGCCAAGGACGGCCCCGCCAAGCTGCTTCCCTTTCTGGTTCGCGCTCTTGAAGATGTCGCCCTTGGCCTTGGCCCACGGCCGAGGTTGAGGCACGTGTCCTGTCTTCTGCAGCGCTGACGCGGGTCTTCACCCACATTTACCTTCGCGACCCCAACGTCGACCTCAACAGCCTGCTGGAGCCAGTGAGCGGTGAGCGTGCCGCTGCCGCTGCCGAGGCCGTGAAGGGTCGCGCGGAGGCTCTGCTGGGGAAGTTCCGGGCCTTCAGCACCAAGCCGAAGCCAGGCGCTGCCGACCCTGCTGCTCCATGAGGCGAAGCCACTCCGCGCTGCTCCATCGCCAACAAGTGACTCTGCTGCGGCTCCTGTTCTGCTTTTAATTCCTGCACATGTATCATGCCTCGGGGAGGCGTTTAAACTTGCGTTTGGCGTTGAGATAACAGTGTGGACTGTAATATTTGCTTTTTAAATTCCTTGAATTTATGCTTTTCCTTCCTACTTGCTTACGTTCTATGCCGGTAGAGCCCGGCCCCGCACGTACCTCACCCAGCATTAGCCCTGACCGGAAACCAGGACGGGACCAAAGGAGTGAGGGGCTACGTGACAAGTTAGGCTCCTGAGTCGCAATGCTCAGGAGTCCCCCTTGGCACACAAACAGCAAGTAGGGAGGCGATCCTTGAAGTTTACGCTTTTACTTCCTACTTGCTTATGTTCTACGCCAGCAGAGCCCGGCCCCGCGCATACCTCACCTAGCATTAGCCTTTCGGAACTAAGGAGTGAGGGGCTACAGGACCAGTTAGGCTCCTGAGTCACGATGCTCAGGAGTCCCCCTTGGTGCACGAACATCAAGTAGGGAGGTGAGATGTGGGTGGATCTACCATTCTAAGTCTGCAGGGCCCGGCCCCGCGCGTACCTCACCCAGCACTAGCCTTTCGGAACTAAGGAGTGAGGGGCTACGGGACCAGTTAGGCTCCCGAGTCGCGATGCTTAGGAGTCCCCCTTGACGCTCAAACGGCCTTCGTACCTTGGCTCCGGTCGGGGAGAGACGCACGACGAACCAGGCCCGGGGGCCTGGCTGGGTGGCGTGCGTCTGGGCGTGACCCAGGCGCAGCCTCCGTGCCCAGCCCCCTCGTGCGGCACTCCTGGGGGGAGGCGTTGCGATGAGGCTAGACACTGAGCTCTGGGCTCGCTGAGGTTGATGCGACCCGGGGGCCACCCTCAGTTGTTTATCACCAGCGCGGAGCATAGCGCTTCCGTATGTGTACGGGCATAGCCGCTCCTCGGCAGTGTCGTCAGCCAGCGCGGAGCATGGTGCTTCCACTAGTACGTGGGAGGGGGCTCCCCTCCGCGAGGAGCCCCCGGGGCGTGTACAACCCCGCCCTGACACGTGGCTGGCACGGTAGGGCCTGGTGAGGTGTATCTGGGTACCTGTGAGCCAGCGCGGGACTCACGGGGCCCTACCTGTAGGCGGGTTGTGCCTGGCACTGGGCCTTATCTTGTGGTGTGTTCCTGCAAGTTTTGTTAGATGCCTACACTCTACGTCCTCGGGTCCCGGCCCTTGAGCTGGTCTCAGCCGTCGCTGGTATGCCAGGTCGTGATGCCATGGACAAGGCCAGAGGGTGAGGGCTGGAGAGCCAGTAAGAGCCCTGAGTCGCGATGCTCAGGCACCCCCCTTTAACGTGCAAGTGGTCGACATGGAGAAGAAGAGGTGCCGTGGACCGGCATCAAATAATCAAGCATGGTGGGTTGAATGCATAACCGGAAATAAACGCGAACGGGGTACATGCCGCTGGGTCTGGCCCGAGCGACTTGGGGCTGATGCAGCCCGAGGGGCGCCCCCAACAGAGTAAGCTAACGACATGAAAATAAAAGGGATACATGCCGCAGGGACGGACCCACGCGGCCTGGGAATAGTGCAGCCCTGGGGGGCGCTCCCAGC
Source organism: Aegilops umbellulata (assembly GCA_032464435.1). Taxonomy (NCBI): domain Eukaryota; kingdom Viridiplantae; phylum Streptophyta; class Magnoliopsida; order Poales; family Poaceae; genus Aegilops; species Aegilops umbellulata. The sequence continues at coordinate 312,870,129 of CP136057.1, read as the reverse complement.
TTGAAATGAACCTTGAAAGATGTCACCTAATTATGTTGAGGACGAACGAGTGTTGGTGCAGCAGACTCGGTGGGCTGCGGAAGCCGATCCTCACGAGCCCCCAGGCCCTAGGGCCTCGGGAGGCTCTGGAGGCGCTGGTGGCTCCTCGCGGACCATCTCCATCTCTGCCAAGGCTGCGGAACGCCTGGCCTCTTGAGCTTCCATGATGCCCCTCAGGAGGCGCTGGTACGTGGCAGCCGCGTTCGGCAAACCGTAAGGCATGCGAACGTAGCAGTGGGGTGGACCTTCGCAGCACCCCACTCGCGAGGGGCAGAGGCGCTCCAGAGTGGCGACTTGATTGAGACCTGGTATGTCGATGCAGACGCGCAGCCCACCATCCTCGCCTGGATGGGGAACCACAGCTGGTAGGCGGCGGCCGCCTCTCATGACTCTTGACTCCTATAGCTCTTGAATGACCTTGCTGACGAACTCCTGAGGGTCTGGCTCCCCTTGCCTTACTCCTTCTTGAGGGAAACGTTCTTCGAAACACGCCTCCACGTGGTGCCCAAGCGCCTCCCTCGTGACCTTAGCCAGGTCGGTGGCCCTCCAGGGGAGAGCCCCCGAGCCCTGCCTGAGGAGGGTGCCGGGCGCGCTTTCCTATGCGATGCAAGGAGGTTCCCCCTGGGCAGGAACGGGCCCTGAGGGACCTGCCTCCTGAGGGATCGGTCCAGACGACATCTTCTTCTTCTTGGGGGTGGTCTCGGAGAGCGTCCTGCTTCGACGATTGGGGTCTTCCAATGATGCGTCCTAAAAAGCTCGTTCCAGGGAACACACCGCGTCTTTCTCTTCACAGGGCACCGTGATGGCTCTGCCACTCCCTGGCATCTTGAGGACGTTGTAGCCGTGGTGAGTCACGGCCATGAACTTGGCCAGTGCCGGGTACCCAAGGATGGTGTTGTACAACAGGCGAATGTGAGCGACATCAAAGTCGATGAGCTCGGTGCGGTAGTTGTCGCGTGCTCTGAAGGTGACAGGGAGGCGGACCTGCCCGATCGGGACCGTGGAGCCGTCAGTGACTCCGGAGAAAGGCTTGGTTGATTGAAGCTGATTGTAAGGCACCTGGAGATTGTTGAATGTTTCCACGGACAGGACGTTGAGCCCTGCCCCGCCATCAATGAGGGTCCTGGTGACCACCATGTTTCTGATGATTGGGGAACAAAGCATCGGGAGGACTCCGGCTGTGGCTGCACACTTGAGCTGATCCGCTGAGCTGAACGTGATGGCGCATGATGACCGCCTGAGAGGACGTGTGGCTTCGAGCTTGGGGAGGACTGCATTCACTTCGCGGGCGAACTGCTTGAAGATGCGCTGAGAGGCTGGGGCTTGAGCTCCGCCCAGGATGCAGGCGATTGCGCGTGGCTCCTGGAAGCCCCCAGCCCCCTCGTCCTGGTGGCGGTCCTCATTTCTTCTTGGATGTGGCGGCAGCGGAGGGAGGCCTGCGTTGCCTTGCGGGCGATCCTCGCGAGGCTGATCCCTCCAGTTTCCCTCGTGAGGCGGGTCTTGCCAACGGTCCTCACGAGGTCGATCGCGCCACCCTTGGCGCGGGCCGCGGTCTTCCCAGCGTCTTGCATTTCTTCCTCCTCCTCGGTCGTAGCCCCGGTCGACACGGTCGGGGCGTCGGCCGATCCTTCCTTCTCGCACGGCTCGGAGCTCTTGGCATTCGTTGGTGTTGTGGGTGTGGAGGTCGTGGTACACACAGTACCGACTGCCCTTGGAAGATTCGGGCTGATCTCTGCCCCGCTTGGTGTCCGGTTCTGCCGCGAGCATGGCAGCCCCCTTGCGCTTCACATCCTTGGCCTTGGATTTCTTCTCTTCTGGGTCTGTGGCAGGCAGCTCGAGGAGGGAGAGGTGCCCTTCCTCAGCCCTGGCGCACTTGGTCGCCAAGTTGAACAGCTCCAAGGAAGTGCACAGGTCTTCATGCATCGCCAGCTCCTCCTTCATCTTGACGTCGCGCACGCCATCGGAGAAGGCTGAGATGATGGCCTCCTCAGACACCCTGGGAATCTTGAGGCGTGCGTTGTTGAAGCGCTGGATGTACTTTTGTAGGGTCTCTCTGGGCTGCTGCTTGATGCGGCGCATGTGGCTCACGGCGGGTGGCCGGTCGCGAGTACCTTGGAAGTTGGCGATGAAACGTGTGCGCATCTCCTCCCAGGAGGAGATCGTGCCTGGGGCCAGGTTCAGGAGCCAAATGCGGGCTCCGTCCTTGAGCGCCATGGGGAACCAGTTCGCCATGACCTTCTCATCTCCGTTGGCAGCTTCTATGCCCAGCTCATAGAGCTGGAGGAACTCCGCAGGGTCGGCCGTGCCGTCGTAGCGAGGAGGCAAGTCTGGCTTGAAATTGCCGGGCCACGCGACGCTGCGCAGCTCGGTGGTGAAGGCGCGGCAGCCTGCCGTGGCCACGGGAGGCCTTGGGTGACGGAGAGCTTGGTCTTGCAGGTCCCCGCGCGCTGCAGCTGGGAGCAGCGCGGGGTCTTGACGTGCGGGAGCAGGAGCGTGGCCGCGACGTGCCGGAGCATGGAGCGCCCAGGCGGCTTCTTGCGGGCGAGGGACTTCTTGGCAGCTCTGTTCTTGCCGCGTTGGTGCCTGGCGCAGCGGGTTCCAGCGAGGGGCCACGCGCCTTGCGACCGGGGCGTCTTCTTGGTGAGGAGGCGGCTGGGGCGCCCCCGGAGCTTCATCGCCCGCGCGGGGCGGGGTGCTGTGCAACGGGACGGGCGGCGCAGGAGAGCCTCCCGTAGCGCGGACGAGCTCGGCGACGCGGTCGAGCCACTCTTCATAGACGTCGTCGACGGGACGGTAGCGCAGGAGCTCGTTTGCCGCGATGAGCGCAGCTCGAGCCTCCAAGGGCGCGCGGAGCGCGCGGGACGAAGAGCCAGCTTGGGTGAGCGACAGAGTAGCGGTGCGGCCGTCTCGCCGCACGGAAGGATGCTGAGACGACGCTTGCTCCTCGTTCCCCGCCGGGCCAGTGGCGGCGTTGATGGCAGGCGACAGGGAATGGCGGGGACACCCGCCGACAGGGGCCGTCTGGGCGACGCGGGAAGCGAGAGCGGCTGGGCGCTCGGTGCGGGCCCGACGAGCGTCAGACATGGGCGCGATGGTCGGAGGAGAACGGAGCGGCAGAAGACGAATTCCGGCGCACCCCTACCTCGCGTGCCAAATGTCGGATTTTGGGTTCCGGCAGACCCTTGAGGTTCGAACTCTGGGGTGCGCGCGGAGATTACACTTCCTACCTACCTGTACCCTTCCGCCTCGCAAGAATCTAAGCTACGAGAAGAACAACACAAGAGACACAGAGTTTATACTAGTTCGGGCCACCGATGTGGTGTAATACCCTACTCCAGTGTGGTGGTGTGGTGGATTGCCTCTTGGGCTGATGAAGAACAATACAAGGAAGAACAGCCTCGCGAGGGTCTGTTCTTGGCCGGGGCGATGAACTGCTAAGAGTAGTTCAGTCGCCCTTCTCTCTGGATCCTAGCTGATTAGGTTTGTCGATCTCTAGATTATTGCCGGGTTGCTAGCTGTCTCTACCCTCGGGGTGGCTAGTCCTATTTATAGGCAAAGGCCCTGGGCCTCTTCCCAAATATTGAGCGGGAAGGGCGCCAACCATTGGCCAGTTTGAAGGGGAACATCTGGTACACTTATCCTGACTAAAGTTGGTCCTCGCCTGCCAAAGGCTCTGGTGGTGACGCCGGCTTGGGCTCCACAGTGACTTCCTCCTTGTCGCGGAGCTGGTCTTGGTCTCGTTGCACCGAAATGGGTGCCTTTGCTTGATCCTCCCGCCTGCGCTTGCTCCCTTTGCACCAAAGAGGAAAGGGAGGACACTGCGTGGGCTGGCGCCCGCCTGGCGCCCTTGGTCGTCATGGCTTGCGTCACGGGCACCTCGTGAGGTACCCTGCCTTGATCTCTCCGCCTCCTCGCGAGCCAACCTGATGAGGCCGCGCCTGAGGAAGCTCCGTGTCGTCCGCCCCACGAGGCTTGGCCCCTCGGGAGGGTCTTAGGTTTGTGTTGATGAAGATGGGTCGTGCTGGGCCCCCTTTGAGCCACGCCGCAGGCCGCAGGCAGGCAAGTCTGGGGACCCCCGTTCCCAGAACGCCGACAGAGGCTTTCCTCTGCGTCCGCCCCCATTTCGGCCTGTGGCTCAAGACTTTCAATGTCAAGCCCAAGGCGGTGCGCGGCAACCAGGCAGAGTGCGGAGGTGCCATGGCGGGCAAGATAGCGGCTCGAGGGCTCCTTTGTGGAGACCCTGAAGGGGTGGCAATCGGGGTGGTTTTACATCACCAAGCCGCGCGATCCCAGATGGGTCGCAGCCCCTGAGTTCCGGTCCGGACCCCCTACGCGGCTCACGTCTTGGAAAGAGACGGGCCTGTCGTGGGGCAATAAAGGAGAGGTAACCGGACTGCAAAAATGCATCCAAACCTTGGTGAACAAACAGCTTAAGCTTGTTAACATAGTCCAGGTTATGCTCGTACGCCAGATCCTCCCGTGTCAGCAACGGGGCTTCAATTTGTGGGAGTTCGACCCAGCGCAGCATCCAACCCTGAGCAGGCTCTTCGACACAACGTACGAAGATGCCTAGAAGGTGCTATTCAAAGGTGCCGAGGCTCCCACATCCGCTTCCGAGGGCCGCGGTTTCAGCACGCAGCTTCCCGCTAGTGCGGTAAGCTATTTTTACCTTTTACAGGATGTTGGTTTTCCATAGTTTGATTCTATGCGGGATCTAAACTCCCTTTCCTTTGACAGGATTGGCTGGCGAAGTCCGGACAGATCGACTGTCCGGCCCCTTTGCCCGAAGACCCAGCCGACGCTCGCTTAGCGAAGCTGCTGGCTCCGGCACCTTATGTGGTGCTGGAAAAAAAGGCCAAGAAGAGGGCCATGGGGACTCGAAAGAGTTCCCGGCGCCAGGAGGTGTCGAATTCTTCATCCGACGAATCCGAGACGCACTCCTCCCGTGAAAACGAGGAGGAGGAAGAAGAAACCTCTCCCCCTCCAGCGGGGGAGGAAAGAAGAGGAAGGCCGCCCCAATAGGGGAGGCCGAAGGGTCCAAGAAGGGGAAGACCCTCCCTCCGGACAACTCCACCGACGCGGACGAGGGCGAAGAGGAGTGGCCGCACAGGGCCAGGCGCCCGGCGGCATCGTAAGTATTCGGACACTAGAGTAACTCATAGCATTCCTTTGTTGCACAACTTTTCCTTATGTCGAATATGATTATGCAGTCCGCCCAAGGCCGGGCTCGACGAGTCGTCGAGCGGCTCCCTGGATTCGTCGGACGTGAATTCAGTTCCGCCCGCTGCCTCCCCCCGCACTGCGGACGATGCCGAAGTGGCGTCGCGACAAGCTCCGGGCCAAGAGGAGGTGGTCCTAGAGGAGCCGTGAGGCGACCTCCCGGACTCCCGGAGTAAAGGGGACAAGACCCCCCAGGGCTCCAAGTCCGGCTTTGAGCCGAACACCATGCTGGAATCTTCAACGGTTCCGGACTGCGGTAGGCGAACTCCTTCCAAGAGGAGCAAGCCGTCTGAGCCGGCGGCCCCTGCCCAACCGGAGGTGCCGGACAATTTGCTGGAGGTGCTTAACAGCGCCTCCATCGATGAGGAGCATCATACTATTATGAGTACGGTGATCCAAAAGGTTCAGTCCGCCAAGAGCGGACTGGCTGAAGCTTGTGCCAGCCTTCTAACAGGCTTCAAGGTAAGTACAAAAAATATGTAAAAGTATTACCGCATAAACAGTAGCCCCTGATGCTCTGTTTGACGTTCGGAAAGAAAAGCCGAATAGAGGATCTAATAAATTTCGCAGGAGTCTAAAAAAATGAGTCAATATGCGTATGCAGGCTTCGCTGCTTGCGACCGCCGCACTCACTGCGGAGGTAGGCACCCTGAAGCAGGGTCTCGAGCGGTCGGAGCAAGAGCTCGGCCTTGCCAAGTGGCAGGTCGAGGAGAAAGAAGGTAAGAGATACCTTATAGAAAATATATAAAAAAGATGCAATTGCCAAAATGACAGGATTGTGCTGCTTATTGCAGGGGTCACAACTGAGGTGGCTACCCTCAAGCAGGCGCTGTCAGAGGCCGAGAAGAGAGCGGCCTTGAAGCGCATTGAGCGAGAGAAATTTGAGGCGCAGTTCGGCGAGGAGCGGCAAGAGCTTCAGGCTCCCATGAAAAAACATGAGAGTTTGGAGCTTGACTCGAAGACCCAAGCGTCCGAGCTCGCGGCGGCCATCGAAGCTGCCAAGTCTGCCAAGGCCGAATCCCAGAAGGCCCTCCAGGAGTTGGATGCGGTGAAAAATATAGTGGCGGGAAGGCATTCTTTATGCAAAGCAGACATATAAAAGTAAGCTACTTGTTACTTACCCGAATCCGGAGCTCTCCAGGGGCATTCGCAGATCTTCCCCGTAGTGTGTGCATCCGTCCGGGTTTTCCAGTTCCGTCCGTTGTCCGTTCTGAGCCCAGACACAGCTTGCACGCGCCCGCGGCATGTCCGAAATATTATTTTATAAGTGGCCGGTGAATGTTCTCGGAATGGGATGAGGGTTGATGTGTGGTCTTGTTATAGTGTAGATAGACCGCCTGTTAGGTTTTATCGCATTCGGAGTTCGTCTGATAGCCCAACCGTTAAACTATAGCAGCAGTATAGCCGGTCTAACGTCAGACGTTTTCGGTCTCCGGAAACAGATGCCTTGCCCTCCCTCTCTCTTCTCCCCCTCGCAGTCTCGCCACAGCCCACCTAGCCCATCCTCCTTCCCCTCTTCGCTTCCGGAGTTGTCCGATGCGACCGCACGGTTCGAAACCCTCTCTACACAGCGCATCGACCCCTTACTCTTCTAAGCCCACCTAGTTGTTTTCATGTTCGGAGCCATCCGATCGGGATCAAAGGGCTCCTAACAGCCCCAATCACCCCCATCCTACTATATATGGACACCCAACTCCTCCTTTTTTCGGAAACCCTAACACCTAGCCCTTCTTCCCCACTACCCCGCCGCCACTTGGCGATCAGCCACCGACCGCGTCGCCACCTGAGCCGCCAACCACGCGCCCCTGTCTCCCACCTCGCGCAGGGCCCGCGGAATCCGTAATCGGGGCCCTGGAAGCCCATCTGTGCCCGGACCGCGTCGCCGCCCGCTCCTCCGGTCGCTCGACCCCTCGACCCGAGCGTCTCCTCCTCACCTCGTCTCCCTCGCGCCGGCTGACCACCGGAGACGTCGCCGCCGGCCAGCACAGCAGCAGCACCAGGCCGACCCCGTGCCCTCTCCCTCGGTGCCCCTGCCCTCCGTCTCTCCCTTCTGCTCCCTCCTCTCACATCTCTCTCTCTGAACCAGGGTGCCGCCATTGCCATGGATGCCGTTTGCCACCTCCAGCTCGGAGATCCGGTGCGCCCAAGCCTCAGAGGCGACCGGATCCGGCCCGGATCGACCTCCCCAAGCCTCGCCTCGGTCCTCCTTGACTTCCGCCTCCCGGATCCGCGTCGCCGGAGTCCCGCGCCTCTGCAACTCCTGCTGCCGCCTGCTTCCTCTCGTCAGAGACGAGCGAACGCTGCCGCCCCGCCTGCGTTGACCCGCTCCAGCACCAGCGTGGACCAGCTCCAGCCGGCCCGACTCCCTCCACAGATCCAGCCGGCCCCTCTTGGGCCTCCTCCACCGACCTGGGCCAAGGCCCGATGTGAGCAGCCCCTTCCAGGCCCTCTCCTGTACACTATTGGGCCAACTAGATACGACCCGATGTGTTTTTTTTCCCGTCTGGCGAATTTCTCTATTTATCCAGTAATTTACCGTTTTACAGGACACACCCTCATCTTCATGCATATAATAACTCATGAACCGTGCATCATATTAAAATAATTTATATATGTAAAATGCTCAGAAATTTGTGTAGTTTAATAATATCCAACTTTCATCCATGTTAAAATGTTTAAACTTGCTGTTTGATTAACTTTATATAAATGCCATGTTAAAATGATTTAAATTCATAACTATTTAACCGTAGCTCGGAATTTAATAATTTATATATGTAAATGGGGTAGGAAAATGCCTAGTTTAACATGGTGCACTTTATTTTCCTGTTTTACAACATTAAAATATGCTTTAGGATAGAACAGTAGCAAATTCAAGATATGCATATGAGGATTTTCCGGAATTGTTGTTTGTTGTTCCGGCCTCATTTAAACTTGCCTAAATAGTTAGCTTACTTAAGTTTCACCTCTTGCCATGTTTAACAACATTTAATATTGTTGGGTACATAAACGGGAGAGAACTAAATAATTTATGTGGTGTTTCGTCAATATGCAACTCGTTGCATATTGAGCTCCACTTAATTTGTAGCGTTGTTTGATGCACTTTGCCATGCCATGCATATTTAACCGGACATGCATCATACATGATTGTGCATCATGCCATGTTTATGTGATGGTTGTTTACTATGTTGTTTGTTTGTTTCCGGGTTGCTTCTCTCGTTAGCTTCGGTTTTCGTTCCGGAGTTGTGAGGATTCGTTCGACTACATCCATTTGTCTTCTTCATGGACTCGTTCTTCTTCCTTGCGGGATTTCAGGCAAGATGACCATACCCTCGAAATCACTTCTATCTTTGCTTGCTAGTTGCTCGCTCTTTTGCTATGCCTTTGCTGCGATACCTACCACTTGCTTATCATGCCTCCCATATTGTTAAACCAAGCCTGTAACCCACCTTGTCCTAGCAAACCGTTGTTTGGCTATGTTACCGCTTTGCTCAGCCCCTCTTATAGCGTTGATAGTTGCAGGTGAAGATGAAGTTTGTTCCTTGTTGGAACATGGAGATGTTGTTCCTTGTTGGAACATGTTTGCTTGTTGGGATATCACAATATATCTTATTTAATTAATGCATCTATATACTTGGTAAAGGGTGGAAGGCTCGGCCTTATGCCTGGTGTTTTGTTCCACTCTTGCCGCCCTAGTTTTCCGTCATATCGGTATTATGTTCCAGGATTTTTGCGTCCCTAACGCGGTCGGGTGATTTATGGGACCCCCTTGACAGTTCGCTTTGAATAAGACTTTTCCAGCGAAGCCCAACATTGGTTTTACCATTTGCCTCACCACCACCTACTTTTCCCTTGGGAGTAATTAACCCAAGGGTCATCTTTATTTAGCCCCCCCCCCCGGGCCAATGCTTGTCTAAGTGTTGGTCCAAACTAGAGCACCGTGCGGGACCGTCCCTTGGCAACTTGGGTTATGTTGGTACCTGTACGCTTCGCTTATCCGGTGTTGCCCTGAGAACGAGATATGTGCAGCTCCTATCAGGATGTCGGCGCATCGGGCGGTTTTGCTGGACTTGTTTTATTACTGTCGAAATGTCTTGTAGCCGGGATTCCGAGACTGATCGGGTCTTCCCGGGGAGAAGGAATATCCTTCGTTGATCGCGAGAGCTTATCATGGGCTAAGTTGGGACACCCCTGCAGGGTTTTGAACTTTCGAAAGCCGTGCCCGCGGTTATGTGGCAGATGGGAATTTGTTAATGTCCGGTTGTAGAAAACCCGAAGTTGAACTTAATTAAAATACACCAACCGCGTGTGTAACCGTGATGGTCTCTTCTCGGCGGGGTCCCGGAAGTGAACACGGTTGTTGGAGTTATGATTCACGTAAGTAGTTCAGGATCACTTATTGATCATAGTTGTTCGACCGTGCTTTGCCTTCTCTTCTCGCTCTCATTTGCGTATATTAGCCACCATATATTCTAGTCGCTTGCTGCAGCTCCACCTCACTGCCCTGTCCTACCGATAAGCTTAAATAGTCTTTATCTCGCGGGTGTGAGATTGCTGAGTCCTCGTGACTCACCAGATACTTCCAAAACCAGTTTGCAGGTGCCGACGAGACCGTGCAGGTGACGCACCTGAGCTCAAGGAGGAGTTCGATGAAGATCTTGTCCTTTATGTTGTTTCGTTCTAGTCGATCAGTAGTGGAGCCCAGTTGGGGTCGATCGACCTTTGTCGCTTTTGGGGTTTCTTCTTTTATTTTGGCTCCGTAGTTGGGCCCTGATTGTAACTGTATGATGTAATGTTTTATTCATGTATTTGTGTGAAGTGGCGATTGTAAGCCAACTATGTATCTCTTTCCCTTATGTATTACATGGGTTGTGTGAAGATTACCTCACTTGCGACATTGCTTTCAATGCGGTTATGCCTCTAAGTCGTACTTCGACACATGGGAGATATAGCCGCATCGAGGGCGTTTCAAGTTGGTATCAGAGCCTTCCCCGACCTTAGGAGCCCCCACTGATTGATCGTTTTTAGTGGCCGAGTTGTGTCTAGAAAAAATGTTTTGAGTCATTTAGGAATTATATATCGGAGAGTTTAGGAATTCTTTCTACTTCCCAGTCTCCTCATCGCTCTGGTAAGATATCCTGACGTAGAGTTTTGACTCTTCTCTTCTCAAATTTCACTAAAAAAATTTTTAGGATCACGCGGGTATCTTAGAATCGTTCCGATGGTTTTGTGATGACAACATTGTCTTGGTTGCCTCCCGTCAGCAGGGGTTTTAGTGGAGGTGTCCCGGGGAGTTGAGCTCCGAGGTGTTGTCGTCATAATTTTATCGTTGCAGTTCTGGAATACCTGAGTTTAGCCCGCCGACATCGAAAATCTCTTTTGTACAGTTGTTGGTGAGATAACCCTGATAGCCCAGTACTGAGGCGAGTGCGGGAGTATTGCCATAACTCGTATAACGGATGTTTTTCGAAGGTTGAGGTAGACGATTTCCGAAGGTTTCTTGGTTATTTGTTGAAGGATGGATACAGCTGGATCTAGGTATTGTTAGTTTGGGTGATATATTTTGTGTCCCCTGTATCCCCAACACCTGATTGCATAACCAGAAAGTTTCGGGAGTTCATAAGTGGGAATTCAAGTATCTCTTAGGATATCTTTCCAACAGACACATGATACGATATGGGATCTATCATATGTTTGTTTCCGGCTTATTCTGCAAGCCAAATCCTTTGTTTTGTTTTATTTGCGGTATTCGAGTTGCTTCGATGTCAAGTGTTGATCCATACCTTCCCTATACGGTGTTCTCATATTGCTATGTGGATACTAATCCTTCTTTATCATCGAGATTGTCATGTCAATTCTTTTCCAACCTGTGTGTCCCTCTTCAAAGTAAATCCGATCATTTCAACATTCGCAAGACCAATTCTTGGTTTTCTCAACGGTGTTTGTTTCATTCGACCAAAGTTGCCTTTGTTTTCCCGCCCTCCCACCCTTATTTCTTCAAGGACGCAGATTTCTTGATCAAGTATCCATCTTATTGATGTGAAGTCTCTTCATTCTTTTCTTTCAATGTTCTTATCCGGTGATTTCCCATGAAGATAATAACGGAGCCTTAACTTCATCATTATTCGTTTTCTTTGCTTCTCCGGTGGATTCAATTCAAGCTTTCGGTGTTGATCACATTCCTTTTCTCATTTCAAGTTCTTTCTTATGTCGGTGTATTTCTTAATCATTCACTTCTCGCTATTCAATTTGTTCTGAAGTGTTGAAGATATCTCTGAAGATTCGTGTTTCCACTCCGCATCAATTCTAACTATTTCGAGGTTGTTACCTCATTCAAGCCATTTAATTCTACCAGTGCAATCTTTATTTCAAGCAATCCTTCAACGGTGTTTCTTTTGAGTGGGCCCTAACCCACAGGTCTTTTCCCAGGATCTTACCTGACTCTTCTAATTTTCCCGAAGTTATTATCAAATTCTTTTCCAATTTTGACGTAAGAATGAATTATCACCAGTCATATGTTTTTCTCCAAGATCTTTCAATTCTTTCATCGTTGGTTCAACCTTTCTAATTTTCATTCCGGAGTGTCTCAACAATTCATGATGGTGTTTCTCGTCGTCATTCTCAACATTTGAAGACCGAAGAAGAGTTTCTCTTAAATCTTGCCCCATTCTCTTCAAGATTCATTGTTATAGCTTGTTGCCATCCTCTCATAATTGTTTTCGATTGTGAGAATAATTTTCACCCATCCGGAGCAATTCAGGAGTCTTTTCAGTTTAATTCTCCGGAGCCATCATCTCAATATTATTCATTCTCAGCCTTCATCTCTCGTTCTCCAAAGCATACCGGTGCATCATTCAAGTTTTCTCTAATCAGTTCATGATCTCTTCGTTTCACTTGTATCTAAATTCTATCAAGTATCTTTATTCGTTCTCTAATTCTTCCCGGTGAATGGTGTCTTTGCGACTTTCATTTTCAATTCTGACGGTGGTTCGTTCAAGATTTCACTTCCTGGGTTATCATATCAATTCATTCGTTGTTTCCAAATCCTACCGGTGGTTCGTTGAAGACCTTCCCAAGTTTGCGCTATCTCTCTCTTAATCCTTCTACGAGAATAAGTGGTATGCCAAGTCAATTGTTTGTCATCAAGTTAAATTGGTGAAGGATACGCATAACATAATTCTTGTTCTTGTTTCTTCCAAGTGATTAATTCCTTCTTTCGGAGTTTGTTCAGGATGAATAAATTCTCAGTTTCAATTGTTTCATCTTTTCCTTTCCCGGAGTTCCAAGATCTCATCATTTCAAAGCTTCATCTATCACTGCAAGAATTCACCTTGTGTTTTCAACTTCTCTTTATTTTATTTTTATCATCCTTTCATTACCGGAGTTCTTCATGGAGGCTCTACATGGTGGTTCGTTAAGGATTCTTTTCATTCTTCATTTGTTCTTCAAGATTTTTTCTCGAAGTTATGATCCGTCAAGCTTTACTCTAAAATAGACATGGTGCTCAACACATGTTTTGTTTTTAGGAGTTCAAGTACTCTTCATCTTGCATTCCGAAGTGCAATTCGTTCTACCGTATCATTCGAGGTGGTATTATGTCATTCTTGATAATTTGAGTTCATGTCTCAGGTTGTTAAGAATGAGGTATTTTAAATCCATCAATCTCTTCATTGGAGTTTTCTTGGGTTTAGATTTCACCTAAAGCTTTTCCTAAGGATTGTTGCTATTTATGGTGCTTATAAATAACCCAAGTTCTTCATTTATCCTACCGGTAATATAAGTTTCTCGTCTCCTTGTTGATATCAATCCAATCTATTGTTTCCGTTAGTGGCAGAATTTCACCTCATAATTTTGAGATGTTTCCATAAGCCCGCTACAAGCTTATTCGTTTCGTTGTTGGTTTTCCAACAACTCCGTTCGACCCTTCTCCTAAAGATGCCTTTTCAAGCTCAATTGTGGCAAAAGTTGGCATTTTCTTCTTCATCCTTTATTTCAATTATCTATCTTCTATTTCTTCCTTCCGGAGGCATTGTGATGTTGTTCTCTTCAACCCATCTTCTTGTTTTGTCAGGATCGTGTTCTTTTCGTGCTTATCCATTTAGCCGGAGTAGTGTCTGAAATCTTTCTTACCCCTTGTGCCATTCTTTCAATAGTTCCGGAAGCAGAGTGTTGTTGATTTCAGCAAGTATCCTCTCATCTTGTCAAGATCATGATCAAATCCCTTCCATCTTCAGTCGGAGTGCTGCCCAAATCATGTCATTCTTATTCCTTCTCTATCTTGTTTAACCGGAGTGGTTTCAATATCTACCTTGTCACTTAACCTCATGGTTCTTGTCGTATCCCATGTTCCTCTTATATAACGGAGTGTTTTCAAGTTCGTTCAACTTCGTTGTTTTCGTTTGTAACGCCCTCGATGCGGCTATATCTCCCACGTGTCGAGGCACGACTTAGAGGCATAACTGCATTGAAAGCAATGTCGCAAGTGAGGTAATCTTCGCACAATCCAGGTAATAAATAAGGGAAAAGATACATAGTTGGCTTACAATCGCCACTTCACACAAGTACATAAATAACATCCATCATACAGATTACACTCAAGGTCCGACTACGGCACCAAAATGAAAGAAGACTACCCCAAATGCTAAACAGATCCCCGGATCACCCAACTGGGCTCCACTACTGATCATCTGGAAAAGAAACATAGTAACGGCCACGTTCCTCATCGAACTCCCAAGTGAGCTCGGTCGCGTCATCAGCACTGACATCGTTGGTACCTGCAACTGAGGTGATAATATCTGTGAGCCACGGGGACTCAGCAATCTCACACCCGCGAGATCAAGACTATTTAAGCTTAAAGGTGGGAAAGGGGTTTATGAGGTGGAGCTGCAGCAAGCGACTAGCATATGGTGGCTACAGCGCAAAAGAGAGCGAGAAGAGAAGGCAAAGCACGGTCGTGAAACTAGAAGTGATCAAGAAGTGATCCTGAAACGACCTACGTCAGACATAACTCCAACAACCGTGTTCACTTCCCGGACCCCGCCGAGAAGAGACCATCACGGTTACACACGCGGTTGATGTGTTTTAGTTAAGGTCAACTTCGGGTTTTCTACAACCGGACATCAACAAATTCCCATCTGCCTCATAACCGCGGGCACGGCTTTCAAAAGATAATACCCTGCAGGGGTGTCCCAACTTAGCCCATGATAAGCTCTCACGGTCAACGAAGGATATTCCTTCTACCGGGAAGACCCGATCAATCTCGGAATCCCGGACTACAAGACATTTCAACAGCAATAAAACAGGTCCAGCAAAGCCGCCCGATTGTGCCGACAAATCCTGATAGGAGCTGCACATATCTCGGTCTTAGGGCACATCCGGATTGTCCAAACTTCCGATAGGCGAACCCAGAGTTGCCCCTGGTGGCCACCGGCGGCTGACGGTTTGGACCAGCAATCGAAGGAGAACTGGCCCGGGGGTTAAAATAAAGATGACCCTTGAGTTTGCAGAACCCAAGGGAAAAAGGCTAGGTGGCGAATGGTAAAACCAATGTTGGGCCTTGCTGGAAGAGTCTTATTCAAAGCGAACTGTCAAGGGGGTCCCATAAATCACCCAACCATGTAAGGAACGCAAACTCCGGGAAAATAACACCGGTATGACGGAAACTAGGGTGGCAAGAGTGGAACAAAACACCAGACATAAGGCCGAGCCTTCCACCCTTTACCAAGTATATAGATGCATTAATTAAATAAGAGGTATTGTGATATCCCAACAAGTAAACATGTTCCAACAAGGAACAACAAGTCCATGTTCCAACAAGGAACAAACTTCATCTTCACCTGCAACTAGCAACGCTATAAGAGGGGCTGAGCAAAAGCGGTAACATAGCCAAACAACGGTTTGCTAGGACATGGATGGTTAGGGGCTGACATGGCAATATAGGAGGCATGATATGGCAAGTGGTAGGTATCGCAGCATGGGCATAGCAAAAGAGCGAGCAATCTAGCAAGCAAAGATAGAAGTGATTTCGAGGGTATGGTCATCTTGCCTGCAAGGTTCTCAGAGTTGTCGAAAGCTTGGTCCTCGTAAGCGTTCTCAACAGGTTCCTCGTTCACGTACTCGTCTCCCGGCTCTACCCAAGACAAGAGAACAAGCAAAAGAACCAATATCAACCACGATGCAATGCGCAAGCAACATGATGCAAAACATGGCATGATATGCGAGAGGTGATATGCAATGCGTATGCATGCTCCGGAAGGAAAAGGATGAACAGGGCATAATCTTGGCAAACCAAGCATGCCACTGGATAGATGAGGTGATTTCGGTTGAAATCGATATAAAGATCACCGGAATCGGATGCACGGTATGCAAATGGCAAGCAATACAAGAATGACACGAAACTGCCATAAACAGCATGATGCTACTTAGCAAGCAACAAATAATTAAGCTACTGCACCCAAACATGGCAACAAAGCATATGACAGTAATCTACTCAAGATGCACGACAAAAGATGAACACTGAGCTATGGCTAAATCACATCATAACAGGTCCAAACAAGCATGCCAAAAGAGCAAACGATAACAAGTTCACAGACTTAGTGAAAATATCAACAAGCAGAAACTCACATCAGGATGACATGTTCAGAGCAATGAAACAACATGCTAAAGGTTCAGAACATAGCAAAATAAGGCATGGTATGAATCTACTCATAGCACTTGACAAAAGTCCCTTACTTACCATAAGCCAAAAAGGACCATAAAATATGATTACACCCATGACAAATAAGCAAATTTCGTTACAGGTTTCTGACTTAGCAGAAAACTGGACATGGCAGAAAACTGTTAACGACTAGGCATGTTCGTGAGCTCGATGCACTCACTACAGAGCATTGCATGATAAACTAAGCATACATGCATCAACAAGACATGGCATAGTAACTAGACATGGCAATAATAACATCATATCATGCAAGGATCAACTACACCAAGCTTGACAAAATCGAATAACATGTAAACAATCTGCCAGCAACATTTTGAAGCAAAAGTAGAGCTCGATTGACTCAAGCTATGGCACTCCATAATTGCAAACAAAGGCATGGATGGATTAAGAAAATACTCAAGTTCAAAACTCCCTTACTGATTATGCTCAAATTATGCATGGATCTCTCAGAAACAACATGAATACATGGCATGAAAATAACATCAGTCAGGGACTTTGTGAAATCACTAAGTCTCTGGAATCAGCAACATCAAGAGACCTAGTTTGCATGCTTGTTCTAGTCACCACATAGATCACAAAAATACATGGCAAAATCCTTTGGATAGATAACATGGCATATTACAAAACTCATGTAGGACTCAACTTCATAGGAGGTACACATCAATCATGGCAAAAATGACAAAAGTGCATGTTCAGATAAGATCCAGCAATAAACATCAACTAGCCCTCTTCTAACAGCATTTCGGGCATCAAGATTACTTCAAATGAGAATGATGCAATGGAACAAAATTATGTACTCTTCGAGACGAGCAATTCGACATATTATACGTGTGAAACGGAGCTACGGATGCAATGTTATGGCATGCGAAACAGGTGATGATCATAAGAAATCTTGAGGACTTAGAGAAAATCGGGGGGGACGAAAGTCAACCCCTAGGCACGCAGATCGAGGATCACCGGGCGGATCTCGCCGGATCCGCCGGGGAGGTCGCCGGAGGAGGCGGCGGCAGCTCGGAGAAGGGCGCCGGAGGCGGGGACGGCCGGATCCGGTCCGGCCCGACCGGATCGGCGACGTGCGGCGGCGGGCGCGGCGGAGCGGGCGACGGCGGAGCGGGAGCCGGCGGAGCGCGGCGCGGGCCGGGCGGGCGGCGGAGCTGCGCGCGGGGCGCGGGGCGGCGGCAACCGGGCCCCGCGGGCCGGATCTGGGCCGCGCGGGCCCTGGCGGCGGGGCGCGGCGGAGGCGGCGGCGGGCGCCACGTGGCGCGCGGGGATTGGCCCGGGGCGCGCCGGCGGCGGGAGGAGAGAGAGGGGCGCGGAAAACGAGGAAGAAGCTAGGGTTTCGGGGTCTCTCTCTCAGATTTGGACGGGGAGGCATTTTTATAGATAGGAGGAGCTAGGGAGCTCCAAATGGAGAGTGGTTTTCGCCCACGCGATCGTGATCAAACGGCGGAGGACATGGGAGTGACTTAGATGGGTTATTGGGCTGTTTTGAAGGGGTGTTGGGCTACAACACACACGAGGCCTTCACGGTTACCCGGTTAACCGTTGGAGTACCAAACGAAATCCGATTGAGCCGAAACTTGACAGGCGGTCCACTGGTGCTATACCAAGGCCACATGTCAAACCTCGGTCCATTCCGAGAATGTTTAATACCTGCTCAAGAAGAAATGTAAACGGGGACGCCGGGAGACATAGGAGCGCCGGATTGCAAAACGGACAACGGGAAAGATGCTCGGATTTATGAGACGAACACGTATGCAAATGCGATGCGCATGATGACATGATATGAAATGCATGACATGACCAAAATGCAAAACGGAGAGAACCCAACCACGGAGGGAATATCATAGCACATAGCCGAAAATGGCAAGAGTTGGATTACAAATATGGCAAGTTACATCTGGGGCGTTACAACACACCACCACTACGAGAGGATCTCGTCCCGAGATCTAGGACTGAAAGAACTCCGGGTACTCGGAACGTAGGTGGTCTTCACGCTCCCATGTGGCCTCTCGGTCTGAATGATGTGACCATTTCACTTTGACGAATTTGATTGACTTGTTGCGAGTCTTACGCTCAGTTGTCTCAAGAATAGCAACTGGAAGCTCATGATAGGACAAATCTTCTTGAAGATCAATCTCTTCGAAGTTGATGGTGCGCTCAGGCGTCTTGAAACACTTGCGAAGCTGTGACACGTGGAAGACATCGTGCACATTTGCAAAGTTGGAGGGGAGCTCAAGTTGATAGGCTAGATCGCCTCGTTTGCCGATGATCTTGAAAGGGCCGACGTATCTGGGAGCAAGTTTCCCCTTGATACCGAAGCGACGAGTTCCTTTCATTGGAGATATGCGGAGGTAAACATGGTCTCCGATCTCGAATGCCACATCACGATGTTTGCTATCGTAATAGCTCTTCTGGCGCGACTGCGCGGCTTTGAGGTTCTCACGAATCACCTTGCACATAGCCTCAGCTTCTGAGATCAAATCATTGCCGAGCAATTGGCGTTCACCGGTTTCAGACCAGTTGAGGGGAGTACGACACTTTCTGCCATAGAGAATCTCGAATGGGGCTTTGCCCGAGCTGGCTTGAAAACTGTTGTTGTAAGAGAACTCAGCATAAGGAAGACAATCCCCCCACTTCATGCCGAAATAGATAACACAAGCTCTGAGCATATCTTCAAGAATTTGATTAACACGCTCAACTTGTCCACTAGTCTGAGGGTGGAAAGCTGTGCTGAAGCGAATGTTGGTGCCCATGGCCGTCTGAAAAGAATCCCAAAACTTGGAGGTAAAGATGCTGCCACGGTCTGAAGAGATCAATTGCGGAATGTCGTGCAAAGAGACAATTCTGGAGGTGTAGAGCTCTGCCAGCTACGCTGCTGTGATAGACTCTTTGATAGGAAGAAAATGAGCCACTTTGGTGAGCTTGTCGATGACGACGAAGATAGCATCATTTCCACGCTTGGACTTAGGAAAACCAGTCACGAAGTCCATTTCGATATGATCAAACTTCCATTCTGGAATAGCAAGAGGTTGGAGAAGACCAGATGGTCATTGGTGTTCTGCTTTCACCCTTCTGCAGACATCACACTCATTCACGAATTGAGCGATCTCACGCTTCATTCGAGTCCACCAATACGACTGCTTGAGGTCATGGTACATCTTTGTACTTCCAGGATGAATGGACAGAAGAGAATTGTGTGCTTCATTCATAATGACTTTACGAAGATCACCCTTTGGAACCACGATCCGGTCCTCAAAGAAAAGAGTACCTCTGTCATCAACTCGATAGCACTTGTATTTGGGAATGCTCTTTTCAATACCACGTTTCACCTTCTTCACCATGGTATCCAACAATTGCGCCTCACGAATCTGATCTTCCAAAGTAGGAGAAACAATGAGGTTGGCAAGCAAACCTTGAGGAACAACTTGAAGATTCAACTTGCGGAAAGCTTCCCAAAGATCCGGTTGAAAAGGCTTGAGGATTAAGCTGTTGCAATAAGCCTTTCTGCTCAAAGCGTCTGCAACCACATTAGCCTTGCCTGGAGTATATTCAATACTCGGATTATACTCTTGAATCATTTCGACCCGTCGAGTTTGCCTGAGGTTGAGATGAGGCTGAGTGAAGATATACTTGAGACTCTTGTGATCTGTGAAAATGTCCACTTTCCTTCCCAACAGGAGATGTCTCCATGTTATTAGTGCGTGGACAACTGCCGCCAGCTCAAGATCGTGAGTGGGGTAGTTCCTTTCATTGGGCTTCAACTGGCGAGAGGTATAGGCAACAACCTTCTTCTCTTGCATTAAGACAGCACCGAGGCCCTGAAGAGAAGCATCACAGAATACTTCATAAGGCTTGGATTCATCAGAAGGAGTCAAAACTGGAGCAATGACGAGTTTCTCTTTGAGAGTGTTGAAAGCAACGTCACACTCAGGAGACCAGACATATTTCACATGCTTCTGGAGGAGGTTGGAAAGAGGCTTTGCAATCTTGGAGAAATTCTCAACGAATCTTCGGCAATAGCTTGCAAGTCCAAGAAAACTGCGAAGCTGCTTGACATTCTGAGGAGGATTCCAATTCAAAACTGCAGACACCTTCTCTGGATTAACAGCGATGCCCTTGGCAGAGATGATATGACCAAGATAAAGAACTTCATCAAGCCAGAATTCACATTTGGAGAACTTCGCATATAATTGATACTCTCTGAGCTTGTCGAGTACCAATCGCAAATGTTCGGCATGATCCTTCTTATTCTTGGAGAAGACCAAAATATCATCGAGATAGACCAAGACAAATTCGTTGATGTAGGGGTTGAAGATGAAATTCATCAATCGAGTGAAATACGGAGGAGCATTGACGAGGCCGAAAGACATGACAGTGTATTCATAAGAACCAAAGCTTGTTCTGAATGTTGTCTTGGGAATATCTTCTTCACGAATGCGAATCTGATGGTAACCCATACGAAGGTCAAGCTTGGAGAACACCTTAGCACCTTTGAGTTGCTCAAATAGCTCATTGATGTTGGGAAGTGGGTACTTGTTCTTGATAGTCTTCTTGTTCAATGGACGGTAATCGACGCAAAGTCGGTCCGTGCCATCCTTCTTCTTGACAAAAAGAACACCACAACCCCAAGGAGAAGAACTCGGTCTGATCAGACCCAGACGTTCTTGTTTATCGAGTTGAATCTTCAATTCCATGAGTTCATCTGGTCCAAGCTTGTAAGGACGCTTGCAAACGGGTTCCGTGCCAGGCTCAAGATCAATAACGAATTCAACTGGCCGACGGGGAGGCATACCCGGAAGCTCTTCTGGAAAGACATCTTGGTACTCACAAACGACTGGAATCTGAGAGATAGCCTCCATTTCACCCATCTCATTGAGGGAAAACAACCGAATGGTATCATCACGAGAAGCATAGATGATCACATCGTTAGAAGTGTGAGTCAATTTGATTTCCCTGGCAGCACACTCAAGCTGAGCCTTGTGCTTAGAAAGCCAGTCCCTCCCGAGAATAAGATCAATATCAGAATCACCAAGCACCGTTGGAGAAGATAGAAATTTATAGTTGCCCATCTTGATGGAAACATCCGGAGCCATCATCTTGGTGTTCATGAACAAACCCGGAGAGGAACCCGCCATTGGCTTGGGCAGATCGACAGTATGCAAATTGTTCATGGATGCAAAAGGTCTTGAAATGAAAGAATGCGTTGCTCCAGTATCAATAATACTTTTGCAGGAATATCATTAACAGGAAGGTTACCCATGATCACTTCAGAAGAATCCTCTGCTTGAGCTGCGTTCATCATACTTTAATGGCTCGAAAAGCACGAGAGCAAGCTGCAGATCTTCTCTGAGACCACGCCTGAACTGGTAGATCATACTCTTCTCATCAGGGATGTCTTGCCTTGTAAAACGAGAGAGCTTCTGGAACTGAGTGTTGTATTGGTAGACAGACATGGTGCCTTGCTTGAGATTGCGGAATTCCTCACGCTTAAGCTCAACAACACTTTCTGGAATGTGGTGTGCTTTGAAGTCACGGCGGAAATCATCCCAAGTGATCACACGACCTCCTCTAGAATCTTTGTATTGCTGGAACCACTCAGCAGCTTGATCTTTGAGTTGAAAAGAGGCAAACTTGACAAAGTCCTCAGGTCTCACATTGCTGCACTCGAAATGCTTGCTGATGTCCACGAGCCAATCATCAGCGTCAGTGGCCTCGACACAGTAGCTGAAGGTTTTTGGCTGATTAGCAAGGAACTGGTTCAGTGAAGCGAAATGCGACTGATTGTTGCCTTGGCCTTGATTCTCTTGATTAGCTTGACCTTGGTTGCGATCTTGCAAGAGCTGAATCAGAATCTGAGCATTGGCATTAGTGGCAGTCATCAAGGCTTGCCAAGCTTCCGGAGGCGGAGGTGGTGGCGGAGGGTTAGCCTGATTCCCGTCATTGCGTTCCGGATTCTAACGCGTTGGTGGAGCCATCCTGAAGAGGGTGACATCCATTAGCATCTTGACAGAGATATATTGAAGTTGAATCAAAGGAACGAAATTGCAACATATAGTCTTCACAATTAACATTCGAACGAGAATGAACGAATGAATTCCAATGTAAATCATCACACTTCCAAAGCTGAGAAGCCACTTAGAACATGGTAAGAAATAAAATCAACAATGTACGGAAGTGAACAAATACTTGGTAAGGATTACCCAATCACAAACCAAATATCTGCGGAAGAAATACTAAAGCTACAAGAATTCCCACTTATAAACTCCCGAAACTTTCTGGTTATGCAATCAGGTGTTGGGGATACAGGGGAAGCATAATATCTCACCCAAACTAGCAAATCCTACAACCAGCTGTATCCATCCTTCAACACATAACCAATAAATCCTCGGAAATCGTCTACCTCAACCTTCGAAAACACATCCATTATACAAGTCATGGCAATACCCCTGCACTCGCCACAGTACTGGGCTATCAGGGTTATCTCACCAACAACTGTACAAAAGAGATTTTCGATGTCGGTCGTGCTAAACTCAGGTATTCCAAAACCGCAACGATAAGATTATGACGACAACACCTCGGAGCTCAACTCCCCGGGACACTGCCACAACCCCTAAATGTCAGGAGGCAACCAAGACAATGTTGTCATCATAAAACCATCGGAACGATTGCAATATACCCGCGTGATCCTAAAAAAATTTTTAGTGAAATTTGAGAAGAGAAGAGTCAAAACTCTACGTCAGGATGCCTTACCAGAAGGTCGAAGGGACTGGGGAGTAAAAACAATTCCTAAACTCTCCGATATATAATTCCTAAATGACTCAAAACATTTTTCTAGACACAACTCGGCCACTAAAGACGATCAAACAGTGGGGGCTCCTAAGGTCGGGGAAAGGCTCTGATTACCAACTTGTAACGCCCTCGATGCAGCTATATCTCCCACGTGTCGAGGCACGACTTAGAGGCATAACCGCATTGAAAGCAATGTCGCAAGTGAGGTAATCTTCGCACAATCCAGGTAATAAATAAGGGAAAAGATACATAGTTGGCTTACAATCGCCACTTCACACAAGTACATAAATAACATCCATCATACAGATTACACTCAAGGTCCGACTACGGCACCAAAATGAAAGAAGACTACCCCAAATGCTAAACAGTTCCCCGGATCACCCAACTGGGCTCCACTACTGATCATCTGGAAAAGAAACATAGTAACGGCCACGTTCCTCATCGAACTCCCAAGTGAGCTTGGTCGCGTCATCAGCACTGACATCGTTGGTACCTGCAACTGAGGTGATAATATCTGTGAGCCACGGGGACTCAGCAATCTCACACCCGCGAGATCAAGACTATTTAAGCTTAATGGTGGGAAAGGGGTTTATGAGGTGGAGCTGCAGCAAGCGACTAGCATATGGTGGCTACAGCGCAAAAGAGAGCGAGAAGAGAAGGCAAAGCACGGTCGTGAAACTAGAAGTGATCAAGAAGTGATCCTGAAACGACCTACGTCAGACATAACTCCAACAACCGTGTTCACTTCCCGGACCCCGCCGAGAAGAGACCATCACGGTTACACACGCGGTTGATGTGTTTTAGTTAAGGTCAACTTCGGGTTTTCTACAACCGGACATCAACAAATTCCCATCTGCCTCATAACCGCGGGCACGGCTTTCGAAAGATAATACCCTGCAGGGGTGTCCCAACTTAGCCCATGATAAGCTCTCACGGTCAACGAAGGATATTCCTTCTACCGGGAAGACCCGATCAATCTCGGAATCCCGGACTACAAGACATTTCAACAGCAATAAAACAGGTCCAGCAAAGCCGCCCGATTGTGCCGACAAATCCTGATAGGAGCTGCACATATCTCGGTCTCAGGGCACATCCGGATTGTCCAAACTTCCGATAGGCGAACCCAGAGTTGCCCCTGGTGGCCACCGGCGGCTGACGGTTTGGACCAGCAATCGAAGGAGAACTGGCCCGGGGGTTAAAATAAAGATGACCCTTGAGTCTGCAGAACCCAAGGGAAAAAGGCTAGGTGGCGAATGGTAAAACCAATGTTGGGCCTTGCTGGAAGAGTCTTATTCAAAGCGAACTGTCAAGGGGGTCCCATAAATCACCCAACCGTGTAAGGAACGCAAACTCCGGGAACATAACACCGGTATGACGGAAACTAGGGTGGCAAGAGTGGAACAAAACACCAGACATAAGGCCGAGCCTTCCACCCTTTACCAAGTATATAGATGCATTAATTAAATAAGAGGTATTGTGATATCCCAACAAGTAAACATGTTCCAACAAGGAACAACAAGTCCATGTTCCAACAAGGAACAAACTTCATCTTCACCAGAGCAAGAACTCGAATCAACCAGACATGCAGCAGTAGGGTTTTACGCATCCGTGCGGCCCGAAGCTGGGTAAAATCGTTGTGTGTGTGTCACCTCGATCTGCTCTTTGTGCAACCTCCGCCCCCCGCCGAACCGACTAGGGGCTCCGTCCCCATAGGTGCTCGTGGAGGCCGATATCCCCCGACATCTTTGGCGCGCCAGGTAGGGGGTGCGTCAAGGTTGTGCGAACCAGATTTGGCGACCACAGGTAAGCTCAGGTATGGCCAGGTACCTTTCCGCTCCAACCCGCAGAGCGGAGGCATTCCTCCTCACGGACTCGTGCACGGCCCTCCTCGAGTACCCACTCATGCAGAGCCCGGGCAAGAGCAGCTGCTCCTTGAGGAGGACCGCCTTCTCGCCTCCAGCAAACTCTGCGCCGCTCCCGTAACCGCAGAAGTTAGCGCCGGAAGTTGCGGGAAAGGCGACCTCGTTCTTCGGCGAGCCCAGGCCGCCAAGATCCAAACGAGTCGGCGCCGACCGTGGGAGGAACCTTGCCAGCGCGGACGTCGGAACCCGTTCCGTCGGCCACCCTCTCTGTCCAAGTCTTGCAGCAGTTGCATGTAATCCTTGGTACAGAGACGGGCGCAGATCCCAAGCATAGCTTATGTGCCCCGCACATCTTGTCGATTTCGCGCCTCTCCGCTTGGCGCATGCATTATTTGACACGATTGTGCAGCACTCGACTCCGGCAAGCGATGGCAGGTCGTGAAGCCCCGAGCCCTCGTTATTCCCTTACCTCGAGAAGGGGGGATGACGAGATAGGCTGGGCGTCGCCCGAGGAAGCTGCGCCTTGCCGGACTGCAAACAGCAGAAAAGCTAAGTTGCCAAAGTTTGAGCAATTAAGCTCCTTTTTATCTTTAAGTTATCTTCCTCGAACGGCCGATCTTCGTATGGGAAACCTGTGCGCGGAGGGGCCGGCTCGTGGCTGGTTGCGCCATTATTTCGTTTCGAGTCCGCTCAACAACTTAAGTGTGCTACATCCCGAGTGGCGTCCTTACTTTGTTTCGAGCTTGCTCGGCAGCTTGAGTGTGCCGCGACTGCAGTCACCACGCTTACCTCGCCCTGAGCCTGCTCAACATTCTAAGTGAGTTGCGCCAGCCGCGGCAAGGTTTCTTGCCGGTGGAGGCACCGCCAGCGGGTTGCTGATGTCCCGCACTCGGCACCCGTGGCAAGGCGGAGGCTTACGCCGACAAGTTCCCGGGAGCGTAGGGCGCGAACATACGAAGCACAAAGTCGAACGAGGGAGATAACAGCGCAATGAACTGACTAAGATGAAAGTTATATTCCAAAATGACTTGCCGCTGCTCTAATCAGCTGTTTCTATGACATGCTCAGCAGCGACAAGGGAAGAAAAGAAAGAGGTGGGCGGCCTAATCCGCGCGGTCACCCTCGACCCTCCTGATCCCGGCCACCCTTTCCACAATGGGGGTGACGAGGGACCTGATCTCCGTCAGGTCGGCGTCTTCCGGCAGGTGCCTGAGGACGTTGGTAAGCCTGATGGTGGGGTTGCGGAAGACGATCTTCACCAGCACCCTTTCGAGGGCCCCGGAGACGGCTTCCCGCATCTCCTCAGCCAGCTGCTCTAGGATCGTTTCCCGGAGATGCTGGAGCACCCCCACCAAGCCCTTGAAGAAGGAAGTGAGCTTGACGCTCGGCGGGACGTCCTCGCCGGAGGGGTACTCGTGGCCCTCCATCCCCAGCAGCTTCAGCTCCTTGTCGATGGTGGTGGTGATGTCGACGAGGCCTTCGGTCCACCGCTCCACCGTCTCCTGGAAGGCGTTCTGGGTAATGGTGGCGCGCTTCAATAGCTCCTCGTTGCCAGCAACCTCCTTCCGCAAGGTCGCTTCCTGCCCCTTGGCGCTCTCCAGCGCCTTGGACAGGGTGTCCAGCTTCAGCTCGAGGACAGCCTTGGAATCCTTGGCGGCGTCGAGCTCCTGGATCTTCTCGGCGAAGCGGCCCTGCAGCTCGCCAAGGGTGTGAGCGCCCTTCTCGCGCTCTTGTTTGAGCGCGGCAAGCTCCTCGCCGCTCGCCTTGAGGTTGCTGACGAGCTGCGCCACCCTCGTCTCCAACTCCCCCTTGGCGACCTCGGCGGCCGCGGCAGCGTCCTGCGCTCTCTGCAGGGTCCTGCCAAGCGACTGCTCGCGCGCGGCAACCTCCTCCTCGTGGCTGGCGAGGCTGGCCTTCTGCTGCACCAGTTCGCTTTCCGCGCGGATAGCCCCGCAGCGGCAAGCCTCTGCTGCTCTTCGGCCTCCGCCTTCTCGAGGAGAAAGGCCGTCCGCGCCTCGTCGAGCAGCCTCCGCTCCTCCGCCAAAGACCGGAGGGCCTCCTGGTTGAGCTCCCGGAGCTCCTCGGCACGCTTCTCCATGTCCGCGCCGGCCCTCGCGACGAGCGCCTCTTGGCGCTCCATCTTAGCCTGCCGGGCGCGGTAGAGCGACACAAGCTTCCGGAGCAACCGCTCCTTCTCGGGCTCGCCGCTGCTGGTGCTTGGCGCGTCGACTACTGTCAGCCCGACGGAGGCGAGCACTTCTCCGTCCAAGGCCTCCCCCTCGACCGGCGCCCTGGAGCTAGGCTCCCAGGGGAGCCTGATGAAGACGCCATCGCCGGCCTTCAGGTAGGCACCCGCCGGGGGCTCCTCGAGGCCCGACGCGGCGGCAGCAGCGGGATCGCCGGACGGCGGAGTGCTTGACGCCCCTGCCTCCCCGGGGTCGTCGGCACGGTCGCCGATCCCCTCGCCGTCTGTCCCCGCGGCGGCCTTGGCGGCTTCGGCCTCCCCGCCGCCTGCGGGGTCATCAGTGCCGTCCGCCTCGATGACGACGACGTCGTCCGCGTCACCGCGCGCGCCCTCCCCGACGACGACCTCGGTCTCCATCGGGTCCGCGGTGGGCGGGTCTGATGGCCGGAAGAGGGGAGAAGAGTCAACCGAGCAGCCGACGAAAAGGCTCATAAGGAAAAATTACCAGGGACAGATTTCCGCGCAGGGGGGCTTACCGGTGGCAGGGTCGTGGCCGCGGCCTCCGCTGCCGGGGGATCGCTGGCCGCGTCCCTCGCCGGAGATCCCTCCCTTGCCGGAGAGGTCTTCCTTGCTGGGGGCTCCTCCCTTGCCGGGGAGGTCTCCCCTGCCGGGGGCTCCTCCCTTGCCGGAGATTTCTTCCTAGGCGGGGTGGTCGACGTAGACGGCGCGGCAGGAGTGCCCCCAGGGGTCGCCTGCTGGGGCTGCTCTGCTCCTACCCAACGACAACAACAACAGCCACATGTCAACCACAAATGGAAGGGGAGCTCACGCGCGCGCCAAACGGCAAGAACTAGCCGTGCACTCACCCTGGAGGCTGCGCTGTGAGCTGCCCTGGGGACCCGCTGCCAAGTCCGGCAAGGTCGCCTCCGGCACCTCCCCAGTTGCCGGGGGAGATTCGCCCTCAAGGACGACCAGCGGGACCTTGGCCCTCTTCGCCCTCCTCTGGGCCAGGCTCCTGAAAAGGAACGGTTTCGGGGGAGGATGAGTGGGCTGCGAAACAAGACGAAGCAACAGAAATCAAGAAGATACAAGCTCTACCAGGAACTTACTCTTCATCCTCCTCTTCGTCGTCGGAGCTAAGCGCGGAATAGTCAAAAACCGGCTTGCTCCAGGCGCGAGGAGACAGGGGAGTGGGTTCCCGGGACCGCTTGGCGGGGACGGTGGACGGCCCCGCCCCCGTTGCCGCCGCGGTACGGGGAGCGGCAGGAGCAGAAGCCGCGGCCCGTGAGGACCCCGCTCCCGCTGCTTTGGAGGCGTGTGTCACGCGGGGCTGCGGTTGCTGGTCGGCCTGCCGCACCACCTCTCCGGCCCTGCGGAGACGCCTCCTCGGCTGGGCAGGGGGCTCCGCCTGCGACGAGCTGCCCGGGAGCTGCGAGGAGGACGCGTCAACCTCCGGCAAGCCGCTCGCGTCCTGAGCGGGCTCGCCCGCGCCGCCGTGCCCGGCTGGTTCCTCCGCGCCGGCGAGCTCCATTTGGTCGGCGAGGCTCTCCGCCTCCGCCGCGTCTACTTCGGCCAGGGTGAAGCCAGACTCGCCCGCGGCCGCGGCGGCCGCCGCCTCCTCCATCCTGGAGGCGATGTAGGCCAGCTCCTCGGGGGTGGTGTCCCGCATGAGGCCCCTCTTCTCGTCGGGGTCGACCGGCACCTCCTCCAAGTTGTCGAAGTAGGCCTGCACGACGTCGTCCGCTGGCTCCTGCCAGGTCGCGTCGATCCCGTGCGATTTGCACAGCGGCATCATCGCGAGGATGCGGCTGAGCGCCGAATTGTTGCACAGGGGGACGACGCCCGGCGGCAACCTGAACCATTCTAGGTGCTCGGAGTCGTACTTGAACAGCTCCTTCAACACTCCGACGAGCTCCAGAACGGTGAAGTTGTAGTTAAGGCCCGGGCGCAGCCTCATGATGTCCGCCGCGTTTTGGAATTCCCAAGCCGGCTTATCCCTCTCCTGCAGGAGGGCGATACGCCGGCGAAGGAAATCCGCGCCGACGGCGCCGATGGTGAGCCCGACAAACCTAAGGCGCAGGATTCGGGTGGCGGCAATCTTCAGCTTGGCGTCTTCCGGGGCTAGGTCGCTCCACTCACGGCCGCGGACCACTGGAGTTCGCCGCACGGCGGTGAACGGCGGTGGATTCTCCTCGACGATCAGGCACCACTCGGCCCTCCACTCCTCCCATCTGCCACGGAGTTCCCTCTCCAAGTAGACCTCTTTCTTGCTGGTCCTGGAGACCCAGGCGACTCCGCCGGACAGCGGCTCTCCTTTCTCCACCCGGGGAGTAAAGAAGTGGCGGAAGAGGGCTACGTTGGGGCGGACTCCGACAAAGTTCTCGCAAAGGTGTGCGAAAACCGCCATTGTCAGAACGGCGTTGGGGGTGAAGTCAAGGAGGTGGAGGTTGTAGGTGTGCATGATGTCGCAGAAGAACTCGGAAAAAGGCGGGCAGAGCCCGCAATAGAAGAACACGGCGAAGAAAGGGTACCCGGTCGGGTACAACTTCTGGGCGATGGCGGGAAGAACTCGCGTGCCCGGATGAGCTCGCGTCGTCGTCGACCAGAAGAGGCGGTACCCGTTCTTCAGCCTCAGCGCATCGAGCTGAGGGGGGAACGTCGCCGTCTCCTTCCGAAGCGCTTCCAGCCGCAGCGCCTCGGCCGACTTCACGGCCTTCCCCTTCGCCTTGTCTCTCTTCGGGGCCATGGCAGAAATGGGGAGGGGGAGTTGTCGGTGTTGGCGGCGCCGGGGGCTGCGAGGGCGAATCGCTGCTTTCTCTAGTAAGGAGGAAGTGGCGGAGATTTTCGAGGAACAGCAACCGGCGGAATGGCGAACTGCCCCTGTTCCCCTCCGCTTATAAAGGGGGGAAGGAGTGGGGGCGGACGTTCCGCCTTTCCAGATAAAGGAATCGTGCCCGACGTGATGCATGTCTGCGGGCCTCAAGCCCCGCGCGCGCCACCCACGTCACGCACGTCTCGCACGCCTCGCCGCCCCCCCCCCACGACGCCGCGATAAGCGCGCGCCACTTGGGGAGGGCGCGACGGACGCGGACTTAAGGAGCAGCGCAACCCAGGCCACGCGTGCCCGTGCACTGTTAGGGCCTGGCCCAACAACGCTCGGCACCGTGTATGGCCCAGACCCGGGGGCTCCTGTCGGTGTACTAAAGTAGGGGTACCTTAGTACCCCGAACTTGTGCACGGGCAGTAGTAGCGTCCCGCGGCAAGGCTCGCCAGGGGAGCGAAGAGAGTCTCCACGGCCATTTCTGGGCCGGACGAAGGCCAAGTGATCGAGCCAAGAAGACCAAGCCCCGGCAAGAGGAGCTTGCCGGGCCGAGAAGGCGAGGTCCGGCAAGAGGAGCTTGCCGGGCCAAGGCGACAAGGCCCCGGCAAGGGGAGCTTGCCGGGACGGCTAAGCCGAAGCACCAAGGCCCCGGCGGGAGGAGCTCGCCGGGACGGCCAAACCAAGGCACCCCAAGAGAAGCCCGCCGCGGTGCGCCACGCGCCCCGGCAAGGCCTGACGAGCGGCAAGCTCTCAGGTGCGGCAAGACAACCACCGCGGCAAGCCACTTGCCGCGGCGAACCACCACCTCAGACGTGCGCCCCAGCTCACCTGCCCACGCGTCACTCTGGAGCTTCCCCAGAGACACGTGGCGGGGCGCCGCGCAGCCTGCGGCGCGCGCGTGGCATGCGACGTTGGCGGAGTCGCCCCCGTGGCAAGCGGAGGCGCCCCTAACGGTCCACCTCGGCACTGTTCAGGCGATCCAGACGGGCATTTAATGCCTTTGTCCCTCGCCGTTAGAGTTAGGTGCGATAGCACTGTGCGGCCACTGTTCGCACAGTTCCTTGCCATTTTTACCCTCACCTGCGTCGCTGCCTGTGGAAAACCCCTTAGCATATAAAAGGAGGCCCATGTGCACGTAGGGGGGAGGAGGAGGAGGAACCTAGAAGGGATCCAGACCGGAAGAAGGACACCCAGTAGACCCTCGTCTACGTCCAGCTCCAACTTACTATAGCTTCTTGCGCTCCAGAGCAAGAACTCGAATCAACCAGACATGCAGCAGTAGGGTTTTACGCATCCGTGCGGCCCGAAGCTGGGTAAAATCGTTGTGTGTGTGTCACCTCGATCTGCTCTTTGTGCAACCTCCGCCCCCCGCCGAACCAACTAGGGGCTCCGTCCCCATAGGTGCTCGTGGACGCCGATATCCCCCGACAAAGCCCATCTGCGCCCGGACCGCGTCGCCGCCCGCTCCTCCCGTCGCTCGACCCCTCGACCCGAGCGTCTCCTCCTCACCTCGTCTCCCTCGCGCCGGCTGACCACCGGAGACGTCGCCGCCGGCCAGCACAGCAGCAGCACCAGGCCGACCCCGTGCCCTCTCCCTCGATGCCCCTGCCTTCCGTCTCTCCCTTCTGCTCCCTCCTCTCACATCTCTCTCTCTGAACCAGGGCGCCGCCATTGCCATGGATGCCGTTTGCCGCCTCCAGCTTGGAGATCCGGTGCGCCCAAGCCTCGGAGGCGACCGGATCCGGCCCGGATCGACCTCCCCAAGCCTCGCCTCGGTCCTCCTCGACTTCCGCCTCCCGGATCCGCGTCGCCGGAGTCCCGCGCCTCTGCAACTCCCACTGCCGCCTGCTTCCTCTCGTCAGAGACGAGCGAACGCTGCCGCCCCGCCTGCATTGACCCGCTCCAACACCAGCGTGGACCAGCTCCAGCCGGCCCGACTCCCTCCACAGATCCAGCCGGCCCCTCTTGGGCCTCCTCCACCGACCTGGGCCAAGGCCCGATGTGAGCAGCCCCTTCCAGGCCCTCTTCTGTACACTATTGGGCCAACTAGATACGACCCGATGTGTTTTTTTTCCCGTCTGGCGAATTTCTCTATTTATCCAGTAATTTACCGTTTTACAGAAAAGACCCTCATCTTCATGAATATAATAACTCATGAACCGTGCATCATATTAAAATAATTTATATATGTAAAATGCTCAGAAATTTGTGTAGTTTAATAATATCCAACTTTCATCCATGTTAAAATGTCTAAACTTGCTGTTTGATTAACTTTATATAAATGCCATGTTAAAATGATTTAAATTCATAACTATTTAACCGTAGCTCGGAATTTAATAATTTATATACGTAAATGGGGTAGGAAAATGCCTAGTTTAACATGGTGCACTTTATTTTCCTGTTTTACAACATTAAAATATGCTTTAGGACAGAACAGTAGCAAATTCAAGATATGCATATGAGGATTTTTCCGAATTATTGTTTGTTGTTCCGGCCTCATTTAAACTTGCCTAAATAGTTAGCTTACTTAAGTTTCACCTCTTGCCATGTTTAACAACATTTAATATTGTTGGGTACATAAACGGGAGAGAACTAAATAATTTATGTGGTGTTTCGTCAATATGCAACTCGTTGCATATTGAGCTCCACTTAATTTGTAGCATTGTTTGATGCACTTTGCCATGCCATGCATATTTAACCGGACATGCATCATACTTGATTGTGCATCATGCCATGTTTATGTGATGGTTGTTTACTATGTTGTTTGTTTGTTTCCGGGTTGCTTCTCTCGTTAGCTTCGGTTTTCGTTCCGGAGTTGTGAGGATTCGTTCGACTACATCCATTTGTCTTCTTCATGGACTCGTTCTTCTTCCTTGCGGGATTTCAGGCAAGATGGCCATACCCTCGAAATCACTTCTATCTTTGCTTGCTAGTTGCTCGCTCTTTTGCTATGCCTTTGCTGCGATACCTACCACTTGCTTATCATGCCTCCCATATTGTTAAACCAAGCCTGTAACCCACCTTGTCCTAGCAAACCGTTGTTTGGCTATGTTACCGCTTTGCTCAGCCCCTCTTATAGCGTTGATAGTTGCAGGTGAAGATGAAGTTTGTTCCTTGTTGGAACATGGAGATGTTGTTCCTTGTTGGAACATGTTTACTTGTTGGGATATCACAATATATCTTATTTAATTAATGCATCTATATACTTGGTAAAGGGTGGAAGGCTCGGCCTTATGCCTGGTGTTTCGTTCCACTCTTGCCGCCCTAGTTTTCCGTCATATTGGTATTATGTTCCCGGATTTTTGCGTCCCTAACGCGGTCGGGTGATTTATGGGACCCCCTTGACAGTTCCCTTTGAATAAGACTTTTCCAGCAAGGCCCAACATTGGTTTTACCGTTTGCCTCACCACCACCAACTTTTCCCTTGGGAGTAATTAACCCAAGGGTCATCTTTATTTAGCCCCCCCCCCCCGGGCCAATGCTTGTCTAAGTGTTGGTCCAAACTAGAGCACCGTGCGGGACCGTCCCTTGGCAACTTGGGTTATGTTGGTACCTGTACGCTTCGCTTATCCGGTGTTGCCCTGAGAACGAGATATGTGCAGCTCCTATCAGGATGTCGGCGCATCGGGCGGTTTTGCTGGACTTGTTTTATTACTGTCGAAATGTCTTGTAGCCGGGATTCCGAGACTGATCGGGTCTTCCCGGGGAGAAGAAATATCCTTCGTTGATCGCGAGAGCTTATCATGGGCTAAGTTGGGACACCCCTGCAGGGTTTTGAACTTTCGAAAGCCGTGCCCGCGGTTATGTGGCAGATGGGAATTTGTTAATGTCCGGTTGTAGAAAACCCGAAGTTGAACTTAATTAAAATACACCAACCGCGTGTGTAACCGTGATGGTCTCTTCTCGGCTGGGTCCGGGAAGTGAACACGGTTGTTGGAGTTATGATTGACGTAAGTAGTTCAGGATCACTTATTGATCATAGTTGTTCGACCATGCTTTGCCTTCTCTTCTCGCTCTCATTTGCGTATGTTAGCCACCATATATGCTAGTCGCTTGCTGCAGCTCCACCTCACTGCCCTGTCCTACCGATAAGCTTAAATAGTCTTGATCTCGTGGGTGTGAGATTGCTGAGTCCTCGTGACTCACCAGATACTTCCAAAACCAGTTTGCAGGTGCCGACGAGACCGTGCAGGTGACGCACCCGAGCTCAAGGAGGAGTTCGATGAAGATCTTGTCCTTTATGTTGTTTTGTTCTAGTCGATCAGTAGTGGAGCCCAGTTGGGGTCGATCGGGGACCTTTGTCGCTTTTGGGGTTTCTTCTTTTATTTTGGCTCCGTAGTCGGGCCCTGATTGTAACTGTATGATGTAATGTTTTATTCATGTATTTGTGTGAAGTGGCGATTGTAAGCCAACTATGTATCTCTTTCCCTTATGTATTACATGGGTTGTGTGAAGATTACCTCACTTGCGACATTGCTTTCAATGCGGTTATGCCTCTAAGTCGTGCTTCGACACGTGGGAGATATAGCCGCATCGAGGGCGTTTCAGCGGGCCGCGGAACTTATATGCAAAACAGGTATACTGCTCGTAATAGAGACCACCTGGGAGTCCATAATGCGGCATGGCTTGTATGCTTCCCTGGTTCTTGCGTCGTTTGTGCGGCAGTTGAATTGCCGAACAGGTCGTCCGAAGTATGGAGTCCTGAAAGTAAGAGAAGAGAAAGAAAGAATTCGGCAGCCCCTAGTACGGTTTAAGCTGTGTTTTGGGCGTGCCGTGATGGTGCCCCTTCCCCTGCGCCCATGGTATTTTGAGAGCGTAGTTGTGTACGTGAAGCACTAGTTTTGCTATTTTGCGAGGGCTGGGGTTGGGGCCGCATTGCTACGCCTGCTCATATCGTGCCAGGCGATCTTGTTGTAGGTTACTTCGGGCGCGCTTGATAGTGTCCGACCTTTTAACGGCCGGACTGGGGAACTGCCTAGAGAGGCTGCTTTGTACTTCCGCTGCGAGGGCCGCCGTGTGCTCCTCCGTTCGGAGGGAGCGTTCGGTGTTTCCATTGACCATGATTACTCCTCGAGGGCCTGGCATCTTGAGCTTGAGGTATGCGTAGTGCGGTACCGCATTGAACTTTGCAAATGCGGTTCGCCCGAGCAGTGCATGATAGCCACTGCGGAACGTGACTATGTCGAAGATTAACTCTTCGCTTCAGAAATTATTCGGGGATCTGAAGACCACTTCAAGTGTGACTGATCCTGTGCAGTTGGCCTCTACACCTGGTATGATGCCTTTAAAGGTCGTTTTGGTGGATTTAATCCTCGAGGGATCTATGCCCATTTTCCGCACAGTGTCCTGGTAAAGCAGGTTCAGGCTGCTGCCGCCGTCCATAAGGACTCTTGTGAGATGAAATCCGTCAATGATTGGGTCTAGAACCAATGCGGCGAACCCGCCATGACGGATGTTAGTGGGGTGGTCCCTTCGATCAAAAGTGATCGGGCAGGAGGACCATGGGTTGAACTTTGGGGCGACTGGCTCTATCACATATACGTCCCGTAATGCACGCTTCCGTTCCCTCTTGGGGATGTGGGTTGCGTATATCATGTTCACCGTCCGCACTTGTGGGGGAAAACCCTTTCATCCACTACTATTCGGCGGCCTGGGCTCCTCCTCGTCGTTGCTACGTAGCCCCTTGTCTCTATTTTCGGCATTTAACTTGCATGCCTGCTTGAACACCCAACAATCCCTGTTGGTGTGATTGGCTGGCTTTTCGCTGGTGCCATGTATCTGGCATAGGTGCTCGAGTATATGGTCCAAACTAGACGGGCCCTAAGTATTTCTTTTGAATGCCTTTTTCCGCTGACCAGATTTGTAGCCTCTGAATCCGGCATTGACTGCCGTATCCTCGTTGCTGTCACTGTTAACGCGGCGCTTTTGCTTGTTCCGACGCGACCTGCCACTTTTGTCCTTGGTATCCGAATTACCAAGGTTCTTGGGTAAGTTCTTGCTGCGAGCTAGCCAGCTGTCTTCTCCCGCGCAGAAGCGGGTCATGAGTGTCGTGAGGGCTCCCATAGATTTCGGCTTTTCCTGTCCAAGGTGCCGGGCAAGCCACTCGTCACGGATATTATGTTTGAAGGCTGCTAGAGCCTCTGCGTCCAGACAGTCGACTATTTGGTTTTTCTTTGTTAGGAACCGTGTCCAGAATTACCTGGCCGATTCCTCTGGCTGCTGAATTATGTGGCTTAGGTCATCGGCGTCTGGTGGTCGCACATAGGTACCCTGGAAATTGTCGAGGAATGCGGCTTCCAGGTCCTCCCAAGAACTGATTGAATCTGCTGGCAAGCTGTTAAGCCAATGCCAGGCCAGTCCCTTAAGTTTGAGCGGGAGGTATTTGATGGTGTGTAGATCATCGCCACGGGCCATGTGGATATGAAGGAGATAATCCTCGATCCATACCGCAGGATCTGTTGTGCCATCATATGATTCGATGTTCACGGGTTTGAAACCCTCAGGGATTTTATGATCCATTACTTCATCTGTGAAGCATAGTGGGTGTGCGGCGCCTCTGTATTGGGCTATATCACGACGCAGCTCGAATGAGCTTTGTCTATTGTGTTCGGCCCGACCGGATTTATTAAGTCCGGAGTGACGAACCCCGTCACATGTCGTGGGGCGCCCACGCGATCCATAAATCGATCTTGTTTGTCTTGCCTTGTCCTCCAATATCTCTCGCAGGTCTGGCGCATTTTCCCGTGCCTTAGTATGTTTTGAGCGGCGCCGGGGCACGGCTTGAGTGGAGGGCCGAGAGGCCTCTCTGTCACGGCCACAAGGTGGCCGGTCGGCCATGTCATGCGGTGGTGATGTAGGTTTAGGTGCTTCCTCCTCTAATCGGGGTAACAACCTGCGCTTTAGGTAACTCTTGGAGGGGCGTTCGAGTTCATACTCTTCGGCCGCAAGGACTTCAGTCCATCTGTCGGCTAGCAGATCTTGATCAGCTCTAAGTTGTTGCTGCTTTTTCTTGAGGCTGCTTGCCGTGGCCATAAGCCTGCGTTTAAAACGCTCTTGTTCGGCTGGATCCTCTGGCACGATGAATTCGTCGTCGTCGAGGCTTGCCTCGTCTTCGGAGGGAGGCATATAATTATCATCCTCAACCTCTCTGTCTTCTGCTCTCTCATGAGGGTTGGCTTCTCCATTCTTCTGTGCTGAATCTTGCTGGAGGGGGTGTTCTTCAGCGCTATCCGGAGTATTATTATCTCCCGTGCCAGGATCACCGTTTTTGCTTTGGCGGGATTTAGAGCGGCGCCGCTGACGCCGGCGCTTGGGTTGTTTCTTGGAGGTGTCATCCCCCGCTGTTCCATCGGCATCTCCATCTTTTGGAGTGTCCACCATATATATGTCGTATGACGAGGTGGCCTGCCAGTGCCCTATAGGTGCTGGTTCTTGGTCGTCTCCTGCATCGTCGTCCATACCGTCGATGTCTTCGGAGTTGAAGTCGAGCATGTTGGTTAAGTCATCGACAGTGGCTACGAAGTGGGTGGTGGGTGGGCTTTGAATATCTTCATCGTCTGTATCCCAACCTTGCTGACCGTAGTCCGGCCAGGGCTCTCCTGATAAAGAGAGAGACTTTAGTGACTTCAGGATGTCGCCGAAGGGCGAGTGCTGGAAGATGTCCGTAGCGATGAACTCCATGATCGGCGCCCAATCGGATTCGATCGGCAGGCGCGCGGAGGGCTTGGAGTCCAAAGAGGAATCCGGCCCCTCGGAGTCACGGGCCTTGCGGAGTGCGGGGCTGGTGTTCGTCTCAATCGCCTTTGAGATCGCAGCCCCCGAGGCGGCGTCCAACCACTCATCCTTGATCGGCGCAGCCGGCTCCGAATTAAGGGTCAGAACCGAAGCGTGTGCAGCCTCCAGGGCACTGTTCGGCGGCAGAGCTAGATCATGCCCATCGAGACAGTGCAGCGCGCTCGGCTGTGGCTCGAATCCGTCAAAGATCAAGTCTCCGCGGATGTCAGCCGTGTAGTTTAAACTTCCAAATCTGACCTGATGGCCAGGGGCGTAGCTTTCGATCTGCTCCAGATGGCCAAGCGAATTGGCCCGCAGTACAAAGCCGCCGAAGACGAAGATCTGTCCGGGGAGAAAAGTCTCACCCTGGACTGCTTGGTAACAGGAGACAAGGGACACGAAGTTTTACCCAGGTTCGGGCCCTCTTGATGGAGGTAAAACCCTACGTCCTGCTTGATTAATATTGATGATATGGGTAGTACAAGAGTAAATCTACCACGAGATCAAGGAGGCTAAACCCTAGAAGCTAGCCTATGGTATGATTGTTGTATGTTTTGTCGTCCTACGGACTAAAACCCTCCGGTTTATATAAACACTGAAGAGGGTTAGGGTTACACAAAGTCGGTTACAATGATAGGAGATCTAAATATCAGCATCGCCAAGCTTGCCTTCCACGCCAAGGAAAGTCCCATTCGGACACGGGACGAAGTCTTCAATCTTGTATCTTGATAGTCCAGGAGTCTGGCTGATGGTATAGTCCGGCTATCCGGACACCCCCTAATCCAGGACTCCCTCACCCGTCCCCGATAAAGCAAGGGGACACCTAAGCTACACATTAAATGCGTCTTGTCCTGTAATACGAGCGATAAGCTCAGGGCACTGTACGCCTTTCCACCTCCTGTGTGTCACTGTGGTAGCCCCTTTGATCCTATTAAAGGAGGCCCATGGCACACTGGAGAAGGATTCGGCTCTTTCGAACCACGCACCGACCATAGCTAGTTCGAGAGCTCAAGAACTCTCAGAAATACACCCACCAAAGCAGGACTAGGGTTTTACGCATCCTCGCGGCCCGAACCTGGGTAAACGATCCTTGTGTTGTCTACTAGCCCTGCTCTCCCCGCAACCGTGCACCCCGGAAACCGTAGTAGGGATTCTTGTGATCCCATAGGTGTCGTTCCACACCGACATCTTTGGCGCGCCAGGTAGGGGCGCAATTGTGAGAATCTGGTCTAGTAGTCAGCCTAGCAGTTCTTCATCGCCATGGCCCCTAAGAAGAAGGCGGCCACGACGGTCGACTCGCTGGGGGCCGAATGACCCATGCCGGTGCGGATGGGCAGCGGACCGGTCGCAGACAGGATCCGGGCCGAGGCCCGCGAGCACCAGCATCGCCAGGCAGTCAGAGCCTGGCGAGCGGTGTCGTTCGCATGCCAGACGACCGGCTATACGTGCAAGATCCAAAGACGATGTTGGCCCCCCCGCAGGCGGCACGGGGCCCTCCAAGGGCGTCGTTGTGCTGACTCTGGGCGGCGCGGCGACCTCCACGATGCCTACACTGGCGACCACCGCGCATTCTTCCCATGGTGTGCGTGCCGAGCAGCGTCGCCACGTTGGTGACCCTGGGCACCACCGTGGGAAGAGCCCTGTACATCATCGGCAAGATGAAGGGGTTCAGCACGCTCGCCGAAGCGCTGGTGAAAATGGAACGCAGCCGCTGGGTCGTGATGGAGCTCCTTCTAACATAGTTAGAAGTCAAAACGTGCCGCGATCCACGTAGTTGTCACCGCCGCCCACGCCAGCGGAAGCTTTGGCGCACGCAGAGCTGCTCCTCGACTTCCCTCCTGCTGCGGAGAAGCTCGACGAGTGGAGGGCCACCATCCGGAGCCTCGTCACCGTCGCAAACAAAGACGATCCGCGAGCAGCGGGGCCCTCGGGTCGGCGCTCCACTGAGCCACCACATGCTGGCGCTGGGAGGACCGGGGAAGCTGCGGCCACAGTGCACTCTGCTCCTCCTCGCCAACCGCCGCCGGTGTGGGCCCATCACGATGACACTTGTGATAACATCTCCATAGCATCGTCCGACCCGCAGACCCTCCGCGACCAACGCCAGGTCCTTCAGGAGCGAGCTCACGAAGACACTCGAACTACCGTCGAGCATCGGCGCGAAATGCGCCACCAGCCGGACAAGCGGGCAGGACCCGCTATGGACCACCCGGCACAGGGGGGCTCCGGCGGCCTACCTTACGAGGTGGGCTGCCCGACCTTTACCCGTGAGCTGCGGCAGTTCTAGTGGTCGTCCCACCGCACGTTCAAGCCCAACGTCGGCGAGAAGTACACAGGCAAAACCCATCCGTCCGAGTTCCTCAGCATCTCACCATCGCTATGCAGGCTGCTGGGGCTCGTGACGACTAGGTGCTTGCCAACTATTTCCCACTGGCGCTCAAGCCCAATGTGATGTCTTGGTTGATGCACTTGCCGGTGGATTCCATTTCTTCTTGGTCGGATCTGTGCCATGAGTTCGTTGTCGCCTTCACA
Organism: Aegilops umbellulata; assembly: GCA_032464435.1. Taxonomy (NCBI): domain Eukaryota; kingdom Viridiplantae; phylum Streptophyta; class Magnoliopsida; order Poales; family Poaceae; genus Aegilops; species Aegilops umbellulata. The sequence goes on along the minus strand of CP136057.1, from coordinate 312,830,191 downwards.
GGAGGCCACCAAGCTCATGGCTAGGCCAGTGATCTGCACATCATTCCCTAGAAGGAAGGGGAGACCCTGTGCAAGTACATCCAGAGATTTAGCCGGGCGCAGTACAACATCCCCAACGTTCATCCCGTCATTGTGATTAGCGCGTTCCACCAGAACATGCACAATCGCAAGATGCGCGAGGAGCTGGCGATGACCAAGGTTAAGGATGTGGACGAGCTATATGTTCTGGCCGATAGGTGCGCCCGGGCTGAAGAGGGAAGCAAGTACCCCCGCGAAGATGCCGACACGGAAACTGACTCTACCGATGAAGACGCCGCCACCCCGACGAACAAGATCCGGTGTCGCAACAGGAAACGCAAAGACAAGGACGTGCTTGCCGTTGAGGGATCTGAAAATACCGGTGCCGGCAAGAAGGTCAAGGCAGACGCCCCCGGCAAGGAGATTGCCGAGTGCGCCACTTGCCGGGCCCTGGCGGTTACCGACAAGCCAGGAAGCTTCGGCAAGCAATACTGCAAGATCCACCGCACCAAGGGCCATGACCTCCAGAACTGCCGACAAGTCGAGCTGCTTGCTGAGAAGCAAAAGGCTGAGTACAAAAGGCGGGACAAGGAGAAGGACCAGGATGGTACTGAGGGATCCGGCAAGAAGCGTGGCGGCCAAGGAGGCCGCCCCGGCAATGACAACCAGCAAGAGAGGCCTGCCCGGGGCCGCGACAAGAAACAAGAAGACGACGATCACGACGAGGACGACGAGTCTGGTGAGCAAGGGTTCCAGAAGGCTACGGAGGCCATGTGCGTCGATAGCGGCGCCTCGGTGCATACCTCTCACCGCCAACTCAAGCAGTGGGCGCGTGAGATTACATCAGCAGAGCCGTCATTCGATGCTCAAAAGCCGCTGAAGTGGTCCAACACGCCCCTCATCTTTGACGCCGAGGACCACCCTTACCGCACTACCGCGGTCGGGTGTTTGCCATTGTTAGCCTCGCCAACGATATGCAACCTCAGGGTGAACAAGATGTTGGTTGACGGCGGGGCCGGCCTGAACCTGATCTCGCCTGTCGTGATCAAAAGGTTGCAAATCCCTGATGGAGACCTCAAGGAAACGAGCATGTTTCAAGGGGTCAATTTCGGGAGGAGCCAGCCGAAGGGAAAGGTCACACTGCCCGTGACAATTGGAGGAGAGTTGAACTACAAGACGGGGAGGATCGTCTTTGACGTGGCCGAGATCCCCTTGCCCTACAAAAGGATCCTCGGCCGCCCGGCACTAGCCAAGTTCATGGCGGCGTCACACTACGCCTACAACATGCTAAACATGCCCGGGCCGTTGACCATCATCTCCGTCCCCTCCGACAATAAGGACTTCCCCTCCGACAATAAGGACGTGCTGATCTGCGCCAACCAACTCTACCGGGATGCAGTTGCAGCAGCTGCCGTCAAGGCACCTGCTCCTGCCGCTGAAGGCCTGGGAGGGAAGAAGGAGCCCGGCAAGACCTCTCGCACCCACTCCGGCAAGCTCACCTCCTCGGAGTGTTGTGCTACCGTTGAGGACGTGCCAGAGAGCTCTACTGACAAGAGCAAGAGATCTAGAGCCGAGCCGCCGCAGACCAAGAAGATGCCTGTCGGGGAGGATGGCACGGGAGGGGCCTTCATCATAGGCTCCACCCTCGAGAGCAAATAGGAAGGCGCGCTCGTCACCTTCCTACGGGCAAATGTTGACGTGTTTGCATGGCAAGCGTCCGACATCCCCGGTGTTCCCAGGGAGGTGATTGAGCACCACCTAGTTGTCTGCCCCCATGCGCGGCCCGTCAAGCAGAAGGTCAGAAAGCAGGCTCTGGAAAGGTAGCAGTTCATCACAGAGGAGATCAGGAAGTTGGAGGCGGCAGGTTTGGTGAGAGGGGTGCTCCACCCGACGTGGTTGGCCAATTCGGTAGTGGTGCACAAGGCGAATGGGAAGTGGAGGCTGTGTACTGATTACACAGATATTAATAAGGCTTGTCCAAAGGACCCCTTCCCATTGCCGCACATCGACCAAATTGTTGACTCCACAGCCGGGTGTGATCTGTTATCATTCCTCGATGCCTACTCAGGTTACCACCAAATCTTCATGACAAGAGAGGATGAAGAGAAGATAGCATTCATCACCCCATGTGGTACGTATTGCTTTTTACGGATGCGTTTCGTGTTGAAGAGTGTTGGCTCAACGTTTGCAAGAGCAGTCCAAATTGGTTTTGAACCTCAGCTCCATAGAAATGTGGAGGCCTACATGGATGACATAGTGGTCAAAACCAAGGACGGGCCAACTCTGGTGCAAGATCTGGAAGAGACATTTGCTAACCTGCGCAAGATCAACCTCAAGCTGAACCTTGAGAAATGTGTCTTAGGCGTTCTGTCCGGCAAGCTTCTCGGGTTCTTTGTGTCGTAGCGCAGGATCGAGGCAAACCCAGACAAGATCAAGGCTACTGAGCAGATCGAGGCGCCCAAGCGGATCAAGGATGTACGTCGGCTCACCGGCTGCGTTGCCGCCATGAGCCGATTCATCTCCAAGTCCGCCGAGCGCGCCCTTCCCTTCTTCAAAATCTTGAAGAAGGCATGCCCAATATAGTGGACCCCAGAAGCCGAGGCAGCACTACAAGATCTGAAGAAATACCTTTCCTCCATGCCAATACTGGTTGCACCTAAACCACAAGAGTCGTTGCTGCTGTATCTGGCAGCGACGAATCAAGTGGTCAGCGCTGCACTGGTGGCATAAAGGGAGGTCGACGAGGAGGCAGCAATGGCGGCAGAACCAGTGGATGGCAAGCCAAAGATTCCCCCGGCAGGGCCTGGTGCCGACAAGGCGCGGCCCCCGGCAGAGTCTGGTGCCACCAAGGCAATACCCGCGTAGTCGAGTGAAGTGGTGACAAAGAAGAAGATGATGCAACACTCGGTTTACTTTGTCAGCTCCCTCTTGCAAGGGGCTAAGTCGAGGTATTCCGGCATGCAAAAATTGCTCTTCGGCCTCCTTATGGCCTCGAGGAAGTTGCGTCACTACTTCCAGGCCCACGAGATCACTATCGTCACCCGCCTTCCGTTGCAACGGATACTGCACAACCCAGACGCAACCGGAAGGATTGTGGAATGGGCCTTGGAGCTGTCAAGATTCAGTCTAAAGTTTGAAAGTACCTCGACAATTCAATGCAGAGTCTTGGCGGAATTCATCATAGAATGGACCTCGACGCCTGACGAAGAAATCCAGGAGACCACTATCCCCGGCAAGGAAGCAGACCGCGACTGGATCATGTACTTTGATGGGGCTTTCTCGCTGCAAGGCGCCGGTGCCGGTGTGCTACTCGTCGTACCCACCGGAGAACACCTCAAGTACATGATCCAGATGCACTTCCCCAGGGAGATGTCCACCAACAACACCGCTGAGTACGAGGGATTGCTTGCCGGTCTCAGGATCACGGCATACCTCGGGGTTAAGAAGCTCATCGCCAGGGGTGACTCGCAGCTCGTTGTCAGACAGGTCAACAAGGATTATCAGAGCCCATTGATGGAAGCTTACGTAGATGAGGTGAGGAAGCTGGAGGAACTCTTTGACGGTATCCAGGCGGAGCACGTCCCCCGAGCGGAGAACGATGTCGCTGATTACCTGTCAAAGCGTGCCGCATTCAAGCTACCTGTGGAACCAGGTACCTTTTTGCTCCGGTTAACTCAACCATCCGTTGAACCGTCAGCGGGGCAGAACAAGCGGAGGAAATCAGGTCCCGGCAAGTACTTTCCTACCGAGCCCCTGGGGCTGCTGGCAAGGGTGCTGCCGCGGACGCTGAGACTGCCCAAGAGCAACTGGCTCCGACAGGGCGTCAAGCCCTCGCCGTAGAGACAGCCGCTCCCATGGTGGAAGAAATCCCTTTGGTCCTTGCCGTCGAGCCCCAGGCTCCGGCAAGGGCGCAGCATACCGTCCACTTCCTCCAAATAGGGGAGCTTCCTGAGGAGCAGGAAGAAGCAGAGAAAGTAGCCCGTCGGTCCGCCCTGTACCAGTTCGTCGATGACGTCCTGTACCGGAGGAGGCCAAACGGTGTGAAACTCAAGTGCATCCCCCGGGAGGAAGGACTGGAGCTGTTGGCGGAGATACATGGAGGCATATGTGGCTCCCACATAGGGTCAAGGGCCCTTGCGGGAAGGCGTTCCGGCAAGGTTTCTTCTGGCCCACCGCCCTCCAGGATACGACGGCAGTAGTAACCAAGTGTGAAGCGTTCCAGTTCCATTCAAAGAAGCTTCATCGGCCAACTCAAGCCCTTCAAACAATCCCTCTCTCCTGGCCATTCTCGGTCTGGGGGCTCGATATACTGGGCCCTCGCTCAGTCAACCGTCAAGTTCTTCGAAGGACTGGTGTGCCGTTTTGGTGTGCCAAACAGAGTCATCATCGACAATGGCACGCAGTTCACAAGCCACACCTTCATGCAGTACATCCAAGACCTCGACAGCAAGGTCTGTTTTGCTTCCGTGGCACATCCATGGAGCAACGGCCAAACGGAGAGGGCAAACGCTGAAGTGTTGCGAGGCCTGAGAACGAAGACCTTTGACAAGTTGCACAAGAGTGGAAGGCGCTGGATTGATGAGTTGCCGGCGGTTCTTTGGTCGATCAGGACAACGCCAAATTGAGCCACCGGCCAGACACCTTTTGGCTTGGCATACGGGGCAGAAGCAGTTCTCCCCACGGAACTCATATACGGGTCAGCTCGACTACTCTCTTATGATGAGCTTGAGAAAGAGTCGTTGCGCCAAGATGACGCGATGCTCCTTGAGGAAGATCGTCTTCGGGCGGCTGTGAGAGCGGCACGCTACCAGCAAGCCTTGCGCCGCTATCATAGCTGCAAGGTTCATGCCCGAAGCTTTGAGCAAGGCGACCTTGTTCTTCGGCGCGTTTAGTCGGCCAAGAATTCCAACAAGTTGACGCCAAAGTGGGAAGGCCCTTATCGGGTAATACGAGTCACCAGGCCTGGCGCAGTCCGCCTGGAGACCGAAGATGTCATCCCAGTGAGCAACTCCTAGAACATCGAGCATCTTCGCAAGTTTTACCCATAAGGCGCGGCTTGCCGGGCCTCCCGGCAAGCCAGCTTTTGTAAAGCTTTGCCGAAAAGGCATGTGACCCTTTGTACAGAGTCAGGCGCAGACCCTGAGCATAAATAAATGAAGCGATGGCGCCCTAAGTTATAGCATGCATGCTAGGTCGAGTCTCTTCCTTGGTTAGGGTTGATAGTGCTTAGCGGTGACTAACCCCTGGCCTAGAGGTCGAGTGCGCGCCTATCTGTTCCTTTTCTGTCCTCCTTTGGTTCGTAGGGCACATGAGCACTTCTGCTGAGCTACTCGAAAAGAAGGAAACAGACCGGCGCCCCGACCCCGGCAAACCAGAGTTGTCGGGGGCTGCAAGCCTAAGGATCCAACAGCGGCAAGATGAGATTGCCGGGGGCTGCAGATCTAGATATGTCTTTTATCCTCTGTCATGCATTTCAGAACCAGACTTGGGTATGTGAAACCTTGTTTTTATCTCTAGGCTGCCCTGCTCCCCTTTTTCCTATACCTAAGGATTATTTCCTGGGTCCGAACTTGGTCGTAGCCACGGCGGCAAGAAGGTGGGACGAGGAGCCTGAAGCCCACTTCATCCCTGCCTCCGCCAAGAGTGCGAGAACGGTCGAGTGGAGTGGGGGGACGGCAAGGCCTGTTGCCGGGCGATAAACGTTTATCTTAAACAATAACAAGGATTCGCTCCTTCTCGCGGGATTTACTCGCGAACGAAAAACCCGACAAGCATCCCTTTTTCATTAAAAATATCCCATACAGGTACAGTTCGTGTGAGATGAAAAACATGAGCAAGGGGATTACAAGTTTTAAATTTAATAAAGGCCCGCAGGCTTACAAACTAAAAAAGAGATAAGATGCCCGTAATCCCTTTCTTGTCCCTCTCCTCAGGAGGCAGGTCAGGAGGCGAAAGGGAAAAAGGGGCGCCTAGGCGAGCTACGAGTAGCAGAAAGCACCAAAAGAACACCTCGGTGGCCGCCCACGGGCGGGCCAATGATGACGGTGCAGGGAAAGGAGCTGGAAGACGAGGCGGCAGGACCGGCAATACGCGATGAAGGCGTCGGTGCCCGCGTACTCCGAGTTGATGGCCTTGCTGCCCGCCCTCTTCCTCTTCCGCAGCCTCCTGCCGCCAGCCGCCCAAGGAGGAGACGGCCCCGAGAAGTTCAAGGAGCTGGCCCCGCCCTCGGCAAACCTCTGCCGGAGGAGCGCCCAGGTGCAGATGCTGCTGCTGCCGCACTCGCCCAGGCGCGGGGCGTCCGACGCCTAGTCGGACTCGTCCCCGCTATCCGCCCCGCTGTCCTCCTCGTCACTTTCGCTCGAGGACGAGCTTCCATCGTCAGAATCTCCATCAGAGGAGCTCTCCACGCAGCATTTCAGATGAGTTCCAAACTCTCCGAAGACCTTGACGGAAAGCAGGTCGTCCTCCATTAACTTGAAGTAGAGGGTGAGCCCCGCCGTCAGGCTGAGGATGCGGGCGAACTTCTTCCATCCACGACGGAGATACATAACTCGAGGAGCCGGGAAGTCCACATCGACCCGCGTGCCCCTGTTCCCGCAGCCCCTCATGTGCAACCTGAGGGTCTGGGGTGGCGCACGCTCCATCACCCGAGCGAACGGGGTGGGGAGATGAAGACGACGATGCGGGGGCCGGCCACGGGGTGCGGTCTTCAAGGCGTCCACTCCCCACGATCATGGGGTGGGGAGAGGTCACCTCACCCGTCCCCTCAGTTCTGCATGTTTGCCACGGATCTTTCAAGCGCTTGGGGTGGTAGTATCCTTCTTCATTCCTGTGTCTGTCCCTTCAGGGAAATGTCACGCAGTGTCTACCAGAGTCCTATTAGCTTGCTATAGCCCGGATTCTCCGGAGTCCTGTTAGCCCAGCTGCTACAGCCCGGATTCACTCACTGATGACCGGCACGTTCGTTACTGGGTCATGTATGCATGTCCCTGTAAGTTAGTGCCACTTTGGGTTTACGACTAGTCATGTCGGCCCGGGTTCTCTGTCATATGGATGCTAGCGACACTATCATATACGTGAGCCAAAAGGCGCAAACGGTCCTCGACGAGGTAAGGTGGCACCCGTGGGAATATCGTGCATGAGGCCGCAAAGTGATATGATGTGTTACATGCTAGATCGGTGTGACTCAGGATCAGGGTCCTCACAACTTTGGTATCAGAGCCTGACTGCCTGTAGGATTACCAAGCCAAACTGGTCGAAGTTGAGTCTAGAAATGCTTTAGTTATATAAGGGAATTGATTGTGGAAGGGAACGTAAGTCTCTTTTTACTCCTTTACCTTATGCCCTTCTGATCTGAGTCAACCTCTTCTTTTCTACGGGGATTAAGAACAATGCTTCTCATCTTTCTATCAGGATCACGTGTTACTAATCCATAGACTTATAGGATTGATGGATTCAAGTCTCAGTTAAGTTTCTACTACTTCCGTATGTTCTTAGCTGGCCTCAGAACCTTGATATTGTGATGTTGAGTGGTCATGCCACTATTTTGCAGGATTTCTCAAATCTTTTGAGCATTTACAAGCATTATGTTGTCCAAGTCATCCCAGGTTTCTAAATAGTCTAATGCATTTGCAAATCCCTTCTTTCCGTTCTTGATGTTCCTTTGTGCCAGATTAACCACACTAATCGTCGAGTTGAGGTACTCCGTTGCCTCGGCGTATATGTTGAAGCCATTATTATGACCATAAGCATCCTAGACAACCACCAAGTGTGATGATTCTGGCCGTCACTCTCGAAAGCATCCCGTGATGCCATTTAGTTAGTAGGCATTCCATTCCTGGGTTCTTGAACCCGAGATTCACTCTACTCATTCATGTTGGTAGTGTTTGCTAGTTCCTTTATGATATTAGTAACCTTTGCGATAGTCCTCGAGATCCGTGGTATTTCCTTCTTCCAAATACCATGAACTGCTTATGGCAGAAGTTCTTTGAACCAAAAGATCACAACAAGAGTGCTCTGGATGAGTTCCCCATTCTATATTGCGACTCTGCCGATCCTACCTTTCTGCATGGGTTATCCGGAAGAAACATGTTGAACTTGTTCGACATACCAATCTATGCACCCACAACTCAAACAATCGTATGTTCCTTTGAGTTGTCCCTCTTTAGTTGTTTTCTGACCTTCGTCTATCAATTGATGGTCAAGAGCATGTCATGCATTGATGCTCATCGATGCCTATTATTTTTGTGGTCCGTCGGTCCGTTCTATTCCAGAATGACTAGGAGAAACAAACTCCAGTACCTTATCCAGTTCTAGGATTGGGTCAAAGTAGTTGTATTCCGCAGATCAAAGGCCAAAACAGCTTTTGTTCTGTTCTACCTTGGAGTATTACCCTATTTATGTCAAGAATATCATAGGAATTGCACCATCTCTTATGAACTCTTGATGCAGTGATACCCCTCACCATCATCATTCATTCATCGGTCCTCGTGTTGTTGTAACCGGAATGCCGACAAGTGAATTGTGATGTGTGAAATCAATACTCCGAGCAACTCGTTGCTTGGTAGTAAATGGACATTATTCTCATTCTTAGCGTGTTGGTTATTAAATCATCATTCTAAGATAGATTGTGCTACCTAGTCCTTATTTCTGGTGCACTCTTCGATCAATGAGTTAGGATTATTCAATCCCTTGCTTATTTGATCATATCATCTTGCTCTGAAAAGCAAGATTGTTCTCGAGCTTAGTAACATATCGGTGGTTCGTGATGTTTCGAATATCTTCTCAGAAGTATTACCAGGTTGTCACCTGACCGCTATGTTGAGTTCGTGATCATGTTGGTTTTCCTCCAAACCACCCATTCTCCAAGATTCTGTGGTGGATACCCTGAACTAGTCGGTTGATCTAAACAACAACTTGGGGAGTTGAAAGATAAAGCTTTATCTAACTTAGTTCATTCCAAAGGTATATCTTTAGTGTGTGTGTTGAAGCAAGATGAAATCTTCATCGATTAACCTCTGTGTTCACTTGTTGGATTTATTGTCTTACCCAATCCTTTGATTTGAGTATGGGTTATCGTCAAATAAAAATCAGAACCAACGATGTTCGTAATGTTGTCTTACTCGTGGTTGCTCCCTCGAGCATACACCATTATATCTTTTGGTCTGACCAATGCTATCACTTTGCTCACATAGTTATGGGATTCCATCTACATGGAAATCTCGATGAATTGTTGTTGAGCCCATCAGCAGCATATTTATCATCTCCATGATTATGTTGAACATTAAAGCTAGTGTTGGAAACTTTTGTAATGCTTGGTGTAAGAAGTGTTTTTCTCCAAGTTCACGTGCATTAGGTGCAAGTTGCCGCTGTGAATTCGAGAAAGCTTGTTTGGTTTTGCTTCCTCTGGAATCATCCCAAGTCAGTCATGCATATGTGCGAAGTATTCTATGGTTTGGAGACTTGCAACCTTCATTCTGTAAGTGTCCCTAGCACACCAAGCCACTGATTGAATTGTTCAAGGAGAATAAGTTCCTTCTTAAGAGCATGCCTTATGCAAGGACTTTGATATCCTTGATGATGTTTCCCCACCTGAACTCGGTAGCGTTTCATTATAAGACTACTATGTGGTCATGCTTGTCTTGGACAGCGTGTTCACATGTATGTAGCAGAACCAGCTCATGTTTTGGAGCTTGCTATCGTAGTTTATTCCCCGAGAATCTCGCAATGCCATCTCGTCGATTTGTGTTGCAAATCTTCATTTTTTTTCTTTCTAGACTTGATGAGTCTGGAATATCCTGACACCAACCAGATCTGAATCTCAGGCAGATATGATGGTTGGAACGTCCTCCAAGAGCTATAATATTGGTCCCTCTGTAACCCAGTAAAGTGGATGTCGTGGCCAACACACCCAGCTGGAAGCACTATTATTGTAGTATCTTAATTGAGGAAGTTGGCCACTTCCCCATAAGGATTTCGTAGGATTTACATCATTAGTTGTTCCTTATGATTTCTTGTGCTTCCGAAGTCAAACCTTTAATTGATGTTCTAGATACCAAATGGTATTGGGTTAAGCTGGTACATCAAGGAGAACATTAGAAGCGGAGTGCTAAATGTCTCTCGGTCAATCATCCAGATTTTGTCTCCTTGGCATAGTTAAGGTAAAAATCTGAGAAATTGTTGTCTTTCATTGCATCTGCATCCTCCACCACTATTCATCATGGTAGCATGAAGTGTTGCCAAGTCTTGGCATAGATATTGGTAAGACCCTGATGAATATGGAAATGCTCATGTTCTTGAGAGCACGCTCAGACACTAGGTTATATCCTCGGTATCAATTGGAATGTGTCTTCCGTTTGCCAAGTTATATTATAACTCTAGTTTCGTTTCCAAACTGAGTATGACATTCTTTCGAACTCCTTCAAATGATCATTTATGAACTACCTTAGCCTGGTATGAAGAGTTTCAATGATCCTTGTATCAAAAGTAATTCTTTTTTCCACTTAAGGGCAATATATCTACTCGCTACCCTGAAACTAGTGCACCATCTTATTAAAGTGTGGGATTGTTGCCTACCAAGTGAACCTTCATCATCTGTTTCACTCCATTCCTCTGGATGTATGTTTTGTGTCTGAACTCGGGAGATGTTCCTGCGTATCATTCCGTGAGTTGATCTTAAGTTGCTCGACCTTCGAGTAGATCGACTTATGTAAAGTTTCTTCTGACATCATCGTGCGGGCCAAAGAACTCGAAGACAAATGCGTCAAGATCAACATGATGCAATTAATATCTTTGAGAAGGGCATATGGATCATGAAGACTATGTCAGTTTCATGTCCCCTCTGTCTTCTTACTTCACGTCTTGAATCTCGGGACGAGATCTCGTTTAGTGGGGGTGACTTGTCACAGCCCTAGAGTATTGCTTGTAATTAGTTGCATTTGCATCCATGCATCATGTTTGAGTTTAAATGAATTTGAAATGGGGACACTCAAACCCTAGCACCAGATGACATTCAACTAGGTTCAAATTCAAATCTTTTCAATGAACCAAAATGCCCTCCAAAAAAGTTCATGATTTTTTTATTGAGGTGAAAACCTCTGCCAAAAATGATGAATATATTTTTAGGACATTATGGATTTCTGAATTAACTCATATTGTATTTGAATTGGGACATTTCAATTCTATAAATATTTTAAATGCTCTAATAATTTTGAAAATAGTTGAGGGCTGTTGGGAATAATCCAGTATGTGCCCACATTTCATTTCAGGATTTTATAAAGTGGTTTAGTATTTTACTAAAGCCAAAAACAAAGACAGATAGAAAACATAAATAAAAGGAGAGAGACAGAGAGGTTACATGTGGCTTACCTGGCGCCCACTTGGCCCACCGCTGACGGCCCAGCCCACCTCCCCTTTGACAGTCGTCATCAACCTTTGCCTACTGGCAGAGGTGAGACGGCGTGGCGTGCGCCCGCACGCCACGCCACCTCCCTGCCTCCCTGCCGTGCTGGCGAGCAGGACAAACTCGCAGGAGACATCCGGATCGAGCAGACGTCCCCCACGCCTCCCCCTCGCTCCTCCTCGTTTGATCCCCGCCATGGCCGAGACCACCATGACTGCAGCATCGTCGTTGTCGCGGCCACCGCCTTCCCCTCGTCCCCTCGACATGCCCAAGAGCCTCGCCTCGACGCCCTCGTCCTCTACGAAGATCCAAGCGACGCTGGACGCCCTGCTCGCCGGCTACCTCGCCTTCTTCCTCCTCTGACACCAGAGATCGCCGTCGCTGCCCCGACCGCTCCAGCCCTTCCCCGAGCCCACTGAGCTTCTCTATGTGACCGCTGTGAGCTCCCGCTCTGAACGCCTCTCTTCCCCGCCTCGTTTGCGCCATGTAGCTCTCATTCTCACTGGAGCCAATAGCTCCTCGCTGCCGGCCATGATGCCGCAGTCATTTTTGCCACTGAGGCTCGGGTTCGATTGTGTCATCGTGCTTAGAACGCTTTCAGAAGACCGGAACACCCAGCCTCTCGTCATGCCGTGCCTTGTAGCGCTGCTCCCGTTGTTTTCCAAACTCTGACCGCCGCCAAACCTCGTCGCCGTCGACTATACCGGCGACCTCTTGGTCCATATCCACCATGAGTTGGTAGAGCACAATACCAGCAACCCAATGCCGCAAACTGCAAGCGATTTGGTGCACTATATTAAGCGCATGGTGGTCATCCGCCGTCGGTTTGGTCCTCGCCAGCCTGACTCCGGTGATGATGATGTGGCATCATCATTAGCCACTAATGAAGCAGTTATTTAGCGCATGTTTCACTGACAACCGGGCCCAGGCCCTAATTAACTTAGGTTAGTATTTATGTTAGCACTAATTAACTCGGTTAACTAGTTGTGACACTAACATGCTAGCCCCACTGGTCAGTTTGACCTGGTCACCGTGTGTTGACTTGCTGACGTCACACCGATGTCATGCTGACGCAGTTAACAATTTTCGACATTAAAAATAATCGAGGAAATTCCAGAAAATGTTTAAAACTTCTAAAAATCATAGAAATTCAACCGTAACTCCAAATGAAATAATTTATATATGAAAAATTACCGGAAAAATCCAATCTATCCATCTGTACCATCTTCATGCATGTTAGAACAACTTATAGCTGCTGTTTGGGACCAATCATATAAATGCCATTTGAATATCCACATATAGAGTTTGAATTTGAATCTTGGATTCAAACCAACTCCATTTAACCTGTTGCTAGTTGCATTGCCCAAATCACTTCATATTGACATATCATGATCATGCATCATATTGTGCATTGCATTGATTGTGTTCCTTCTCTGTTGCCGGTGGTTGTTCCCTCTCGATAGACATGTTTCGACGATGAGTTCGATCACACCGATGAAGAGCTATACTATCTTTAGAAGTGCCAGGCAAGCAAAACCCCCTTGTTCATTCTGATACAATCCCACTCTCTAGCTCCTCCTCTCTTTTACTGCATTAGGACAACAACGATTCAACTGTTACATGTTGCGGTAGTTGAACCCCTTTCCTTTGCATGACCTGTCATTGCCACAGTTAATAGATGAAACCCACTGGCATGAGTAGGAGTTGTTTGAGCCCTGACGTGCCTACTCATTCATTCTTATTTTTCATGCCTGCTACTTCTTAGAGTTGAGTCAGGTCTGATTCATCGGGGATGAATTGGAATGGTGATGAACATGTCCTACTGTGTGTGAGCTAAGTGTGTGAACACGATTTTGGTAAAGGTAGCGGTGAAAGGCCATGTAGGAGTACATGGTGGGTTGTCTCATTGAAACCGTCCTCAGGAACTGACTTCTGTGTTTGTGATCCATGAACAGCTACTACCACGCGTTGGGCCCGAAGCCAATGGATCCTCTCGACTTATTAACCGCCCATGTCCTCTGTCCGGGAGTTGCAAGTAGTTTCTGGTGTTTGTAGTATGCTAGAGGCCGTGCGCAGCGCTGATCCGAGGGGTTGGCTATGATGCGGTAGGCACATGGCCCGGTGTACCGAGTCGCCCGTTTGGTTACCCGGGAACCCTGTACACATCGTTCGGGGCCTAAGTGGAAACCTCGGACGGACTCTCTGCGGATGGAACCTGAATAGGCAATAAACCTGGACTAGGGACTTATGTGGTTAGTCAGGTCGTGGCCGACACCCTGGCTGGGCTTCCACTTGAAGGTTGTCGAGTACATGTCGTGTAAACGACGATAAGTGGTGAGAGCGTTTGTGAACAAGTACACCCCTGCAGGGTTAACATCATATATTTGAATAGCCCCGTCCGCGGTAAAGGACCTCTGGGTTGCCTATACAGTTCATAGACAAGTGAAAGTGGATACTCTAAAATGCGCAAGATAAGCGTGAGTGTTATGGATGGCCTCGTAGGGAGACGGGAGCAGATCCATAGTGGTGTATTGATACGGTGAATATGTGGACTCGTGTGCGCCACCTCAAAAGAGTTACTTGCAATCGTAGTTTAGGTTAGCCACTGAGTCAAAGCTGGCTTGCTGCAGTTAAACCCCACCACCCCCTTTGTTGATACTGATGCATATGTAGCTAGTTCTGATATAAGTCTTGCTGCGTACATTTGTACTCACCTTTGCTTAATTTATGTTTTTCCAGAGAGACTTTAGTCTCGCTAGTAGTTCCGCGTGGACTTCGATGTTTAGCTTGTTACCTCAGCTATGATCTTGTGCCCTCGGCAGGGTCTTGTAGATAGTCAGGCTTCTAAGCCTTTTCATTTGTAGTTGTCTGTACTCAGACAAGTTAAGCTTCCGCTTGTGCTTGTTGCTTGTATGACTTGAATGCTGGGTCATCAGACCCATGTTTGTAATATCTGGCTCTTTGGAGCCTAATGAATAAATACTTTGAGTTGTAGAGTTTTGTTGTGATGCCATGTTGAATTTGCACATATCGAGCATATTGTGTGTACGATTTGAAATGCTTGGTATGTGTGGGATCCGACAACCTAGTGTTTATCCTTGGTAGCCTCTCATACCGGGAAATGTCTCCTAGTTCTTCCACAGAGCCATGGTAGCTTGCTAATGCTCCGGAACAATTAGGCTGGCTAGCATGTGTCCTTCTTTGTTCCTGCGTCTGTCCCTTCGGGAAATGTCACATGGTGTCTACCGGAGTCCTATTAGCCTGCTACAGCCCGGATTCTCTGGAGTCCTGTTAGCCCAGCTCCTACAGCCCGGATTCACTCGCTGATGACCGACACGTTCGTTGCTGGGACATGTATGCCTGTCCCTGTATGTCATGTCGGCCCGGGTTCTCTGTCATATGGATGCTAGCGACACTATCATATACGTGAGCCAAAAGGCGCAAACGGTCCCGGGCCAGGTAAGGTGGCACCCGTGGGAATACTGTGTGTGAGGCCGCAAAGTGATATGATGTGTTACATGCTAGATCGGTGTGACTTAGGATCAAGGTCCTAACAAATAACAGGCATCGATGAACACGAATGCACTACTACTCCTAACTATCAATTGATAGAAAAAGGTCATAATTCAATTGAAGAGGGGCAACTCAAAGGAACATATAATTTTCTGAGTTGTGGGTGCATGGATTAGCATGTCGAACGAGTTCAACATATTTCTTCTGGATAACCCATGCAGAAAGGTAGGACTGACAGAGTCACAAACACAAATGGAGAACTCATTAGGAGCACTCTTGTCGTGTTCTTTTAGTATTAGGAAGAATGATATACCATAGACCTCAAAGACTATCACAAGGTTACTAATATCCTAAAGGAACTAGCAAACACAATCAACATGAAGTAAGTAGGGTGAATCTCGGGTTCAAGAACCAAGGAATAGAATGCCTAATAACTAAGTGGCATCACGGGATGCTTTCGAGAATGATGGCCAGAATCATCACATTGGGAACACTAATCATGGCTAGATTACTAGGTGGTTCTCTAAGACACCTAGGGTCAAATAATATCTCCAACATATATGCCGAGGTAATAGAGTACCTCAACGCACTAGTTAGTGTGGTTATTCTGGCCCAAAGGCACATCGGGAACGGAAAGAAGGAATTTGCAAATGCTTCAGACTATTTACTAACCTGGGATGACTCGGACAGCATAATGGCTGTAAATGTTCGAAGAGATTTGAGACATCCTGCAAAATGGTGGCATAACCACTCAACATCATAATATCAAGGTTTTGAGACCAACTGTCATCAGAAAGAAGTAGTAGGAACTGAACTGAGGCTTAAAACAATCAATCCTATAAGTCTACGGATTAGTAACACGTGATCCTGATAGAAAGAAGAGAAAGCCTAGTTCCTTAACACCATAGGAGCGATAAGATGACTCGGATAAGAAGGGCATAAGGTAAAGGAGTAAAAAGAGCCTTACGTTCCCTTCCACAATCAATTCCCTTAGATAACCAAAGAATTTCTAAACTCAACTTCGACCAGTTTGGCTTGGAAATCCTACAGGCAGTCAGGTTCTGATACCAAAGCTATGAGGACCCCGATCCTAAGTCAAACCGATCTAGCATGTAACACATCATATCACTTTGTGGCCTCACGCACGGTATTCCCATGGGTGCCACCTTACCTAGCCCGGGACCATTTGCGCCTTTTAGCTCACGTATATGATAGTGTCCTTAACATCCATATGAACGAGAACCCGGGCTGACATGACTAGTCGTGAATCCAAAGTGGCACTAACTTACAGGGACAGGCATACATGACCCAGCAACGAACGTGCCGGTCATCAGCGAGTGAATCCGGGCTGTAGCAGCTGGGCTAACAGGACTCCGGAGAATCCGGGATGTAGCTGGCTAACAGGACTCCGGTAGACACCGCGTGACATTTCCCCAAAGGGACAGACACAGGAACGAAGAAGGACAGAAGCCAGTCAGCCTAAGTGTTTCGAAGCAGTAGCAAGCTACCATGGCTCAGTGGAAGCACTAGGAGACATTTCCCCATAAGAGAGGCTACCAAGAATAAACAACTAGGTTTTCGGATCCCACACATACCAAGCATTTCAATAACATACACACAATAAGCTCGATATGTGCAAATACAACATGGCATCAGAACAAAACTCTACAACTCAAAGTATTTATTCATTAGGCTCCGAGGGGCCAGATATTAAAAATATGGGTCTGATGACCCAGCATACAAAGCATACATGCAACGTAAGCATAACATGTCTGAGTTCAGACAACTACAAATGAAAAGGGCTGAGAAGCCTGACTATCTTCAAGACCCTCCCAAGGTACAAGCTCGTAGCTGAGGTCACAAGCTAAACGTCGAAGTCCATGCGGAACTACTAGCGAGACTAAAGTCTCTCTGCAAAAACATAAATTAATCAACCGTGAGTACAAATGTACCCAGCAAGACTTACATCAGAACTAACTACATATGCATCGGTATCAACAAAAGGGTGGTGGAGTTAAACTGCAGCAAGCCAGCTTTGACTCGGTGGCTATCCAAAACTACGACTGCAAGTAACTCTTTTGAGGTGGCGCACACGAATCCACATATTCACCATATCAATACTCCACTATGGATCTGCTTCCGTCCCTACGAGAACACCATCCATAGCACTCACGCTTATCTTGCGCATTTTAGAGTATCCACTTTCACTTGTCTATGAACCGTACAGACAACCCGGAGGTCCTTTACCGCAGACACGGCTATTAGAATAGATCATTTATAACCCTGCAGGGGTGTACTTCTTCACACACACTCTCGCCACTTACCGACATGCACACGTCATGTATCTCGGCAACCTTCAAGCGGAAGCCTGACGAGGGTGTCGGCCACGACCTTACTAACCACACAAGTCCCTAGTCCAGGTTTATCGCAAAATTCAGGTTCCATCTGCAGGGAGTCCGGCCGAGGTTTCCACATACGGCCTCGAACGATGTGTGCAGGGTTCCCGGGTCACCAAACGGGCGACTCGGTACACCGGGCCACGTGCCTACCGCATCACAGCCAACCCCTCGGGTCAGCGTTGCGCACGGCCTCCAGCATACTACAAACACCAGAAACTACTTGCATCTCCTGGACATAGAACAAGGGCAATTAATAAGTTGAGAGAGTCAATAAAGGATCCCGATGTGTGGTAGTAGCTATTCATGGATTACAAACACAGAACCCAGTTCTTGAAGATGGTTTCAATGAGACAACCCACCATATACTCCTACATGGCCTCTCACCGCTACCTTTACAAATTCGTGTTCACACACTTAGCTCTCAACGGTAGGACATGTTCACAACTTTCCAATTCATCCCCAATGAATCAGACCTGACACAACTCTAAGCCATAGTAGGAATGACAAACCAGCATGAATGAGTAGGCACACCAGGGCTCCAACAACTCCTACTCATGCTAGTGGGTTTCATCTATTTACTGTGGCAATGACAGGTCATGCAGAGGAAAAGGGGTTCAACTACCGCAGCATGTAACAGATGAATCGTTGTTGTCCTAATGCAATAAAAGAGAGCAGGATAGAGAGATTTGGTTTGTATCAGAATGAACAAGGGGGTTTTGCTTGCCTGACACTTCTGAAGATAGTATAGTTCTTCATCGGTGTCATCGATCTCATCGTCGGAACCACGTCTACTGAGGGGGAACAAATACCAACAACAAAGAAGAAACACAATCAACGCAATGCAATAATATGATGCATGATCATGACATGGCAAAATGAGTGTGTTGGGCTAATGCAACTACAAACAGAGGGGTTTGAGTTATTTTGAACCAAAGGTTCAACTTCAAACTCAAATTATGAATTCAAATAGTGCATTATCATGTTTTGATCTGAACAGCGAGGTTAAGTTGTTTAAACATGCATGAAACCAGTACAGATAGATAGATTAGATTTTTCTGATCATTTTTCATATATAATGTATTTCATTTGGAGTTATATATTATTTTCTATGGTTTCTAGAAGTTTTAACTATTTCTGGAATTTCCTGGATTATTTCTAATCCAGAAAATCATTAATGACGTCAGCACTATGTCAATGTTGCGTCAGCAGGTCAACTGGGTCGCCCAGAGTCAAACATGACCAGTGGGGTCCACTGGTAAGTTACTCAGGACTGGTTGGTGTCACAAACAGGTGGGCCTGGTCAACGACCACGTCAGCATAGTCAAAACTGACTCGTGGGTCCCGCTGGGTTATCAGCTAATCTAAAAAGAAATAAAGCCAGGGTTAATTAGGCGTGGGGCCCATCCGTCATTGACACGGGATTAGCTAATTGCGTCATTAGAGGTAATTATACCGGGGTTCGGCCGGCGGGTAATCGCCGGCGACGCCACGCGCGGCGGAGGGCACTGAATCGTCGCTCCGGCGACCAAATTGATGGACGAGACCATCCACACGGAGCTGGGAGTGCCCCATGTCTTTCTGTGCGATCGGGACGGGCTGAGACAGCCCTGGCTCGCCGGAACAAAGCTCGCGGCGGTGGCCGTTGTTCGGGCGAGGTCGGGTATGGTGCTAGGTGCACGGAAGGGCGTTTGAGTGTTGTTGCCGTGGCCTTCCTCTTGCACTCTTTCTCTGCACCTCCCTCATGCTCTCTCTCTCTCTCTCTCTCTCTCTCTCTCTCTCTCTCTCTCTGACAAACGAAGGTGGAAGATGGAGGAGCACAATAAACTGGATTTTCACCCGGCTCCACACACAGCCCCGTTGCTATTCCAAGAGAACCAAACTCTCTTACAAACACACACTTGTGCCTGTGGATTTGCAGTCTCACAGCAGCGTAGCACCCAAGTTTCCGTTGCCCATGTATGCAAGACCCGGCCACCACTAGCACGGCCGGGTCACCCACGAACCAACTAATCAATTCCTACATGCATGGTCATCCAGCGATTGTGCAACTCCACGAACGGCCACACGACCTGTCTGTAGCTAACTAACTCGGTGAGTTATCCATTCACAACACCAGCTAACTAACTCACACCACCACGCCACACACGCACGCACCTAACATGGTTTACTCCAACATTGAGTGTGTGCGTTAGGATCACGGGGCATCCTGAGCAGGGTGACGCGCTCCGTTGTGAGCTTGTGCGGCTGTGTCCATGGCGTAGAGATGCTCTCGCCGCGGTGGGAAATGGAGCTAGGGGACGAGCGCGAGCACGAGAGAAGAGGGGAAAGGAAGAGGGGCTCACGATGAGTGTAGAGGGGGTCAAAACCGGCTCGGGGAAGGATTGGAGTTGGCGGGGCAGCGAAGTCGATCTCGCCGTTGGGAGGTTGAAGACGAGCTCGGTGAGGACGTTCGGGGGCTTCCGGCGGGGCGTGGCTCGGTGAGGGGGTCGAGACGAAGTGGCGGAGCTTCTGGGCTGCTCGGGAGGACGACGAAGAGGCGTTGGCCGCGGTGGTGCTCGGCGGCGGAGGCGGGCGTGCTCGGTGAGGTGGGTGAACTGCGAGAAAGAGAGAAGGGCGAGAGTGAGTGAGCTGGAGGGATTGGGACAACACCGAGGGAGTCGGCCACGCGTCCAGGGGCTCGTTCGCAAGGAGGATGTGGCGTGGAGCATGCGCGCGCGTCAGCCACATGCGCGCTATCCTCCTAGTGTCGTGGAGAAGATGACTGGCAGGGCCAGTGGGTTTGGCCGGCACAGTGCCATGCCAGGTAATTGGCCCAGGTAGGTTTCTCTATCTCTCTCTATCTTTTATTTCTCTTTTCCATTTCTCTGTATTTTGTTGTGATTCGATATAAAGCATCAAATCATTTTATATCTTTCTATAAATTTTTATGTGATCTCAGAAAACTTGTCCAAGGTCACATGCAAACTTACATCAGAACTAACTACATATGCATCGGTATCAACAAAGGGGTGGTGGAGTTAAACTGCAGCAAGCCAGCTTTGACTCGGTGGCTATCCTAAATTATGACTGCAAGTAACTCTTTGTAGGTGGCGCACACGAGTCCACATATTCACCATATCAATACTCCACTATGGATCAGCTCCCGTCTCCCTATGAGAACGCCATCCATAGCACTCATGCTTATCTTGTTCATTTTAGAGTATCCACTTTCACTTGTCTAAGAACTATACAGGCAACCCAGAGGTCCTTTACCGCGGACACGACTATTTGAATAGATCATTTATAACCCTGCCAGGTCATGCAGAGGAAAAGGGGTTCGACTACCGCAGCATGTAACAGATGAATCATTGTTGTCCTAATGCAATAAAAGAGAGCAGGATCAAGAGATTGGGATTGTATCGAAATGAACAAGGGGTTTTTTCTTGCTTGGCGCTTCTGAAGATAGTATAGTTCTTCATCGGTGTCATCGATCTCATCGTCGGAACCATGTCTACTGAGGGGGAACAAATATCGGCAACAGAGAAGAAACACAATCAATGCAATGGAACAATATGATGCATGATCATGACATGGAAAAAAGAGTGTGTTGGGCTAATGCAACTACAAACAGAGGGGTTTGAGTTATTTTGAACCAACGGTTCAACTTCAAACTAAAATTATGAATTCAAATAGTGCATTATCCTGTCTTGATCTAAACATGAATGAAAGCAGTACAAATAGATAGATTAGATTTTTCTGATCATTTTTCATATATAATGTATTTCCTTTGGAGTTACAGATTATTTTCTATGGTTTTTAGAAGTTTTAACTATTTCTGGAATTTCCTGGATTATTTCTAATCCAGAAAATCATTAATGACGTCAGCACTATGTCACTGTTGCGTCAATAGGTCAACTGGGTCACCCAGAGTCAAACCTGACCACTCCACTGTGTTGACACACGAACACGTCACGTGTACCCTCGACGCCGGGGGTGATGCACCGCAGCTCACGTCGAAGGAGACCCGACCGACAGCGCGATACGCAAGACAGTCGACGGGCGCTTTTGCAGACCCGAAAACCCCACACCCCTGAGAGGGACCCCGTCAGGGAGTGCGGCGGCTATGGGCTGCCCTAGGTCGATTCGCTCGCCCCCTAGAGCCTCGGGATTCGCAGCTCTCAAACACGAGGAACAGCAAAGAACGAGAGAGAAAAACAGTGTAGAGATAAAACGTAGATGAAAAAGTAGTATATTGATTTGTTCGATTGTGTGTTGTTCAATCAGCCATCACCCCCAACATATATAAGAGGCGGCTGGACTTCCCGTACAAGTAAGGATTCATCTAGTCTTTCCTTACAAGAAAAATTACATCAATTCACGTCCTAGAGTCCTAATTCTATTCCAACTCGAATTAAGTCTGAATCTGGCCCAAACTCTGTCTTCCTTCTTGCATGGTCCACCGGGCTTGCATATGATCTCTGATCAAGACGGCCCAAATATCAAACTCGTGCGCCCCGACGATACGAACAACTCTCATGTTGATCACTTTTTCAAATAAGGCCATCTTGAATACTTTTCGAGGTCATCTTTATCTTCCAGTCGGACTTGGTCTTGCGGTAGACTGGATTACCCGAGTCTCGTAGTGAATTTGTAGGCTATATACTATCTCTGATGTTGACGACTCCAAAATCAAAGTTTACCATCTTGACGATACGCACAACTTCTGTATTGAACACTTCTTCATCCGAGGTCATCTTGATAAACTTTCAGGCATATGTTCAATTTCACTCGGATCCGAGCTCATCCACTCGGATTAGAGTCATTCACTTGGATCGTCCGACTGGACTTTTCACTCGGATGTTTAGAGATTTTCACTCGGAATACAATTTTCACTCAGAATATTTTCACCTGGAGGACAGTTTAACTCGGATGACCATAATTCCACTCGGATGACTATATTTTCACTCGACCGGTAAATTTTCACTCGACCGTAAACTTTCACTCGGACGGTAAACTTTTCACTCGGAATATTTTCACCTGGAGGACAATTTCACTCGGATGACCATATTTCCACTCGGATGACTATATTTTCACTCGACCGTAAACTTTCACTCGGACGGTAAACTTTTCACTCGGATTTTCCGACTGAAAACATAGCTTGATCTTGATTTGTCTCACCAGGCCTCATACGACCTCGGATTGAGATGAGCTATATACAAAAATCGATCGGCTCGACGAAATGAAACTTTTCCATGTTGAAGGTTTTCCGATTCAAGGCCGTCTTGATGGCCGAATTACTCGCGCAACCTATCAGATAAGTGTCTGGCACCTCGCGCCATATTTCCGTTGAGGTTCGGTCTGCAGTGTATTGCCTCTAACTTTTGCATATGAACTCGGATTGAGATGATTTATATATCAAAATCGATTGCCTCGACGAGACGAAGACAACTCCTTAAGTGTGCTCCTTCATATGAGGTCATATTGAGGGCGTAATCGGCCGAAAAGCACTCAGAACATTAAATTTTGGCACTCGGAGTACAGCTTCGGCCACTGAGATGAGGTCGAATGGCGATAGCCTAAACATCAAAGTTGTTCCACTCGACGATATGAAACTTTATCATGCTGAAAACCCTTTCACTCTGTATCTTGCCAAAATCAGGTGTCAACACATGCCCCCCTGTTTTTCGGCAAAGCTTGCACGCCGAAAAATAATATGCATGGTGTTTGTTCTAAGGACGATGTCAACACTCCATCGGCCATTTATTTTTCTCAGGGCGGTAATTATGTATCGGCCATGTTTGTGCTAAGGGCGATAATTGTATATCGGCCATTGCCTACTTAGGCTTCCTGCCACACTCTCGGGTGGTACTTCTTCAAATATTTGCCATTGAGAGCTCGAGGTAACAATGCCCCTTGTATTGATTCCACCAAATATGAATTTCCAGGAACAACTCTTGTAATCCTAAAAGGACCTTCCCAACTTGGAGACCACTTCCCGAATTTTCTATCTCTTGAACCAATCGGCAGAATCACTTTCCAGACGAGATCACCAACTTGAAAATTCTTCAACTTGACTTTCTTATTGTAAGCTCTTGCCACCCTTAACTTATCTCTCTCTATGGCCTTTAAAGCAGCCAAACGTTTATCAGCAACCTCATCAATGTAGTCCATCATGAAGTTATAGAAGTCTATTGCCGATAAATCATTTTGTTTGGCTATTCTCAAAGCATTCAAATTTACTTCCACCGGTAAAACAGCCTCCTGACCATATACTAGCTCATATGGCGTCACTTTCGTAGCACCATGCCTTGAGATTCTATGTGCCCATAATGCCTCAGACAACAAGTCATGCCATCTCCTTGGATTATCCTCAATCTTCTTCTTGATGAGCTTGATTAAAATTTTATTGCTAGACTCAGCTTGTCCATTAGCTTGGGCATAATATGGGGAGGAATTGAGCAACTTTATGTTATAAGATTCGGCAAACTCTCTGACTTGGTGTGACATAAAAGATGATCCTTGATCTGTAGTTAACGTTTGAGGAATACCGAATCTATGAATAATGTGCTCGGTTATGAATTGAATTACCTCCGTATGTGTCATGTTCTTGAGAGGTACTGCTTCAGACCACTTAGTGAAATAATCAGTTGCCACCAATACGAACTGATGCCCTTTTGAAGAAGACGGATGGATTTTCCCAATAAAGTCTAAACCCCATCCTCTGAAAGGCCACGGCTTGATAATAGGATGCAACATAGCAGCAGGAGCCAATTGAATATCACCAATTTTTTTACAAGCTTCGCACCCTTTATAATATCTGAAGCAATCATTAATCATGGTCGGCCAATAAAACCCAGCACGTCGTAATAACCATTTCATCTTGGGAGCCGACTGGTGAGTATCACAAATGCCTTCATGTACCTCTCCCATAGCAACTCTTGCTTGGTCCTCATCCAAGCACTTTAAAAGAACATCATCAACTGTTCGGCGATAAAGATCATCATCCCTCATAGTATATTTAAAAGCCATACGCCGAACAGCCCTGTCCACCCTTTCACTCGGATTACGCAAGTAAGCAACAATGGGCTTCCTCCAGTCGGAATTGTCACCTGCACTAGATTTTTTGTTAATGACCGAATCAGTGGGTTCTGGTTCGGCCTCTTCTATACTGGTAAGATAAGACATCGGACTTTGAGAAATATGAAACATGCCATGATCAACATGATATCCAGATGCTTGCTGTGCCAACTCATTTGCTTTCCAATTGTCATGTCTAGATATATGTGCAATGCTAAAACAATCCAAAGTAGAGATTATATCTAGACATTTATCAAGATAAACATTAAGTGATTCGTCCAAACATTGAAAGACTTTTTGCTGCACCACTAGTAACGAATCACCATAAGCCTCAATATATGTAACACCTATAGCAAGTAACATCTCTAGGCCGAATAAAAATGCTTCATATTCGGCTTGATTGTTTGTGCGAAAATATTCTAAGCGGCATGAGGCTTCAAAAACAGCACCATGAGGAGATATATAAACAATACCAACACCTTGGCCATTGCTACAAACTGAACCATCAAAGTATAATCTCCATGGTACTAATGAAACAAGGTTCATATCACTATCATGCATGTCATTAATCCGATGTTCAACAATGAAATTAGCAACAATTTGGCCCTTCATGGATTTTAGAGATTCATAAGCCAAATAATATTCAATCAAAGCATAAGCCCACTTGCCAATTCTACCACTAAGAATTGGCCTATGCAACATGTATTTAATGACATCGGTCTGAAAAGCTACTACGCAAGCACTCGGCACTAAATAATGTCTCAATTTTGTGCAAGCATAATATAAGCATAGACATAATTTCTCAATAAATGTATACCTTGTCTCGGCGTCTAATAAGCGTCTGCTCAAATATGTAATAGCATGCTCTTTTCCCTCGGTTTCTTGAGTCAAAACAGCACCAATAACTCCTTCCTCTGCTACAATGTAAAGCCTGAAGGGTTCTCTATGCTTGGGTGCTTTCATCACCGGAGGAGTGCACAAATAGTTTTTGATCATATCAAATGCTTCTTGCTGTTTTGCCCCTCAAGTGAAATCAGCATCATTCTTCAACCGAAGGATAGGAGTAAATGCATCAACTTTCCCTGATAGATTAGCTATGAACCTTCTCAAATAATTGACCTTGCCAAGGAACTTTTGCATATCTTTCTTGCATGTTGGAGCTTCCACTTTCTGTATGGCCTCTATCTTTTTGGGATCAATCTCTATGCCATCTTCATGAATAATGAAACCCAAAAACTTGCCATATGACACGCCGAAAGCACACTTCAAAGGATTCATCTTCAGTCCATACTTTTTCATTCTTTCGAAAGCTAAACGCAAATCGGCCAAGTGATATTCAAAGGCATCCGATTTGACAACAATATCATCAATATAAACTTCAAGTATGACACCGAGTAAATCATGAAAAATCAAATTCATAGCCCTTTGATATGTGGCGCCAGCATTTTTAAATCCGAATGTCATCACTGTCCATTCGAATAAACTAAGGAAACCAGGGCATCGAAAAGCTGTCTTGTACATGTCCTCTTCGGCCATAAAAATTTGATTGTATCCGACATTGCCATCTAGAAAGCTAATAACCTTATGTCCAGAAGCATCATTAATAAGCATATCGGCTATTGGCATAGGATACTCATCTTTGGGTGTAGCCCTATTCAAATCTCTGAAATCAATGCACACCCTCAACTTGCCGGATTCTTTCTTCTCCAGTGGGACAATGTTAGAAATCCACTCGGCATACCTGCAAGGTCGAATGAAATTAGCTTCAAGCAGTCGACCGATCTCTTCCTTGATCCGGTCATATGTTTTCGGATTAAACTTTCTGGCCGACTGTTTATATGGTCTAAAACCGGCCTTTATAGGTAACCGATGCTCCACTAGCTCTCGGCTTAAACCTGGCATCTCATTATATTCCCATGCAAAGCAACAAACATATTCTTTCAATAGCTCGATTAACTTAGCTTTACAATCGGCTTCCAAATTTTTGTTTACAAACGTCGGTCGAGTGACTGAACCATCTCCAATATCTACCTCTTCTAACGGATCGGGCGATGTAAAACCTTGTCCAAGTTTATCCATGTCATCCAACTCTTCTATAGACTCATACATATCGTTCTCACTGGACCGATATTTCACAAGACGTTTTTGTAACCACTCGGAATTAGGATCCATTTAAACATATCATACCTTGGAGCCGATTGCATTCAGTCGGCTTTAAAGAGACGGGCACAAAACCATTCTTGGTCGCGCTGAGAAAATCAAACTCTGATAAGTCACGTCCCGTCAAGCAAGTAGCATTGGGATGTTGCCAATCCACCGATGCATCGGCCAAAGCAACGCAGGCCGAGTTATCCGCATGAATGACTTCCACTTCATCATCAACCCACTGAATCAAAAACTGGTGCATAGTGGAAGGCACGCACTGGTTTGCATGAACCCAATCATGGCCTAGTATAACGTTGTAGTTAGCTTGCACCTCAGCGACAAAGAATGCAGTAGCCAAAGTTTTGCTTCCGACTATAAGCTCCACATACATCACACCTTTGGCTTTAGTTTTCTCTTTGCCTTCAAATCCATTGAGCACCATATTCGTCTTTATTAGCTCTTCATCAGGGAGACCCAATTTCTTGAAGACCGAATAGGGCATAAGATTTACCACAGCACCACCATCAACAAGCATCCGAGTGAGCGGCGACCCATTGATATGGCCTCTGAGATATAATGGTTTCAGATGCGTTACTGGTTCTTTTGGCTTCTCGAATATTGCGTTAGGGCCAAAATCCAGCTGAGCCACCTTCCCTTCCTCATCTAAAGCACGAAACTCAGCAGGTAAGTAATACACCATATTGATATCCATACCTTCATGTACCGGTGTAGACTCATAGTCCAACATATCAGCCTCCTCCTCGAGTGCATCCACCGATTCTAAAATTTGTCCAAGTGAAGAGGAAGCAATAGGCAACATAGACGATGCAATGATTGTGTCGTCCCCTTTTGGTAATGTAGGTGCTGTTGTGATCGGTGTAGAAGCCACTGCATCTTGTATTTGTTTGGGCCTCCACACTTGTTTTGTAGGTACTATAGGCCGAGTGTCATTGAACAACTTATCTCTTTGCTTCTCGGCCTCTTGTTCTGCCATCTCTTGACTCCTTAGCCTCTGTAGTTTCCTCTTTTGTGTCTTTGTTAGCCCTGGAGGACACCACTTTGGCTGTGTGTATTTAGGATCTCCCGTTTTTACCTGGCTGGTGCTTGCTTCATGGTCATTAGCCGAGTGCTTTGGCGCGATAGCAAGTATCGGCTCAGTCGGATTGCTATGCACAATCGGCTGCCGTATGGCGAATGTTTTGGTGCCCAAGATAAGTGAGTCGGCATCCATTTCCTCCTTGCCTTTTCCCGACTCAACTGCTGCAACACATGGTGACTTAACACGCCATTCTTTTCGACTTTCCAGGTGCATGAAATTTCCACTCAGACGCACCTTTTTACTCTGATAGAATCCACTCAGATGGATGTCACTCGGCTGGAATCCACTCGGATGGAATACACTCGGATGGAATCCACTCGGATAGAATCTACTTGGCCACATTTGTTCACTCGGATAGCTTCCACCTGGGTGTATTCTTACACTCGGATAATTTCCATCCGGTCGCATGTTTTGACCAGCCGACCGATAGTTACCGATGTTCAGTCGGCCATTATATGAGTATTCAAGTCGATCCCAAACACTTTGCCTTTGCTCTTCTGGAAACAACGCCTTTGATCCACTCGGTTTCATATACTGACTGAACATATCATCTAATGGTGACCTTGGTCGTTTCAGATGAGTCACTCGATTGAAACTAGAACCGGCCGACTGGTTAGCATACTTGGACAGCAACATATCAAAAGTTGGCTTGATCCGCTTGCGCTGCACTTTATCTTCATTCTTCTTCCACTTGCCAACTTTTGGACTCTTGGGCTTGACAAATTTAACACGAGTATTTTCTTGCACTTGCGGTTGCCCCCCGAGTGTAGGATTCTTGATGGTGATTTTGATCACTTCCTTGCCATCGGGTTGCTTATCAAGCACAACTTGTCTCCCCAAGACCTTGTTGTCCTCCTTGTCTTTCCTAGGCTCACCAACAATGACATTAGCTTTACTGGCAGATTCGGCTACCTCTGGCCGAATGAGTAGCTTCTTCCCCTCCAAATCCACGGTATTCATTGGAAAAGGTTGTTTATCAACTTGCATCTCAGAAAAGTTCAATCGTCCGTCATTAATGGCCGATTGTATCTATCGTCGAAAAACATTGCAATCGTTAGTAGCATGAGAAAAATAATTATGATACTTGCAATAAGCACGCCGTTTTAGCTCTTCAAACGGTGGTAAAGTATGAGATATTCTAATAATCTTAGCCTGCAGCAAAGCATCAAATATTCTATCACACCTAGCAATGTTAAAAGTAAACTTCATCTCTTCATCACGATTCTTATTAATCGGTTTGAGATCATTGCAAGTAAAGGGTTTAGCCTTAGATGGCCAAACAAATTCAGTAGCAAAAACATCACCCTCATCGTCCGAGTGATCACTGTCATATTCCACCATATTCATCTTTGGATGATCGGCTTTGTATCTATGCACTTCTTTGAGGTCTTTGCTTCGGCTTTCCTGAGCCAAAGCCCTTTGTAAGACTTGGTTGATATTTAAGAACTCGTAGCCTTCTAGCTTTTCTCTAATGGGAGTTCTTAAGCCACTCAGCACTAGGTCTGCCAAGTCTCTCTCGGTTGTCACCAAACTAAAACACTGGTTTTTTGTTTCTCTGAATCTCTTGACGTAATCGGAGACCGATTCATCATGCTTCTGTTTAACCGATGTTAGATGTGACAACTTGAGTTCATTGTCACCGCTATAAAAGTGATCATGAAATTTCTGCTCTAGCTGCGACCAAACTCGAATGGAACCATGTGGTAAAGAAGAAAACCATGAAAATGCGGTACCAGTTAATGACAAAGGAAATAAATGCACTTTCAACTCATTTAGTGAGCCTGCTTCACCCAATTGTGCCAAGTATTGACTAACATGCTCCCATGTGGTTTTTGTGCCCTCTCCAGTGAACTTAGCAAAATCTGGAATCTTATATCCCGGAGGGCACTCGATGGCATCAAAGTACTCGGGGTACGGCTTCTGGTAAATCTGATACCGAGGTAACTCAACTCCAAAATTTTCTCGAAGCATCTTAGCCATCTCCTCTCTAAGATTAGCTAGACCATCATCCATAGTGGACGATGCAGCTTGTGGCAGTGGCATAGAAGGAGTAGGGTTACTAGCTGTAGGTAGGAATTGTGGTATGTACGTCGACCCATAATTTGGTAGTGGTCGAGTGGTTGTGGCTGTAGGTAGCGTTTGGTTCGGCGTTGCCACCGAACCTGGCATGCTCATAATCAGACTAATGGGTGCAGCCACAATCTGATTTGTATGGGTAGGGTAATAAGTCATCGGCATGGGAGGCGCCGATGCAATAGGTAAAGCCAGATTAGGGTTTTGCACACTAGCAGCTACACCATCATTACCACTAGACGATTGAGATATATTCTTCTGAGCATTAGTATTTTCTATGAAAGTTTGATAGACTAGATTGTTACCATCAGCAATACGACTTTCAATCTCAGCCCACTGCTCAGGAGAAAAGGCAGTACTCACAGAGGGTTTAACCTGCTCGGCTTGAAGAGGAGGGAACTTGATTTATTCAATCGGAGTGATGTTGCCTTGACGATTGTTCTTCGTTCCCCAGCGGAGTCGCCAAAAAGTGTGTTGACACACGAACACGTCACGTGTACCCTCGACGCCGGGGGTGATGCACCGCAGCTCACGTCGATGGAGACCCGACCGACAGCGCGATACGCAAGACAGTCGACGGGCGCTTTTGCAGATCCGAAAACCCCACACCACAAGGAGGGACCCCGTCAGGGAGTGCGGCGGCTATGGGCTTCCCTAGGTCGATTCGCTCTCCCCTAGAGCCTCGGGATTCGCAGCTCTCAAACACGAGGAACAGCGAAGAACGAGAGAGAAAAATGGTGTAGAGATAAAACGTAGATGAAAAAGTAGTATATTGATTTGTTCGATTGTGTGTTGTTCAATCGTCCATCACCCCCAACATATATAAGAGGCGGCTGGACTTCCCGTACAAGTAAAGGATTCATCTAGTCTTTCCTTACAAGAAAAATTACATCAATTCACGTCCTAGAGTCCTAATTCTATTCCAACTCGGATTAAGTCTGAATCTGGCCCAAACTCTGTCTTCCTTCTTGCGCGGGCCACCGGGCTTGCATATGATCTTCGATCAAGACGGCCCAAATATCAAACTTGTGCGCCTCGACGATACGAACAACTCTCATGTTGATCACTTTTTCAAATAAGGCCATCTTGAATACTTTTCGAGGTCATCTTTATCTTCCAGCCGGACTTGGTCTTGCGGTAGACTGGATTATCCGAGTCTCGTAGTGAATTTGTAGGATATATACTATCTCTGATGATGACGACTCCAAAATCAAAGTTTACCATCTTGATGATACGCACAACTTCTGTATTGAACACTTCTTCATCCGAGGTCATCTTGATAAACTTTCAGGCATATGTTCAATTTCACTCGGATCCGAGCTCATCCACTCGGATTAGAGTCATTCACTTGGATCGTCCGACTGGACTTTTCACTCGGATGTTTAGAGTTTTTCACTCGGAATACAATTTTCACTCGGAATATTTTCACCTGGAGGACAATTTCACTCGGATGTCCATAATTCCACTCGGATGACTATATTTTCACTCGACCGGTAAATTTTCATTCGACCGTAAACTTTCACTCGCACGGTAAACTTTTCACTTGGAATATTTTCACCTGGAGGACAATTTCACTCGGATGACCATATTTCCACTCGGATGACTATATTTTCACTCGACCGTAAACTTTCACTCGGACGGTAAACTTTTCACTCGGATTTTCCGACTGAAAACATAGCTTGATCTTGATTTGTCTCACCAGGCCTCATACGACCTCGGATTGAGATGAACTATATACGAAAATCGATCGGATCGACGAAAAGAAACTTTTCCATGTTGAAGGTTTTCCGATTCAAGGCCTTCTTGATGGCCGAATTACTCGTGCAACCTATCAGACAAGTGTCTGGCACCTCGCGCCATATTTCCGTTGAGGTTCGGTCTGCAGTGTATTGCCTCTCACTTTTGCATATGAACTCGGATTGAGATGATTTATATATAAAAATCGATTGCCTCGACAAGACGAAGACAATTCCTTAAGTGTGTTCCTTTATCTGAGGTCATATTGAGGGCGTAATCGGCCGAAAAGCACTCAGAACATTAAATTTTGGCACTCGGAGTACAGCTTCGGCCACTGAGATGAGGTCGAATGGCGATAGCCTAAACATCAAAGTTGTTCCACTCGACGATATGAAACTTTCTCATGCTGAAAACCCTTTCACTTTGTACCTTGCCAAAATCAGGTGTCAACACACTGGTCAGTGACTCAGGGCTGGTTGGTGTCACACACAGGTGGGCCTGGTCAACGGCCATGTCAGCATAGTTAAAACTGACACGTGGGTCCCGCTGGGTTATAAGCTAATCTAAAAAGAAATAAAGCCAGGGTTAATTAGGCATGGGGCCCATCCGTCATTGACATAGGATTAGCTAATGGCGTCATTAGAGGTAATTATACCGGGGTTAGGCCGGCGGCTAATCACCGGCGATGCCAGGCGCGGCGCAGGGCGCCGGAATCGCCGCTCCGGCGACCAAATGGATGGCCGAGACCATCAATGCGGAGCTGGGAGTGCCCCGCGTCTTTCTGTGCGACCGAAACGGGCTGAGATGGCCCGAGCTCGCCGGAAGGAAGCTTGCGGCGGTGGCCAAAGTTCGGGCGAGGTCGTGGTTGGTGCTACGGTGCATGGGAGGGCGGTTGAGTGTGTGCGTTAGGCTCCGGCGGCTAATTTATGAAGTATTCATGCTATTATATCATCCATCTGGGATGTTTAATGGGCTTCACTATGCACTTTTATATTATTTTTGGGACTAACCTATTGACCCAGAGCCCAGTGCCAGTTCCTGTTTTTCCCCTTGTTTTAGTGTTTCGAAGAAAAGGAATATCAAACGGAGTCGAAATGGAATGAAACCTTCTGGAGAAGTTATTTTTGGAAGGAAAGCTACCCGATGGACTTGTAGTTCACTTCAGGAAAGAAATGAGGGAGCCACGAGGTAGGAGGGCGTGCCCTCCACCCTCGTGGCTCCCCTGACGTACTTCTTCCGCCTAAATATATCCATATACCCTAAAACGATCAGGGAATAGAATAGATCGGGAGTTCCACCGCCGCAAGCCTTTGTAGCCACCAAAAACCAATCGGGACCCTGTTCCGTCACCCTGCCGGAGGGGGGAACCTTCACCGGTGGCCATCTTCATCATCCCGGTGCTCTCCAAGACGAGGAGGGAGTAGTTCACCCTCGGGGCTGAGGGTATGTACCAGTAGCTATGTGTTCAATCTCTCTATCTCGTGTTCTTGATTTGGCACGATCTTGATGTATCGCGAGCTTTGCTATTATACTTGTATCTAATGTTGCTTCTCCCCCTCTACTCTCTTGTAATGGATTGAGTTTTCCCTTTGAAGTAATCTTATCGGATTGAGTCTTTAATGATTTGAGAACACTTGATGTATGTCTTGTCGTGCGTATTTGTGGTGACAATGGGATATCACGTGATTCACTTGATGTATGTTTTGGTGATCAACTTGCGAGTTCCACCCATGAACTTATGCATAGGGGTTGGCACATGTTTTTGTCTTGATTCTCTAGTAGAAACTTTGGGGCACTCTTTGAGGTTCTATGTGTTGGTTGAATAGATGAATCTGAGATTGTGTGATGCATATCGTACAATCATACCCACGGATACTTGAGGTGACATTGGAGTATCTAGGTGATATTAGGGTTTTGGTTGATGTGTGTCTTAAGGTGTTATTCTAGTACGAACTCTCGAGCTGTTTGTGACACTTATAGGAATAGCCCAACGGATTGATGGGAAACAATAACTTTGAGGTGATTTCGTACCCTACCATAATCTCTTCGTTTGTTCTCCGCTATTAGAGACTTTGGAGTGACTCTTTGTCGGTGTACAAAAAGAGGGGTACACTTTTTGTACCCCTATAACTGTGCACGGGCAGTCAGAGCCGCGCCCACGACCACACCAAGCAAGGCAAGGGAGGTGAGCCAGGATAAGACCGAAGCTCAAGGGAACTGGAGCAATGCCAAGGCCAGGACCACGAAGAGCCAAGGGACGAGGCGGGCTCCCCTAGCAAGATCCTTGCCGGGACCGCCTTTAGCAGCCCCGGCAAGACCCTTGCCGCGGCGACTCGCCCCACGCCTACGGAGAAAATCACCCTTGAGTCCACTA
The DNA here is from genome assembly GCA_032464435.1 of Aegilops umbellulata. Taxonomy (NCBI): domain Eukaryota; kingdom Viridiplantae; phylum Streptophyta; class Magnoliopsida; order Poales; family Poaceae; genus Aegilops; species Aegilops umbellulata. The sequence continues at coordinate 312,796,376 of CP136057.1, read as the reverse complement.
CCCCCATGGGGCAAGGATTCGGGAGACTCTCCGTGGTGGCATGAAGATCTTTGTGAAGAAACACTCAAGATCAGATATGCACTAAGAAGATGACGACTGAGGGAGTCCTGGATTAGGGGGTGTTCGGATAGCCGAACTATACCTTCGGCCGGACTCCAGGATTACGAAGATACCAAGTTGAAGACTTCGTCCCGTGTCCAGAAGGATCTTTTCTTGGCGTGGAAGGCAAGCTAGGTGTGCGGATATTCAAGATCTCCTACCAATGTAACCGACTCTGTGTAACCCTAACCCTATCCGGTGTCTATATAAACCGGAGGGTTGTAGTCCGTAGGACAACCATCATCATACACAATCATACCATAGGCTAGCTTCTAGGGTTTAGCCTCCTTGATCTCGTGGTAGATCTACTCTTGTACTACCCATATCATCAATATTAATCTAGCAGGAGTAGGGTTTTACCTCCATCGAGAGGGCCCGAACCTGGGTAAAATAAAGTGTCCCTTGTCTCCTGTTACCATCCGACCTTGACACACAGTTCGGGACCCCCTACCCGAGATCCGCCGGTTTTGACACCGACATTGGTGCTTTCATTGAGAGTTCCTTTGTGCCGTCGCGATCAGGAAGGATGCCTCTTCCGGTCTTTAAAGACAGTGCCATTACGAAAGGAGCCTTGGCTGTCGGCCAAACTCTCCGGCTAGGTGGTTTTCTCGCAACCGCCTATTCGGCTGTTGCGCCGACGGTGACCTCCCGGGTCATCGAAAGCAACCTCCACATCAGCTCAGAACTCGCCGAGCAATTGGATCCGATGGAGCTCTCTTCGGTTAACGAGCTCCTGGATCGTATCGCCGCACTGGGCGTCGCCACAAATTACGACCAGGTTGGGCTTAAACCCGATCTGAGAGAAATTAACTCTCCCCAGGTCACCCACCATGTTGCAGTGGTGGAGACACAATGCGGCGACCCTTCATCTATCTTAAGGACTAGCTACGTCCGAATCCCCGAACCCTCCATGCCGGATATCCTCGGAAGGGAATATACAATCCAAGACCTGAGCATAAAATCAGGCAACGGGCTAGACTCATTGGATAACATCCAAGACTCCAGATCTCAGGATTCGGATGTTCTTCGGCCTCCGAACAGTAAATTGGGTGAGGTCTCAAACTCGACGACACCCGCCCGCCCGATCATAAGCGATCTTTCCCAAATCAGGCAAATGCCCGAAGAAACAGTACATCATTACTGGGCCAGATTCCTCCTGGTTATGAACAGGATAAAGGACTGCCGCGAGGGAGATGCAATCTCAATCTTTTGCAGTAACTGCACGGACGAGGGAATACTTAACACCGTAAGTCGTCGCAATATTACACGCTTTGCCGACTTGGCGTCCATAGTACAAAAATACTATGTGATGGAAAGTGCTCGGAAAACCGAAATAAAATTTTGGGACAATCCGGCCCTGAATAGCAATCCCGTCCGAACTAAGAGGGTGCACCATAGTAAAGCACCCAGACTAAATACCAAAAAGTCAAAACCCTCCAGAGGGCATGGAACCGTACTGGAAAAGTGGCTAGATGGACCCTGCAAGATTCATAGTGCAGAGGACGCCACCCCAACTCACAGCCTCAGGGCATGTTGGATAATCCGGCAGGTGGCCAAAATTGGCGAGGACCTCCTAATTCCAGAGGTCGAAGGAAACCAGCCCGAGAATTTCAGTTCCGTTCTCACAGTCTTTGAGACTTTCGCATCGAATAACAAGCGAAAAAGAACACTCCGCAGCCTCACAGAAGTCTACCACGTGGCGACAATAAACCCATGGAGTAATACTGCTATCACCTTCAACGCGAGTGACGAACCTAAAATTTGAACAGCCAGAGCACCAGCCGCATTGGTCCTCAGTCCCATAGTGGATGGCTGCCGTCTCGCAAAGGTACTCATGGATGGAGGCAGCGGACTGAACCTCATTTATGAGGAAACCCTTCAAAAGATGGAAACAGACTGGAACCGCGTGGAGCGAAGCAGCACAACCTTTAGAGGAATAATTCCCAGTCAGGAAGAGCGCTGCACCGGAAAAATCACACTAGATGTGGTATTCGGCATGCCGGATAATTATAGGTCCGAACAAATCACCTTTCAGGTGGCCCCGTTCAAAAGCGGATATCACGCTATATTAGGACGGGAGACATTCACAGTTTTCCAAGCTATACCCCATTACGGGTACATGAAGCTCAAGATGCTCGGGCCAAACGGAATTATCACTCTCGCTAGTGATCCGGACATAGCACTCCGCGCCGAAAACAAGATAGCCGCATTGGCCCTTGAGGCGCTATCCGAAACCTTAGCGGCAGAAGAACTGACTGCGCTACGATCCACGGTCAATAGGGATGATGTGATACTCGATAAGAGATCCAAATCCACATCCTTCAAACCAGCGGACGAAATAGTCAAATTCCAGGTCCACCCAATGGACCCCAGTAAAACAGCCTCCATCGGGGCAAGACTAAACCCTGACGTAGACGCCGCACTGCGAGAGTTCCTACGAGAGAACTGGGACATCTTTGCTTGGCACCCCTCAGATATGCCAGGAATCCCATGCAGGCTGGCAGAACACAACTTAAACATCCAGAAAGGATTCAAACCTGTCAAACAAGCCCTCCGGCGTTTCTCCAAACCAAAGAGACAGGCCATGGGAGAGGAGCTAGCCAAGTTATTGGAGGCCGGATTCATTAGAGACATAAAACATCCGGACTGGCTAGCAAACCTAGTGATGGTACCAAATAAGGACAAATCCTGGCGCCTGTCTGTCGACTTCAAAGACCTTAATAAGGCTTGCCCAAAGGATCCGTTTCCCCTCCCTCGAATAGATCAAATTATCGATGCCACTGCAGGACACGATTCGCTGTGCTTCCTCGATGCATACTCCGGTTACCATCAAATAAAGATGGCAGAGTCAGACCAAGCCGCAACGGCATTCATCACACCATACGACCCATTCTGCTTCAACACAATGCCCTTTGGGCTAAAAAACGCCGGCGCAACATACCAGCGCATGATTCAAACATGTCTGACAAACCAGATCGGCAAAACAGTTGAGGCGTACGTCGATGATGTGGTCGTCAAATCAAGACATGTCGAATCTCTAGTAGACGACTTGAGGCTTACATTCGACAACCTCCGAAAATACGACATTAAGCTCAATCTGGAAAAATGTGTTTTCGGTGTTCCAGCCGGAAAGCTCCTGGGCTTCATTGTATCCGGTAGAGGAATTGAAGCAAATCCAGCTAAAATCCGAGCTTTGTCACAATTGGACATCCCAAAAGATCTCAAACAAACACAGAAACTCACCGGATGCGTGGCGGCTTTAAGCCGCTTTATCTCCCGTTTGGGAGAGAAGGCATTGCCCCTTTATCGCCTCCTTAGGCGCACCGAACACTTCGAGTGGACGGACGCTGCAACAGCCGGACTCGTGGAAATAAAGGCCATCTTGGCAACAAATCCTGTCCTGGCCGCGCCGAATACTGGCGAACCCATGCTATTGTACATTGCCGCAACTCATCAAGTTGTTAGCGCAGTACTCGTCGTCGAACGGGTAACGGACGGACACAAACTCCCCCTTCAAAGGCCGGTTTATTACGTGTCCACTGTCCTCACACCATGCAAATCACGGTACCCGCATTACCAAAAGATTGCATACGCGGTGTTTATGGCATCCCGGAAGCTACGACACTACTTTCAAGAGTGTTCTATAACAGTAGCCTCGGAAGTACCACTCAACGATATTATCAACAACCGCGACGCAACGAGCCGGATAGCAAAATGGGCCATAGAGCTCCTGCCGTTCGACATAACCTACAAACCACGACGAGCCATCAAATCGCAAGTCCTAGCCGACTTCGTCGCCGAATGGACAGAGGCCGAACACCCTAAAGAGTACGACACATACTCAAACCGGATCATGCACTCCGATGGCTCCAAAATGTTGGCCGGACTGGGGGATGGCGTCGTTTTGATGTCCCCTACAGGAGACACAGTCCAATATGTACTCCAAATTATGTACACGGACTCCAACAATGCAGCCGAATATGAGGCCCTTCTACATGGTCTCCGGATGGCAGTTTCCATGGGCATTCAACGCCTGGAAGTATGGGGATTCAAACCTCGCGATATCCCAGATAAATGGCGACTTCGACGCCAAAGACCCAAAAATGGCAGCCTACCACAACGTCGTACTAAAAATGTCAGCTCGGTTCGAGGGACTAGAGTTTCACCATATAGCCCGAGAAAATAATGAGGCAGCGGACGTCCTGGCACGCATTGGAGCAAAATGAGATGCCGTCCCCCCCAACATCTTCCTAGAAAGATTATTCAAACCATCTATAGCATGGGAGGGAGAACCCTCGGATAACAGTCCGGACACAACCGCACAACCAGACGCCGAGCAATCTGACATAATCGGAGGCCCCGCCACCGAAATCACGCCTTCAGCCCACGTAATAATGGCGGTCATCGCCCCGTGGACAGAACCATTCCTAGCCTACCTCATTAGGCAGGAACTCCCTGATGACCAAAATGAGGCACGCTGCATAGTGCGGCGATCTAAAGCCTATAAAGTCCATGAGGGAGAGCTATATAATAGAAGTACTACAGGAGTCCTTCAAAGGTGTATCTCCGAAGAGGAAGGGCGGAGTCTATTGGCCGAAATTCATGCCGGACTCGGTGGCCACCACGCTGCAGCTCGGTCCCTTGTAAGCAAGGCTTTCTGTACAGGCTTTTATTGGCCGACGGTCCGAGCAGACGCCCATGACCTAGTCAAACGATGCGTCGGTTGCCAGCTTTTTGCCAACCAAAGTCATATGCCACCCAACGCCCTCCGAACTATCCCCGTCACTTGGCCTTTTGCGGTCTGGGGACTTGATATGGTGGGACCCCTTAAAGGTGGAACCCACAAGAAAAAATACCTACTGGTCATGGTGGATAAATTCACCAAATGGATATAAGCCAAGCCTGTCAAGACGGCCGAATTCGGACCTGTGATAGATTTCATATCAGGGGTCGTACACCGTTACGGTGTCCCCCACAGCATTATCACCGATAACGGCACAAACTTCACCTCGGAGGAAGTAAAGATGTGGTGCAAAAACATGGGCATTAAGCTCGATTATGCTTCCGTCTATCACCCACAAACTAACGGTCAGGTCGAACGCGCAAATGGTCTCATCATGAGCGGCATCAAACCCAGACTAGTGCGGTCCCTCAAGGAATCTAATACGCACTGGGTAGAGGAGCTCGACTCTGTGCTTTGGGGGCTGCGAACCACGCCAAATCGCACCACCGGATTCACACCATTCTTTATGGTGTACGACGCAGAGGCAGTCCTGCCCTGCGACATAATTCATGACTCACCTCGAGTGCGCATGTACGAAGAAAGAGAAGCCGAGCTTGATCGGAAGGACAACCTGGACGCCTTAGAGGAGGAACGCGACGTGGCTAAAGCCCGTTCCGCATTTTATCAACAGCAGGCTCGAAGATATCAAAGCAGAGAAGTACGGGCCAAAAATTACAACGTTGGCGAACTAGTTCTACGCCTGCCGGATAAGAAAAAGGACAAACTCAAGCCCAGATGGGAAGGTCCCTTCATAATTGACCAAGTCCTGACTGGTGGAGCGTACCGCCTGCGAGATGCGTCGGATAACCGACTCGAGCCGAACCCATGGAACGCCACACGTCTCCGAAGATTTTATGCCTAGCGCCGAACTCGGGGTTTGTCTTCTTCCTCTGTCCATTTTTTATATTTTTCTGTTTTTATCTCCTCGCACTCTATCCTCTTATAGCCCTTAAAGGCTCATCATGCGACGCGCTACCCGCGCTCCGTAAACCTGGGGGCTTCTTTAACAGAAGCTTGTATATATGGGTTTCACGCCCAACGCATGCGTCAGACCTCCGCATGCACCTTTTCTTCGCCATTATATGCATCGATATGACTTAAGTTTTGGCCAAGCTGGGTTGCCTGGCTCCTGTGCTTACCCCTACGTTCCCGATTGTTTGGCTAGGTGGTAAAGGGAGCACCTCTGCGATTGTTACTGCCGGATAAGCCGGATGTGTACCTCAGACTGGGTGAAGCCGAAAGCTAGCGTTCTTAAGGGAATATTCGGTCGGTGAACTAAAGATGAACCTTTTTTACTTATACATGCCCCCAGATGTTTTCCTGCACTTGCAGTCCGGACGTGCACTTCAGGGCACGCCACCCCAGCGAAAGGAACCCTTAACGGAACTATTCTCTCTGGAAGATGTTTCTTACTAACCATGTAATATAACATAACTAGTTGGGCACTTGTCTGATAAAGCACTAATGACCCCTACGCCTGGTCTCCACGCATACTTCGGTTCTTATATATCCGTTATGGTATTCGGACACACTCCGGACCGCCAGGTCCCGAGGTCGAAGCGAAAAGGTCGGCAACGACAAACGATCTACAATCCAGCTAGAAGGCATTACACATGTCAATTATAAATTACATAGTCATCAAGACTGATTGTATTCCTCTTCTATACCATCTAACAGGCTGTCTAATTTAGAGTCCTGCTGGGAATACTTTGCGGCCAATTCTACTTGGCCATATACTAAGCTCACAGGGATCTCCTTCCCGTCAGGCCCCACCGGTCCAACTTCGGCCATATGATTGGGGTCAGACTTCGTAAAGCGGGTCTTCACCATGGCCCAAGCCTCCCTAGCGCCCTGCCGGCAGGCCGATATCTTCCACAACCAGAAGCGCCGACGAGCTCCCTTCAACTTCTCCGCAAGTTCTCCAAGGCCCTCGGGTATGGAGTGGGCAGGCCACAAGGCTTGGGTAATACCTCACATCGCCTGCCGAATTCGTTCGTGAAGTTGCAAGAGTTCGGGAAGAAGATCGCCCGTTGAACTGGGCATCTCCTCTGCAGGACGACCTATAAGCAAACCTACAGACATAACTCTGTTAGTCGTCTTCCTCGCCGAACTCCTTTTTTAAGAGTTCGCTTAAGCACCTATAAAAATGCCGCATCGAAGTCGTTGATTCTCCTTATTGGAGTCCGACAGCTAGCCACGAACGTCCTTCAGTTCAACATCCAGCTTGGTGTTGGCATCCTGAAGGTCATTCTTCTCTTGCCTCACCCTTGTCAACATACTCTCACCGGCCTTTAACCGGCGTAAGAGTTGTTGCCTCTCCGGATCAAGTCCGGCGTCATCTGCAACATGCATTGTCAGATTTGCACCCATGTCGCACAATACTAATCTTTCGAAGTGTATCTTACCTGAGGGGGTCTCTTTGGGCTCCCCTGTTGCGGCTAGTGCGGCTTCTAGTTGGGCCTTGCACTTTTCCAGCTCCTGGGATAGTACGGTGTTCTTCTCAGTAAGAACCTACATGTTATATGATCCTTAAATCAGTTACTTTAACTGTTTCAAGTCTCGGGGGCTACTGGTATATATATATATTTAATCGAAATTTTCTTACCCGTATGTCTTTCACATACTGTTCCGTGGCTGTGGCTAAACCATCTTGAGCGGCACGAAGGTACGCATCTCCCGAATTAAAGGCATTTAAAGCCTCTCGGGAGAAACAGGCGTCGCGCAGAACTGTCCGGCGACACCTGTGGTTCATGGCACTCTCCACTTCTGAATTAGTGGCAGACAGCCGGTCTGCATCCTCTGTTGGAGGGGCGTCCGGTACGCGCCTGGTGCTCGTCCCCGCTTCCGGACCAGACGTTGGAGCCTCGCTAGTGGAGGCGCGGTTGGCAGCCTCTCCGGATACAGTCCAGCGAGGCCTCTTCGTCCTGGAAACAGCGCGGATGTTAGCATGCCTTGACAGAATAACACCAGGGAAACAAAGGGCGCGTTATACCTTTGTGCCGAAGTCTCAGTCCGGACTACATTTCTTTTCGCCCCACGGGGCCCTACGGCCCCTAGTTGGCTGGCCGCTGCAGATTCGGCCTCCCGCCTCGGAAATCTTCCCTGCAAAATACGATTGTCATTTGAAACGCCGGAATATCTGAATGTGAAATCTCTCTTGAGGGAATAAACATTCCGGTTTATGTCACCTGGGAGGCCGGGATTAACCCGGGGTAATCGGCCGTAATGGCCACCAAGGTATTGTCCTTGCTTAACTGGTGGAACACCCCGTCGATGAGCTTCACCGATATGTCCGGATCCTCTTCGGAGTCCGGATCGAAGGACCGTTCTGGGTCCTCAGGCTGTGGAGGGCAGCTGTTGATATCCTTCACTTCCTGTCGCAGCTCCTGCATTGGAATCGTCAGATTACGTATCTAGTCATGGGAGCATTGAAAAAACAGGCAAGTGCAATTGTTCACTTACCCAACTTGGAGGTTCGTACATAGTGAATCCGGCCCGTGGGTTGACGCGGAGGAAGTCCTCCTTTTCTCCCTTGTACAAAGATGTTAAAATCTTTACTAGAGTGACAGCTGTGGCTGGCCCCTTACGGCCGTAACGGGTGGCGTCATCCTCCCCGTTGAAATCCCACATGGGGTGGCCTCTATATTGAAGTGGTTGCACCCCCCGCATAATGCATGTGGCCATGACTCCAATCATGGTTAGTCCGGAATGAGCCAACAGTCTTATCCGACCCATCAAATAAAGGACGTCTCTGTCGTTTTCTTTCCGAGAGCTCCGCGGACGCCAGCTCAAGCGTTTCTTCAATGGAGCGCTGTTAAACTCGGGGAGACCGACCCGGATAGGGTCCGGCAGCGGGACATCATCTATGTAAAACCATTCCGAAGGCCAGTCCTCGGACGCCTCTTTTGGGGTTCCGGATGGGTATCCGGTCCCAGCGATGCGCCATACCTCGGCTCCGCCTACTTGATATATGGACCCCTTTTGAGAACGGGGCACCAAGCAGAACAACCTCTTCCACAGCGCAAAATGAGCCTCGACGCCTCGCAAAGGGCAACGAAGCCCGCAATATGTAGCACGGAGCTGGGCGTGAGATTGTGCAGCTGGAGACCGTAGAACCCCAGAAGCCCACGGAGGAATGGATGAATTGGAAATCCCAGTCCCCTTAATAAATAAGGGATGAGGCACACCCGCTCTCCTTTAGAAGGATTGGGGTTGCTCTCCGCTTGCTTTCCTGCATTATAGGTGGTGAGTCCGGCTCGGACCGGGACCATACATGCCTGGGGAAGGAATCCCTTGGCCTGCAGCGACACTAACTCGCTGTGTGGGATGGTGCAACTCTCCCAGTCTCCGGATTTAGGACTGGAGGGGCGAGAGGAGGAGCTGCGACGGCTGGCCATGTTGGAATGTGCCTTTGCTGGAGACGCTCTGATGATAACTCGCGAAGGGAAGAAGATGTGGTCTGGATCTAAATCCCCATCCCGTTAAATAGGTGGCTCGTTTATGTGACTAGGGGTGTGGATGTAAAAACACCCCGGGCTTTTCGCATTCGTTCAACACGTGGAAGATGGCCATTATTGGGCACTAAAGCCGAGGAGCGCTAAATTACAAAAATCGGACATTATTCGCACAGGTACACAAGACTCGGAGGAGGAACCCGCCTTGCAATGCCGAAGACAACTTTGCGCGCCGAACTCGTCGTCATTGAAGCCTGGTTCGGGGGCTATTGAGGGAGTCCTGGATTAGGGGGTGTTCGGATAGCCGAACTATACCTTCGGCCGGACTCCAGGATTATGAAGATAACAAGTTGAAGACTTCATCCCGTGTCCAGAAGGATCTTTTCTTGGCGTGGAAGGCAAGCTAGGTGTGCGGATATTCAAGATCTCCTACCAATGTAACCGACTCTGTGTAACCCTAACCTTATCGGTGTCTATATGAACCGGAGGGTTGTAGTCCGTAGGACAACCATCATCATACACAATCATACCATAGGCTAGCTTCTAGGGTTTACCCTCCTTGATCTCGTGGTAGATCTACTCTTGTACTACCCATATCATCAATATTAATCTAGCAGGAGTAGGGTTTTACCTCCATCGAGAGGGCCCGAACCTGGGTAAAATAAAGTGTCCCTTGTCTCCTGTTACCATCCGACCTTGACACACAGTTCGGGACCCCCTACCCGAGATCCGCCGGTTTTGACACCGACAACGACCCTTGGCAAGATACCAGCCAAGGAAGACCACGAGACCCCCGGCAAGCACCTTGCCGGGGATGACGGCAGGCGCCGCGACAAGACCCTTGCCGAGGACGTCTACGGGCCACTATCAGGCCCACGCCAACCAAGTCTCCACCACCTTTCGCATACAGCTGCCGACCCAACCAACTGGGCAGGCACCTGCGTGGCGGCATGCAGATCTTCGTGAAGACACCACCACCGCGCCACCTCAGCTGCCTACTTGCCTACATGGCACCACGGGCATCACTGGCCAGGGCGCGTGTCGACGCGAGGAGGAGCGGCGACGGACGGGACGGGCTTCGCCCCCGCCTCCGATAAAGCAAGGACACCTAAGCAGACACATTAAATGTGCCTTGTCATGTAATGCGAAGGATAACTTCGCGTCACTGTACCCTTTCCACCTCCTGTGTGCCACTGTGGCAACCCCTTTTTCCTATAAAAGGAGGCCCGAGGCGATAAGGAGAAGGATTCGGCTTTTTGGAGCTCTTCACGGCCCATAGCTAGTTGAAGAACACAAATATACATCCACCAAAGCAGGAGTAGGGTTTTACGCATCCTCGCGTCCCGAACCTGGATAAACAAATCGCGTGCTATCTGTTTGATCCGCTCTTCTTTCAACCCCACGCCCCGCTAACTGTAGTAGGGATTCTCGTGATCCCATAGGTGTCGTTCTCACGGACATCTTTGGCGCGCCAGGTAGGGGGCGCAGTTGTGGGAATCGGCTCTAGCAGTTAGTCCAGCACTCCTTCATCTTCATGGCTCTTGGAGAAGGAAGGAGGCCAGAAGATCGACACTCGAGCGACTACAAACAAAAGCTAAGTTGCACTGAACCCTGATTGTTTTATCTTTATTATATGAAGTTATCCCCCCCCCGGAGATGTCACACCCTTGTATGGGAAACCTGCACGCCAGCGGGCTCTCCCACGATCGACAACGCCCTTGCCCTGTTTCGAGTCCGCTCAACAGCTCAAGCGGCTGCGTCGAGAATGGCAGGGTAGCCTTCCGCGATCAAAAACGCTCTCGATTCTGACTCGAGTCAAGCTCGACAGTTCGAGCGGCCGCATTCAGAATGGTAAGGTGGCTCGCCCGGCAGCAGGCATACCCGACATGCCATGGGGATCCGTCTCCAAAACGCTGCTTGGGGCTTCCGCACCGGCGAACCTACCCAATCGACGTAGGGCTGTCACATCCTAGCTAGCCATGCATTAGAGTGTTGCATCATGTTTACCTTTCATCAGAAACTTGAAATGGGGAAGGCAGAACCCCCAGCACCCCCCCTGAAATCAACTAGGGTTTACTAAAAACATTTTCAATGAACCTGAAATGCCCTTCTAAAATGTTCACCCTCTTTGTGTTGGGTTAGAACCTTTGGCAAAATTGGTGCACAGTTTTCTAGGTCAACAAAGGTCACTGAATTAAATCATATGTATGTTGTTTTTGGACAATTAAATACTAATAAATATTTTAAATGTTCAAATAATTCTGGAAATAAGTCAGGGCTGTTAGGAATAATCCCAACAGAGCCCACAATTATTATCAGGTTTTTAGGAAGTGCCTAAGTATTTTTAATAATGCCACAAAGTTACAGAATAACAGAAAAAGGAAACAAATGGAAAAAAATCTAACCTGGCCGCAGCCACCAGCCGGCCCACCTGGCGGCCCAAGCACTGTGCTGGCCCATGCCAGCCAGCTGCTTCGTCCCCGCCAGGCAGGCAGCCATGTGCTCGACGGCGAGCTCAGCGTGCGCCACGCAGCTGGCCTCCGCCCTGCTTCCTCCCCTCGCCGCCCCGCTAGCCTGGGCAGGCTCCACGTCGCGCTCCCGACCCCCTGGACACGTCCATTCGCCGCTGCCTCTCTCCCTCGCTCTCCCTCCGCCATGGCCGACGCTGCCGTGCTCGCGCCACCGTGAAACCACGCCTTCCGTCGTCCCCGCGCTGAGCCACCGTGTCCAACAACTCTGCCGTCGTCAACTCCGTCGAGTAGCCCGAGCCCCGAGCGCTCGCGAGCCCTGCTTCGTCTTCCTTGGCCTCTTCTTCACCGAGCACCGCCGCAGATCCCCTTCGCCGTCGCCGTCGCATCAGCTCGTCCCCGACCGTTCCGTATGGCTCTACGTGACCGCCGTGAGCTGCTGCACCTCCCCATCCTCTCCGTTCTCCTCCTAGTGCACCATAGCAAGCCCACGAAGCTCACCCGCACACGCCGCCACGGAGCTCGTCGTCGACGTGTCTCCGGCCAACCACCGGCCATGCCATGTTGTCCACTAACCTCACCGCATCCCCAGGAGCCCAATGCCCCACTCCACGCACCTCGCTGTGCCTCGTAGCCTTGGGCTCACTTCCACCCGACTCCGGCGACCGCAAAACTCGTCGCCGGCGACATTTCCGGCCATCCCAACCCCAGCCACTGCCACCAAACGCTGCGGTTTGCTCCCAGCTGCACGTAGATGCCCTCCGCCGCTCGTTTGGTCGCCGGAATGTGCAAATGCACTTCCTCCGCCGTGTCTAGCCTCGCCGGCGGCTAGACGCCGGCGAGTTTGACTTTGACTTTGACCAGCTGGGCCCAAGTTGACTCCTTTGAGTCAATGACAAGTGGGGCCCCCTCTGCTAACTAACTGGATTAGTTTTAATTGAAATTAATTAGTTTAACTAATTACTGACATGTGGGACCCACTGTCAGTTTGACCTGGACGACCCCGTTGACCTCTGACGTCAACCTGACGTAGTGCTGACACAGTAATTTAATTACTGGAATTATCTTTATACAGGAAATTCCAGAAAATAGTTCAAACTTCAAAAAATCATAGAAATTAATCTGTAACTCCAAATGCAAAGATTTATATATGAAATTTGATCAGAAAAATTCAATCTATCCATTGGAACTGGTTTCATGCATGTCGGAACAAGTTAACCCTGCTGTTTATGCAATACAAGGTGATGCACTTTTACAGCTATGTTAAATGATCTAACACTTGAACCCTTGGTTCAATTAAGCACATTCCACCCTGCTTTAGCTTGCATTAAGCCAAGACACTTTCATATTGCCATGTCATAGCATGCATCATATTGTTGCATATCGTCATGTGTTGATTGTGTTCCGATGTGTTCTTCGTGGTAGGTTCTGCCTCAGAGGATATTCAAGAGTATCCAACTGAAGGGCAGTATCCCTCTACCACCCCATCAGGCAAGCAACCCATTGATCATTCCGATACAAACCCATGTTCTCGCTTCTGCTCTCGTTTACTGCATTAAGACAACACGATTCAAACTGCTGTGTGTCGCGGTAGTTGAACCCACTTCCTTTGCATGACCTGTCATTGCCACAGTAACTAGATGAAACCCACTAGCATGTGTAGGAGTTGGTTGAGCCATATGTGTGTTGTTTCCTACCATGCTATGCTTTCTATGCTTAGGGTTGTGTCAGGTCTGGCTCATCGGGATGATGAACTAGAGTGAAAGGTTGTGACGGTGTCGAGAGTGTGAAAGTGTTGAATACGATTTGGTAAAGGAATCGATGAGAGGCCATGTAGGAGTACATGGTGGGTTGTTTTATTGAGGTCGTCCTTAAGAACTGAGATCTGTGTGTGTGAGTTAAGATTCAACTACTACCACGCATTGGGCCCGAAACCAATGGACCCTCTCGGCTTATTAACCACACTTGTCCTCTGTCCGGGAGTTGCAAGTAGTTTCTGGTGTTTGTAGTATGCTGGGGGCCGCACGCAGCGCTGACCATAGGGGTGGGCTGTGTTGCGGTAGGCACGTGGCACGGTGTACCAATTCGCCCGTTTGGTGTCTCGGGAACCCTGTTCACATCGTTCGGGGCCGTTAGTGGAAACCTCGGCCGGACTCCCTGCGGATGGAACCCGAATAGGCGATAAACCTGGACTAGGGACTTGTGTGTTTAGTCAGGTCGTGTCCGACACCCTCGCTGGGCTTCCGCTTGAAGGTTGCTGAGTACATGTCGTGTAAACGGCGATAAGTGGTGAGAGCGTGTGTGAAGAAGTACACCCCTGCAGGGTATAGAACTATTCTAATAGCCGTGTCCGCGGTAAAGGACTACTTGGTCACCTATACAGTTCATAGACAAGTAAATGGATACTACTAAAAGCCTCAAGATAAGTGTGAGTACCGCGGATGGCCCTCTCGGAGGAGACGAGAGAGGATCCACGGTGGAGTATTGTGGTGGTGATAGTGGACTCGTGTGCGACAAATGATTTACCAGTTGTGTCTATCGTAGGATAGCTTAGCCAATTGTCAAAGCTGGCTTGCTGCAATAACTCCACTACCTTCTTGAGAATGTGCATGTATAGTAGGATTCTGTTGTAAGACTTGCTGAGTACCTTCGTACTCATGTTGCTTTAATTAATGTTTTCAGACGACAACGCCAACCCCTCCGATGGGTTCTATGTAGACCTCAATGTTGACGAGTGACTTATCACCCAGGTGGTGATCCAAGACTTGTGAAGGGTCGATGTAGATAGACAGGCTTCGTCAAGCCTTCTTTCTTTCTAGTCTCTGTACTCAGACTACTTTGCTTCCGCATGTGCTTGTATGTTTGTATGACTTGAGTGTCGGGTCATGTGACCCCTACCTGTATGGATGATATGTATGGCTCTTCGGAGCCTTTTAAATAAAGTACTTGAGTTGTAGAGTTTTGTTGTGATGCAATGTTGTATTTACTCATATCGGGCATATTGTGTGTATGATTGAAATGCTTGGTATGAGTGGGATCCGACTATCTAGTTGTTTATCCTTGGCAGCCTATCATATGAGGAAATGTAGTCTAGTGCTTCTGAGCGATAGTAGTCTGCTACAGCCCGGTTCAAGAGAGTCCTGCTAGCCCAGCACTACTGCTCGGAACACATGACTGACCGGCATGTGTTTCATTTCGTTCCTGTGTCTCTCCCTTCGGGGAAATGTCACGCGGTGTTATCCGGAGTCCTGCCTAGCCTGCTACAGCCCAGGTTACCGAAGTCCTGTTAGCCCAGTGCTACAGCCCGGATTTATACGTTGTTGACCGACATGCTCGATGTGATTCATGTATGCCTGTCCTCATGGGTTAGTGCCGCCTTGGGTTCACGACTAGTCATGTCGGCCCGGGTTCTCTGTCATATGGATGCTAGCGACACTATCATATACGTGAGCCAAAAGGCGCAAACGGTCCCGGGCCAAGTAAGGTGGCGCCCGTGGGAGTACCGTGCGTGAGGCCACAAAGTGATATGATATGTTACATGCTGGGTCGATGTGGCTTAGGATCGGGGTCCTGACAGCGTTGGCATCATAGCCGGACTGCCTGTAGGTTCGCTAAGCCAAACTGGTCGATGTCGAGTCTAGAAATGCTTTAGTTATATGTATGGGAATTGATTGTGGGAGGGAACGTATGGCTCTTTTACTCCTTACCCTTATGCCCTCTGTCTTGAGTCATTCTCTTCTCATTCTACGTGGGTTAAGGACTAGGCTCTCTTCTCTCTATCAGGTTCATGTGTTACTAATCCGTAGTAACTTATAGGATTGTTGGTTACAACCCAGTGCAGTTTCTACTAAATTTTAGTATGTTGCCAGTTGGACCGGAACCTTGATATGATGGTTGTTGAGTGGTTTTGCAACTGTTGTGGATGTCTCATCTCCTTTTCTGAGCATTTACAGCCGTTATGCTGTCCAATTTCCCCTAGAAATTCTAATGCCTTTGCATCATTTTGTGCTTTCAGATGGCCACCCGTTCCCAGAACCAAGTGGTTCGTCTGACCCATTGCATTGATGTATGTGGTAAAACAGCTATGTTGGTTCGAGTGATGGTCGAGACAGGTTACCGATGGTATCCTGAATATACCGTCGAGGATCAGTTTAGAGACTTTAATCAAAGCCAGTATCTGTGCACGGTCAGGATATATCCATCTTATCCCGGAGCTACTGAACCGCTCCACTGTTCGTATGGACTTGGGATCACTATTGGGATGTCCGTGCAGGATGCAGCCTACTCGATGATGACTATTATTCGAGCCAGAACTGCCTTGCTGAGCAACACTGATTTCCGCTACATGCCAACATCCCTCCCAGGGGCGCATGGTTATCTTCAGGGTATGTACAGTGACGCATCCCATGAGGACTCACTCCTCCGCACCACTACCGAGATGTTGTAAGACAAGGACCGTGAAAACCGGGCCTTGCGTATGGAGCTCTTTAATGCTCGTTCTGATCACTGGGCTACTTTGACTCGGTTTGCCCCTGCAGTGCAAGCCGGATACATGGACATGAGGGACTTGTATCCTGTGCGTGCCAGTCTGCCAGATTTCATGGAATGGCGTGAGGTGGGAGGCATCACTCCTCCTCGTGGACCTCGTCTGCCGCCGTTTGTTGGACCAAGGCCACACCCAAGCCCCTATGGTCCGCAAGCTCCACAGGACCGTCTGTTCCCAGATGATCATGTTCCACTTCCAGGCTTGGGTGGTGACTTCTATGAGGATTACTATCGAGCTGTCTGAGCTAGTAGTAGCTTCGCTAGTATTGAAACAGTTGTATGTCCACCGTCCTGCATGACTTGTGGAATATGACTTAGTGTGTATCCATTCCGGAGGTGTAGAAAAATAATGTATAGGAGTTTGGAATGCCTCCGATGAGATGTAACGTCTTTCATCATAGTTGTACCTTAGCTTGGGCTTGTACTAAACTATGTATGGTGTGTATGACCGTTGGTATATATATGGCAGATCTATATTACCATGTCATACGGATGAACGTCTCTGCATTCCTTGTTATCCATTACATTCCGCATTTCTTGCCCAGATTTTTGCCATCCTGGTCTAAATCGTTGTTTTGTTTTTCCTAGGATGGTCAACACCCGCAGCAACCCTGCTGCTCCGGAGCAGGGTGAAGCTAGCGCAGCTAGGGATGAAAATCTGCCTCAACCGCCATCTCTGGCCGAAGTGATGCTGGAGGCAGAACGAAACAAGCGTGAGACTAACCGCTTGCTGGAGCGGATTGAGCAGAATACTGCACGCCACCAGAGAAACATTCCAGTGTCAATCAATGACTTTGTCAAGCTGTATCCACCAAAGTTTAACCATTCCATCGAACCTCTCGATGCGGATGACTGGCTTCACAGCATCGCCCACAAGCTACATTCTGCCAACGTAGCTGAAGATGATAAAGTTACCTTTGCTGCTTATCACCTCGAAGGACCTGCTAGCCTTTGGTGGGAAAATTATGAGGCTATGCGCCCGATCGGCCAAATCACTACTTGGGCTAATTTCAGTGCTGCTTTCCGTGAGCATCACATTCCGGAGGGCCTCATGGATCACAAGAGGGAGGAGTTCTGTAACTTCACCCAGGGTAGACTGACTGTGGATGCATACAATCGAGAGTTTGGAAAGTTAGCACGTTATGCTCCCGAAGAGGTATCCACCGACGCCAAGAAGCAGGCAAGGTTCCGCAAGGGACTTAGCCCCGAGCTTCGCCGTGACCTTCGTCTGCACGATTGCACCTCTTTTCCGAAGTTGGTCAACAAGGCCATCAGTGCCGAGACAGGGCAGAATGACTTTGAAGCTTCACGCAAACACTCCCGTGACTTTGGATCTTCATCCGGCTCTGGATCTCAGAAGCGCCGGGTCTGGATCCCAAACACTGTTGTGCCATCCAGGTTCACTCCGAGGCCATCCTTTGAGGCGCCTCGCCCCAACCAGCAGTATGTACCGCCCAAGACTTATGGTGTTCCCGCTGCTAATGCTGCTCCACGCCCCAATATGATAACTTGCTTCAAGTGTGGAGAGCCGGGTCACTACATCCGCGAGTGTCCCCAGAACAACCCCAACCAGTTAGGAAAGTCCGTTGGCCGTGGTAAGCCAACAGCAAAGGTGCTCGTCGCTAAACCAGCCACCACTGCTCGTGGCCATGTCAACTATGTTTCAGCTAAGGAGACTCAGGAGGACCCCAACGTTGTTCTCGGTACGCTCCTTGTTAATTTCCATCCGGCAACTGTTCTCTTTGATACTGGAGCATCTCATTCATTTATTTCTGAGAGCTATGCTCGTTTGCACAACACCACATTTTGTGACATGCCCACCTTCACGGTAATTCAAAACCCTGGTTCTAAGTGGCAAACCTCTAGAATCAGCCATGGAAATGAAATTCTTGTCGACAGATTGGTCTTCCTCGCGTCACTAATAGCTCTCAAGTCCTCGGACATAAACATCATCTTGGGTATGGACTGGATGTCAGCCCATTATGCTAAGATTGATTGCTCTACTAGAACTGTTCAGCTCACCCATCCATCGGGCAAGACAATCAATGTTTTGACCCGAGTGTTGGAGCGTCAGCTCTACTCTCTAAATGCCAACCCCCTTCCAGACCTTGAAGATATTCCGGTAGTTCGTGACTTCCCGGATGTCTTTCCAGAGGAACTGCCAGGTGTTCCACCTGACAGAGATGTCGAGTTCGTGATAGACCTTGTTCTAGGAACCGTCCCAATCTCTAGAAGACCATATAAGATGGCACCCCTAGAACTAGCTGAGCTTAAGAAACAACTTGATGAGTCCTTGCAAAAGGGTTTCATCCGTCCTAGTTCTTCTCCATGGGCTTGCCCCGTCCTCTTCGTCAAGAAGAAGGATGGAACGGATCGGATGGTTGTAGATTACCGACCTGTCAATTTGGTCACTATCAAGAACAAGTATCCGCTCCCCAGGATCAACGACCTGTATGACCAGCTCGCTGGATCCTCAGTCTTTTCCAAGATGGACTTGAGGTTGGGCTACCATCAAATCAAAATCAAGAACAGGGACATTCCCAAAACGGCCTTTGTTATTCGTTATGGCCAATACGAGTACACCGTCATGTCCTTCGGTTTAACCAATGCTCCAGCCACCTTCTCTCGGTTAATGAACTCGATCTTCATGGTGTACCTGGATAAATTTGTCGTGGTTTACCTCGATGATATACTCATCTACTCCAAGAATGAGGAAGAACATGCCGAACATCTAAGGCTAGTATTGATGAAACTTCGACAGCATCGCCTTTATGCCAAATTCTCCAAGTGCGAATTTTGGTTGCCAGAAGTGACCTATCTGGGCCATGTAATCTCTGGCAAGGGCATTTCTGTCAATCCCGAGAGAGTTCAAGCCGTCCTTGACAGGACTCCACCTGAAACGGTCAAGCAAGTTTGGAGTTTTCTTGGTTTAGCGAGCTATTGCCGCTGCTTCGTCGAGAATTTCTCCAAAGTTGCTAAGCCTCTAACTGAACTCCTCAAGAAAGATAAGAGGTTCGAGTGGACCCCACAGTGCGAGTTCAGCTTTCAGGAACTGAAACGACGCCTGACATCCGCTCCCGTACTGGTACCACCAGATTTTTCTAAGGACTTTGTTATCTATTGCGACGCCTCACGACAAGGACTAGGTTGCATACTCATGCAAGATCGTCATGTGATTGCTTACGCTTCTCGACAGTTGCGTCCACATGGGGATAACTATCCCACACATGATCTAGAGCTTGCATCTGTAGTCCATGCACTCAAAACCTGGCGACATTACCTTCTTGGTAATCATTGCGAAATCTACACTGATCACCAAAGTTTGAAGTACATCTTCACCAAACAGGATTTGAATCTCAGGCAAAGACGTTGGGTCGAGTTGATCTCGGATTACGACTTAGGAATAACTTACACCCCAGGCAAAGCCAATGTCATGGCTGATGCACTAGGTCGTAAGTCTTATTGTAACAACCTGATGTTACAACAAAGTCAACTACTTCTCCACGAGGAATTTCGTAAGCTTAACCTTCCATTGTTCCTCGAGGATTCCTTTCCACCCTGGTGGCGAAACCTACCCTTACGGATCAGATCATCAAGGCACGGAAGGTGGATCCGGGAATTTCCCGTATCAAGAGAAACATCAAGAAGGGAGTTGTAGATTGTTTCTCCATTGATGATCAAGGTGTCGTGTTCTTTGGGGACCGCCTAGTGGTTCCCAAAGTACGCAACCTGAGGCGATCGATCCTTAAGGAAGCTCATGAATCCTCTCTCACCATTCATCCCGGTAGTACTAAAATGTATCAAGACCTATGCCAGAGGTTTTGGTGGACTAGGATGAAGAGAGAAATCGCTCAATACATTGCTAATTGCGATGTCTGTCGTCGTGTTAAAGCAGAGCATCAACGGCCTGCTGGCACCCTTCAACCATTGGAAATTCCTGAATGGAAATGGGATAAAATCGGTATGGACTTCATTACCGGGTTTCCCAGAACCAAAAGAGGGAATAATGCTATCTTCGTTGTTGTCGATCGTCTTTCCAAAGTAGCCCACTTCTTACCTGTTCGCGAGAGTATAACCGCTAGCCAGCTAGCTGATTTGTACATCTCTCGAATAGTGTCTCTCCATGGTGTTCCATTGGAAATTAATTCAGACCGTGGAAGTCTTTTCACCTCGCGGTCTTGGGAAAGTTTCCAAAATGCTATGGGAACTCGTCTCTCCTTTAGCACCGCCTTCCATCCTCAGTCAAGTGGTCAAGTAGAACAAGTCAATCAAATTCTGGAGGATATGCTCCGAGCTTCTGTCATCTCTTTCGGTATGAATTGGGAGAAATGTCTTCCATTCGCCGAGTTCGCTTATAACAACAGTTATCAAGCTAGCTTGGGCAAATCTCCTTTCGAAGTTCTCTATGGACGAAAATGTCGAACGCCTCTTAACTGGTCAAAAACCGGCGAGAGACAACTCTTTGGCCTGGACATGATCCAAGATGCAGAAGAGCAGGTTCGCATTATTCGTGAGAAGTTGAAAACAACCCAATCTCGACAAAAGAGTCAGTATGACCGCAAGCATAAGCCTATGGCTTATGAAGTCGGCGAGATGGCTTACCTTCGGGTTACACCTCTAAAGGGAACCCATCGATTCGGTATCAAAGGCAAGTTGGCCCCTCGTTACATTGGACCCTTTCGCATTCTCGCTAAACGAGGGGAAGTTGCCTACCAGTTGGAACTACCTCCGCATCTCTCCAGAGTTCATGATGTCTTACACGTTTCTCAACTCAGGCGTTGCTTCTCGGATCCTATCCGTGGAGTGGACCACGAAACGCTTGATCTCCAAGATAACCTCACATATCGAGAATATCCCGTTCGTATCCTTGACCAAGCCGAGCGTACCACTCGACGCCAGAATATCAAGTTCCTCAAAGTTCAATGGTCGCACCATTCCGAGCAAGAGGCTACTTGGGAAAGGGAGGATCGTCTTCGACTCAAGTACCCCACCTTCTTTCCGGCGGATCCTAAATCTCGGGACGAGATTCTTTCGAGTGGGGGTGAGTTGTCACATCCTAGCTAGCCATGCATTAGAGTGTTGCATCATGTTTACCTTTCATCAGAAACTTGAAATGGGGAAGGCAGAGCCCCCAGCACCCCCCCTAAAATCAACTAGGGTTTACTAAAAACATTTTCAATGAACCTGAAATGCCCTTCTATGTTCACCCTCTTTGTCTTGGGTTAGAACCTTTGGCAAAATTGGTGCACAGTTTTCTAGGTCAACAAAGGTCACTGAATTAAATCATATGTATGCTGTTTTTGGACAATTAAATACTAATAAATATTTTAAATGTTCAAATAATTCTGCAAATAAGTCAGGGCTGGTAGGAATAATCCCAACAGAGCCCACAATTATTATTAGGTTTTTAGGAAGTGCCTAAGTATTTTTAATAATGCCACAAAGTTACAGAATAATAGAAAAAGGAAACAAATGGAAAAAAATCTAACCTGGCCACAGCAACCAGCCGGCCCACCTGGCGGCCCAAGCACTGTGCTGGCCCATGCCAGCCAGCTGCTTCGTCCCCGCCAGGCAGGCAGCCAGGTGCTCGACAGCGAGCTCAGCATGCGCCACGCAGCTGGCCGCTGCCCTGCTTCCTCCCCTCGCCGCCCCACTGGCCTGGGCAGGCTCCACGTCGCGCTCCCGACCCCCTGGACACGTCCATTCGCCCCTGCCTCTCTCCCTCGCTCTCCCTCCGCCATGGCCGACGTTGCCGTGCTCGCGCCACCGTGAAACCACGCCTTCCGTCGTCCCCGCACTGAGCCACCGTGTCCAACAACTCCGCCGTCATCAACTCCGTCGAGTAGCCCGAGCCCCGAGCGCTCGCGAGCCCTGCTTCGTCTTCCTTGACCTCTTCTTCACCGAGCACCGCCGCAGATCCCCTTCGCCGTCGCCGCCGCATCAGCTCGTCCCCGACCGTGCCGTCTGGCTCTACGTGACCGCCGTGAGCTGCTGCACCTCCCCATCCTCTCCGTTCTCCTCCTAGTGCACCATAGCAAGCCCACGAAGCTCACCCGCACGCGCCGCCGCGGAGCTCGTCGCCGACGTGTCTCCGGCCAACCACCGTCCATGCCATGTTGTCCACTAACCTCACCGCATCCCCAGGAGCCCAATGCCCCACTCCACGCACCTCGCCGTGCCTCGTAGCCTTGGGCTCACTTCCACCCGACTCCGGCGACCACAAAACTCGTCGCCGGCGACGTTTCCGGCCACCTCGAGCCCAGCCACTGCCACCAAACGTTGCGGCTTGCTCCCAGCTGCACGTAGATGCCCTCCGCCGCTCGTTTGGTCGCCGGAACGTGCAAATGCACTTCCTCCGCCGCGTCTGGCCTCGCCGGCGGCTAGACGCCGGCGAGTTTGACTTTGACTTTGACCAGGTGGGCCCAAGTTGACTCCTCTGAGTCAATGACAAGTGGGGGCCCCCTCTGCTAACTAACTGGATTAGTTTTAATTGAAATTAATTAGTTTAACTAATTACTGACATGCGGGACGCACTGTCAGTTTGACCTGGACGACCCCGTTGACCTCTGACGTCATCCTGACGTAGTGCTGACGCAGTAATTTAATTACTGGAATTATCTTTATACAGGAAATTCCAGAAAATAGTTCAAACTTCAAAAAATCATAGAAATTAATTTGTAACTCCAAATGCAAAGATTTATATATGAAATTTGATCAGAAAAATTCAATATATCCATTGGAACTGGTTTCATGCATGTCAGAACAAGTTAACCCTGCTTTTTATGCAATACAAGGTAATGCACTTTTATAGCTATGTTAAATGATCTAACACTTGAACCTTTGGTTCAATTAAGCACATTCCACCCTGCTTTAGCTTGCATTAATCCAAGGCACTTTCATATTGCCATGTCATAGCATGCATCATATTGTTGCATATCGTCATGTGTTGATTGTGTTCCGATGTGTTCTTCGTGGTAGGTTCTGCCTCCGAGGATATTCAAGAGTATCCAACTGAACGGCAGTATCCCTCTACCACCCCATCAGGCAAGCAACCCA
This sequence comes from Aegilops umbellulata, assembly GCA_032464435.1. Lineage (NCBI taxonomy): Eukaryota > Viridiplantae > Streptophyta > Magnoliopsida > Poales > Poaceae > Aegilops > Aegilops umbellulata. Next base: position 312,772,971 of record CP136057.1, on the reverse strand, counting down.
TTGATCATTCCGATACAAACCCATGTTCTTGCTTCTGCTCTCGTTTACTGCATTAAGACAACACAATTCAAACTGCTGTGTGTCGCGGTAGTTGAACCCACTTCCTTTGCATGACCTGTCATTGCCAGAGTAACTAGATGAAACCCACTAGCATGTGTAGGAGTTGGTTGAGCCATATGTGTGTTGTTTCCTACCATGCTATGCTTGCTATGCTTAGGGTTGTGTCAGGTCTGGCTCATCGGGATGATGAACTAGAGTGAAAGGTTGTGACGGTGCCGAGAGTGTGAAAGTGTTGAATACGATTTGGTAAAGGAATCGATGAGAGGCCATGTAGGAGTACATGGTGGGTTGTTTTATTGAGGCCATCCTTAAGAACTGAGATCTGTGTGTGTGATTTAAGATTCAGCTACTACCATGCATTGGGCCCGAAACCAATGGACCCTCTCGGCTTATTAACCACACTTGTCCTCTGTCTAGGAGTTGCAAGTAGTTTCTGGTGTTTGTAGTATGCTGGGGGCCGCATGCAGCGCTGACCATAGGGGTGGGTTGTGTTGCGGTAGGCACGTGGCACGGTGTACCGATTCTCCCGTTTGGTGTCTCGGGAACCCTGTTCACATCGTTCGGGGCCGTTAGTGGAAACCTCGGCCGGACTCCCTGCGGATGGAACCCGAATAGGCGATAAACCTGGACTAGGGACTCGTGTGTTTAGTCAGGTCGTGGCCGACACTGCGGCATTTCTTTTAAAGCCCTTTAGGTGGTGTCGTTCAGACGCCCGACTGTGGCATTTCTTTTAAAGCCCTTTAGGTGGTGTTGCTAAGACGCCCGACTGTGGCATTTCTTTTAAAGCCCCTTAGGTGGTGTCGTTCAGACGCCCGACTGTGGCATTTCTTTTAAAGCCCTTTAGGTGGTGTCGTTCAGACGCCCGACTGTGGCATTTCTTTTAAAGCCCTTTATGTGGTGTCGCTAAGACGCCCGACTGTGGCATTATTTTCCTTCATTTATTAATATACCTTTCGTGGCGTCGCTCTAGACACTCGATTGGTTTCCTTTACTTTACTGTTGGGATTTCAAGCGGACTACCGCCGATTCCCTTTTTACTTACCTTGCCTGCAAACATTTCAATTATGCATTGGTGAACTAATCATGACCCATTCATGCATGCATTTGTTATATCTTACGTCCGAACTGTCTTGCGAGTACTTTCAAAGTACTCACTAGCTTGTTGATTTGGCCAGATGCTGACGAAGGTGATCTCATGGATGAAGAGTTCGATAGCGAGTCCGACGCCTAGAGGAATCCCAGTTAGTCTCGTGCGACCCTGGACTTGGTCACTATATTATACCCGCTTCCGCAACCCAAATAAATTCATCGAGCCTCACCCCGACGCTCGATGGGATGTTAGTTTGAGAGCCACTTTATCCACTCCCCACTGTGTTACTCCACCACTAACCTATTTGCGAGTCAGTAGTATGCCACCACTCCCTTGTGTCATATACACCTTATGTATAATTATTGGCACGCTTGTAATAAATTGTTGAGCATCCTCAGCTCAACCCTGTAATATATTTGATGCTACTGGCTTATTGTATCAAGTGTTTGTCAACCAGTGAGGATGTTTATCTCAAACTGGATTTTTAAGATTGGTTTCTCAATAAATATTTTTATTGAAAACCCGGTTGTGACAAGCTTGGTACCAGAGCCAGGCTGACTGTAGGAAGCCACTAGGTGCGATCGCTAATTGGTTATTAGCATGTTCGAGCTAAATTGTACTTTTGCAACTGTAGTCATTTTTCTGACAGTCAGCATATATTTATGATCTGACCAATCAGAATTTTTGTCTACTTTTGTAGATGGCCGACAACAGCTGCGAGTCTCAGTCCTTCGCCAACGTACCCGATGGGTTTGTCAAGCTTCTATCCTTCATCGTTCAGGTCGCGATGGGGCCATCTGTACGCCCAGTCGTCTCTCTCTGCCAGCATAAAGTCAACGACAGTCTGACCATGCACCAGGCTTCGGTGCAATTCAGGGGAGGGTGTGGTGAGTTACGTCGCTTCTGGTTCGTGGGAAGAGCCATGCCCACGGAGAAGCATGCTATCCAGATGGCAGCCCGCGAGTCAATAGCTCGCCTCAGGGATGTCCTTCCCGTGATGAAGGCTCGTCGCTACCGCTATCTTCCATGCCACGTGCCTTACACCTGTCACTACGCATACTCCTGCCCCAGAGGAGAACGAGACGAGGCCTTTGAGATGCTTATTGAGTATCTTCGGGCTCTGGAGGCCGCCTTCGACAACTTGGTGGACGACTTTGTGGCCGCCCGCATGGACTCAGTTCATGGCTGTGCTGCCAATAGGAGGGAGCTCCTGCCCACAGAACCACCACTGACTTATGCCTCATCATCAGCATCCGATGCACCAGCTCGTTGCCTGCCTTCTACTGAGGAGTTCAACCAGGTCATTGCGCCCACTCCAGCGCACACTGCACCGCCACTCGCGCCGACTCCTATCGTTATTCCGCCCCTGACACCCGCTCCTTCTGCTCGGCGCAGCACTACTCGTATGGAACCTATTAACGAGGAGGAAGTTGATCTCCAGCCTCGCTACACCTCACCCTTGGCAGGGCCAAGGACATCATCAACATCTCCGACTAAGTACGCTTAGCCGTCGCGCGATGTACCACCATGTAAGATATGGGAAGTAGCATGTTTGCGCATCATGTAGGATCTGGAGAAGTGCACTAGCCTAAATAACATGTCAGGTATATGTACGCATATCCTGAGTGACGTATTGTATAATTATCGCCCGCGTGTAAGATACGTAATGAGCAGTCTTTCTCCGTGCGCAAATTAAATGGTTTTCCCTAGTAATCTTGGCTATTTGGTTTCTTTGCCAACCTTGTGCTTTTATGGATTTATTTTTTCGTTTGCTTATGGGTTTCGCAAAATATATCCCCAGAGTGAAAAATGTCTCGTCCTTGGCTCGCTCCATGCCAGCTCCGCCAGAGGAAAATTATGGCACTCAAGCAGACAACAATTTTGCACAAGGGCAGTCGAACCAATATTATGACAATCAACCAGGCAACAATTTTACTCAAGGTCAATCAAGTTAACAGGGTAGTGAGACGGCACTATGTCAAATGTGCCGCCTGTATGAACAAAGTCAGCAACAGCATCGGGAAACGATGAACCAAGTCATCAACATGAGAAATCACCATGGACAGTATCCGCAGCATTCCAAGTTATCTGAGCTTCAGAAGACGCGTCCCCCAACATTTTCTCATACTGATAAGCCTCTCGAGGCCGAAGACTGGCTTCGAGACGTGGAGAGGAAATTAAATATTGCACAATGTTCAGACCCCGAAAAGGTACTATATGCTCCGCATTATCTCACGGGAACAGCCGCATCTTGGTGGGAGAATTTCCTGCACATGCATTCCAACGAAAACGATATAACCTGGGATGATTTCAAAGAAGGCTTTCATGGCGCGCATATTCCTAAGAGTATCATGAAAATCAAGAAGAGAGAATTCGATGACCTCAAACAACGGAACATGACAGTGTCAGATTACAACGGTCAGTTTACTCTATTATCTCGATACGCCAATGAAGATCGTATGTCTGAGAGCAAGAAAATGGAGAAATTCCTTGACGGTCTAGCGCCCACGCTAAAATGCCAACTGGTCGTACACACTTTCCCAGACTTTAAGACACTGGTGGATAAGGCCATTACTCTAGAAAATGAAAGGCGCAGTTTGGAAGAACACACAAGTCTGCATCCAACGCCTCACGCCCAATCAAGAATTTCCATGCAAGGGACAAGGAGTTCACCTATCGCCCCGACGTTACTTGTTACGCCTGTGGAGAAGAAGGACACTATGCCAAGCAGTGTCCCAAGCCTAGAAACTCTGCACCAAAGCCGAACTACGGCAGCAATAATTCAGCACCCAAGCGAAACAATTTCAATCCCAACAACAACCACAGGAAGGGTCATCTGAACCACGTAACCAAAGAGGAGGCACAAAATGCTCCGGATATCGTACTCGGTACGTTTCCTGTCAACACAATACCTGCAATGGTTTTGTTTGATTCTGGAGCTTCTCATTATTTTGTTTCGAAAAGTTTTGCGTTGCAAAATAATTTTTCGATGCTTCCTTTGGAGAAATCCATGATCATCAAGTCCCCTGGGATTCAGCAAGTTACTCAGAGTTACTGTCAGGATGTGATTATTGAGTTCGAAGGGCTGAAGTTTCACGCAAATCTTATTGTGTTGGGAAAATAAAGGACTGGATGTCATCCTTGGGATGGACTGGCTAACCGCAAATGAGGGTTTCATTGACTGTTTCAACCGGACCGTAATCCTCACGCATCACCTCGGGAAGACAATAAGGGTATCCGCCAAGGAAAGAAAAATACCCCGGCAACCAAGATTGAATAAGGTGGACGTTTCTGAGCTAAACAAAGTTCCAGTAGTATGTGAATTTCCAGACGTATTCCCCGAAGAGCTACCAGGCATGCCACCAGACCGAGAGATAGAATTCAGCATTGAGTTAGCACCAGGAACCACCCCCATATACAAGAAACCATACAGAATGGCACCATCCGAGTTGGTTGAACTGAAGAAACAAATAAAGGAATTGCTTGACAAAGGATACATTCGAGCCAGTTCCTCACCATGGGGATCACCAATTTTATTTGCCAAAAAGAAAGATGGAACGCTGAGATTGTGTATTGACTACCGAGCACTTAACATGGTCACAGTCAAGAACAAATACCCGATGCCCAGGATAAATGATTTATTCGATCAGCTCGCTCAGGCCAAGGTATTCTCAAAAATTGACTTAAGGTCAGGATACCATCAACTGAAGGTGCGAACAGAAGACATCCCCAAGACAGCCTTCACCTCCAGATATGGACTGTATGAGTTCACAGTAATGCCATTTGGGTTGACAAACGCCCCCGCATATTTTGTTCACCTCATGAACAAAGTATTTATGAAATTTATGGACAAGTTCGTTGTGGTATTCATCGACAACATTCTGGTGTACTCCAAGACACCGGAAGAGCACGCTGAACATCTCAGAATTGTGCTAGGAGAACTCAGGAAACATCAATTATACGCCAAATTCAGCAATTGCGAATTTTGGCTAAGGCAAGTAGGCTTTCTAGGCCACGTGCTCACCCAAGACGGTGTCGCCGTGGACCCGGAGAAAGTAAAGGCCGTACTTGGCTGGAAGTCACCATCCAGTGTGACGGACATACGAAGTTTCTTGGGAATGGCAGGATATTACCGCAGATTTATTGAAGGATTCTCCACCATAGCCAAACCTATGACATAGTTACTCAAGAAGGAAAAGAAGTTTGAATGGACAGAAGCCTGTGAGAAAAGTTTCCAAGAGCTAAAGCAGAAATTAACAAGAGCACCGGTATTATTTGTGCCAGACATACACAAGAATTTTGAAGTATATTGTGACGCGTCCAGGAAGGGTCTCGGATGCGTGTTGATGCAAGAAGGCAAGGTTGTCGCATACGCTTCAAGGCAACTTCGCAAGCATGAGGAAAATTATCCCACTCATGACTTAGAAATGGCGGCTGTTATTCATGCACTTAAGGAATGGAGGCATTTCCTACTTGGAAATCGATGTGAAATATATACAGACCATAAAAGTCTCAAATATATTTTCACGCAGCCAGAACTAAATTTACGGCAACGACGTTGGTTGGAATTGGTAAAGGATTATGATGTTGGTATCCACTACCATCCAGGTAAAGCAAATGTAGTGGCCGATGCTCTCAGTCGGAACCCCAGCCCCGACAAAAGCAGTCTGCAGGGCCTGAGACCCGAGTTCCAACAAGAATTTGCCAAACTTAACTTATTGATGGTAGCGGAAGGCACTATAACAAATTTAGAAATACAACCCGACCTTGTGGAGAAAATTAAAGGAGCTCAGCCTGGACACCCCAGCATCGAAGGCATCAAAAGAAAGGTGAGTATAGGCAAGACCTCGGAATTCATCATAGACGATGAAGGTATATTATGGTACGGAGAAAGACTCTGCGTACCAAACATAGAAGATCTTAAACAGCAAATTTTGGCTGAAGCCCACACCGCCCCATATTCAATCCACCCTGGAGGGACCAGAATGTATAAAGATATTCAAGAAAGATTTTGGTGGCACGGTATGAAGAGGGACATCGCTACCTTCATTGCATGTTGCGACTCATGTCAACGCATAAAAGCTGAACATCAGAGACCAGCCGGACTACTGCAACCAAACAAAATACCTGAGTGGAAATGGGATGAAATAGGGATGGACTTCATTGTCGGACTACCTCGGTCACGACACGGGAATGATGCTATATGGGTCATCACCGACAGGTTAACCAAGGTGGCACATTTTATTCCAGTAAGAACAACCCACACCACTCAGAAGCTTGCTAAGATTTACCTCTCCCGCATAGTCTGTTTGCACGGTGTCCCAAGGACTATAATATCCGACAGGGGCACTCAGTTCGTCTCGAGATTTTGGGATCACTTACAACAGGCACTGGGAACTCAACTAGCCTTCAGTACAGCTTGCCACCCCCAGACAGATGGGCAAACAGAATGCGTAAACCAGATTTTAGAAGATATGCTAAGAGCATGTGTCCTCACATATGGAACCAGTTGGGAAGAAAGTCTGCCATACGCCGAGTTCGCATACAACAATAGTTACCAGGCCAGCCTGCAAATGGCACCATTTGAGGCTCTATACGGACGGAGATGTCGCACCCCGTTAAATTGGTCCCAGACCGGAGACAACCGCATCTTCGGACCAGACATGCTCAGAGAGGCCGAGGAAAAGGTCAAGTTAATCAAGGATTGACTCAAGACCGCACAAAGCCGACAGAAGAGTTATTACGATCAGAAGCATCGTGGGGTCAGCTTCGAACCCGGAGAGTTTGTGTACCTACGAGTATCCCCTATGAGAGAACTACAACGATTCAAGATTAAAGGGAAGCTAGCACCAAGATTTATCGGACCATTCTGTATATTGGCACGAAGGGGCACGGTAGCCTACTAGCTAGACTTACCTAAGGAACTATCAGATATCCACAACGTATTCCACGTTTCGCAGTTAAGGAAGTGCGTGAGCAATCCAGAGAAACAAGTGTCCCATGAGAACATCGATGTGCAACCAGACCTCACCTATCGGGAACGCCCCGTAAAAATCTTAGAGGAGTCTGAAAGGAGGACCCGACTAAATACCATTAAATTTTTCAGAGTTCAGTGGAGCAATCATACTGACAACGAAGCAACTTGGGAAAGAGAGGATTTCCTTCGAGCAGAGCATCCGCACTTATTTAAGGATCAGCTGAAATCTCGGGGACGAGATTTTTCCTAAGGGGGTAGGTGTTGTGACACTCCAAAAAAATTTATTTGGTTTTAGCAAAAACCTTGCTGGTTTTTCTTTTGTGGATGAGGCCTTTCAAAAAAAATTAGAAAAAAACAATCCTCTTAAAAATCTTCTTTCTTTGGCTAGGATTGTTATTTCTGGTTTCTTCTTCAAACTTTGGGTTTGACCTTTTTTTTAAAAAAAATTCTCCTCTGTTGGTCCTCTTCTCAAATTATTTTTGGGAGTTCAATCGTTTCTTTTTGAAAAGAAAACTCTATGAAAAAAAATTGGGATCTTCATTCTTTTGATAACCACCCATGACCTTGTATTTTTGCCCATGAGGTAAAACCACCCCAAAACCTTCTCTCCTCCTTGTTAGCAACTCAAATTCCCTGTGTCAACTCATCCAAACAAGTTTTGGATTTTATTTTGATTATTTCATCTCTCAAATCTTTTCTGATCTTTAATTTGAGCCTGACCCATTTACAAAGCTAGTACCTTGTATAATTTGTATTTGGATGTCAAACCAACTCTACTGGCTAGTCCTTTGTACCCACAACCCAGAACCATCTTGATCCACTCATCTACTTTTCAAAATTTTCAACTTACATTCCCTGCAAGTTTGGACCAGATTTGCCAAATTTGGTGAAATTCATATCTACCCTTCTCCAAAAATTCCACCAAAAATCAGACAACCTACTGGAGCAATGAGAAGCTACTCTACCAAAAATCAGCCCAAGGAAAAATTCCTACAAGCCAAAAACATTCTGTCGAACACCTTGCATGCACTGTTTCAGACACTTTCAGTTAAATTCAGTTTCAGTGTCGATCTACGTCAGAGAAGTGCCGTCACATGATCACAGTGCCTTTGGCACATTGCTCGCCGCCTTGCTTGCTTGTCCGAAGCCCCGCACGCGCGCTTGGCAGCTTCCCGGCGTCGGTGGCGCCCTGGCCCGCCTGCGCCGGCGTGTCTTGCGTCGGCCGAGCCGCCGTAGCGGCCGACAGGAAGCAGAACGGCGGCGCAACGCCGTTCAGCGCCGCCCAATCTCCCTGGTGGCTCCGCGTGGCCCTCTCCGCGCCAGCGCACGCATGCAGCACAGCCGCCGTGGCGCGGCGTGCACAGCGCACGCTCTCTGCCGCCGACGGGTCCGCGCCGCCCCGTTCCGTCGAACCCCACCTCAGCAAGCAAGTCCCTACACCGTTAGCGCATAAACCGCACCAGGTGGCAACCACGACGACGCTCCACCTCTAAAACTTCCCGTGCAACCTCCACGCCGTCGTAATCCTTCGCCGGAAAACTCCGTTCACGGCCACCGCCTCGGATCACCTATAAAAGGAGACCCCGATCTCCCCCTCGGGCTCACACCACCTTTGCACTACACCAACGCCCCGCCAGGCCACTAGGAGGGCCTCGAGGAGGTCTCCTACCCCAACTCCGGCCACTCCGTTCCGCCTCGGCCTCCAGCTCGATTCACTGCGGTGAGGTCATCTCCGGCGCCCAAACTCCGTCAAGCACCTCCTCTAGCTACCAGATACTTGACCCCCACCTCAATTTGATCATTGCAGCCCTCTCCGGCGAGCTTCACCCTCGTCCGAACCACCGTCCGCCGGAGCAAGGGCCACCGTCGACACAGTGCACGCCGGCGACCACCACGACCACCACCCGACGCGGAATGGCGCCCTGAACACGGTGGTAACCTCCGATCCCCCTTGCCTCGCCGTGGATCGCCACGGCTCTCTGGCGCCAAAAGCGCCGTCCCGTTTTCAAACCTGACGGGTGGGACCGCCCCGTCAGGTTTCTCTCTTTTTCGAATCGTTTTCTGAAAGCGCATTCGGGCAAAACACGTCTTCTCTTCTGAGCCGGCGTATTTGAAACTGAAACGTTTTCTGTTTTTATAAATAGAACCCTGGGAAGTTTCCGTTTCATTACAGATGGGTCCCTGGGCAAAAACCTTTATAACTTTTTAACAGAAGCATATTTTTGAATGATTCTTTTTCTGTTTTCTTCAAAATTTTGTGTAGTTTTTTATCAGATTTATTTGAAAATTTCTTGGATTAATTTCTGTGCACCTCTTGATATTTACGATAGTGCGTGTATCCTCTTTATACTGTAGATACCGACGGAGGTGACGGGACCGCAAACTTCACCGAGCTAGACTCCGACTACTCTGAACCAGGCAAGCATGTTTGAACTTTTGATATGATGAGTGTCTTGGCATGTTTTGCATTTAGTTAGTTTCATGGTATGTTGTGGAGCATACCGATGAACTGTTTATTATGCATTGTTGGGACAAGTAAGTTCGATGATCCATACATTGTTGGATGTGAATATGCAAGACCATGTGTTGGTAAGAAAGGTGGGTAAGATGGCAGTGTTATAGCATGCCAGTATTATGCCATGCAAGTTAACTTCAGTACCAACCGGTATCGGTTGGGTTCATATCCATTTCCTATCCCTGTACTACCACATGTTTCCCGAAAGGGATATGGTTTAGTAAGTCGCAAACCGCTTTCTTGGTACACACCAAAAAGGAGAGGCCGGGATGATGGTTCCATGGCCCTGGATTAAAGCCAGTCATCCGGTCAGGGGGCATGGGTGTTTCTGGTTGGGACCGAGAGGGGGGCACCCCTTAGAGCGCGCGTATATAAATTTGATCCCATGCTATTCGAGATTGTGATCTCCCCGTCTCAGAAGTTTTTCTTGGACGATGTCTAGGGTGATTCCTGGCATTGAGAGGTTGGATGGGTGTGTACTGGTTAGCTGTGTTTTCTTATGAAATACCGTAAACGGAACTAGTCCATGTGACTATGGAAATCCGTTAACTGTGGGAAATTTATGTACAAACTCTACAGAGTCAAACTTCTTCAAATCATCTTATTCATATCCAAGATTCGTACTAACTGACAAGTGCCAGTTTTGGTGACAGATTACCCGGTGGGACACATGAGCACTAAGAATGGTTAAATGTTTATTCTTGTGGATGGACTAACCCGTTTATTTTCAAGAGTTGAATATTGATTATGAATATTATTTCCTTGTCAGTTAAATCCCTTTAGGTGGTGTCGCTCAGACGCCCAACTGTGGCATTTCTTTTAAAGCCCTTTAGGTGGTGTCGTTCAGACGCCCGACTGTGGCATTTCTTTTAAAGCCCTTTAGGTGGTGTCGTTCAGACGCCCGACTGTGGCATTTCTTTTATAGCCCTTTAGGTGGTGTCGCTAAGACGCCCGACTGTGGCATTTCTTTTAAAGCCCTTTAGGTGGTGTCATTCAGACGCCCGACTGTGGCATTTCTTTTAAAGCCCTTTATGTGGTGTCGCTAAGACGCCCGACTGTGGCATTATTTTCCTTCATTTATTAATTTACCTTTCGTGGCGTCGCTCTAGACACTCGATTGGTTTCCTTTACTTTACTGTTGGGATTTCAAGCGGACTACCGCCGATTCCCTTTTTACTTACCTTGCCTGCAAACATTTCAATTATGCATTGGTGAACTAATCATGACCCATTCATGCATGCATTTGTTATATCTTACGTCCGAACTGTCTTGCGAGTACTTTCAAAGTACTCACTGGCTTGTTGATTTGGCCAGATGCTGATGAAGGTGATCTCATGGATAAAGAGTTCGATAGCGAGTCCGACGCCTAGAGGAATCCCAGTCAGTCTCGTGCGACCCTGGACTTGGTCACTATATTATACCCGCTTCCGCAACCCAAATAAATTCATCGAGCCTCACCCCGACGCTCGATGGGATGTTAGTTTGAGAGCCACTTTATCCACTCCCCACTGTGTTACTCCACCACTACCCTATTTGCGAGTCAGTAGTATGCCACCACTCCCTTGTGTCATATACGCCTTATGTATAATTATTGGCACGTTTGTAATAAATTGTTGAGCATCCTCGGCTCAACCCTGTAATATATTTGACGCTACTGGCTTATTGTATCAAGTGTTTGTCAACCAGTGAGGATGTTTGTCTCAAACTGGATTTTTAAGATTGGTTTCTCAATAAATATTTTTATTGAAAAACCGGTTGTGACAGACACCCTCGCTGGGCTTCCGCTTGAAGGTTGACGAGTACATGTCGTGTAAACGGCGATAAGTGGTGAGAGCGTGTGTGAAGAAGTACACCCCTGCAGGGTATAAAACTATTCGAATGGCCGCATCCGCGGTAAAGGACTACTTGGTCACCTATACAGTTCATACACAAGTAAATGGATACTACTAAAAGCCTCAAGATAAGTGTGAGTACCGCGGATGGCCCTCTCGTAGGATGACGAGAGAGGATCAACGGTGGAGTATTGTGGTGGTGATAGTGGACTCGTGTGCGACAAATGATTTACCAGTTGCGTGTATCGTAGGATAGCTTAGCCAAGAGTCAAAGCTGGCTTGCTGCAATAACTCCACTACCTTCTTGAGAATGTGCATATATAGTAGGATTCTATTGTAAGACTTGCTGAGTACCTTCGTACTCATGTTGCTTTAATTAATGTTTTCAGACGACAACGCCAACCCCTCCGATGGGTTCTATGTAGACCTCGATGTTGATGTTTGACTTATCACCCATGTGGTGATCCAAGACTTGTGAAGGGTCGATGTAGATAGACAGGCTTCGTCAAGCCTTCTTTCTTTCTAGTCTTTGTACTCAGACTACTTTGCTTCCGCATGTGCTTGTATGTTTGTATGACTTGAGTGTCGGGTCATGTGACCCCTACCTGTATGGATGATATGTACGGCTCTTCGGAGCCTTTTAAATAAAGTACTTGAGTTGTAGAGTTTTGTTGTGATGCAATGTTGTATTTACTCATATCGGGCATATTGTGTGTATGATTGAAATGCTTGGTATGAGTGGGATCCGACTATCTAGTTGTTTATCCTTGGCAGCCTATCATATGAGGAAATGTAGTCTAGTGCTTCTGAGCGATAGTAGTCCGCTACAGCCCGGTTCACCGGAGTCCTGCTAGCCCAGCACTACTGCTCGAAACACATGACTGACCGACATGTGTTTCACTTCGTTCTTGTGTCTGTCCCTTCGGGGAAATGTCACGCAGTGTTATCCGGAGTCCTGCCTAGCCTGCTACAGCCCGGGTTACCAGAGTCCTGTTAGCCCAGTGCTATAGCCCGGATTTATACGTTGTTGACCGACATGCTCGATGTGATTCATGTATGCCTGTCCTCATGGGTTAGTGCCGCCTTGGGTTCACGACTAGCCATGTCGGCCCAGGTTCTCTGTCATATGGATGCTAGCGACACTATCATATACGTGAGCCAAAAGGCGCAAACGGTCCCGGGCCAGGTAAGGTGGCACCCGTGGGAGTACCATGCATGAGGCCGCAAAGTGATATGATGTGTTACATGCTGGGTCGATGTGGCTTAGGATCGGGGTCCTGACAGGGCGCACATACAAAGAGAAATTGAACAGGGAAATAACATGCACGGAAATTAAGAGTACTGCCAAAGTTATGTTACATCATGTCATTGCTGCGGTTCTAACTAAAGATAAAATTTGTCTTGGTCGTGAACCTGGAGCGGCAATGAGAAATGGGATGCCTAATCCCAGCGCTGGTCTTCCACCCACTTGATTTCGTCGATGCTACTGATGATGGGCCTTATGCGCTCCTTGAGCGCCGTGAGGTCAGTACCATCCAGCAAGCTATCCATCGCGGCTTCGAAGTCGAGGTCGGGATTCCAGTACGCCATCTTGGTGAGGACCTTGGTCATGGCCCCCCAGCAAAGTCGTCGGGCCTCCTCAGCCAACGTGGCCGCTCTGCTGGAGTGAAGATAAGCCAAGGCTCCAAGGACGCCCTCGAAGAACTGGGTCAGCTTGGCAGTGACGGTCCCGCTGCGCTTAGGGCATACCTCACGTTTGGCATCCCCATGGTGGCCAACTGCAAGGTGACCCTGCCGGTGACGTCCTCCAGACGGCTGATCCATCTGTTCTCGCCCGCCACATATTCCTGGTGGGAGGCGGCCTCGTTCGCCTGCAGCTGCTTCTCCTCCTCCAGGCTCCTGGTCTAGCTCTCCTCCCGAGCCTTGCTCTCCGACAACATCTTCTCGAGATTCTCCAGCTTCAGCTTGAGATCTCTGACGGAGTTTTACGCTTCGGAGAGCTCCCTAGTCCTGCTGATGACCGCTCCTTGCGCCTCTGCCAAGGCGCTCTTGAGCGTGCTTTTCTCGTTGGACAGCTTGAGGGCCTGCTCCTTCAGCTCGTCCCGGTCTACCTCCAACTCCTTTACCTTGCCGGCATGGGCCAGAGCCTGGGCATCGAGTGCCTCTTTGTGCCTCTACTCCAGCTTGCGAGTCCGTCGCGCGACAAGGGCCTCGAGCTCCTCATCCTTGCCGCGGAGCGTTGCGGCAAGCTTCGCCTCACGCGCGGTGAGGTACTCTTCCTGGGAATCCAGTGCGACCTGGTGCTGGTTCCGGGCGGCCTCGGCCGTGGCAGCCGAGTTCGCCGCCTTTTCCTGGGCCTTCTTGATGTCAGCCAGCTTCATGGTGAGCTCCACATCGCGCTTGGCCAACTCCTCCTGAAATGCCCTCTGCTCTTCGCAAGTCTGGCGGAACCAGGTCTGTGTCTCAGCGACACGCGCCTTGAAGTCCACCTCCGCCTTGTCCACCGTCGTCGTCCTGGACTTTACCTTGTCCAGACGGGCACGGTGGAGCGCTTGGAGTTTTCGGAAATTGGCCCCCATGGAGGGGAAAAGCTGCTCTTCGGGGGAACCATCACCGCCAACGCTCGGTTCATCGACCACCTCGAGCCCGGTGCTAGCGAGCACCTCGCCGTCAAAGACCTCCCCTTCGGCGGGCACTCGGGAACTTGGCACCCCTGGAAGATGAATGAAAAGATCGTCGCCCACCTTCAGATATCTGCTGGGGCCCGAGGTTGTGGAAGAAGGAGGCTGATCATCAACCACCTCTTCCTCGGCTGTGGCCTTGCCGGCCTCCCCGGCAGGCCCACCGCTGGCACCCTCGGCAGAAGCCTCACCGGTCGCCTCTGCGGCCCCCGCAGCGGCGTCCCCGGCAGCATCCTTGGCGGCCTCATCGGCGGCGACCTCGTCAGCATCCCTGGCGGCCTCCTCGGCGGCAATCCTGTCAGCCTCCACCGCGGCCTCCTCAGCAATGTTCCCAACAATAGTATCCACGTCCTCCATATCTACCGAAGGAGGGCCTGGGTAGTAATGGGAGCAATGAAGCCAAGAAAAAGAATAAGGGAAAAACAGAGACTGAGGACAGGCGACTCACCAGTGCCAGGCTGTGAAGCAGAAGTCCCCTCCCCGCCAGTATTCGACGCCGTGGCAGAGTCACCAGCGCCCAAGTTCCCCTCTTCCTCCATGGGTGTGGGCTCGGTGCTTGACGCCCTTGCCAGGGACGCCCCTCGCGGCGGCGTAGTTGATGGGGGTGGTGTGTTGGGGGTAGCCCTCTGCGGCTCTTCCTGCTGCCGCTCCCCTCCTGCAAACCCGACAAGGTTAGCACCATAGCATCAAACTATTACCACATGTCGATAAGAGGAGGGTGACGAACTTACGCTGGGGCTGCTGTCCGGGCTGCTCAACACCACCAGTGGCGTCTTTGAAGCACTAGCCGGGGGCTGGCCGCCCACCAAGGCCCTGGCCCTCTTTACCCTCTGGGCCAACGTCTCTGCATCCCTGTAAAAGCAAAAATGGATCAAGATAGGTGGCATAATTCAGGAACGGGGATGGCAGTAAGAAACAGAGTACTTACTCATCATCCATCTCTTCCTCTTACGCTGCTTTCCTTTTCCTCTTAGGGCTAAGAGGCCCGAGATCGAAAGTGACCCCCACATCGACATCTGGGTCGACGTCCACCGAAGGAGGCGAAGAAGGCGGGGTTGGCACACGCCTGGATGAGGAAGGGGCAGTTGTATTCCTCCTCTCCACGGCTTTTGTCAGCCTCTTCGCTGTCGTGGCCCTCGTGTGGCGCCCGGACCCCTCCAAGGTCAATTGAGGCTGCGCAGTCTTGCCGGGCCGGATCGGCTCGCCGGTGCCAGCTCGTCGCAGGACTCGCCCTCTTCTCGTGGCTAGCGTCGGGCCCGTGTCCTCGGCTTCCTCCGATGACGACTCGTCAACCGCGTCTTCGACAAGCGGGGCCCTGGTGTCGGCACTGCTGACCTCCCCGGCGGCCGCCGCCCTGTCCTCCACGCCACCGGCACTGCCGGCCTCCGCGGCAAGCTGTGCCTCCCTTGCCCTGGCGGCAATGTAGTCCAGTTCTGCCTGACTGGTGTCCTGGACGAGCAGCTGCTCGGCGTCAGCATTGACGTGCCCCTCATGCAGAGTATCAAAGAATTCCTGCACTTGGGCATCATCTGGCGCAGCCCAGCTCTGGACGGGGCCGTGCGCGTTGCAGTCCGGCATCATGGCAATAACGTCAGTCCGACGCGAATTATTGCACAATGGGACCACTTCCACTGGCAACTTGAACAAGGGCCCCCTGACGGCCTTGCCGGCCTTTGCGGCGGCCCTCCCAGCCTTGCCGGTCCGCTCGATCTCGCCATCATGGCCCACGTCGAGCTGGAAGATTCGTTGGCAGAAGTGGGCATGCTGCATCACCGTGAAGTTGTGGTCGAGGCGGGGGCGAAGCCGCATGATATCTGTGGGGTTCGTGAAAAGCCAGGCCGGCCTCCCCTTGTTGTACAGCAGAGCGATCCGGCGGCGGATAAAGTCCGCCCCGATCATCTTGAGGGTGAGCCCAACCTCGGTGAGCCGAAGAATCCTGGTGGTGGCGACGGTGAGCTTCTCGTCGTCGGCATTGACATCACGCCAATCACTTCTACGGATCGGCGGCGCCCGACGGACTTCGCAGAACGCCGACGGGTCTTCTTCTTCAATCCAGCACCACCGACCCCGCGATTCTTCCCACCTCTCCTTCATGGCCCCCTCCGGGTACGCTCCCTTGGATTTCGGAATCCAGGCGATGCAACCAGAGATGGCGCCCCCTGTTTGGATCCAAGGGAAGAAGTAATGGCGGAAAAGCGCCGTGTTGGGATGCACCCCGGCAAAGCCCTCACAAAGGTGCGCGAAAACAGCCATGCACGCCACGGCATTTGGAGTAAAATCCAAGAGATGGAAGCCGTAGGTATGCATGACGTCGCTGAAGAAATCAGAAAATGGGGGACAGAGGCCATAGGAGAAGTAATCGACGAAGAAGGGTACCGATTTGGGCCGGCCTCAGCGCAGTTGGCTGGGACGATGCGCGTGGCCGGGTGCCCCGAATTCTCTCCCCCCGTCTTCACCCCCCACAGGGGCTTGAAGGAGGCCCGAAGCTCATGTACGTCGACCGTCGAGGGGGAAAACAAGGCAGATTGCGTCCGCTGCACTGCCAACGCACTCTCTGGCACCTCGACCGCTCCGACGTCTTTGGCCCCTCCCTTGCCCTTGGTGGATTTAGGCGCCATAACGGCCAAGAGGAGCGAAGAACAAGGGGCGTCGGGAACGCGGCGACGACAGACGGTGGTGAAAGCTTAGAGAGGAAGGAAAAGAAGCGGTGATTCTGAGATTGGGAAAGGCGCAAGAGGGGAAGGTGCGCGCCGCCTCCTTTTCTTCTCATTTACTGCAACGTGACACATGCGTGCAGAGACCAACCGAACGCATGCCTCCCACGTCATGCCCACCTCCCCACGCCGTGCCACGCGCGCGAGTCGTGGGAAGCGCAGCGCGCGAAAAATCTTACCGCGGTAAAAACCGCTCCGCCTGCCCGTGCACCGTTTTTGGGCCTAGCCCAACAACGCATTGCGCTTATGTGTGGCCCAGGCCCGGGGGCTCCTGTCGGTGTACAAAAAGAGGGGTACACTTTTTGCACCCCTACAACTGTGCACGGGCAGTCAGAGCCGCGCCCACGACCACACCAAGCAAGGCAAGGGAGGTGAGCCAGGGTAATACCGAAGCTCAAGGGAACTGGAGCAACGCCAAGGCAAGGACCACGAAGAGACAAGGGACGAGGTGGGCTCCCCCGGCAAGATCCTTGTCGGGACCGGCTTTAGCAGCCCCGGCAAGACCATTGCCGCGGCGACTCGCCCCACGCCTATGGAGCAAATCACCCTTGAGTCCACTGCCCCCATGGGGCAAGGATTCGAGCGACATCTCCATGGTGGCATGCAGATCTTTGTGAAGAAACACTCAAGATCAGATATGCACTAAGAAGACGACCTCCCTTGGCAAGATACCAGCCAAGGAAGACCAAGACCCCCGGCAAGTGCCTTGCCGAGGACGACGGTAGGCACCGCGACAAGACCCTTGTCGGGGCCCTGGCAAGGCCCTTGCCGAGGACGTCTATGGGCCACCATCAGGCCCACGCCAACCAAGTATCCACCACCTTTTGTATATAGCTGCCGACCCAACCAACTGGACAGGCACCTGCGTGGCGGCATGCAGATCTTCATGAAGACACCACCACCGCGCCACCTCAGCTGCATGCCTGCCTACATGGCACCACAGGCATCACTGGCCAGGGCGCGTGTCGACGCGAGGAGGAGCGGCGACGGATGGGACGGGCTTCGCCCCCGCCCCCGATAAAGTAAGGAAACCTAAGGAGACGCATTAAATGCGCCTTGTCATGTAATGCGAAGGATAACCTCGTGTCACTGTACCCTTTCCACCTCCTTTGTGCCACTGTGGCAACCCCTTTTTCCTATAAAAGGAGGCCTGAGGCGACCAGGAGAAGGATTCGGCTTTTTGGAGCTCTTCATGCCCCATAGCTAGTTGAAGAACACAGATATACATCCACCAAAGCAGGAGTAGGGTTTTACGCATCCTCGCGGCCCGAACCTGCATAAATGAATCGCGTGTTAATCGTAGTAGGGATTCTCGTGATCCCATAGGTGTCGTTCTCACCGACACTCTTTGTTGCATGTTGAGGGATAGTTATATGATCCAATTATGTTATTATTGTTGAGAGAACTTGCACTAGTGAAAGTACGAACCCTAGGCCTTGTTTCCTAGCATTGCAATACCGTTTACGCTCACTTTTATCGCTTGCTACCTTGCTGTTTTTATATTTTTCAGATTACAAAAACCTATATCTACCATCCATATTGCACTTGTATCACGATATCTTCGCCGAACTAGTGCACCTATACAATTTACCATTGTATTGGGTGTGTTGGGGACACAAGAGACTCTTTGTTATTTGGTTGCAGGGTTGCTTGAGAGAGACCATCTTCATCCTACGCCTCCCACGGATTGATAAACCTTAGGTCTTCCACTTGAGGGAAATTTGCTACTGTCCTACAAACCTCTGCACTTGGAGGCCCAACAACGTCTACAAGAAGAAGGTTGTGTAGTAGACATCAAGTAGTTTCTGGCGCCGTTGCCGGGGAGGTGAGTGCTTCAAGGTATATCTTTAGATCTTTAATCGAATATTTTAGTTTCTTGTTTTAGCACTAGTTTAGTTTATAAAAGAAAACTACAAAAAAATGGAATTGAGTTTGCCTCATACGCTTCATCTTTTTATTATCTTTCGGGAGTATGATGGAAAGGAAAATTGTGCCAAAGTGTTAGAATAAGAATGCATTAAAATGTTTGGCACTAAATCTTTGAATGATGAGCATGATTGCAATGTTGTTAGTATGAACTCCTTGAATATCCATGGTACTAATGATGATTGCACTAGTTATGATGAAAATATCTCCTATAAACATGTCAATTTTTGTGGAGGGCATTGGGTTTTCAAGTACACACCAAATAGGGAAGATAGATATTGCAATAGTCATAAGCACTTAGAAACTAAATTGTTGAAAGAAAGGCTAGATGTTTGTGCTGAAAATTTAAATTTTCTTGGTCGTACTTGTGGGCTTTGCAATGAACAGGGTCATTTAGCTATCCGATGCAAATTGTTTCATGATCTAATCGTGTCCAAAAATTGTGATGACTTGATTTCCCTTGCACATTATAATGAACTTAGTTTGCTTATGGGCTACGAAGAAATGAAAAGTATAGCTAAGCATCTTACAGAATTTGCCTGTTATAAACTTCTTGGTTTTGATCTAGAGAAGTTATATGTGTTTTGCGGTGAATTGCATCGAAAATACTTATATTGCCAATTACATAAAGAAAAGAAAACAAATAGAAGATGAAGAGAATACTAAAGAAAGGGAAGATACTTCCCAATATTCTCCTATTATTTCTTATGATGAATCAGGTAATGAGGAGGAGCCTTCTATTCAACTAATCTCATTAATAAGGAGCTCCAAAAAGAGGATTGAACCCACACATTATGTGAAGAAGATGAAAAGAAAAAGGAGGAGAGGTAAAAAGGTATCCCTCCCAAATAATGTTGCTCCTATTATTGTTGTGCCTCATGAAAATGAATCAAAAATAATTGTGGAAGATGATGCACTTGATGATGATCTAGTTATGCCTATTGCTTGTTGTGATGATTATGATTGGGAAGATAATGATACTTCTTATGATCTTGAAAATATTTTTGGAACTTGCTTGGAAGAATATGATAATAATGTTTGCTATACTATGGTGCTATCCATACTATTAATGATGAGAGTGATTATGCTTATGATATGAAAAGGCCCAAGCTTGGGGAAGCTATGTTTGATGAGGATGACATATTTGAGAATATATTTGCTGAATTAATGTTTGTTCCAAGCTTGTGGATGCTATGTTTAATAATGATGATATTTTTAGCCTCCCAAGTTTCGATATGCAAAGTTGTTATGATGATAGCATGCCTTCTACCTATGATGATTATATTGATGAAAGTGGGTTTGGAAGAGTGTGAACTTTAGGAAGTAATGATCCCACTATTTTGGAGGATGTTGAATCTTATAATATTTATGAAAGTGGATTTGGAGAGGTCATGACTTTATTTAGTGATGTATCCACTATCTTGGAACAGGTTTCAATCGATTATGATGAGAACAAAGTTGCTACTTATGATGATTATTGTGACGAAACTTATGCTATAAAAAGTAGTGATGATTATATTTATAAAACTTGTCAAGATTGTGATTACCCTTTTTCTGAGCATTACTCTTTTAATGTGGAAACAATTTATAGTATTCAAGTCTCTTATGATACTCCCACTATCCCGAATGAGAAGAATTTTGCTTATGTGGAGAGTAATAAAAATTCTATGCTTGTAGATCATGAAAATAATGCTTTATGTGATGGTTATATTGTTGAATTCATTCATGACGCTACTGAAAATTATTATGAGGGAGGAATATATGCTTGTAGGAATTGCAATAATATCAAGTTTCCTCTCTGTGTGCTTAAAGTTTTGAAGTTATGTTTGTTTTGCCTTCCTATGCTAGTTGATTATTGTTCCCATTAGTTGTTTGCTCAAAAAATCCCTATGAATAGGAAGTGGATTAGACTTAAATGTGCTAGTCATATTCTTCATGATGCTCTCTTTATGTTTCAATTCTTATCTTTTATGTCAGCATCATTGAAATCATCATGCCTAGCTAGGGGCGTTAAACGATAGCGCTTGTTGGGAGGCAACCCAAATTTTTTTAGTTTCTTGCTTTTTGGTTCAGTTTAGTAATAAATAATCCATCTAGCTTATGTATATATGTGGTTTTATGTTTTAATTAGTGTTTGTGCCAAGTAGAACCTTTGGGAACACTTGGGTGAAGTCTTTATGATCATGCTGTAAAAAACAGAAACTTTAGCGCTCACGAAATTAGCTTCAACTTTTTACTGGAGAGTGATATTTAGTTGACTCTTTTTTAATATGATTACTAGACAAATTCCTCAGGTCCACCAATTTACTTCAGAATTTTTGGAGTTCCAGAAGTTTGTGTTAGTTACAGATTACTACAGACTGTTCTGTTTTTAACAGATTCTGTTTTTCATGTGTTGTTTGCTTATTTTGATGACTCTATGGCTAGTAAAATAGTTTATAAACCATAGAGAAGTTGTAATAAAGTAGGTTTAACACCAATATAAATAAAGAATGAGTTCATTATAGTACCTTGAAGTGGTGTTTTGCTTTCTTCCGCTAACGGAGCTCACGAGTTTTCTGTTAAGTTTTGTGTTGTGAAGTTTTCAAGTTTTGGGTAAAGATTCGATGGACTATGGAATAAGGAGTGGCAAGAGACTAAGCTTGGGGATGCCCAAGGCACCCCAAGGTAATATTCAAGGATAACCAAGAGCCTAAGCTTGGGGATGCCCTGGAAGGCATCCCCTCTTTCGTCTTCGTTCATCGGTAACTTTACTTGGAGCTATAGTTTTATTCAAAACATGATATGTGTTTTGCTTGGAGCGTCATTTTATTTTCTTTTGTTTTGCTTTCTGTATGAATAAAATACCAGGATCTGAAATTCTTAAATGAGAGAGAGTCTTCACATAGCTACATAATTATTTAACTACTCATTGATCTTCACTTATATCTTTTTGGAGTAGTTTGTCATTTACTTGTGTGCTTCATTTATATCCTATGAGTAAATGGTTGAATAATTTTAATGTCATAAATCTGAAATTATATATGTTTCATATGCTTATTCCATGGGGAGTAATGCCTTCACATATAAGAAGTAGAGGTGGTAAATTTATTGAAGGTTAGCAAACATTGTATTGGTCACTTGAAGAATTCATGAAAGAATATTGAAGGAAGAGAGGTTTCACATATAAATATAATATCATGGACATCTTTTGTAATTGTGAGCACTCATTAAAATATGACATGATAAAAGGTTGATGTTCACAAGGAAGACAATGTAATGGGTTATGTTTTCTTATATCTGAAATAAAGTATATTGTCATGGATCGCCTAACACGTTGAGCTTGCCTTTCCTCCTCATGCTAGCCAAATTCCTTGCACCAAGTAGAGATACTACTTTTGCATCCAAATTCCTTGAACCAAGTTTCTTCCATGAGTGTCCACCATATCTACCTATATGTGGTATTTACCTGGCGTTCCAAGTAAATTTGCATGTGCCAAACTCTAAACCTTCAAATAATAATTTGTTTTGTATGCCCGAATCGCTCATGTAGTGACTACGGGTTAGCAGTATCTTCCATGCTAGGTGGGTTATTCTCACGATGAGTGGACTCCACTCATCATTCACGAGAAAATGGCTGGTAATCAGGATGCCCAGTCCCATGATCAAAAGATCAAAATCAAATAAAAAATAATTGCAAACAAAACTCCCCCGGGTTTGATGTTAGTTGGAGGCACCCGTTGTTTCAGGCAAGCCATGGATTGATGATTGTTGGTGGAGGGGAGTAAAAATCTTTACCTTTATGTTTGGGAACCGCCTATAATGTATGTAGTATTGGAGATATTGGGAACTCTTGGTCGTTATGTTGACAATGAAAGCATACCTCTCAAAATAATTTTCATCTCAGTTTTTGCTTCGAGCTCTTGCACCTCTGCACATCCCTGCTTCCCTCTGCGGAGGGCCTATCTTTTACTTTTATGCAAGAGTCATGGTGAAAGATTCTGATATATATATCCAATTGGATGTAAGGCATCATGAACTATTATTGTTGACATTACCCTTGAGGTAAAAGGTTGGGAGGCGAATCTATAATCCCCTATCTTTCTCTGTGTCTGATTAAAACTTTGAATCCATAAATATCGCGTGAGTGTTAGCAATTGTGAAAGACTAAATGATAGTTGAGTATGTGGAGTTTGCTAAATCAAAGCTCTGACATAGACTCTTCCTGAAGATAAGATGAATTGTACTTGTTTGATGACTAATAACACGGTCTGTTAGTTTTCAAGAAAGTTTATGATCTATACTTTAACATGTGAATAGCTTGTTACTTGTTCATGAAAAGTTTTATGAGTTGAGCTACTGTTATGACATATAATGATGCTAGAAAAGGTGATTGAAATTATAATTGATCAAACTGATGCACCTTCTAGCATTCACACTTCATAAATTCTTTCTTTTATCATTTACCTACTCGAGGACGAGCAGGAATTAAGCTTGGGGATGTTGATATCTCCAACGTATCTATAATTTATGAAGTATTGATGATATTATATTATCCATCTTGGATGTTTAATGGGCTTCACTATGCACTTTTATATTATTTTTGGGACTAACCTATTGACCCAGAGCCCAGTGCCAGTTCCTGTTTTTCCCTTGTTTCAGTGTTTCGAAGAAAAGGAATATCAAACGGAGTCGAAACGGAATGAAACCTTCTGGAGAAGTTATTTTTTGAAGGAAAGCTACCCGATGGGCTTGGAGTGCACGTCAGGAAAGAAACGAGCGAGCCACGAGGTAGGACGGCGTGCCCTCCATCCTCTTGGCTCCCATGACGTACTTCTTCCGCCTATATATATCCATATACCCCAAAACAATCGGAGAACAGAATAGATCGGGAGTTCCGCCGCCGCAAGCGTCTGTAGCCACCAAAAACCAACTGGGATCCTGTTCCGGCACCCTGCCGGTGGGGGGGAACCTTCACCGGTGGCCATCTTCATCATCCCGGCGCTCTCCATGACGAGGAGGGAGTAGTTCACCCTCGGGGCTGAGGGTATGTACCAGTAACTATGTGTTTGATCTCTCTTTCTCTCTCTCTCTCTCTCTCTCTCTCTCTCTCTCTCGTGTTCTTGATTTTGCACGATCTTATCGCGAGCTTTGCTATAATAGTTGGATCTTATGTTCCTTCTCCCCCTCTACTCTCTTGTAATGGATTGAGTTTTCGCTTTGAAGTAATCTTATCTGATTGAGTCTTTAATGATTTGAGAACACTTGATGTATGTCTTGTCGTGCGTATTTGTGGTGACAATGGGATATCACATGATTCACTTGATGTATGTTTTGGTGATCAACTTGCGAGTTCCGCCCATGAACTTATGCATAGGGGTTGGCACATTTTTTCGTCTTGAATTCTCTGGTAGAAACTTTGGGGCACTCTTTGAGGTTCTATGTGTTGGTTGAATAGATGAATCTGAGATTGTGTGATGAATATCGTATAATCATACCCACGGATACTTGAGGTGACATTGGAGTATCTAGGCGACATTAGGGTTTTGGTTGATGTGTGTCTTAAGGTGTTATTCTAGTACGAACTCTCGGGCTGTTTGTGACACTTATAGGAATAGCCCAACGGATTGATTGGAAAGAATAACTCTGAGGTGGTTTCGTACCCTACCATAATCTCTTTGTTTGTTCTCTGCTATTAGCGACTGTCGGAGTAATAGGCCACAGGTAGGCCAACCCGAGGCCTAAGCCTTTCAAGACATCGGGCAAGCTGCGCCCCTCAAGACCACAGGGAGAAGAGCCGCCTTCTGAGAGTCGGCAGCAAGGCCGCCGACTGCCCCCTCACGGCCGAGTCCCATGGATGACTTCGAGATGAGACGACTCGCAACTGGCGGCTTCCAGAGAAGCCGGCCCTGGGGAGTCGGCCCACGACTCCAACCACCCCATGCCCTCGTAAGGAGGGACAGGACGGGGTGTGGCCACAGTAAGGCCCATTCCCACCCCCTTTTTCAAGGGCAGGCATGGCCACAGTGCGTCGTACCAACAGAGATCTCCGTCCGGCGCGGCATTGTTGCCATGCCAGCCTTGACATCAGCCCTAGTGGGCGGAACCCTGTGCCCACGATGGCCTGTCTGTACGAACCAGAGACGGCGGGTCCCACCAGTCAACGGGGGTCCAAAAGACGGCAAGAGTGCCACCAGTCGGACCCGGTGGGATTCGGCCCCCAGGAGTCGGCTAGCCCCTCCCACGGGCCCCGCACGCCATTAACCAGACAAGACGGGGAATGGCAACAGTGATCGCCCGTTAGGCGGTGTACTGTTGCCATGACCCCACGACGAAGCCCACGTCATTAGAAGCACGGCTATAGTAATCCGCAACTGGCAAGACCCGCCTGTGGTGGACATGACCTGTCGGCTCCATACCGGGCCAGTCGGCGGGGCCCACCAGTCGGCGGGCCCCAGCACTCGGCGGAGAAGATGGTGGCCTGAGAGACAGACGGCTGGGACCCGCGCCCAGCCGGATTACCATTTTACCCCTGGGGAGTAGGCCTATATAAACCCCCTAGGGCACCCATGCAAAGGGTTCGAATCCATTAGCACTAGACCAGATCATATAGGAAGAAGAGAGCTAGCCTTGCCCTCTCCTACCTCCAGGAAACAGCTCAAGGAGCAACCCTGTACACACTTTGCCATAGTGATCATGCGGAGACCCCGCAGAGCAGCAGTAGGGGTGTTATCTCCACGGAGAGCCCTGAAGTTGGGTAAGATTCGCCGGCATGCATGTCTTCGCCTCATCCCATTTCCAGGCACCAGCGATGTTCTACTCGCCCCCACCATGATAAGCCATCCCTTGGCATATGTCGCACCCAACCCCCAACATTTAACTGTCGTGGTATTCTCACGGGGGCTTGCAACTCGACAGATGCCACAAGGGCTAAGTGTCAGGGTAAGACTGCTGCTGATAGGACCAGGAGCGGGTATGTGAGTAGCACGCTCTAGTTTACCCAGGTTCGGGGCTCTCCGGAGAGATAATACCCCTACTCCTGCATGTCTGAGTATATCTGGTATATCTGGTACATAGTCGCTCCTAGAGCTGTATCTAAGCTCAGTGCCATAGGCATCTGGCTTTGTATATGCCTATATGAGGCATGCTAATGGCCGGCCATGCTCATGGCATGTGGCCGAATGGATGGGTGTGCTCCTACGTGAGTGCCCATGAGAGTGTGTGGTGGATGGATGGATCGTTGCTATATATAGTGTGTAGCTAGCTTAATGTGTAAGCTAGCTAGCGGCATGGGTGGTAGTGGCTTTGGTTGTAAGCTACCTTGGGTAGCTTACAAGCCAAGCTATGTAGGCATAGCTAGTGGCATGGTGCATGCCATGCTTGTCCCCTGGGCACTTAATAGAATAGTGCCAAGGGGACAGGTACACTGTAGATGATGGCGTCGCGGTACAAATGTCTCATCCGAGGTATGGCCGTCTCGTCGGGGTCTTGTCGGTGTTGGGTCGAGCTGCAGTCGGTAGCCGGCTGGTTGTTGCAGTCGGCAGCCGGCTGGGCAGAGCAGTCGGACGGGGAGCCGGCAGGAGCAGCCGGGCAGTCGGACTGAGGGGCTTTGCTAGCCCCGATGTCTTGGAATATTGTCTTGCCGTCTTTAGGGTATCCGTGGTCAATTACTCCGTGAGTAGCCCCCAAGCCTCCGGGCAACTTGGTAAAGTTGGCGGAGGTTTTTTGGCGAGTGTTAATGGAAATGATCATGAAAAAGACAAAGTTAGTCCACGCAGATATATCAAATGTTTGCTTTTAGCATTGCAAGTTTTATGCGGAGGGTGTCGACTCAGTTTCGTCCGAGCCCCCTTCAATCTTTTTCATGTTCCTTCCACTCTTTGGCTTGTGCTCTCATTTGCCAGACAGCCGCTCTACGGTCTGTGGCTGAGAGTGGACCGCGGAGTGGAGTGTACAATACTCAGACTCTGGGAGCGAATTTAACCGAGCAGATACTCATAAAGGAAACGGCCGGGTCACGCAAACCGTTTTTTCTTCCCGGACGTTTTTCACGTGGGTGGCCTCCAGCGTTCACCCTTGCTAGCCGGACAGCCGCTCTGCGGTCTGTGACTAAGAGTGAGCCTTTGGTACTGCGCACGATACTAAGCCGTCTGCGGGAACAAACGTCTCAGGCCAAGCGGCCAGCCTCCAGGCCAACTCTGGCTGGCGCCGGGGCGAACAGTGATGCAACTGTAATTAAAATGCGGAGATAGCCACCGAGCATCGCTCGGGGTTATCCGTGCTTGTGCGATGCAAAAATATGCGGGCGAGGAGCTCACATTGATTTTCGTGTAGTCGCGATCGTCAGAGACAGCCGGTGCGACTCGGCGTTCGCGGAGCGTGTCAGCGCACCCGCTGGGTGTAGCCTTCGAGCCCCAGGGCGCTCGAAGGGGGGGGTCCCGGCCTGTCAAGCTCGACCGGCCAGGCGACAAGGCGTCTTCCAACCCCCTTCTTCTTCTTTTTCTCTTCTGCCGGCTGCTGGCAGCCGGACAAAACTCTTCTCTTGTCTGCAATCTTCACGGGGGCGCGCCAGCGCACCCCGGGTGTAGCCCCCTAGATTCGGGCCGACTGCTGAGCAGTCGGGCCGGATCTCCCGGCGACTACTTTGTCTTCTTCTTCGCGGGGGCGCGTCAGCGCACCCGCTGGGTGTAGCGCGCTCCGCCAGTGCACTTGGCAGCCGGCCAGGCCGTGCATGGGCGCACGTACAACCAGAGCAGTCGGCAGCCGGCCAGGCATGCACATACGCAGTGCACCCATCGGTGCAATTCCTTTCTCTACTTTTTCTTCTTTGCAGCAATCTACTCCGACTTCTCATCAGCCTGCCACCCTTTTTTTTATGGCTACCCGGCCCTGATTTTTTCTAGCGGCCGGCTAGATAGTCGGCGCAATGTGTTGACCCATCCGTCCCCTTCTTTTCTCTATCTTTCTTCCCGTGAAGCAGTCGGACAGTTGCAGCATGGGGACGGCGGCAGGCGGCCGGGGTCGCGGGAAGGCCGGGTGCAGAAACCGGCGGCCGGGTGCGGGAGCGGCGCAGGCGGCAGAGGACGGAGCCACAGCCGGCACGGGGCAGGTCGGGGTCAAGTGGCGCGGGAGGCGGCCGGCCAAAGCCGGCAGGCGGCTGGGCCAGCACGGGGCCATAGCCGGCGCAGGCAGTGGAGCACGCGGCAGCCGCGGCGCTGGCGGCCGGGCCCTCGAGGCGGAGCCGGCGTAGACGACGGGGTGCGGCGACCCGGCGCAGGTGCGGGGACTCGACGCGGAGGCCGGCAGAGATGGCGAGGCCGGGCCGCGGGTGCGAGCCGATGGAGACGCAGGGGACGCGAGGTGGAGACGGCGCTCGGCGGCGACGAGGAGAGCTGTGGGTGACACGGGCGCTGCTGGAGGGTCGACCTGGGCGGGGCGCAGCCAGACGCTGTGAGCAAGAGGGGCCAAAGCCGGCCGGAGCCGGCGCAGCCGGGTTGCGAGAGGAGCCGGCGCGGCCGCGAGGAGGCAGCCCGGAACAGGGGTCGGGTCGGCGCGAAGGCGGCCGAGGCGAGGTGAAGCCGGCCCGCGGAAGTCGGTGGTCGGGCGCGGCGTCTCGGCAGGGGCGGAGCCGGCGGCAGGCGCGGAAGTTGCGGTGCTCGGGAGCCGGCAGGGAGCGTCGGAGGCCGGATGGCGCGGGGCAGAGATCCTGGCCGCTGGGGCGGAGCCGGCCGGCCGGGTCGATGAATGTGGTCACGCGCGGACCCGACAGGAGCTGGAGCCGGCGAGGCGAGCTGGGTGAGGGAGCGCTGCACGGGGAAGACCGGATGCGGAGGGACCGGACCAGGCACCAGACGGGGCGGACGCGGGAAGCACGGACCCGGCGCTACGGAAACCGGAGCGGGGCACCTGGCTGGCGCGGCACCAGCGGAGCCGCGGTGGTGGTGCGAAAGGGGAGCTGGAGCAGCGAGCACGCACGACGGAGAAGAAAGCAGGCGAGCTTGTGCGTTTGGCCATTATCTGACCAACGAACACACTCTATCCGACTCATATCTGGCTAGTGTGTGAGCATGATCCGGGAAGTGTATGAGCATTATACAGCCATTATCTGGGGCGAGTACATGAAGTGTCTGGCTTGCATCTGACTAATGTCTGAGATGTGTATGGATGGTTTGACCATTGACTTGCATCTAGCTAGCTTGTACATACGATGAATGGAGTAGCGAACGCGTGTTCCGGCCAAAGCGAGGCGCAGCGAGGAGGGGAGCAGATGCAAGCGGCGCTTGGGTGGCCACGACCGACCGAAATGAGGCCCCGTGCGCGGCGCGCGCACGGACTGACGGCCGGCATCGCAATGGTGATGACAAAGAGGCCGACGACGAGGACGAGGGCGCACCGTTCCGCACGGCTGCTCCGAGGGCGGGTCGAAGTCGAGCCCCCGAGCGCTGCCGGAGAGACGGCGCGACGCCGTGGCGGGGGAGATGAAGATGGTCCCGCCCGGACAGCGAAACCAGCAGCAGCGTGGTAGCATAATAGTAGTACCACCCCACGTGGGCGCCAACTTTCGTGGTATTCTCACGGGGGGCTTGCGAGTCGACAGATGCCACAAGGGCTTAGTGTGAGGGTAAGACTACTGCTGATAGGACCGGGAGCGGGTATGCGAGTAGCACGCTCTAGTTTACCCAGGTTCGGGGCTCTCCGGAGAGATAATACCCCTACTCCTGCATGTCTGAGTATATCTGGTATATCTGGTACATAGTCGCTCCTAGAGCTGTATCTGAGCTCAGTGCCATAGGCATCTGGCTTTGTATATGCCTATATGAGGCATGCTAATGGCCGGCCATGCTCATGGCATGTGGCCGAATGGATGGGTGTGCTCCTACGTGAGTGCCCATGAGAGTGTGTGGTGGATGGATGGATGGTTGCTATATATAGTGTGTAGCTAGCTTAATGTGTAAGCTAGCTAGTGGCATGCGTGATAGTGGCTTTGGTTGTAAGATACCTTGGGTAGCTTACAAGCCAAGCTATGTAGGCATAGCTAGTGGCATGGTGCATGTCATGCTTGTCCCCTGGGCACTTTATAGAATAGTGCCAAGGGGACAGGTACACTGTAGAT
This sequence comes from Aegilops umbellulata, assembly GCA_032464435.1. NCBI lineage: Eukaryota > Viridiplantae > Streptophyta > Magnoliopsida > Poales > Poaceae > Aegilops > Aegilops umbellulata. Next base: position 312,743,084 of record CP136057.1, on the reverse strand, counting down.
GATGGCGTCGTGGTACAGCTATCTCATCTGAGGTATGGCCGTCTCGTCGGGGTCTTGTCGGTGTCGGATCGAGCTGCAGTCAGCAGCCGGCTAGTTGGCGCAGTCGGCAGCCGGCTGGGCAAAGCAGTCGGACGGGGAGCCGGCAGGAGCAGCCGGGCGGTCGGACTGAGGGGCTTTGCTAGCCCCGATGTCTTGGAATAGTGTCTTGCCGTCTTCGGGGTACCCGTGGTCAATTACTCCGTCAGCGACTTTGGAGTGACTCTTTGTTGCATGTTGAGCGATAGTTATATGATCCAGTTATGTTATTATTGTTGAGAGAACTTGCACTAGTGAAAGTATGAACCCTAGGCTTTGTTTCCTAGCATTGCAATACCGGTTATGCTCAATTTTATCGCTTGCTACCTTGCTGTTTTAAAATTTTCAGATTACAAAAACCTATATCTACCATCCATATTGCACTTGTATCACCATCTCTTCGCCGAACTAGTGCACCTATAAAATTTACCATTGTATTGGGTGTGTTGGGGACACAAGAGACTCTTTGTTATTTGATTGCAGGGTTGCTTGAGAGAGACCATCTTCATCCTACGCCTCCCACGGATTGATAAACCTTAGGTCATCCACTTGAGGGAAATTTGCTACTGTCCTACAAACCTCTGCACTTGGAGGCCCAACAACGTCTACAAGAAGAAGGTTGTGTAGTAGACATCAGTGGGAAATGGAGCTAGGGGACGAACACGAGCACGAGAGAAGAGGGGAAAGGAAGAGGGGCTCACGGCGAGTGTAGAGGGCGTCGAAATGGGCTCGGGGAAGGATTGGAGTTGGCGGGGCGGCAAAGTCGATCTCGCCGTCGGGAGGTTGAAGACATGCTCGGTGAGGACATTCGGGGGCTTCCGGCGGGGCATGGCTCAGTGAGGGGGTCGAGGAACGAAGTAGCAGATCTTCTAGGCTGCTCGAGAGGACGAGGGAGATTCGTTGGCCGCGGTGGTGCTCGGCGGCGGTGGCAGGTGTGGTCGGTGAGGTGGGGGAAGAGACAGGAAGAGGGCAGGGGGGGAGAGTGAGCGAGCTGGAGGGATTGGGATGACACCGAGGGAGTCGGCCACGCGTCCAGGGGCTCGTCGGCAAGCTGGAGGTGGCGCGGAGCATGCTCGCGTGCGTCGGCCACACGCGTGCTATCCTCCTTGCGTCGTGGAGAAGATGACTGGCAGGGCCAGTGGGCTGGGCCGGCACAGTGCCAGGCCAGGTAATTGGCCTAGGTAGGTTTCTCTCTGTGTGTGTCTTTTATTTCTCTTTTCCATTTCTCTGTATTTTGTTGTGATTTGATTTAGAGCATCAAATCATTTTAAATCTTTCTATAAATTTTTATGTTATCTCAGAAAACTTGTCCAAGGTCACATGCAAACTTACAAAATACTTGAACTTTATTTCTTATATAACAAAAACAAATCCAACTAAAATATGTTATTTGTTTAATTCAAAGGACCAAAATAAATATTTCTGAGTGTCCAAAAAATATTGGTTTGAATTTTACCTCTTGCCAATATTTTTATAGCTTAACAGGAAATTTTTATTGGTTTTATTTGAAGCAATTTTTAATGTTGCTCATTTTTAGAAATGATTTATGAGGCTTTCCTCTTTCGCCAATTCAAGTTTCATAAAGTTAAATGCAATGCATGATGATTGATGCAAGGACAGGCAGTGACTAACTAGGGATGTGACAAAGAGGTACTTACTTGTCTATGGCAATGTACTTCCTCTGCTTCAGCGGCCGGTAGGCGTCACCATTGCAGCTGGAGCCCCTTTTATCTTGCGGAGTGCCTTGAGGTTCAGACAAAGCTGGCCGAAGCCCCGGGCGCGATCATCGGCGTCGGGGGCATTCAGCAGGGCTCCCGAGACGGCGACCTCGGGAGCCTCAGCCTGCGGCAACTCCCCAACGATGGGGGAATTCGACGGGGCTCCTGAGATGGCGACCTCGGGAGCCTCGGTCTGCGGCGGCTCCCCGGCCTCCGCCTCAAGACCGCTTGGTTGAGCTCCAGGGACGGCGACCTCGGGAGCCCCGGATCGCGCCAAGTCTTTGATCACCCCCTCAGGATGGCTTCCCTGCGCCTCGGGGGCTGCTGCCTCAGGAGCATCAGGCTGGAACGCACCATCAGCAACCTCTCCAATAGCACCGGGCTGCGCCTTCCCCCTAGCATCCACCACCGGGGCGCGCGCCGCAGGGACGGCAGCCAAGGGTACCACAAGAACCGGGTTCTCGCGGGGCCCCTCAAGCTCCATCGGGCGCAGCCCCCACTGGTCGAAGAGGGGCATCTGCCTTACGAACACCTCCATGTTCAAGCAGTAGTACAAGAGGCAGCCCTCCTTCGAAAGTATGGCTGGTGCAGGGTCACCGGTCAGGAGCTCGAACATTGTGCGTAGAGTCTCGGGAGGAAGTGCAGGCACCTAGAGCCTCATTGGGTCCCGGCTGCCGGTGAAGGTCCACATCCGCCGTGAATGGTGATGATGCAGAGCAATGCGGCGCCGGACGAACTCCTACACCACCATCAACGTCGTCACCCCAAGCTCCTTCAACCTGGCTAGCCGACGCCAGACATGGGCAAGCCGGAGGTCGACGAGCTTCGCGTGCGCCCATCCAGAGCTGGGTACAGCCGGTTCCCAAGGGAGCAAGAGCAGGGAGTTGAGCACGCCGACATCCATGAACACCCACCACTTTTGGTGTCCATGTACGACCGGTGAGAGCTTGAAGTCGATCCCTGAGCTTGGCGTCGCCGCCATGGCTTGGAAGGTCACACACCCTAAGCACTAACGGGTGTCAGTCAAATGAAGCGAGAAGAAATGGAGGAACAAGGCCACAGAGGGAACAATGCCCACCATGGCTTCGCAGACGAAGGCGAAAATGGCGAGGGGAAGAATGAATTGGGGATCCAAGTGCAGCGCGTGGGCTTGGTAATGCGAGATTATGGCATTGAAGAAATCAGAAAAGGGGGGAATCAAGCCTGCCAGGAGGGCGTGGAGATGAATGGGGATCTCAGTGGCCGCCATGTGGACTAGGGCACGGGAACCAGGGCAAGCAACTGTCGCGCCCCACTTGTTGGAACTAGCGGTGAGCGCCGGGCAGACCTTGTCTAGCATATCCTGGTTAACCATTGTCAACCGCTCGAGGGCGGGCTCGAAGGCCGGCGGGTGTTCGGACGGAGCGCAGCTCTTCGCTTTCTTCTTCTTTGCCAGCTTCGGCGCCATGACGATAGGAGGGAGATGAGAAGATGGAGAGGCCAAGAAAGCTCGCAGCAAGCAATGAATATGGTGCTGAGCCGATGGCGGCGGCCACCAAGCCGGGCGGATATCAAGGCTGCGTGGGGAAGTGGGGGCGCCCATATCCCGTCAAATCGCCACGCGTCAACCGAGACCGCAGGCGGTTGGGGCTCGCGGCGCTCCGCACTTGCCCTTTGGCTTTACCTTGAAGCCAAGTTCGAGCGTGCCTTGGGCCCGGGGGTTACTGTTGGCGTCCTGGGAACGGGGGTACCCAGACTTGCCTGCCTGTGGCCCATGGCGTGGCTCCATCAGTGGCTTGGTACGGCCCAACTTCAGCAGCAACAGCTCAAGACCCTCAGGAGGGGCCAAGCCTAGCGAGGCGGACAACACCAAGACCTACCTAGGGGCTGCCTCGCTAGGCTGGCTCCCGAGGAGTGGAGATACAAAGGCAAGGTGCACCTCGCAAGGTTCACATAACGTGAGCCATGAGGACCAAGTCCATGCGGGCGCCAGAAGGTGCAGTGTACCAGTTTCCCCTTTGGTGCCAAGGGGGCAAGCGCAGGTGCGGGGTCCTGATGCATCAGGAAAAGGTTTCCATATTGGTGCAACAAGACCAAGACCAGCAGGACGACAGGATGGAGGTCATCGCGGAGCCCACTACAGCATCACCACTAGAGCCTTTTGCAGGCGAAGACTACTTTTGTCAGGATAGCTTGTACTAGTTGTCTCCCTTCAAATTTGGCCGTTGTGGGATCCCTTCCCGCCTACATTTGGGAAGAGGACCAAGGCCACTATAATTAGGACTTAGCCACCACCGTAGCGAGACATCTCGAATGGGGGCCATTCTACCCTGACCACCTCACCAGCTCATCGAACTCAAGAACACCTCACCTCATGAGGCTGTTCATCCACTGTACTAGTTCATCCTCAGCCCCTCGAGGAAATCCACCACAAAGCTGGAGTAGGGTATTACACCGCAAGGTGGCCCAAACAAGGATAAATCTCTGAGTCTATCGCTCTTTGGGTTTGTCGAGCTAGGTTGTGGAATCGTTGGGCCGGCAGGTTAGGGAGAAGAAGTTCTTCGTACGCACCCCAGTGTTCGAACCTCACAAGGGTCTGCGAAGCCCTGAATCCGACAACCATGAGTGATTGGGCGAGGTCTGTGAGACCTTAGCTCAAGGAGAATATAGTAAGGACTGTGTGTCCTTTGGTTTAAATACCAAGCTGCTCCAACCAGACGTACAACTGTCACAGCAGTTGGAACTGGTCTACCAAATCACTATCTTCACCGTGCTACTGGTTCTATTTCCTCAACCCTTTCATTTCCTCACTCATGTGTAGATGAAATTGTTCGCTACTATTTGAAGACTTTGATCGCAGGTGATCGTGATGATGGCACTGCATCCTGGCATCTTGAGGATGTTGTAGCCATGGTGAGTCACCGCCATGAACTTGGCGAGAGCTGGGTACCCAAGGATGGCGTTGTACGGGAGGCCAATGTGGGCCACGTCGAAGTCGATGAGCTAAGTGTGGTAGTTGTCACGCTTGCCGAAGGTGGCAGGGAGGCACACTTGCCCTAGGGGATGGTAGAGCCATCAGTCATCCTAGAGAATGGCCTGGTGGGGTTGAGCTGACCATAGGGCACCTAAAGCGTCTTGAATATCTCGACGGAGAGCACATTGAGACCAGCGCCGCCATCGATGAGAGGGTTGGTGATGGAGACGTTGTTGATTGTGGGCGTGCAGAGCATGGGGAGCGCACCAGCAGTGGACGTGCACCTGAGATGATTCTTGGAGTTGAAGGTGATGGCGTACTTCCACCACCTGAGGGGGCACACAATCTCAAGCTTTAGGAGGGCCGCATTCACCTCACGGGAAAACTGCTTGAATATGCGGTTTGAGGCGGCTGCCTGGGCACCACCGAGGATGCAGGCAATTGTGCGTGGCTCCTGATAGCCCCCATCCCCATTGTCCTGATGGTTGTCATCGTTCCTCCTTGGTGGAGGTGGCAGCGAAGCGAGTCCGGCGTTACCCTGAAGATGGACCTCACGAGGCTGATCACGCCAGGGGCCGTCATGAGGCTGATCGCGCCAACCACCCTCGCGAGGCCGGTTGCACCAGCCCTGATGAGGGTTGTGGCTGTCCCAGTGGCCTCCGCCAAAGCCTCCTTCATGGCCAAAGCCACGGTCGCCGCGCTCGGGGCGGCGACCCAGGCGCTTGTCCCGGGGGGGCCTGAGCTCCTGACAGTCGTCGATGTTGTGGGTGTGAACATTGTGAAAGACACAGAACGGGTAGCTATCCTTGGCGAGCTCGTCGCGGTCATGACCATGCTTCATCTCAGGATCTGCTGCCAGCATGGCGGGGCCCTTGCGCTTCACTTCCTTGTCCTTGGCCTTTTTGTCTTTAGGGTCGACGTATGGGTGCTTGAGGAGGGAGAGGCAGCCCTACTCGGCCCTGGCGCACCTGTCCGCCAGGTTGAACATCTCCAGAGCCGAGCACAGGTCATTGTGGATGGCAAGCTCCTCGCTCATCTTGATGTCTGTGACGCCCTCGGTGAACATCGAGATGATGGCCTCGTTCGAGGCTTTCGGGATCTTGAGGCGGACCTGTGTGAAGCATTGAATGTACTTGTAGAGAGTCTCACCCGACTGCTGCTTCATGCGCCGCAGGTCGTTGACAGTGAGGGCACAGTCACGGGTGCCTTGGAAGCTGGCGATGAGCCACTCGCAGGGCTCATCCCACAAGGAGATCAACCCCTCCGGGAGATGCATGAGCCAGGAGCGCGTGCCGTCCTTGAGAGCCATGGGGAACCAGTTCAGCATGACCTTGTCTTCGCCGTTCGCCGCCTCGATGCTCAGCGAGTAGAGCTGGAGGAACTCTGCAGGGTCAGGGATGCCATCATAGCGAGGGGGTAGATCTTGCTTGAACTTGCCGGGCGAGACGATGTGGCATAGCTCATGAGTGAAGGCACGGCAGCCTGCTATGTTCACGGGGCAGACCGCGCGAGGGGAACATGGTCCTGGCACCCATGCACCGCAGCCTCCAGAGCTGCCCAGTCTTGGTGTTGGGGCAGCGTTGCTGGGAGCGCCTGCGCGTCATGCTGCAACTGCTGCACAACCTGGCAGTTGGCCTCGTCTCGGGCCGGTGGTGCTGCTCCACGCGGCGGGTCATGCGGATGCGTGTCACCCCTCGGCTCGGTGTTGGTGTTGCGCAGAGGAGGAGGTGGAGGAGCGCCATGAGCCACGTCACCCGCACGAGACAACGGGGGACAAAGCGAGTGGGAAGGTGCTGGGGCCTCGCCTGTGGCATTGATAAGCACGACCTACTCGTTCGCTAGCCCACGTCAAACATGGGAGGATGAGGTCATGACTGTTGGCGCCTTGGGAATGGGGGTGCCCAGACTTGCCTGACTGCAGCCCGTGGTGTGGCTCCGTCGACGGCCCGATATGGCCCAGCTTCAATAGCAAGAACTCAAGACCCTCGCGAGCTGCCAAGCCTCGCTAGGCGGACGTCACCAAGACCTCCCTGGGGGCAGCCTCGCTAGGCTGGCTCCCGAGGAGCGGAGATATCAATGCAGGGTGCACCTTGCGAGGTTCGCGTGACGTGAGTCATGACGACCAAGGCCAGGCGGGCGCCAGCGGGCGCAGTGTACCAGTTTCCTCTTTGGTGCTAAGGAGGCAAGATCAGGCGTGGGTTCCCCAGGGATCAGGCAAAGGTTTCCATATCGGTGCAACAAGACGAAGACCGCCAAGACAGCAGGACGAAGGTCATCGTGGAGCCCACGATAGTGTTACCACCAGAGCCTTTTGCAGGCGAAGAATACTTTTGTCAGGATAGCTTGTATTAGTTGTCTTCCTTCAAATTTGGCCATTGTGGGATCCCTTCCCGCCTGCTTTTGGGAAGAGGACCAAGGCCACTATAAATAGGACTTAGCCACCACCATAGCAGGACATCTCGAATCAGGGCCATTCTACCCTGACCACCTCACCAGCTCAGCGAGCTCAAGAACACCTCACCTCCTGAGGTTGTTCATCCACTGTACTAGTTCATCCACAGCCCCTCGAGGCAATCCACCACAAAGCTGGAGTAGTGTCATACACTGCAAGGTGGCCCGAACCAGGATAAATCCCTGTGTCTCTCGTTCTTTGGGTTCGTCGAGCTAGGCCGTGGGAATGTCGAGTGGGCAGACTGGGGGAAGAGTGTTCTTCCTAAGCACCCCAGATTTCGAACCTCTCAAGGGTCTAAGGAACCCTGAATCCAACATTTGGCGCACCAGGTAGGGGTGCGTCAAAGCTTCGCCTGTCCGTCCGCTTCGCCCGTTTTGCTCCCTCGTTCAGCTCTCATGGCGAGCACCGCTCCACCGACCAGACCGATGATCCCGCATGGAACCGCTGTGGGGCTCCAAGCCTTCACCCCCGCCTTGCGGCAGGTGGAGTGGCCGCACAAGTTCAAGCCGGAGAAGCCACCTCGCTACGTTGGCGCGGCGGATACAACAGCCTTCCTCTAGGCGTACGAGGAGGCCATTCGGGTGGCCGGAGGCGACGACAAGGTCAGGGCCAACTCGTTCCACATGGCCCTTGCCGGCGTGCCGCACGTCTGGCTGCTCAACCTGCCGGAGTTCTCTGTGGCCTCCTGGGAGGAGCTGCGCAATCTCTTCATCGCGCGCTTTGTAGCACCGGCGCCCCTCGCCGTCGCAACCCTCCTTGGTGGTTCGCAGGTGCCGCGCTCGGATCGCCACGTCAGGCAGTTCTACCGCCAAATGGGCGCCACCCGTGAGAGGCAGGGGGCTCCTCCGGGATGGGCGGCACCCAAGGGCAATCTCACCTTCAACTCGGGGGACCATCCGGCGACCACCGCGACATCGGGCGCGCTCCCGATGCTCTGCACGCCCACCATCTGGAATGTAGCGGTTACCAAACCCTCGTCGACGGCGGAGCTGGCCTCAACGTGCTCTCTGTGGAAGCTTTCGGCTTGCTCCACGTGCCGCACGGCCGGCTCCGTCCCACCAAGCCCTTCTCCGGGGTTGGTGATGGTTCCTCCAGCCCCCTAGGGCAGATCGGCCTCCCTGTCACCTGCGGCACCCACGACAACTACCGCACCGAGCTTATCGACTTCGACATCGCTTGCGTCAGCCTCCCGTATAACGCCATCCTCGGGTACCCAGCCCTAGCAAAGTTCATGGCGGCAACCCATCTTGCCTACAACGTCAAGAAGATGCCAAGGAGCAGCGGTGTCCTCACCATGGCTGGAGACACCAAGGAGGCCCTGACGGTCCTCAAGCTCGCCTTTCGGGCCGCAGCGGCAGCACGCCCCACGGATGAAGCAACATCTGGGGCCCAGGGGGCTGCGCCGGCGAAGAAGAAGCAATTATTCTCGCAAGATCGGGCTAAGCCGAAGCAGGTACCGGTCGATGAGGATGGGGCCTCAGGAGCCACCTTCACCATAGGTGCCAACCTCATCCCGGACCAAGAAGAGGCGCTGGTGAACTTCCTGCGCGCGAATAAGGAGGTATTCGCCTGGGAGCCCAAGCAGCTGGTGGGGGTCCCGAGGGGGGTAATCGAGCACCACCTGAGGGTGTGCCCTAATGTGCACCCGGTGAAGTAGAAGGCACGACGACAGTCCATAGAGAAGCAGTCCCTCATCGTCCAGGACACCCGCAAGTTACAAGAAGCGGGTGTCATCCGCGAGGTTCGCTACCCGGAGTGGCTGGCGAACCCGGTCGTCGTGCCCAAGAAGGGCAGGAAGGAACGCATGTGCGTCGACTTCACCAACCTCAACAAGGCCTGCCGTCAAGACCCGTTCCCGCTTCCACACATTGATTAGATCGTCGACTCCACCACCGAGTGCGACCTGCTGCGTTTCCTAGATGCCTTCTCAGGTTACCACCGGATCAAGATGGCGCTGCAGGACTTGGAGAAGACGGCTTTCTTAACCCCTTGTGGGGTATACTGCTACACATGCATGCCGTTCGGGCTGCGTAACACTAGGGCAACCTTCTAGCGGCTAATGCACATCGCCCTAGGCTGGCAACTCGGGAGGAACACCGAGGCCTACGTCGACGACATTGTGGTGAAATCTCGGGAGGCAAAGACCATCATCCAAGATCTAGAGGAGACCTTCGCTAGCCTATGCAAGGTGGACCTGCGGCTCAACCTTAAGAAATGCATGTTTCGCGTCTCCTCAGGTAAGCTGCTGGGGTTCCTTGTGTCGCATAGGGGAATCAAGGCGAACTCAGAGAAGGTCAAGGCAATAGAAGAGATGAGCCCACCATAGACTCTCAAAGAAATGCAAAAGCTGGCAGGCTGCATAACCTCATTAGGGTGCTTTATCTCCAAGATGGGGGAGCGCGCCCTCCTGTTCTTCAAGATGATGAAAAAGAAGGGTCCGTTCGAGTGGACTCCGGAAGCTAACGCAGCATTTCAAGACCTCAAGAGATATCTCACCAGCCCGCCGGTGATGGTGGCGTCGCGTCCCCTCGATCCCCCGGTGCTTTACCTGGCCGCCGCACCTAATTCCGCTAGCGCGGCGCTGGTGGCCTTCCGGGAGGAGCATCGGGCCAAGAGCCAGCCTCACGACGCCGCACATTCGACCGGGATGATGCAACACCAAGACGACGCCCATGAAGCCGCGGCAGCGCCGGCAGGCGACCAGGCCCCGCAAGACGGCGCTCCTGAGGCTGCGCTCGCCCCGGCAGGCGACCGAGCTCCCGAAGTCCACCAGCCTCAGGAGGTCGCGGACTCCACCGGAACTCCCGCTCTCGTCAAGCACCCGGTGTACTTTGTCAGCATGGTACTACGAGACGCGCGGGCATGCTACCCCATGCCGCAGAAGCTTCTGCTCGCGCTCCTCGTGGCCTCACACAAGATGCGCTACTACTTCCAAGGTCACCCCATCAAGGTCGTCTCAGCTTACCCATTGGAGAGGGTGCTCTAGAGCCCCAATGCCGCGGGAAGGGTCGCTGTATGGAACATCGAACTATAGGCGTTCCAGCTGGAGTTCAGCACCACCAGGGTCATCAAAGGTTCCGCGCTCACCGACTTCGTGGCGAAATGGACCAACGCTCCAAGGCCCGAGGCATGAGATGACCAGTCCCTTTCGCCAGGGAGCGAAGCACCAGACCGCTAGGTCATGTACTTTGACGGCACCTGCGCGCGGGGGCTGGAGTTGTGCTCATGTCACCCACCCACGACAAGCTCTACCACGCCATGCAGCTCTGTTTCCAACATGCCGAGAAGGTCTCCAACAACATCATGGAGTATTAAAGTTTGATTGCCGGCCTCAAGGCCGCGGTCGCCATAGGCGTGAAGCGCCTCACCATCAAGGGCGACTCCCAGCTCCTCGTCAACTTCTCCAACAAAGTGTATGAACCAAAGGATGAGCATATGGAGGCATACCTGGTAGAGGTATGCAAAATGGAGAAGCAATTCTTGGGCCTGGAGCTGCAGCACGTCCCTCGCGGCACGAACAAGGAAGCCGACGATATCGCCAAAGAGCGTCCAGACGCCAGCCGCAGGAGCCCGATATCTTTGAGGAGCGACTCTTCAAACCTTCGGCAGCCCCCCACCCCCCCCCCCCCGGCTACGGAGCCAGCACCGCCTCAAGAGGATCTCCCCCCACCACCAACCTCAGGAGCCCCCGCCTGCGGTCCGACCTCAGGAGCACGATTGCTCCTTGCGCTCGAACCTCAGGAGGGGTGCTGGACCAAGGAATTCAAGGCGTACCTGTTGCGGGGAACTTTGCTGGAGAAGGACGACGACGCATAGCGCGTGGCCCGGTAGGCCACAGCCTACTGCATTCAGGACGGTGAGCTATATGCGCAGTCGAGTCCATATGATGGTTCGAATAGAACCATGACTGTGTGTTGCTTGTTTTTATTTGTTTGTCACAACTTTTTCCCTAGGCAACAAGTACGTGACTATATCACCTGCCTTATTTTGTTGTTTGTGTTTGGCCCCTTTTTGGCACTTGTTTGTTTGCACCTGCACTATAGAACCCCCTTTAGGCATTCCCCTCCTCCATGCTACTTCTCCCTCTCATCTCTCTCATCAACTGAAGGCTAGCAAGACAAGGTGCACCAAGAATTCCACCTCGGCAGCCAACTAGCATTGAAGACTTTTTGTTGCAGCCTCCTCGACCAAGTGAAACCCCGTAGAGTTATGTTTAACCCCCCAGACTAGAAACCCATTTCTAGACCCTTCGAGACTTCAAGAGATACCCCATCTCGAATCCTTAACCATGTGGTTAACCCACATACTTGCAAGAGAACCAGTTAAGCCTCAGTAAGCCTTGCTTATCAACTGGGTTCATTATGGAGCTAGTGGACATAGTGAACGACCACATTATCATCCTAAGATAGCACCTGACGATGCCATAGGGAAGACCAGTTTGAGGATATAGGGATAGAGGACAAATGACTTGATGAGTTTATATCAATGACTCGAGGAATTATATGAGACTACTTGGTGGATTATGAGGCTTTGATGTTGGTAGATGAACTTGCTGGGATCATGACTATAGAGTAGCATAGCTTTCATTACCCCTGAGTAAATTGGATTTATAGGACAATTATGATCGCAAGCTGAAACTCCTGGAAGTGCAAGGATTTGACTTGATCAGATGATATTGATAGGAGACAGCTGATATTATGTAAATAACTTGAGGGGAAGATTTAGGAATTCTCGTTGGACATGAGATTGGATTTAAATAGGTGATCCTAGTTGAGTATAGATGTTGAGTAAGTCTACATGGTTCGGAGTAAATTGGATTTAGACTAATGATCTCGATCATGATAGCATGTTTCTTGGAGGACAATAAACTAGGAGACTGGATTAATTGTTGGAGTTGATATAAGTTTGACCTTGGAGTTTATTGACTATGATAATGGAAATTGGTGGACTTACTATAGTAAAGATAAACCTTTCAAGTATTTGGGGATTATAGGAGATTAGAAGATCATGTGGAACACCATGAACATTGGATTTGTAGAATTAATGGATTATGTAGCGATTAATGGAAGTTAATGGGCTATTGGAGTTGATTCATGGGAAGGAAACAAGATCTTGGAGTGGCTGTGACGCCCTCGATTCAATCGTACACTAATCATACACGCAAATGTGTACGATCAAGATCAAGGACTCACGGGAAGATATCACAACACAACTCTAGACACAAATTAAAATAATACAAGCTTTATATTATAAGCCAAGGGCCTCGAGGGCTCGAATACAAAAGCTCGAAAACACAAGAGTCAGCGGAAGCAACAATATCTGAGTACAGACATGAGTTAGACAATTTTGCCTTAAGAAGGCTAGCACAAAAGCGACAACGATCGAAAAGGCAAGGCCTCCTGCCTGGGAGCCTCCTAACTACTCCTGGTCGTCGGCGGTCTTCACGTAGTAGTAGGCATCAGCGGTGGCATCTGGCTCCTGGGCTCCGACATCTGGTTGCATCAACCGGAAAGAAGAAGAAAGGGGGAAAAGGGGAAGCAAAGCAACCGTGAGTACTCATCCAAAGTACTCGCAAGCAAGGATCTACACTACAAATGCATCATTATCAAAGGGAGGCTGTATATGTGGACTGGGCTGCAGAAATGCCAGAATAGAGGGAAAGCCTAGTCCTATCGAAGACTAGCATTTTCTGGAAACCACCATCTTGCAGCAACAGGAGGGAGTAGAGTAGCATAAGTAAAGTAGTAGTGGTGTTATCAACCTCGGCCGGAGATCCTTTCTCGACTCCCTGCGAGAAAGAAATCTCAGAGCCATACTATCCAAATATCATCACAATCCATTACTCATCACCATCCAGTTCTCATCACAAGTATCCAGTTCTAGCTGTATCGATCGGGATACAACTCCAAGTGTCCGTTACCGTAGGACAGGCTATCGATAGATGTTTTCTTCCCTGCAGGGGTGCACCAACTTACCCACCACGCTCGATTGACTCCGGTCGGACACACTTTCCTGGGTCATGCCCGGCCTCGGCCAAACAATACGCTGCAACCCGACCTAGGCTTAATAGAGAGGCCAGCACGCCGGACTAAACCTATGCCCCAGGGGTCATGGGCCATCTCCCCGGGAACTCCTGCACGTTGCGAGGGTGGCCGGTGAGCAGACCTAGCTACCTCCTTCAACAAGGCAGGCGCTTATGCAGTCCAACCTGGCACGCGCCGCTCAGTCGCTGACGTCTATTAAGCTTCGGCTGATGCATACGACACAAAACGCCCATACTATGCCCACGTGATGGTTAGTGCTATCAGGCCAGAGGCCCCTCGGATCAAATATCCAAATCGTAGTGGATTAGGAACGCGCGTAACAAGCAGAGACTCACGAAAGATGTGACCCCGTTGCCCCGTCTCGAGGACTTGCGGCAAGGGCTAGGAATGCCCGGCCACGCCTCGTAATTATCTTGCGGGCACCCTCCAGGTCAACCCGTCTCCACATCACTCGCAATTAAGCTCGCGCGGGTACCCCTCAGGGTCGACCCATCTTTAGTAACCTGGATCAGTGTAAAGTCATAGTAACCATAGTAACTGTGTGTCCACTCAAGGGGAAAACCCGAAGAATCACCCCCGGTGAATTCCACTCGATGTAATCATCAAGGTGAACATAAGAGGATCCACCCTCGAGGTTCACACTTGAGGGGTTGCACGACAGAGCCGTATCGGAAGTGGTTAAGGAGGAAATCACCCTCGATGACCACGACCATATAGCTACACTACAGGTTAACATCAGAAGTGCTGTAGAGGTTTCACCCTCGGCACTCGATAGTAACCCAGTAGTGTCGAGCAACTAAGGGGAAAGTGATGTGCGGTGCCGGGGCCTGGTCTTCGATCCCGTCGATCGGGTCTTCAATGATGAAGCAGGGGCAATAAGGACAAGTGGGGGTCACTGATGGATCACTAACCAACCTATACTAAGCAGTTTAGGATAAGCGGGTAAGGTACAACAACAGATACAAAAGCAGGCTATGCATCATAATAGGAGCAAACAATAACAGTAGCAAAAATCTAATGCAAGCATGAGAGAATGGAATGGGCGATATCGGGATGATCAAAGGGGGGGCTTGCCTGGTTGCTCTGGCAAGGAGGGTTCGTCGTCGGCGTAGTCGATCATAGGGGCATTAGCATCGTCACGGGGTCTACCGAAGAGAAGAGGGGGGAGAAACAGTAAATACAGAGCAAACAAGATACATGGCAAGCAATAAGCAACGCTAGGGGTGTTCTAACACAGTACTACGCGATACTGGCGAAGGGGGAAAACATCCGAGAAGGCTTTCCCGAAGTTAGGTATTTCCGGACAGATGAAACGGAGAGGAAAAGTTGCATGTTCGCTATGCTAGGGATGTGTGGAGGACGAATGGACCGCATATTCGGAAACGTTAGATTTTTCTGAGCAACTTTCATGTAGAAAACTTTTTCATCCGAGCTACGGTTTATTTTCTATGATTTTTCAAAGATTTAAACCATAATCTAAAATTAATATTAATTCGAAAATAAAAACAAAATGCTACGTGCACACACAAAGTGTACACAACAGAGCAGTACGGAGGCTGGCAGTGGGCCCTGTTGACTGCTGAGTCAGCAGTCGATAGTCAACTGTTGACCGGTCAAAAAGTTTGACTGGGGTCCACCTGTCATTGACCCACTTAATTAAACATATCTAATTAGTTAACCTTGTTAATTAGGGCAGTTAAACAGAGTTAATTAAGTTAAATATTAATTACCGACAAATTAATTAATTAAACAATTAGTTATTTTATTAAAATATTAAATAAAACCCTTTTTTACAGGGGCGTGGGCCCTTCTGGTCAGCGGCCCACAAGGCCTTAGCGGGCAAAACGGGTAGCGGGCGCTAGGGCATGTGGGCGCCCGAGCGGAGGCCGAGCCCGGGCGGCGACGGGCACGACAGCCTGGGTGGGGCCGATGGCGAACAGCGGCGCAGGGAGGGGCGCAGGCCGGCGACCATGTGCGGCGCGGCGGGCGGGGCTGCAGGGCAAGGCGGCATGGCGCTTGGAAGAGGAGGCGGGTGCAGGGGGCGGCCCGAGCGGCAGAGCTCCAGCGGGCGCACAGTCGCGGGGCAGAGGGCGCGGCCGCGGGCACCAGTGGCTGCAACAGGCAGCGGCAAGTGCGGGGCGAGCGAGGCCGCGCGGGGCTGTGTGAGCACGCGCATGGGCGCGGAGCGCGCCGGTGTGTGGTTGGGACGCGGGCACGACAGGGCGAGCGCGAGCCGCAGTGATAGGGCGCGGGCGGCTCCGACGCGGCGTGCGCGGGCGGTGCGGTGGTGTTCGCACACAGCAGCAGCATCAACAATGGGGGCAACAACGCGCGGCATCACGGCGGGCGCGGCGCGAAGGCACGATAGGATGGCTAGTGGCGGCGCGTGGGGTGAGGCGACCTACGGCCATGGCGTCTAGGGGGGCTACGGGGACGAAGGGAGCAGGGGAGAGGGGAAGAGGTGCGGTGCTCACTGGGGAGGCGCAGGATGGCCCGGTGGGGAGCTTAGTAGCAGCAAGGGGCGGCAGATCGACGCGGACGACGACGGGTATCCGAGGAAGAAGACGGCTCGGGGCAGCGTCGCAGCGGCCTTCGGCTCCATTGCGTCGGTGTGGATGACGTAGAGGATGGAAACGGCCTTCGTGGACACGAGGCGGGGCAGCAGGTAGCCGGTGGCCACGGCGGAGTGAGGCGGACGACGTCGGGCACGATGACGAGGCAGATCTGGAGTGGGCACAGGCGAGAGAGAGAGAGTGAGGGGAGTGGACTGGGGAAAAATATCTGGTGGGGGGAGCTGACGAAGCCGAGGGGACTCGGCCTTATCCCCACGACGCCAACGGTGAGCCGGCTCGGTGGCGACCGGGCACACCCTGGCATGCGGTCGGAGGAACAGGAAGGAGGGGGGCATCCGATGCGGGGGAAGCTGGGCCGGCCCAGGTGGGCTTGGTCCAGAGGGGCAGGGGCCTTTCCATTTGTTTATCTTAACTTTTCTTTGTTTGATTTTTTTAAACAGAGACGGGTAAGTAATATTGGGCATGCTATTTACTTAGGAAAATAATGAGAAGTGCCCCTTTTATTCCCTGGTGATCTTAGACAGTGCCACAAACAAATTGGAAACCAGAAGAATTCATTTGGTATTTTTCATAAATAGGATAGCATTTAAAAATGCTGAATTGGTGCTGTTATAATTGCTAGTGCTCATCTTTGCACAAAAGTGATTTTGTGTTCCTTAACAAATAATTGTTATGGAATTTTTGCCAATTGGTGAACATTTTTCCAGCAACTGTTGAGCAACTTCAAACTTCACTTGAATTTGAATTGACTTGAATTTCAAATGGGATATTGAACAAAGGTGATTAAGCACTGTTTAAAAAAATGATTAGGTTAATCACAGAGGTTACTATAGCATGACACTGGGGATGTTACAAATCTACTCCACTACAAGAAATCTCGTCCCGAGATTTAAGAGGTGGAGTAAGGGGAAAAGGATTGGCTAAGAAATCCAAATGGATCGTCTTTTCTTGCTACTCTCATCGTATAAGTTGATCCATAACGTTGATGTCTTCAATTCACTGCATCAGGGCATCATGCTAAAGTCATCAACCTTTCTTCAGAAACTCCACCGTACTTACGAATAGGGTATAAGGGGAAAACTATAAGGATGGATGTTTGAAGGGATTGGCATCCGGCAGCTATCTCAAGGAAGGAGATTTTAGAAGCACCAGGAAACAAATTGAGAGTGCTATAAGGAGGTTCAACAATTTTCAACCAGGTAGGCATCAAGCTGATGCCTATAACAGGTGATGAAGGGCTTTAGAGCAATGAAGAATAATGTTGCCTCTGATGCCGAAATGAAAGATGGTGAGGAAGTTAGCTTGTGAATTACATATGAAGCCAAGCGCAAAGAATATTTCGGAATCAAGGTTGTACAGGAGAGTCAGGTTTCGATCCTGGGACCTGTGGGTTATGGGCCCGCCATGTGGGTTAAAAGTAGAGAGGACGATGACATCTTGCACGGTCACGATAGCAAGGCAGTTCAGAGGATAGCCTGTCAGTTATGTCGGCAATAATGTTGGTACTAAGGGCGAGGGACGAAGAGAACCATTTTCCTGCTCGTTGAACGAGGCGGACCAATAGACAAAGTTCTTGTCCGTCGGTGGTTGCCAGAATGTCATCAACAATAGCAACAGGGTTTTACGAATAGAGTTGTACACCGAGGTGTTTACATAAGCAGGCGAATATTACTGCTTATATCATATATATCACAAGAAAGGTTAAATAAAACAATGGAAAGGAAAATGTGATTATACCCGAGTATAAGAGTATATCTTTCCTATCCATGACAGGACAACAAGTAGATAACCAACTAGGTAAAGGGGCGAGGGAATTCATGATGTTACCCGTACAACGGTGTTTGGATAAATGACCAAGAAACATTTAGCATTATGCTTCCAATGTTCTTAATGATGTTCGGAGTCATGCCTCGGGATAGCATTGACATGGTCATCAGGTAGAGGCCGGACCTTGGGAACACAAAGGACCCATCGGGAATTTTTAGAACATCTCATGTAATCTTATCAGGGAAAAGATGAGGAGGTGGCCGATGGGTTAAGCAACAATCCATCGACATGTCAAAAAGATGTGTTTCCAAAATTTTATATGAACAAGTTTTTGTTGGGGGGAAGGCAAGAATGTTGTCGATGATAACCCAAATCATCGAAGGTCAAGGATGGTATTTCTCACCATGAATTCAATTGTCATATCAACGGAAGTCAAAATGTTGATGCTGATCACGACGCATTTGTCGAGAGGCTCTATGAAGATGCCATCGAGGAGCGACGACATCAAGCAACAGGAAGGATGAAGTGAAAGGCTATTGGGACCATGGATACGACACAAGTTCAAAATCAAGCTTGCTCTTCGAGGTGAAATGATAAGAATTCGACGTAAGCTTCGCTCACCGTCGAAAAGTTGTGCTCCGGGAATAAGGACCAGGTAGCACAGTTAAAATTTAGCACGATAATGACATAGCCAGCCAGGCTAGGAATGACTTGAAGGATTATTAAACTCGTAAGCAATGAAAATTACTTAGAGTTACAGAATCGGAGTGCGGAATCGATTCACTTATTGATGTTCTCGCGTGACTAATAACTTGGAACCGGGGCAATCTGAATCTCTAAGGAGCAATACCAGATGAAGACTCATAGGAAACAACACAGTTCTTTGTTATTCTTGAGATACCGGAGGGTAATACTCGAAGGAAGGTCAAGATAGAGGTTGCGAAGAGGCATTGATCTGCAGAAGACAAGTGATTTACTTGTCTGAGAAATGGAGTCAAAGGGGAACAATCATGGTCAGAACCATGTTTGCAAAGGATCAAATTCCAGATATAGGATGATCCGATACCATGGGGATAATTAATTTTAAGAGAAGCTTCCATGATAAGATCTACATCGGGTCCATGGGCATGAACACAAAGTTCAAGGTCGACTCCCACTTCATCAATGCATATCATTTCATTTACTTCTCGCTTTCGATGAAGTTGTAGTGTTGAAATGTTATCTAGCTAAACACCAGAAGAGCATGACTCGTTAAAACTCTCGGGTTCAAACGGATTATGGGAAGCATAGGTTCAACCCATAGGGACATCTTAGGAACCTATTCCACAAACTTCAGAAGTAAACGACACAAGCTCAAAAGCAGAGCATGGTTGACAAAAGGAGAGGATACAATTACCAAAGGCATTATGTATCTGGGAAAGAACTTCACGAGGTTCTTTGAATAAGAAGGACACTGTCGGATGATAATCCAATAATGGATCTGGCGGTCCACAACGAAGCTGATGTGAGTATCGATATTCGATCAGAAGAAGAAAAAATGCAGAGGCATCGGATTTTAGAACATCTGAATAATTCGATATTTAGATAACAAAGGAATTATGATTTCCAAAACGAAGGATCAGAAGCAGACGCTCTGATCAAGGATGGACAAGTAGAATAGACCTAGGGGCACAATCGATGACAAATAGATTGGTCGAGAACCAGCTCATGTTCAAAATGACACCTGAGCCAGAAAGATAATTTAGAAGGATCAACTGATGATTGTGTGCTTTCACACACATGTTGAATCGATAGGATCAAAATGATGGTGTCAAAGGATACTAATGAATATTGCTACACATATGGAAAGCATCCATAATGCAAGCAGACAAGTATTTGCAGAGCAATAGTTTGAAGAGGATTCTCGAAAGATCGGATAGTATTTACAAGTATTTTGAAAAGCATATGAACAACTGGGGATGAGCGGACCCCGGTTAAGTGAATTATCCTTAGTGCAAAAAGAAGCTGCAAAGCTGAAGGCACAAGGATTCTCGGAACAACGAAGAGTGCTAGGGGTATCTTGTAACAACATAAGCAATTGGGGATGAAGGTACAAGCGGCAAGGAGGTTATTCATGAGGATTACCAGTGGTCAGGAACTGTAAGGCAGTGGGCACAGAGTCTCAAGAAACATCAAGGAGTATCCGCAGAATCTTCACTGCCGAAGCAAGGAGGAGATGGCCGAGATGGCCGTGAAGTTAAAGGGCGCTGCTGACCGTTGCAAACTTCTTGAGGAAGAAGACCGGGCGAGACAGAAGGACTTAGAGAAGGCCGTTGCCGATGCCAAGGACGCCCGCTCTGCAATGAGAGCTGCAAAGGAGGAGCTGCGTCAGGCCGAACAGATTGCGGCTGGAAAGCCCTTTATGTTGCGGAGGAAGTTTTGTGATCCGAAGTTTGCTCCGTTAGACCGGATGTGGAGTGTGGAGGACACCTATCAGGATTTGGCAGCAAGTGCTGCTGATGCGACCAAACACTTTCGAGATCTGAAAGATCGTGAAGTGGAAAAGCTTGTCTGGTTGCAGTTCCACAATCCCGAGCGTCCACTGGCAGTGGACGATCGCCTGGCTCAATGGGCCGAACTGAATAGGTTGTCTGGACTCGCCATGAAGCATGTCATGGGTCATCTGTGACCGGGGACATCGGAGCCGAAGAGTTATTTCAGCTTGGTGCAGCAATTCCTTGACGTGGTGTCGCGTATCAATGTGATGAAGAGGTCAGCATGCATAGAGGGTGCACGGATGGCTCTTGCCCGTGTCAAGACATACTGGGCAGAGATGGAGACCACCGTTGTTGTGTCCCGAGATTCGGACAAAAGCCGAGTACCCTTCGAGCACTAATTTCAGGAAGTCCTTGAGGGCGCTCGTGTAATAGAGACGCAGTGCTCGAAGGATGCTATGTTATGATAGCATATGTAATTATAAAGCAATATTTTGATAAATTGTAGTGGCCTTTTATACTTGTGCCTTCAAGTATTGGGAACACCTCCCGTGCGGCCGTTTTAAGATATATATACAAAATCTGAAAGATGGCAGTCGTTGGCTTCAGCCCCCACGCACATAGTGTGGGGGTGCTCGCAGAAGATGCATTTTCACACTTAATCCAACGTCTTGGTCCTACAAAGGAGGTGATAGCGCAGCGGGCCAGGCAATCGGACTATAATGCTTTAGCACTTTCACTTAGCCATAGGAGCTTGACAGGGGGACTATTTAGGTAGCCCCTTGGTGGCGACTGCGCTCGCCCGAGTTCGGGGCGCGTATGTGCCTGGCCAGGAAACGGCCCTTCGTTAAAGAGGAGGGATCCTATAGATTCCGGTAGGTCATCGAGTGGCTGACCAGTCTCACGCTACATCATGACAGTCAGTTTTCGGCTTTCTCTACTGAGGTGCTCGCCCGGCCTAATCGGGGCACAATCGCAGTAGTTCTCCTGGTGCTACCTTAGCCGATAGAACGGAACGTAAGGTAGCCAAACTCAGGAGCCGAGCAACCCAACATTTGACCAAAGACATGATTCGGAGCTGATGCATATAATGCCAAAACTCGCGACGCCGAACACTCCCTAAGGCGTTCGGTCTTTATAAGTGCGGGCAAAACAACACTCTTTATTAAAAAGCCCCTAGTGTCCAGGTACGCGCAAAAATTCTGACGTGGCCACATGCCAAGACGCCAGCCTCCTCCTTGGTTATAGCAGAGAAAACCAGGGGATATGTAGCAACAAGAGACAGTAAAAAAGGTTTACGCAGGGTCTTAATCTAAAAAGAATCCTTAGGACGGGTCCCTACTGCATGTCTGCACCTGTGTCTCCGTTGTGCCGTATCCTGGACGGGCGCCGCACGACGTTCATCTGTAAAAGAGAGGAACTGAGTTGAAAATGGGTCGTGCCGAACAAGATTTTAAAATAAGCAAAGTATAAAGTAAAATATATAAAATTGAGCTTTATTGTATCTTATTGTATATGTACGGAGCCCCTAGTGCGGAGGTATATGGCCACTAAGCCTGCATCAATGATAATTTTGTACCGAACTCGTCTATCCGCATTCGTGGTCTTTAATGACCTATTCCGAAGTTTTTGGCCGGTGAAGACATTTTACTGTGGGGCTGTCAAAGCGGCCGCACAGTCCTCCGCTTTGGGGAGGCGCACTTCAATGCTTCCCCTTCAAAGAGATGATGCCTCGTGGGCCGGGCATTTTAAGCGTTAGAGATGCATAATGCGGTATTGCGTTAAAGCGGGCGAAAGCTTCGCGTCCTAGTAGTGCTTGATAGCGACTTGAGAATGGGACGATGTGGAAAGTTAGCTTTTCGCGACGGAAGTTATCGGCGTACAGAATATAACTTCAAGCCGGAGAAAACCCATGCACCGGGTGTCCGGACCTAGCGTTACTCCTTGAAAGGAGGTTTTGCTGTGATGGATTCTTGTTGGGTCTATCCCCATGCGACGGATTGTGTCCTGATATATCAGGTTTAGTCCACTGCCGCCGTCCATAAGGACATTTGAAAACTTGAGTCCGCCAATTATTGGATCGAGTATCAAGGCAGTCCAGCCTGCGTTCCTGATACTTCTAGAATAGTCCAGCTGATCGCAGATGATTGGTTTTGACAACCAGTGGCGGGACCCCTTTGGGATAGGTCGCGTGGTGCGTACTTTTATGGGCGCCACACGTTTTATTATGTGAAGTAAGTTTACTGTTTTTACTCCTTGTGGGAAGTTCTTTTGTTTCCTGGTGCTCTGCTTTTGGGTTTTGTCTTCGTCTTCACTTGGTGTTTCGAGCCCCTTGTGTTCGGCGTTGAGTCTGCCGGATTGTTTGAAAACCCAACAATCTCTGTGGGTATGGTTAGCAGGCTTCCCGGGAGTACTGTGTATTTGACATATCCTGTCCAGGATTTTGTTTAAGTTGGATGGATCATCCCTGTTATCCTGGAGGGGCGGCTTTGTTTGATTTTGTCGTGAGCTTTTGAATCCGGCATTGACTGTCGTACTCTTCGGACTTTTTTCCATAGTCCGGCGACGGTCCTTATTGCGCCACGGTTTTTCGTTTCCATCCATATTTCAGATGTATTTGGGTCGCCGGTGCTGCATCTTGCCAACCAGCTGTCCTCTCCCGCGCAAAAGCGGGTCATGAGGCTTGTCAGTGCAGCCATTGTTCTTGGTTTTTCTTGGCCGAGGTGTCTGGCGAGCCATTCGTCTCGGACGTTATGCCTGAAAGCTGCTAAGGCTTTGGCATCCGGACAGTCGACTATCTGATTCTTTTTAGTGAGGAATCTATTCCAGAATTGCCGAGCTGATTCTCCGGGCTGTTGTGTTATGTGACTGAGGTCGTCAGCATACGGAGGGCGGACATAAGTCCATTGAAAATTTGCTCGAAAAGCGTCTTCGAGCTCTTCCCAGCTTCCAATTGTGTTTTCAGGAAGGCTTTTGAGCCAATGCCGAGCTGGTCCTTTAAGCTTTAGTGGTAAATATTTGATGGCGTGGAGATCATCTCCTCTAGCCATGTGTATGTGGAGGATGTAATCCTCTATCCAGACTCCAGGGTCTGTTGTTCCATCATATGCCTCTATGTTTACGGGTTTGAATCCCGCTGGAAATTCATAATCCAGGACCTCATCGGTGAAACATGGGGGATGTGCGGCGCCCCTGTATTTGGGTGTGCCGGATTCTGATGATGGTTTTATTGCATTGCTTACGAGAGCTTGCTTTCTTGGCCCATAAATGGACCTGGCTGGGCCATCTTTTTGATGCGAATCCGTAAGTGGGTCGCGTGCCTGCTTAAGTGCGGCGCCATTTGCCGTTTTATGCTGGCTATGGGGTCGTCTATCCGACCGTGTGGCTTTCTTACTTTTTGAGTGCGAGGGCTCTAAGGCCTCTTCGTCGAATTCAGGCAGTAGCTTTCGCTTCGGATAGCTTTTAGTGCGGCGACTATCGCCGTATTTGTGTGCGTTGTTGATTACTTTACTCCATCTGACCCTGGGTGCATCTTCTGCAGTCTTGAGCTTTCGCTTTTGTTTTTTTAGGCTGCGTGCGGTTGCAACGAGCCTCTTGTGGAGGTTCTTCTTCTCCGCGGGTTTATCCGGCGTAAGGTTGTCCGGAATGCCATTTTCGCCAGGGGAGGGATGCTCGGTTTCTTCATCCGGGCTGCCCTGTTCGGACGGTTGCTCTAGGGCATGCTCGTCGCCTGCTGGCTCATCCTGCTCTATGGCTGGGTCTGTATCGAGGCGGGGCTTGGGTCGGCGTTTACGCCGACGCTTTGATTGTTTTTCGAGGGATTGATCCTTCGATCTATCCCCGTTTTCCTCGTGGTCGCTACCTTTAGGGGTATCCACCATGTACACATCATGAGGTGAGGTGGCCGTCCAATGCCCTATAGGCGTTGGTTCATATGTGTCTTCTGCATCGTCATCCATAACGTCGATGTCTTCGGAGTCGAAGTTGAGCACGTCGTTTAAATTGTCGACAGTGGCTACCAAGTGGGTGGTGGGTGGGCTTTGAATTTCTTCATCGTCTGTATCCCATTCTCGCTAACCGTAGTCTGGCCAGGGCTCTCCTGATAAAGAGAGAGACTTTACAAAAATCAGGATGTCGCCGAAGGGCGAGTGCTGAAATATGTCCGCGGTGGTGAACTCCATTATCGGCGCCCAGTCGAATTCGATTGGCAGGGGCGCGGGGGGTTCGGAGTCCGGAGTGGAATCCGGATCCTCGGAGTCACGGGTCATGCCGGGTGTGGGGCTGGTGTTCGGCTCGATCACCTTTGAGATCGCAGCCCCCGAGGTGACGTCCAACCGCTTATCCTTGATTGGCGCAATAGGCTCCGAATTAAGGGTCGGAACCGGTGCGTGTGCGGCCTCCAGGGCACTGTTCGGCGGCAGAGCTAGATCATGCCCCTCGAGACAGTGCGGCGCGCCTGGCTGTGGCTCGAATCCGTCGAAGAACAAATCCCCGCGGATATCTCCGTGTAGTTTAAGCTTCCAAACCTGACCTGATGGCCAGGGGCGTAGCTTTCGATCTGCTCCCGGTGGCCAAGCGAATTGGCCTGCAGTGCGAAGCCGCCGAAGACGAAGATCTGTCCGGGGAGGAAAGTCTCACCCTGGACCGCATCGTTGTTGATGATCAAAGGAGCCATCGGGCCTAAAAGTGACGACACAGAGGAACTCTCAATGAAAGCACCAATGTCGGTGTCAAAACCGGCGGATCTTGGGTAGGGGGTCCCGAACTGTGCGTCTAGGCCGGATGGTAACAGGAGACAAGGGACACGAAGTTTACCCAGGTTCGGGCCCTCTCGATGGAGGTAAAACCCTACTCCTGCTTGATTAATATTGATGATATGGGTAGTACAAGAGTAGATCTACCACAAGATCAAGGAGGCTAAACCCTAGAAGCTAGCCTATGGTATGATTGTTGTATGATGAAGTTGTCCTACGGACTGAAACCCTCCGGTTTATATAGACACCGGATAGGGTTAGGGTTACACAAAGTCGGTTACAATGGTAGGAGATCTTGAATATCCGCATCGCCAAGCTTGCCTTCCACGCCAAGGAAAGTCCCTTCCGGACACGGGACGAAGTCTTCAATCTTGTATCTTCATAGTCCTGGAGTCCGACTGAAGGTGTTGTCCGGCTATCCGAACAATCCCTAATCCAGGACTCCCTCAGCGATCATCTTGATGGGGAACGCAGTAAATTCAAAAATTTTCCTACGCACACGCAAGATCATGGTGATGCATAGCAACGAGAGGGGAGAGTGTTTGTCTACGTACCCTCGTAGACCGAAGCGGAAGCGTTGACACAACGTAGAGGAAGTAGTCGTACGTAGAGGAAGTAGTCGTACGTTCTCCTCGCGATCCAACCGATCTAAGCACCGAACGTACGGTACCTCCGAGTTCTGCACACGTTCAGCTCGATGACGATCCCCGGGCTCCGATCCAGCAAAGCGTCGGGGAAGAGTTCCGTCAGCACGACGGCGTGGTGACGATCTTGATGTGTTACCGGCGCAGGGCTTCGCCTAAGCACTGCAACAATATGATCGAGGTGGAATTTGGTGGAAGGGGGCACCGCACACGGCTAAGGAACGATCCGTAGATCAACTTGTGTGTCATGGGGTGCCCCCTGCCCCTGTATATAAAGGAGGGAAGGGGAGGGGCTGGCCGGCCAACAAGGGGCGCGCCAGGGGGTCCTACTCCTACTAGGAGTAGGATTCCTCCCCCCAATCCTAGTCCAACTAGGGTTTGACCAAGGGGGAAGGGAGAGAGAGGGGGGGCGCCCCCTTCTCCTAATCCTAATAGGACTAGGGAAGGGGGGAAGGTGCGGCCAGCACTTGGGCCCCTTTCTCTCCTTTCCACTAAGGCCCATCAAGGCCCATTGACCCCCCGGGGGGTTCCGGTAACCCCCCGGTACTCCGGTAAAATTCCCAATTTCACCCGGAGTGATTCCGGAGTCCAAACATAGGCTTCCAATATATCAATCTTTATGTCTCGACCATTTCGAGACTCCTCGTCACGTCCGTGATCTCATCCGGGACTCCGAACAACCTTCGGTACATCAACATCATAAAACTCATAGTAACTGTCATCGAAACGTTAAGCGTGCGGACCCTACGGGTTCGAGAACTATGTAGACATGACCAAGACACCTCTCCGGTCAATAACCAATAGCGGGACCTGGATGCCCATATTGGCTCCTACATATTCTACGAAGATCTTTATCGGTCAGACCGCATAACAACATACGTTGTTCCCTTTGTCATCGGTATGTTACTTGCCCGAGATTCGATCGTCGGTATCCAATACCTAGTTCAATCTCGTTACCGGCAAGTCTCTTTACTCGTTCCGTAATACATCATCTCACAACTAACACATTAGTTGCAGTGCTTGCAAGGCTTATGTGATGTGCATTACCGAGAAGGCCCTGAGATACCTCTCCGACAATTGGAGTGACAAATCCTAATCTCGAAATACGCCAACCCAACATGTACCTTCGGAGACACCTGTAGAGCACCTTTATAATCACCCAGTTACGTTGTGACGTTTGGTAGCACACAAAGTGTTCCTACGGTAAACGGGAGTTGCATAATCTCATAGTTAAAGGAACATGTATAAGTCATGGATAAAAGCAATAGCAACATACTAAACGATCGGGTGCTATGCTAATGTAATGGGTCATGTCAATCAGATCATTCAACTAATGATGTGATCTCGTTAATCAAATAACAACTCTTTGTTCATGGCTAGGAAACATAACCATCTTTGATTAATGAGCTAGTCAAGTAGAGGCATACTAGTGACACTCTGTTTGTCTATGTATTCACACATGTATTATGTTTCCAGTTAATACAATTCTAGCATGAATAATAAACATTTATCATGAATTAAGGAAATAAATAATAACTTTATTATTGCCTCTAGGGCATATTTCCTTCAGTCTCCCACTTGCACTAGAGTCAATAATCTAGATCACATCACCATGTGATTAACATCAATAGTTCACATCATCATGTGATTAACACCCATAGTTCACATCGATATGTGACCAACACCCAAAGGGTTTACTAGATTCAGTAATCTAGTTCACATCGCTATGTGATTAACA
The DNA here is from genome assembly GCA_032464435.1 of Aegilops umbellulata. Classification (NCBI taxonomy): domain Eukaryota; kingdom Viridiplantae; phylum Streptophyta; class Magnoliopsida; order Poales; family Poaceae; genus Aegilops; species Aegilops umbellulata. Next base: position 312,715,892 of record CP136057.1, on the reverse strand, counting down.
CCCAAAGAGTACTACGGTGTGATCATGTTTTGCTTGTGAGAGAAATTTAGTCAACGGGTCTGCCACATTCAGATCCGTTATGTATTTTGCAATTTTTCTATGTCTACAATGCTCTGCACGGAGCTACTTTAGCTAATTGCTCCCACTTTCAATATGTATCTAGATTGAGACTTAGAGTCATCCAGATTAGTGTCAAAACTTGCATCGACGTAACCTTTTACGACGAACCTTTTTGTCACCTCCATAATCGAGAAACATATCCTTATTCCACTAAGGATAATTTTGACCGCCGTCCAGTGATCTACTCCTAGATCACTATTGTACTCCCGTGCCAATCTCAGGGTAGGGTATACAATAGGTCTGGTACACAGCATGGCATACTTTATAGAACCTATGGCTGAGGCATAGGGAATGACTTTCATTCTGTTTCTGTCTTCTGCCGTGGTCGGGCTTTGAGTCTTACTCAATGTCACACCTTGTAATACAGGCAAGAACTCTTTCTTTGACTGTTCCATTTTGAACTACTTCAAAAATCTTTTCAAGGTATGTATTTATTGAAAAACTTATCAAGCGTCTTGATCTATCTCTTATAGATCTTGATGCTCAATATGTAAGCAGCTTCACCGAGGTCCTTCTTCGAAAAACTCCTTTCAAATACTCCTTTATGCTTTACAGAATAATTCTACATTATTTCCGATCAATAATATGTCATTTACATATACTTATCAGAAATGTTGTAGTGCTCCCACTCACTTTCTTGTAAATACAGGCTTCACCGCAAGTCTGTATAAAACTATATGCTTTGATCAGCTTATCAAAGCGTATATTCCAACTCCGAGATTCTTGCACCAGTCCATAGATGGATCGCTGGAGCTTGCATATTTTGTTAACACCTTCAGGATCGACAAAACCTTCTAGTTGCATCGTATACAACTCTTATTTAATAAATCCATTAAGGAATGTAGATTTTGTTTATCCATTTGCCGGATTTCATAAAATGCGGCAATTGCTAACATGATTCGGACAGACTTAAGCATAGATACGAGTGAGAAACTCTCATCGTAGTCAACACCTTGAACTTGTCGAAAACCTTTTGCGACAATTCTAGCTTTGTAGATAGTAACACTACTATCAGTGTCCGTCTTCCTCTTTAAGATCCATTTATTTTCTTTGGCTTGCCGATCATTGGGCAAATCCATCAAAGTCCATACTTTGTTCTCATACATGGATCATATCTCAGATTTCATGGCCTCTAACCATTTTGCGGAATCTGGGCTCATCATCGCTTCCTCATAGTTCGCAAGTTCGTCATGGTCTAGTAACATGACTTCCAGAACAGGATTACCGTACCACTCTGGTGCGGATCTCACTCTGGTTTACTTACGAGATTCGGTAGTAACTTGATCTTGAAGTTACATGATCATCATCATTAGCTTCCTCACTAATTGGTGTAGTAGTCACAGGAACAGTTTTCTGTGATGAACTACTTTCCAATAAGGGAGAAGGTACAATTACCTTATCAAGTTCTACTTTCCTCCCACTCACTTCTTTCGAAAGAAACTCTTTCTCTAGAAAGTTTCCGAACTTAGCAACAAAAGTCTTGCCTTCGGATCTGTGATAGAAGGTGTATCCAACAGTTTCCTTTGGATATCCTATGAAGACACATTTCTCCGATTTGGGTTCGAGCTTATCAGGTTGAAGCTTTTTCACATAAGCATCGCAGCCCCAAACTTTAAGAAACGACAGCTTAGGTTTATTGCTAAACCATAGTTCATACGGTGTCGTCTCAATGGATTTAGATGGTGCCCCTTTTAACGTGAATGCAGCTGTCTCTAATGCATGATCCCAAAACGATATTGGTAAATCGGTAAGAAACATCATAGATTGTACTATATCTAATAAAGTACGGTTATGACGTTCGGACGCACCATTATGTTGCGGTGTTCCAGGTGGCATGAGTTTGTGAAACTATTCCACATTGTTTTAATTGAAGACCAAACTCGTAACTCAAATATTCGTCTCTGCGATCAGATCGTAGAAACTTTATTTTCTTGTCACGATGATTTTCCACTTCACTCTGAAATTCTTTGAACTTTTCAAATGTTTCAGACTTATGTTTCATCAAGTAGATATACCCATATCTGCTCAAATCATCTGTGAGGGTCAGTAAATAATGATACTTGTCGCGAGCCTTAATATTCATCGGACCATATACATCAGTATGTATGATTTCCAACAAATCTGTTGCTTGCTCCATTGTTCCGGAGAACGGCGTTTTAGTCATCTTGCCCAAGAGGCATGGTTCGCAAGCATCAAGTGATTCATAATCAAGTGATTCAAAATCCCATCAGCATGGAGTTTCTTCATGCGCTTTACACCAATATGACCTAAACGGCAGTGCCACAAATAAGTTGCACTATCATTATTAACTTTTCATCTTTTGGCTTCAATATTATGAATATGTGTATCACTATGATCGAGATCCAACAAACCATTTCGTTGGTGTGTATAACCATAGAAGGTTTTATTCATGTAAACAGAACAACAATTTATTCTCTTACTTAAATGAATAGCTGTATTGCAATAAACATGATCAAATCATATTCATGCTCAACGCAAACACCAAATAACACTTATTTAGTTTCAACACTAATCCCGAAAGTATAGGGAGTGTGTGATGATGATCATATCAATCTTGGAACCACTTCCAACACACATCGTCACCTTGCCCTTTAACTAGTCTTTGTTCATTCTGCAACTCCCGTTTCGAGTTACTAATCTTAGCAACTTGAACTAGTACCAAATACTGAGGGGTTGCTATGAATACTAGTAAAGTACACATCAATAACATGTATATCAAATATACTTATGTTCACTTTGCCATCCTTCTTATCCGCCAATCACTTGGGGTAGTTCCGCTTCCAGTGACCAGTCCCTTTGCAGTAGAAGCACTTAGTCTCAGGCTTAGGACCAGACTTGGGCTTTTTCACTTGAGCAGCAACTTGCTTGCCGTTCTTCTTGAAGTTCCCCTTCTTTCCTTTTGCCCTTTTCTTGAAACTAGTGATCTTGTCAACCATCAACACTTTGATGTTTTTCTTTGATTTCTACCTTCGCCGATTTTAGCATCGCGAAGAGCTTGGGAATATTTTCCGTTATCCCTTGCATATTATAGTTCATCACGAAGTTCTACTAACTTGGTGATGGTGACTAGAGAATTCTGTCAATCACTATCTTATCTGGAAGATTAACTCCCACTTGATTCAAGCGATTGTAGTACCCAGACAATCTGAGCACATGCTCACTAGTTGAGCGATTCTCCTCCATCTTTTAGCTATAGAACTTGTTGGAGACTTCATATCTCTCAACTCGGGTATTTGCTTGAAATATTAACTTCAACTCCTGGAACATCTCATATGGTCCATGACGTTCAAAACGTCTTTGAAGTCCCGATTCTAAGCCGTTAAGCATGGTGCACTAAACTATTAAGTAGTCATCATATTGAGCTAGCAAAACGTTCATAATGTCTGCATCTGCTCCTGCAATAGGTCCGTCACCTAGCGGTGCATCAAGGACATAATTCTTCTGTTCAGCAATGAGGATAAACCTCAGATCACGGATCCAATCCGCATCATTGCTACTAACATTTTCCAACACAATTTTCTCTAGGAACATATCAAAATAAACACAGGGAAGCAACAATGCGAGCTATTGATCTACAACATAGATATGCTAATACTACCAGGACTAAGTTCATGATAAATTAAAGTTCAATTAATCATATTACTTAAGAACTCCCACTTAGATAGACATCTCTCTAATCCTCTAAGTGATCACGTGATCCAAATCAACTAAACCATGTCCGATCATCACGTGAGATGGAGTAGTTTCAATGGTGAACATCATTTATGTTGATCATATCTACTATATGATTCACGCTCGACCTTTCGGTCTCTGTGTTCCGAGGCCATATCTGTATATGCTAGGCTCGTCAAGTTAAACCTGAGTATTCCGCGTGTGCAACTGTTTTGCACCCGTTGTATTTGAACGTAGAGCCTATCACACCCGATCATCACGTGGTGTCTCAGCACGAAGAACTTTCGCAACGGTGCATACTCAGGGAGAACACTTCTTGATAATTTAGTGAGAGATCATCTTATAATGCTACCGTCAATCAAAGCAAGATAAGATGCATAAAAAGGATAAACATCACATGCAATCAATATAAGTGATATGATATGGCCATCATCATCTTGTGCTTGTGATCTCCATCTTCGAAGCACCGTCATGATCACCATCGTCACCGGCGCGACACCTTGATCTTCATCGCAGCATCGTTGTCGTCTCGCTAATCTTATGCTTCTACGACTATCACTACCGTTTAGCAATAAAGTAAAGCATTACATCGCGATTGCATTGCATACAATAAAGCGACAACCATATGGCTCCTGCCAGTTGCCGATAACTCGGTTACAAAACATGATCATCTCATACAATAAAATTTAGCATCACGTCTTGACCATATCACATCACAACATGCCCTGCAAAAACAAGTTAGACGTTCTCTACTTTGTCGTTGCAAGTTTTACGTGGCTGCTACGGGCTTTAAGCAAGAACTCATCTTACCTACGCATCAAAACCACAACGATAGTTTGTCAAATAGACTCCGTTTTAACCTTCTCAAGGACCGGGCGTAGCCACACTCGGTTCAACTAAAGTTGGAGAGACAGTCTTCCGCAAGCCATCTCTATGCAAAGCACGTCGAGGGAACCGGTCTCGCGTAAGCGTACGCGTAAGGTTGGTCCGGATCGTCTCATCCAACAATACCGCTGAACCAAAGTATGACATGCTGGTAGGCAGTATGACTTGTATCGTCCACAACTCACTTGTGTTCTACTCGTGCAAATAACATCAACCATAAAACCTAGGCTCTGATACCACTGATGGGGAACGCAGTAAATTCAAAAATTTTCCTACGCACACGCAAGATCATGGTGATGCATAGCAACGAGAGGGGAGAGTGTTTGTCTACGTACCCTCGTAGACCGAAGCGGAAGCGTTGACACAACGTAGAGGAAGTAGTCGTACGTAGAGGAAGTAGTCGTACGTTCTCCTCGCGATCCAACCGATCTAAGCACCGAACGTACGGTACCTCCGAGTTCTGCACACGTTCAGCTCGATGACGATCCCCGGGCTCCGATCCAGCAAAGCGTCGGGGAAGAGTTCCGTCAGCACGACGGCGTGGTGACGATCTTGATGTGTTACCGGCGCAGGGCTTCGCCTAAGCACTGGAACAATATGATCGAGGTGGAATTTGGTGGAAGGGGGCACCGCACACGGCTAAGGAACGATCCGTAGATCAACTTGTGTGTCATGGGGTGCCCCCTGCCCCTGTATATAAAGGAGGGAAGGGGAGGGGCTGGCCGGCCAACAAGGGGCGCGCCAGGGGGTCCTACTCCTACTAGGAGTAGGATTCCTCCCCCCCAATCCTAGTCCAACTAGGGTTTGACCAAGGGGGAAGGGAGAGAGAGGGGGGGCGCCCCCTTCTCCTAATCCTAATAGGACTAGGGAAGGGGGGAAGGTGCGGCCAGCACTTGGGCCCCTTTCTCTCCTTTCCACTAAGGCCCATCAAGGCCCATTGACCCCCCGGGGGGTTCCGGTAACCCCCCGGTACTCCGGTAAAATTCCCAATTTCACCCGGAGTGATTCCGGAGTCCAAACATAGGCTTCCAATATATCAATCTTTATTTCTCGACCATTTCGAGACTCCTCGTCACGTCCGTGATCTCATCCGGGACTTCGAACAACCTTCGGTACATCAACATCATAAAACTCATAGTAACTGTCATCGAAACGTTAAGCGTGCGGACCCTACGGGTTCGAGAACTATGTAGACATGACCAAGACACCTCTCCGGTCAATAACCAATAGCGGGACCTGGATGCCCATATTGGCTCCTACATATTCTACGAAGATCTTTATCGGTCAGACCGCATAACAACATACGTTGTTCCCTTTGTCATCGGTATGTTACTTGCCCGAGATTCGATCGTCGGTATCCAATACCTAGTTCAATCTCGTTACCGGCAAGTCTCTTTACTCGTTCCGTAATACATCATCTCACAACTAACACATTAGTTGCAGTGCTTGCAAGGCTTATGTGATGTGCATTACCGAGAAGGCCCTGAGATACCTCTCCGACAATTGGAGTGACAAATCCTAATCTCGAAATACGCCAACCCAACATGTACCTTCGGAGACACCTATAGAGCACCTTTATAATCACCCAGTTACGTTGTGACGTTTGGTAGCACACAAAGTGTTCCTACGGTAAACGGGAGTTGCATAATCTCATAGTTAAAGGAACATGTATAAGTCATGGATAAAAGCAATAGCAACATACTAAACGATCGGGTGCTATGCTAATGTAATGGGTCATGTCAATCAGATCATTCAACTAATGATGTGATCTCGTTAATCAAATAACAACTCTTTGTTCATGGCTAGGAAACATAACCATCTTTGATTAATGAGCTAGTCAAGTAGAGGCATACTAGTGACACTCTGTTTGTCTATGTATTCACACATGTATTATGTTTCCAGTTAATACAATTCTAGCATGAATAATAAACATTTATCATGAATTAAGGAAATAAATAATAACTTTATTATTGCCTCTAGGGCATATTTCCTTCACATCTCTACTCGTTCTTTCTCTAGATGGCGATTCTTCTCTTCTACTTCTTCTCTTGGGAGAATCTTCTCTTCTCTTGTAGGGGGTCATACACTCATTGTAATAGTGTCTGGGCCTTCCACAATTGTAGCAGTTTCGCTCTCGACTAGAAGATCTTTTGTCATTGTAGGACCTTGACTTGGAGCTTCTATCTTTGCTTCTACTCTTGTAGAACTTGTTGGAGTTCTTCACCATTAAGCTCAATTCTTCATTGAAGGTTTGTTTCTCACTTGATGATGTGGGGGCTTCACATGAGGCTTTGTAAGAACCACTTGATTTGTTGTGAAGTTCCTCTTTATCCTTGATTGACATCTCATGAGCAACAATTCTTCCGATGACTTCCGTTGGCTTGAGATCTTTGTAATTGGGCATCATTTGGATCAATGTGCACACGGTATCATATTTTCCATCCAAAGATCTTAGGATCTTCTTGATGATGAATCTATTGGTCATCTCTTCACTCCCTAAGCCGGCAATCTCATTTGTGATAAGAGCAAGCCTAGAGTACATTTCAGCGACACCTTCACCATCCTTCATTTTGAACTTGTCAAGTTGACTTTGAAGCACATCCAATTTGGATTCCTTGACGGAGTCGGTACCTTCGTGCATATCAATCAAAGTATCCCAAATTTCATTTGCATTCTCAAGACGGCTGATTTTGTTGAATTCTTCGGGGCACAATCCGTTGAAGAGAATATCACAAGCTTGAGCGTTGTATTGCAGCATCTACAACTCTTCCGCGGTAGCTTCAGGGTTCGGTTCTTTCCCATCAAAGAATTCACCTTGCAAACCAATACTCACAATAGCCCAAATGGCGGGGTTATGTCCAAGAATATGCATTTTCATCTTATGCTTCCAACTAGCAAAATTATTACAATCAAAGTAAGGACCTCTATGGTGATAATTTCCCTCGCTAGACGCCATACTCTCCTAGGTTGTGAAACCAAGGCTATGACCACCAAAAGCTATGGAATCAAAGCAAAGGGATACGAAAGCTCTGATATCACTTGTAGGATCGGAAGTATGTCTAGAGGGGGGTGACTAGACTACTTGACCAAATAAAAATCTAGCCTTTTCCCAATTTTAGTTCTTGGCAGATTTTAGCTATCTTAGCACAAGTCAAGCAATCTCCACACAACTCAAGCAAGCATGCAAAAGAGTATATGAGAAGCGGAAACTAAAGCATGCAACTTGCAAGAATGTAAAGGGAAGGGTTTGGAGGATTCAAACGCAATTGGAGACACAGATGTTTTTGGCGTGGTTCCGATAGGTGGTGCTATCGTACATCCACGTTGATGGACACTTTAACCCACGGAGGGTAATGGTTGTGCGAGTCCACGGAGGGCTCCACCCATGAAGGGTCCACGAAGAAGCAACCTTGTCTATTCAATCACGTCCATCGCCCACGAAGGACTTGCCTCACTAGCGGTAGATCTTCACGAAGTAGGCCATCTCCTTGCCCTTACAAACTCCTTGGTTCAACTCCACAATCTTGTCGGAGGCTCCCAAGTGACACCTAGCCAATCTAGGAGACACCACTCTTCAAGAAGTAACAAATGGTGTGTTGATGATGAACTCCTTGCTCTTGTGCTTCAAATGATAGTCTCCCCAACACTCAACTCTCTCTCATAGGATTTGGATTTGGTGGAAAGAAGTTTTGAGTGGAAAGCAACTTGGGGAAGGCTAGAGATCAAGATTCATATGGTAGGAATGGAATATCTTGACCTCAACACTGTAGGTGGTTCTCTCTCAGAACATGAGTATTGGAAGTGTAGATGTGTTCTGATCGCTTTCTCATCGAATTAAGAGTGGGTGGAGGGGTATATATAGCCTCCATACAAAATCTAACCGTTACAAACAATTTTCCTAACTCAGTGGGACTGAATGGTTAAACTCGGTCGGACCGATTCAGCAAACCTAGTGACCGTTAGGATTTTTGGTGGGACTGAGATGCAACTCGGTAGGACCGATATGGTTAGGGTTCGAGCATAACGTAATCTCGGTGTGACCGATTACACAAACTCGGTAGGACCGATTTTGGTAATAAGCTAACCAGAGAGTTGGTCAGGTAAACTCGATGGGACTGGTTCGCTCGTTTCGGTGAGACCGAAATGTTATGAAAGCGAAACAGAGAGTTTACATTGCAATCTCGGTGGGACCGATCGCTCACTTCAGTTAGACCGAAACGTTACGAAGGGAAACAGAGAGACTACAATCCCATCTCGGTGAGACCGAGATCCCTATCGGTGAGACCGATTTGGCTAGGGTTTGTGGCAGTGGCTATGACATTTGAAACTCGGTGGCGTCGGATAGAAAGAATCGGTGGGGCCGAGTTTGACTTTTGGTTTAGGTCAAATATGGATGTAGGAAGATAGTTGAGGATTTTGGAGCATATCACTAAGCACATGAAGCAAGTGGCTCATTAAGAAACACCTCATCCCTCCTTGATAGTATTGGCTTTTCCTATAGACTCAATGTGATCTTGGATCACTAAAATATAAAATGTAGAGTCTTGATTTTGAAGCTTGAGCCAATCCTTTGTCCTTAGAATTTTGAGGGATCCACTTTCCTCATCCATGCCATGCCATTCATTGAGCTTTTCCTGAAATATTAATCTTGGGATAATGTTAGCTCAATGAGCTATATGTTGTTAGGAATTAACAAAACCACCCAGGGATAGTTGCACTTTCAGAATACCGTGCGTGAGGCCGCAAAGTGATATGAGGTGTTATCGGCTAGATCGATGTGACTTAGAATCGGGGTCCCGACAGCTTTGGTATCTGAGCCTGACTGCCTGTAGGATTTCCAAGCCAAACTGGTCGAAGTTGAGTCTAGAAATTCTTTAGTTATGTAAGGGAATTGATTGTGGAAGGGAACATAAGGCTCTTTTTACTCCTTTTACCTCATGCCTTTATGATCTGAGTCATCCTACCTTTCCTACGGGGTTAAGGAACTAGGCTTCCTCTTCTGTCTATCAGGATCATGTGTTACTACTCCGTAGTCTCTTAGGATTGGTTGATCAGAGTCATATCCCAGTTCGAGTACCTCCGGTGTAGCCTGTATAGTAATATCTCAGAACCTTGAGTGATGATGTTGATTATGTTACTACCCCATTTTAGCAGGATGTCTCATTCTAAGCATTCTACTGCCGTTATGCTGCCGGAATTGCCCTAGGAGTTTGAGAGATACTAAATTTCCTTGTGCTACATGTTGCATCCTATAGTTGTTGTTGACCTCGTCCTTGGTTCCGCTTCTCAGGATGTCGTCAGTTAACCGAAGTTCTGTTGCTCGTTGCCTGAACCACGGAGGTGGTAGGGATGAGGAGGATCCTCCCGACCAGCCTTCATTGGCAGAGTTCATGTTAGAGATGGAGAGGAACAAGTGTGAGTCTAACCGCTTGTTAGCACGTATCGAGGAGAACACCGCACCCCAGTGCAAAGTTTCAGCGACCATCTATGATTTCATTTGTCTAAAACCACCTACCTTCCATCATTCCATTGAGCCACTCGATGGAGATGAATGGCTCCTTAGTATTACTCACAAGCTCTGTTCTGCGAACGTAGCTGAAAGTGACAAGGTCACTTATGCTGCATATCACCTAGAAGGTCCTGCTAGTCTTTGGTGGCAAAACCGTGAGGCTATGCTTCCAGCTGGTCAGATTCCTACCTGGAGAGATTTCACTGAGGCCTTTCACGAGCATCACATTCCTGAAGCCCTCATCGATCGCAAGAGAGAAGAGTTCTATAGTTTCACCCAGGGTAAGATGGCTGTTGATGCTTACAGCAGAGAGTTTGAGAACCTCGCCCGCTATGCTATATAAGAAGTGTCCACGGACACCAAGAAGCAGGCTAGGTTCCGGAAGGGTCTCAACCCCATGTTGCGTCGTGATCTCCACTTGCACCATTGCACACATTCCAGGCTCTTGTGAAGAAGGCCATTAATGCGGAGACAGCTCACCTCACTTACGAGGAGTCTCATAAGCACACCCGTGATTTGGTTTCTTCCTCCGGTTCTAGTTCTCAGAAGTGCCGGATTTGGGTTCCGAACTCCGCTCTTCCACCCGGATATTCACCGAGGCCATCTTATGTGGCGCCTCACCCAGTTCAGTTATATGCACCACCCTGGCCTATTGGTGGACCGCCTGCCAGTGCGGGTCCACGTCCTACCTCCAAGATTTGTTACAAGTGTGGAGAGCCAGGCCACATTGCCTGTATTTGCACTCAGACCAGTGTTGCTCCATCCCAGCCCGAGAAGTCTGTTGGCCGTGGTAGTAAGCCATCACGCAAGATGATCAGTGCCAAGTCAGCTCCCACTGAACATGGACGTGTGCATCACGTCTCCGCTAAAGACCCTCATGATGATCCAGATGTCGTTCTTGGTACATTCCTTGTAAACTGTCATCCAGCATCGTTTCTGTTCGATACTGGAGCATCTCATTCCTTCATTTCCGAAAGTTATGCCCGCTTGCACGACATGTCATTTTGTGATATGCCCTCCCCACTACTCATTCAAACTCTTGCATCCAAATGGCAAACTTCTAGGATAAGTTATGGCAATGAAATACATGTTGACAGACTTGTATTCCTAGCTTCCTGATATCTCTTAAGTCTTCAGATATTAACATCATCTTGGGTATGGGCTGGATGAAAGCTCATTATGCCAAGATTGATTGTTACACCAGGTCTGTTCAGCTCACACACCCATCTGGCAAGATAGTCACTGTCTCCACCAGAATTGCAAAGCGTCAGCTTTATTCTCTCAATCCTAGCCCTCTTCCAGACCTTGAGGATATCCCGGTAGTCCGTGACTTTCCGGATGTCTTTCCAGAAGAACTACCAGGTGTTCCACCTGACAGGGATGTAGAGTTTGTCATAGATCTTATCCCAGGAACCGCCCCAATTTCTAGGAGACCTTACAAGATGGCACCCTTAGAGCTAGCCGAGCTTAAGAAACAACTTGATGAGTCCTTGCAAAAGGGTTTCATCTGTCCTAGTTCATCTCCTTAGGCTTGCCTCGTTCTCTTCATCAAGAAGAAGGATGGTACGGACCAGATGGTTGTAGATTATCGTCCCGTTAATTTGGTCACGATAAAGAACAAGTATCCGCTCCCCAGGATCAACGACCTGTATGATCAGCTCGCTGGATCCTCAGTCTTTTCCAAGATGGATTTGAGGTTAGGCTACCACCAAATCAAGATCAGAAATGGGGACATTCCTAGGACGGCTTTTGTCACTCGTTATGGTCAGTACGGGTACACCATCATGTCCTTTGGTCTAACCAATGCTTGAGCTACATTCTCCCGCTTGATGAACTCGATCTTCATGGAGTACTTAGATAAGTTTGTCGTGGTTTACCTCGATGATATTCTTATTTACTTGAAGAACGAGGAAGAGCATGCCGAACATCTTAGACTTGTGCTAGAAAAACTCAGAGAGCACCGCCTTTATGCCAAGTTCTCCAAGTGCGAATTTTGGTTGCCAGAAGTGACCTACCTAGGCCATGTGATCTCTGGTAAGGGCATTGCTGTCAATCCCGAGAGAGTTCAGGCCGTTCTTGATTGGACTCCACCCGAAACAGTTAAACAAGTTAGGAGTTTCCTTGGTCTACCCAGTTATTGTTGCCGCTTCGTTGAGAACTTCTCCAAAGTGGCCAAACCTCTCACGGAACTTCTCAAGAAAGATAAAAAATTTGAGTGGTCCCCACAATGCGAGTACAGTTTTCAGGAACTGAAAAGACGCCTGACTTCTGCTCCCATACTTGTGCCACCGGATTTCACTAAAGACTTTGTTATCTACTGCGACGCCTCACGACAGGGACTAGGTTGCATTCTTATGTAGGATCGTCATGTGATTGCCTATGCATCTCGACAGTTGCATCCACATGAGGAGAATTATCCTACACATGATCTATAGCTTGCAGCCGTCGTCTATGCACTTAAGACCTGGCGACATTACCTTCTTGGTAAACATTGCTGTCGGCGTTCTGGGAACGGGGGTCCCCAGACTTGCCTGCCTGCGGCCTGCAGCGTGGCTCGAGTGGGGGCCCAACATGGCCCATCTTCATCAACACAAGGTTCAAGACCCTCGCGAGGCGGACGACACAGCGCTTCCTCAAGCACGGCCTCCTTAGGCTGGCTCGCGAGGAGGCGGAGAGATCAAGGTGGGGTACCTCATGAGGTGCCCATGACACAAGACATGACGACCAAGGGTGCCAGGCGGGCGCCAGCCCGCGCAGCGTTTCCCTTTCCTCTTTGGTGCAAAGGGGGTAAGCACGGGCGAGTGGATCAAGCAAAGGCATCCCTTTCGGTGCAACGAGACCAAGACCAGTCCAACGGTGGGAAGGAGGTCAGCATGGAGCCCAGGACAGCATCACCACAGGGCCTTTGCCAGGCGAAGACCAACTTTAGTCAGGATAAGTGTACCAGATGTTCCCCTTCAAATTGGCCAATTGTTGGCGCCCTTCCCGCTCAATATTTGGGAAGAGGCCCAGGGCCTTTGCCTATAAATAGGACTAGCCACCCACAGAGAAGGGGGGGTCGGATTCAGCATCTAGGGCAAGTAGTGAGAGAGAGAGAGAAAGAGAAGGGTGATCTAACTCCCCCTAGCAGTTCATCCCCTAGCCAAGAACAGACCCTCGCGAGGTCGTTCTTCCTTGTATTGTTCTTCATCATCAGCCCAAGAGGCAATCCACCCACCACACTGGAGTAGGGTATTACACCACATTGGTGGCCCGAACCAGTATAAACCATGTGTCTCTTGTGTTGTTCTTGCAGTAGTTTAGATCTTGCGAGACGGAGAGGTAGGGGGCACGATCGCCGCGCGCACCCCAGAGTTCGAACCTTAAGGGTCTGCCGGAACCCGTGATCCGACATTTGGCGCGCCAGGTAGGGGGTGCGCCGGAATCTGTCTTCCACCGCTCCGTTCTCCTTCGACCGTTGCATCCATGTCCGACGCTCGTCGGGCCCGCGCCGAGCGTCGGGCCGCCATCGCTTCCCGTGCCGTCCAGACGGCTCCCGTCGGTGGGCGTCCTCGTCGTTCCCCGTCGCCCACCATCAACGCCGCCACCGGCCCGGCGGGGAACGAGCAGCAAGCGTCCTCTCAGCACCCGTCCGTACGGCGGGATGGTAGCACCGCCACTCCGTCGCTCACCCCGGCCGGTTCTTCGTCGCAAGCGCTTCGCGCGCCCTTGGAGGCTCGAGCTGCGCTCATCGCGGCGAATGAGCTCCTGCGCTACCGCCCCGTCGACGACGTCTACGAGGAGTGGCTCGACCGCGTCGCCGAGCTCGTCTGCGCCGCAGGGGGCTCTCCCGCGCCTTCCGCACCACTACGCCGCACTCCGCCCCGCGTGGGCAATGAAGCCCCGGGGGCGTTCCAACTGCCACCTTTCCAAGAAGATGCCATGGCCCCAAGGCGCGCAGCTCCTGGGCGGAACCTGCTCCGTCATGCGCCGGCCCAGCAGGAACGGAGCTGCCAAGAAGTCCCGCGACCGCAAGAGGCCGCCTGGGCGCTCCCAGCCCCGGCTCGCCGAGACCCCGCTCCAGCTCCGGCACGTCAAGACCCCGCGCTGCTCCCAGCTGCAGCGCAAGGGGACCCACAAGGCCAAGCTCTCCCTCAACCAAAACCTCCGCGGCCACCGCTGGTTGCCGCGCCTACACCCCCGAGCTGCGTAGCGTCGCGTGGCCCGGCAAGTTCAAGCCGGACCTGCCTCCTCGCTACGACGGCACAACTGACCCCACAGAGTTCCTCCAGCTCTACGAGCTGGGAATTGAAGCAGCCAGCGGGTATGAGAAGGTCATGGCGAACTGGTTCCCCATGGCGCTGAAGGAAGGTGCTCGCACTTGGCTCCTGAACCTGGCCCCAGGCACGATCTCCTCCTTGGACCAGATGCGTACTCGCTTCATCGCCAACTTCCAAGGTACCCGCGACCGGCCTCCCGCCGTGAGCGACATGCGCCGCATCAAGCAGCAACCTGGAGAGACCCTGCAGAAGTACATCCAGCGCTTCAACAGTGTGCGCCTCAAGATCCCCAAGGTGTCTGAAGAAGCCATCATTTCGGCCTTCTCCGATGGCGTGCGCGACGTCAAGATGAAGGAGGAGTTGGCGATGCACGAAGACCTCTGCACCTCCCTGGAACTGTTCAACCTGGCGACCAAGTGCGCCAGAGCTGAGGAGGGACGCCTCTCCCTCCTCGAGCTGCCTGCCGCAGACCCAGAAGAGAAGAAGCCCAAGGCCAAGGACGTGAAGCGCAAGGGGGCTGCCGTGCTCGCGGCAGAGCCGGACACCAAGCGGGGCAAGGATCTGCCTGAATCCTCCAGGGGAAGCCGGTACTGTGTGTACCACGACCTCCACACCCACAACACCAATGAATGCCAAGAACTCCGCACCGTGCGAGAAGGAAGAGTCGGCCGACGCCCTGACCGTGCTGACCGGGGCTACGGCCGAGGAGGAGGAAGGAACCCGGGATGTTGGGAAGATCGTGGCCCATGTCAAGGCTGGCCTGACCAACCTCGCGAGGACCGCTGGCGTGACCAACCTCGCGAGGACCGCTGGCGTGACCCGCCTCGCGAGGGGGACTGGAGGGATAATGCCTCACAGATGTTGCCCAGGGCAATGTTGGCCCTCTCCCTGAGCTTGGTGAGCATGGGGCCGTGCTCATGCTCCAGGACTTGCCGCTGGCGTATCTCGTCGGCATTCTGACGCTCGACGGCCACAGCCTCTTCCACACGTTGGCGTAGGCGGAGCACCTCGTCCTGGGAGGCGGCCAGCTCCTTTTGCGCTGCCTCAAGAGCGACCCGGGAGGCGTCTGCTCGTCGCGTCGCCTCATCCCGTTGGGCCCTCAAGGCGGCGGTTCTACCCTCAGCTTCGACTCGGATCATCCCCAGCTTCCCCTCGAACTCACGCTCGAGGCCTTGGCACGCTGTCGCCACCCGACGGCAAACCTTCTCCAGGTAGTTGAAACCTCGGGAGGGGCGTCAATGAAGAAGGGGAGACTCGTCCACCTCCCGCACCCCTACCTGGCGCGCTAAATGTCGGATTCTGGGGTTCCGGCAGACCCTTAAGGTTCGAACTCTGGGGTGCGCGCGGAGATCGAGCCCTCTACCTCTCCGTCTCGCAAGGATCTAAACTACTGCAAGAACAACACAAGAGACACAGGGTTTATACTGGTTCGGGCCACCATTGTGGTGTAATACCCTACTCCAGTGTGGTGGGTGGATTGCCTCTTGGGCTGATGAGGAAGAACAATACAAGGAAGAACAGTCTCGCGAGGGTCTGTTCTTGGCTTGGGGATGAACTGCTAGGGGGAGTTCGATCGCCCTTCTCTCTCTCTCTCTAGATGCCTCTACTGGTTTCTTGGTACTCGATCAGACCGGATTCTACATGCCTCTACCCTGGGGGTGGTTATCCCTATTTATAGGCAAAGACCCTGGGCCTCTTCCCAAATATTTAGTGGGAAGGGCGCCAACAATTGGCCAATTTGAAGGGGATCATCTGGTACACTTATCCTGACTAAAGTTGGTCTTCGCCTGCCAAAGGCCCTGTGGTGATGCCGTCCTGGGCTCCATGGTGACCTCCTTCCCACCTTGGACTCGTCTTGGTCTCGTTGCACCGAAATGGGTGCCTTTGCTTGATCCTCTCGCCTGTGCTTGCCCCCCTTGCACCAAAGAGGAAAGGGATACGCAGCGCGGGCTGGCACCCGCCTGGCACCCTTGGTCGTCATGGCTTGTGTCATGGGCACCTCGTGAGGTACCCGCCATGAGCTTGGTGGCCTCCCGTGAAGGCGCCAATGAACTCATGGCACAGATCTGACCAGGAAGAGATGGAGTCCGCCGGCAAGTGCATGAACCAAGACATTACATTGGGCTTGAGCGCCAGCGGGAAGTAGTTGGCAAGCACCTTGTCGTCGCTTGCCCTAGCGGCCTGCATCGCAATGGTGTAGATGCTGAGGAAATCGGACGTATGGGTCTTGTCGGTGTACTTCTCGCTGACATTGGGCTTGAACATGCGGTGGGACAGCCACTGGAACTGCCTCATCTCATGGGTAAAAGCCGAGCAGCCCAACTCGTAAGGGTAGGCCGCCGGGGCCCCCCGGTGCCGGGTGGTCCGTAGCGAGTCCCGCATGCTTGTCCGAGTGGCGGCACGTTTCGTGTCGGCGCTCGACGGTGGTTCGAGCGTCTTCATGAGCTCAGTCCCGAAAGACCTGACGCTGGTCACGGAGGGTCCGTGGATCGGACGACGCTATGGAGATGTTATCACCAGCGTCGTCGTGATGGGCCGATGCCCGCAGCGGCTGGCGAGGAGGAGGAGAGTGCACTGTGGCCACAGCTCCCCCGGTCCTCCCAGCGCCAGCATGTGGTGGTTCGGTGGAGCGGCGACCCGACGGCCCCGCCGTTCGCGTATCGTCTTTGTTCGTGAAAGTGCAACTATCCCTAGGTGGTTTTGGTAATTCCTAACAACATATAGCTCATTGAGCTAACATTATTGCAAGATTAATATTTCAGGAAAAGCTCAATGAATGGCATGGCATGGATGAGGAAAGTGGATCCCTCAAAATTCTAAGGACAAAAAGTTTGGCTCAAGCTTGAAGCTCAAGACTCTACATTTCATATTTTAGTGATCCAAGATCACAGTGAGTCCATAGGGAAAGCCAATACTATCAAGGAGGGATGAGGTGTTGCTTAATGAGTTTCTTGCTCTTCAGTGCTTAGTGACATGCTCCGAAACCCTCAACTACCTTCCCACATCCACATATGACCTAAACCAAAAGTCAAACTCGGCCCGACCGATTCTTTCTATCCGGCGCCACCGAGTTTCAAATGTCATAGCCACTGCCACAAACCCTAGGCAAATCGGTCTCACCGATAGGGATCTCGGTCTCACCGAGATGGGATTGTAATCTCTTTGTTTCCCTTCGTAACGTTTCGGTCTTGCCGAGATGAGCGATCGGTCCCACCGAGATTGCAATGTAAACTCACTGTTTCGCTTTTGTAATATTTCGGTCTCACCGAGATGAGCGAATCGGTCCCACCAAGTTTACCTGACCAACTCTCTGGTTAGCTTATTACCAAAATCGGTCCCACCGAGTTTGTGTAATCGGTCACACCGAGATTACGTTATGCCCTAACCCTAACCATATCGGTCCTACCGAGTTGCATCTCAGTCCCACCGAAAATCCTAACGGTCACAAGGTTTGCTGAATCGGTCCGACCGAGCTTAACCATTCGGTCCCACTGAGTTTGGCCAATTGTGTGTAACGGTTAGATTTTATGTGGAGGCTATATATACGCCTCCACCCACTCTTCATTCGTGGAGAGAGCCATCAGAACATACCTACACTTCCAATACACATTTTCTGAGAAAGAACCACCTACACTTGTGTTGAGGTCAAGATATTTCATTCCTACCATATGAATCTTGATCTCTAGCCTTCCCAAGTTGCCTTCCACTCAAATCTTCTCCACCAAATCCAAATCCTGTGAGAGAGAGTTGAGTGTTGGGGAGACTATCATTTGAAGCACAAGAGCAAGGAGTTCATCATCAACACACCATTTGTTACTTCTTGGAGAGTGGTGTCTCCTAGATTGGCTAGGTGTCACTTGGTAGCCTCCAACAAGATTGTGGAGTTGAACCAAGGAGTTTGTAAGGGTAAGGAGATCGCCTACTTCGTGAAGATCTATCGCTAGTGAGGCAAGTCCTTCGTGGGCGACGACCGTGATGGAATAGACAAGGTTGCTTCTTTGTGGACCCTTCGTGGGTGGAGCCCTCCGTGGACTCGCGCAACCGTTAGCCTCCGTGGGTTGAAGTCTCGATCAACGTGGATGTACGATAGCACCACCTATCGGAACCACGACAAAAACATCCGTGTCTCCAATTGCCTTTGAATCCTCCAAACCCTTCCCTTTACATTCTAGCAAGTTGTATGCTTTACTTTCCGCTGCTCATATACTCTTTTGCATGCTTGCTTGAATTGTGTGGAGATTGCTTGACTTGTGCTAAGATAGCTAAAATCTGCCAAGAACTAAAATTGGGAAAAGGCTAGATTTTTATTTGGTCAAGTAGTCTAATCACCCCCCCCCCTCTAGACATACTTTCGATCCTACAAGTGGTATCAGAGCTTTGGTCTCCATTTGCTTTGATTTCCATAGCTTTTGGTGGTCATAGCCTTGGTTTCACAACCTAGGAGAGTATGGCGTCTAGCGAGGGAAATTATCACCGTAGAGGTCCTTACTTTGATGGTACTAATTTTGCTAGTTGGAAGCATAAGATAAAAATGCATATTCTTGGACATAACCCCGCCGTTTGGGCTATTGTGTGTATTGGCTTGCAAGGTGAATTCTTTGATGGGAAAGAACCGAACCGTGAAGCTACCGCGGAAGAGTTGAAGATGCTGCAATACAACGCTCAAGCTTGTGATATCCTCTTCAACGGATTGTGCCCCGAAGAATTCAACAAAATCAGCCGTCTTGAGAATGCAAAGGAAATTTGTGATACTTTGATTGATATGCACAAAGGTACCGACTCCGTCAAGGAATCCAAATTGGATGTGCTTCAAAGTCAACTTGACAAGTTCAAAATAAAGGATGGTGAAGGTGTCGCTAAAATGTACTCTAGGCTTGCTCTTATCACAAATGAGATTGCCGGCTTAGGGAGTGAAGAGATGACCGATAGATTCATCATCAAGAAGATCCTAAGAGCCTTGGATGGAAAATATGATACCGTGTGCACATTGATCCAAATGATGCCCAATTACAAAGATCTCAAGCCAACGGAAGTCATCGGAAGAATTGTTGCTCATGAGATATCATTCAAGGATAAAGAGGAACTTCACAACAAATCAAGTGGTGCTTACAAAGCCTCATGTGAAGTCCCCAGATCATCAAGTGAGAAACAATCCTTCAATGAAGAATTGAGCTTAATGGTGAAGAACTTCAACAAGTTCTACAAGAGTAGAAGCAAAGAGAGAAGCTCCAAGTCAAGGTCCTACAATGACAAAAGATCTTCTAGTCGAGA
Source organism: Aegilops umbellulata (assembly GCA_032464435.1). Lineage (NCBI taxonomy): Eukaryota > Viridiplantae > Streptophyta > Magnoliopsida > Poales > Poaceae > Aegilops > Aegilops umbellulata. Next base: position 312,696,155 of record CP136057.1, on the reverse strand, counting down.
GCGAAACTGCTACAATTGTGGAAGGCACGTACACTATTCCAATGAGTGTGTGGCCCCCTACAAGAGAAGAGAAGATTATCCCAAGAGAAGAAGTAGAAGATAAGAATCACCATCTAGAGAAAGAAGGAGTAGAGATGATCGTTATGAACGAAGATCCTCACGGAGAAGCAAGGATTCGGAAAGAAAGGACAAGTCATCAAGGAGCTACATAAAACGAAGACATCAAGCTCATGTTGGTGAATGGGTATCCGGCTCCGACTCCGACAACCACTCCGAGAGAAGCTATCACTCCGACTCCGAATATACTCAAGACGAAGGTGTTGCCGGTCTAGCACTTGTGACAACGAACTCCTACGACATATTTGACTCACCAAATGAAGGAGTTGGAACGTGCTTCATGGCTAAAGGCCCAAAGGTATCACACCCCGAGTATGTTGATTTCAGTAGTGATGAAGATGACTTGTTAGGTGATGATGATTTACTTATTTACAACTCTAGTGATGAATACTATGATGAAACGTCAATTAATCATGCTAATCAAGATAAAACGAATGACAATGATAAGGAGAAGATTGAGTCTCTAACTAAAGAACTAAACACTCTTAAGTTAGCTCATGAAACTATCTTAGGAGATCATCGAGAACTTTTAAGGACTCATGAGAAATTATGCTTTGAAAAGCTCAACCTTGAGCAAGAGCATGAGTTCTTAAAAGCAATCAATGATGATCTTCATAAGAAAAGTTCTTCTTACATTGCCAAGCGTTTACTCTTATCCACTTACATGTCTCAAGTCAGGTCTAGTAACAAGAACAAGAATGATTCTTCCTCTAGTAGTAACAATAATCATGCTATATCCAATATTGTTGCTTCTAGTAGTTCTCTTGATTCCACTAATGATTCTCTTAGCCAAGTTACACTTGAGCAAGAAAATAGCTTATTGTCACATCCTAGTTAGACCATGCATTAGAGTGTGCATCATGTCTACCTTCATCAGAAACTTGAAATGGGGAAGGCAGAAACCCCAGCACCCCCTCCCCCTGAAATCAACTAGGGTTTACTAAAAACATTTTCAATGAACCTGAAATGCCCTTCTAAAATGTTCACCCTCTTTGTCTTGGGTTAGAACCTCTGGCAAAATAGGTGCACAATTTTCTAGGTCAACAAAAGGTCACTAAATTAAATCATATGTATGCTGATTTTGGACATTTAAATGCTAATAAATATTTTAAATGTTCCAATAATTCTGGAAATAAGTCAGTGCTGCTAGGAATAATCCCAACATAGCCCACAATTATTTCTAGGATTTTAGAAAGTGCCTAGGTATTTTAAATAATGTCACAAAGTTACAGAATAATAGAAAAAGAAAACAGAAACAAAACAAATAGGGAAAAGGGCTAACCTGGCCGCAGCCACCAGCCGGCCCACCTGGCGGCCCAGCACTATGCTGGCCCACGCCAGCCAGCTGCTTCGTCCCCGCCAGGCAGGTAGGGAGCTGTCGCCGGCGAGCGCGAGCTCGCCACGGTGCCAGCAGCTTGCCGCTTCACGCGCCTGGACGCTGGGCGACCTCCACGTCGCTGTCCTGACCCCGTGGACACCTCATTCACCCCCTGCCCCACTCCCTCGCCTCCTCACCGCCATGGCCGACGCCGCTGCGTCCGCGCCGCCGTGAACCCACGCCCTCCGTCCTCCCCATGCTGCTCCACCGTGTCCTGCAGCTCCGACACTTCCTCCTTGATCGCTCCACCAAGCCACACCTCGCCGGAGGCCCGCAAACGACTCCACCGAGCTCGTCTTCAACCTCCTGCCGACCAGATCGCCTCCGCCACCCCGCTTGCTCCGGCTCGTCCCCGACCTCGCCGTCAACTCCGACGTAGCTGCCGTGAGCATAGCCACCTCCCCATCCTCTCCGTTCTTCTTCTCGTGCACCACAGCGAGCACACACGGCTCACCCGCACGCGCCGCCGCCTGACCACGTCGTCGGCGTTGCTCCGGTGACCATTTGGTCACGGTCTTGTGCCCGTCACACTCCCCGCGCCACGTAGAGGTCGTAGATGCTAGCGCCACATCGCCTGAGCCACTGCAGCCACACGCACGAGCTGGCCGAGCTTCGGCCTCCGCCTGACCTCGTCACCGGCGAAGCTCCGGCCACTCCCCGGCCAAGCCACCACTACGGCTGGATGCGGGCGAGCACCAGCTGCCCGTAGCTGCTCTCCGCGCAGCAAACGGAGCCCTGTGGGCGAATCCCGCAGCACGCCGCCGCGTCTGGCCTCGCCGGCGGCTAAACGCCTGCAGGCCTTGACCCGTTGACCGGCGGGTTTGACCCTGACGTGGACTGGGTGGGCCCCGGTTGACTCCTCTGAGTCAATGACAAGTGGAGCCCCCCCTCTGCTAACTAACTGGTTTAGCTTTAACTAAAATTAATTAGTTTAACAAATTACTGACATGCGGGACCCACTGGTCAGTTTGACCTGGACGACCCCGTTGACCTCTGACGTCATCCTGACATAGTGCTGACGCAGTAGTTTAATTACTGGAATTATTTCTATACAGGAAATTCCAGAAATTAGTCCAAACTTCAAAAATTCATAGAAATTAATCTGTAACTCCAAATGCAAAGATTTATATATGAAATTTGATCAGAAAAATCCAATCTATCCATTGGTGCTAGTTTCATGCATGTCAGAACAAGTTAAACCTGCTGTTTATGCAATACAAGGTGATGCACTAAAATGGCTGTGCTAAATGATCTAGCACTTGAACCTTTGGTTCAATTAAGCACATTCCACCCTGCTTTAGCTTGCATTAGGCCAATACACTTCCATATTGCCATGTCATAGCATGCATCATAATGTTGCATATCGTCATGTGTTGATTGTGTTTCGATGTGTTCTTCATGGTAGTTCCTGCCTCCGAGGATATTCAAGAGTATCCAACTGAAGGGCAGTATCCCACCACCACTCCATCAGGCAAGCAACCCATTGATCATTCCGATACAAACCCATGTTCTCGCTTCTACTCTCGTTTACTGCATTAAGACAACGCGATTCAAACTGATGTGTGTTGCGGTAGTTGAACCCACTTCCTTTGCATGACCTGCCATTGCCACAGTAACTAGATGAAACCCACTAGCATGTGTAGGAGTTGATTGAGCCATGTGTGTGTATTTCCTACCATGCTATGCTTGCTATGCTTAGAGTCGTGTCAGGTCTGGCTCATCGGATGATGAACTAGAGTGAAAGGTTGTGATGGTGTCGAGAGTGTGAAAGTGTTGAATACGATTTGGTAAAGGAATCGATGAGAGGCCATGTAGGAGTACATGGTGGGTTGTTTCATTGAGGCCGTCCTTAAGAACTGAGATCTATGTGTGTGATTTAAGACTCAGCTACTACCACACATTGGGCCCTGAAATATGACCCCGCTCGACTTACCGACCCCTCTCGTCCTTTGTCCAGGAGTTGCAAGTAGTTTCTGGTGTTTGTAGTTGCTGGGGGCCGCACGCAGTGCTGACCATAGGGGTGGGCTGTGTTGCGGTAGGCACGTGGCGCGGTGTACCGATTCGCCCGTTTGGTGTCTCGGGAACCCTGCACACATCGTTTGGGGCCGTTGAGGACACCCCGGCCGGATCTCCTTGCGGATGGAACCCGAATAGGCGATAAACCTGGACTAGAGACTAGTGTGGTTGGTTAGGTCGTGGTCTACACCCACGTCGGCTTTCGCTTGAAGTCTGCCGAGCACATGACGTGTGCAGACGCTAAGTGGTGGAAACATGTGTGAAGAAGTACACCCCTGTAGGGTATGAAACTATTCGAATAGCCGCGTCCGCGGTAAAGGACTACTTGGTCACTTATACAGTTCATAGACAAGTAAATGGATACTACTAAAAATCTCAAGATAAGTGTGAGTACCGCGGATGGCCCTCTCGTAGGATGACGAGGGAGGATCCACGGTGGAGTATTGTGTTGGTGATAGTGGAATCGTGTGCGACAAATGTTTTACAAGTTGTGTCTATCGTAGGATAGCTTAGCCATGAGTCAAAGCTGGCTTGCTGCAATAACTCCACTACCTTCTTGAGAATGTGCATGTATTGTAGGATTCTGTTGTAAGACTTGTTGAGTACCTCCGTACTCATGTTGCTTTAATTAATGTTTTCAGACGACAACACCAACCCCTCCTATGGGTTCTATGTAGACCTCGACATTGACGAGTGACTTATCACCCAGGTGGTGATCCAAGACTTGTGAAGGGTCGATGTAGATAGACAGGCTTCGTCAAGCCTTCTTTCTTTCTAGTGTCTGTACTCAGACTACTTTGCTTCCGCATGTGCTTGTATAATTGTATGACTTGAGTGTCGGGTCATGTGACCCCTACCTGTATGAATGTTATGTATGGCTCTTCGGAGCCTCTTAAATAAAGTACTTGAGTTGTAGAGTTTTGTTGTGATGCAATGTTGTATTTACTCATATCGGGCATATTGTGTGTATGATTGAAATGCTTGGTATGAGTGGGATCCGACTATCTAGTTGTTTATCCTTGGCAGCCTATCATATGGGGAAATGTAATCTAGTGCTTCTGAGCGATAGTAGTCCGCTACAGCCCGATTCACCGGAGTCCTGCTAGCCCAGCACTACTGATCGGAACACTTGACTGGCCGGCATGTGTTTCACCTCGTTCCTGTGTTTGTCCCTTCGGGGAAATGTCACGCGGTGTTATCTGGAGTCCTGCCTAGCCTGCTACAGCCCGGGTTACCGGAGTCCTGTTAGCCCAGTGCTACAGCCCGGATTTATACGTTGTTGACCGACATGCTCGATGTGATTCATGTATGCCTGTCCTCATGGGTTAGTGCCGCCTTGGGTTCACGACTAGCCATGTCGGCCCGGGTTCTCTGTCATATGGATGCTAGCGACACTATCATATACGTGAGCCAAAAGGCGCAAACGGTCCCGGGCCAGGTAAGGTGGCACCCGTGGGAGTATCGTGCGTGAGGCCGCAAGGTGATATGATGTGTTACATGCTGGATCGCTGTGGCTTAGGATCGGGGTACTGATACTTATTGAAGGGAATTATAGAGAAAGGTGTTTACAAGAGCCTTGCCGGAAGTAAGCAATTCGAGGAAATTGTACGCAAGCAAGGAAGGCACCGGAAGAATCAAGGTGTTGGTTTTGAATGAAAGTTAAATGCCAATGGAGTTGAGTGGGAAGAAGATCAATACCCCAAGACGAAGTTTGCTCCTCAACAAGAGAAGTATGATCCTACTTCTTTCAAAGGGACACAAGCTCAAGACGATCTTCCACCAGAAGACCACAAGCAAAAAGGCAAGGACAAGCTTCAAGAGGAAATTGATGCATTTGAAGAAGCTCCTAAGGCCTTGGTCAAGTGGGTTCCCAAGACTACTTCAAGTTCCACTTCATCAAGTACAACTACAACTCCGAGGATTCCCATCAAGATGGTGTGGATCCCGAAGAAGAAGAACTAGAGAGTTCTTGAGGGTGACTCCGCCAACATACTTCACTCTTATCATCTTGGCAAGAACTAGTGCAATCAACTTCACTCTTATGCTAGAATTGGTTGTGCATGCTTTGCCACATATTTCATTTGTCATTTTATTGTGTGAGCATGTTGGTTGCATATTTCACTCATTCGAGGACATCCACTTGTTGTTTTGATTGATTGGTTCTCTTTTCTTTTGCCAAGTGGATGGACAAGAATGCCTAAGAACCTTCTCTAGCTATCTATGCTTTTCTCGTCTCAAACTCTATTCATGCTACATCACAAAGTTTGATCAAGTCAGATTCGAACCACTCTGTGTGACGAGCACTCGGAGTCCCCGATCCGTCATAGACTTATACTTCCAAAACTTCTTTGTGTGTTTCGGTCTGACCGATTCATCCATTTCGGTCATACCGAGATCACTAAGTCGATGTAGGTTTTCAATCTCGGTGCAACCGATTTGAACTGTTCGGTCACACCGAGTTGCTGTAACTGTCAACAGTTATGCATCTCGGTGCCACCGAGTTGTTCCACTCGGTCACACCGACAAGGTTGGGCTATATATACTCACGGGCAAAATTTTGGAAATTTCTCCGAAACCCCTTCGCCCGCGCATAGCTGGCTCTGCCTCTTGGGTCTCCGGATCGTCCTCCTTGTCGCCAGCTGCCTCCTGTCGCTGGTCTCCGCCGCCGTCAACGGAATTCTTCTCCGCCATTGCCGCCGTAGCGAGTTCATCGCCGAACTAGGGTATGGACTCGATCGCAGTGCTATCCCAGTCCGATTCCTAGCACATTGTGTTCATTATGAATCTTGCCATGATTGAAACGCTTCTATCCAGTCAAAACACTCCGTAGATTAGAGTTGAATCAAAAATTTAGGGTTAGGTTTCTGCCGAAACCATCTCGGACCCACTGGGTTGCAGAACTCGGTTCCACCGATTTGGCCAAGGCCATTGCACATGTGGTTCTCGGTCTGAATGAGAATTGCAAATCGGTGTGACCGAGTTCAGGACTTTGTGAAACCCTCGCAGTCTCGGTGCCACCAAATTGTGACTCGGTCTGACCGAGTTCACTAGTTTTGGTTCCAATAGTTGCTTCGGTATCACCGAGTTTGCACATCGGTTGATCCGAAATGCTTTCTGTGGAAAACTAAAACTAAGTTTTTGACTCATTCTTTTGCAAAAATCTCTGTATTTTGTGATGCTCATCCACTCTATCTCATCTACAATCTATTCACAGGGTCTGCAGTTAGTGTTTGCAACATGTCTGACCAGAGTGACAGCCAGAACAAGTCAGAGGAGCAGGTTCACATGAGTGAGGGCACTAGTCCCTCTAGCAGCTCAGATGAGGGTAGCAGAAGCACCCCAAGCAATTTGCCAAAGGCTGCCACTAGAGCAAGCAAGAAAAGAACTTCAGAGTCTGAGGATGAAGATTATGTGGCAGAGGAAGAGGAAGCCACATCAAAGAAGAAGGTGCTCAAAAAGTAATATGGCTCAGCTGCAGCCACTAAGCCAGGTCTGAAGACCAAAAGGACAGCAGGAAGACATCCAATGTCCAAAGCCAGGGCACCCTCTCAGAAACCCTCCAAGTCAACTATAGGAGATGAGGCTGTAAAAGAGAAGAAGGAAAGAAAGAGGGGCAGATGGTGCAAGAAAGTGGATCCAATGGCAGAATTTGAGAAACACTCTTCTGAAGAAGAAGAAGAAGAGGAAGAGGTTGCTGCACCAGCACCTAAGGCACAAAGCTGATGGGTGATGCTATAAAGTCAGGGCTGCAACATCAAAGCCCAAAGAAGCACTCAAAGCTGCCTCCAAGCCCAAGACTACACCTAAGAGGAATACCAGGAGTATACCAGCTGCTGAGAAGAACAAGGCCCCAGTGCCTGAAGTTGCTGCTAATGAAGGACAAGTCCTGGGGAAGCTCAAACCCAAGATTCCAGACCACAATGATGCTCATCTTGTGGCTGAGAACATGAAGCTCAGGGGAGACTCAGGACTGAGGAAATGGAGAGAGACAGATCCATATGCTACCAGGAGAAGGACTGCTGTTGATTACAGGTTCCGCACAAAGGAACAGCAAGATTTCTATGAGACAGTGCTGCTGGACAAGAAACCTATAGTGTGTGATATGAGGTGGGTCGACTGGACCTACATGAAGGAGAATGAGGAACACTATCCTAGAGTGTATGACAGCTTCAGTGCTTGTGGAGTTGCAGACTTTGTTGGGCAGAAGCTCACAAAGTGGAATGAGGAGCTCATAATGCAATTCTACTCCACATCACATTTCTATCCAGATGGCAGAATAGTTTGGATGTCTGAAGGAACGAGATACCAATCAACTATTGAGGAATGGGCCAATCTGATCAATGCTCCAAAGGAAAGTGAAGATGACTTGGATGTCTATGCCAAGAAAAAGATGGATCACAATTCTATGTCAAACATGTACAAGGAGATCCTAGACAAAGCTCTTGAGACTTTCAAGTTTGGGTCAGTCCATTTTCTTCTGTCAGGACTGCCAACGATCAACTGGATCCTAAGGCACACTCTTTTGCCCAAGTCAGGTGACCACAACATGATCAGAGGGCATGCAATTAATTTTCTACACATATTTGATGTGCCACAGAAATTCAAGGTCATGAGCCTCATGGTTGAGACTATCAAGAGGACAGCAGCTGACCAAAAAAGAAGTTGTGGATATGCCCCACAAATTCAGGAGTTGATTAACTCAAAGATGGGCACATGCACGTACTGATTGGATAAGGAACACTTGCCTATCTACCCAGACTTCGAGGACAATCAAGTTGTGATGGATGAGAATGAACCATCATCAGTACAAGCTCAAGCAAAGAAGGAGAAGACAAAGATGGAGAAGGCTGCCAAGATGCCAACCCAAGAAGAGGCATCTGAGTACTTTTTGAAGAGCAAGCAGGACCAGCTCGGTTATTTGATAGCATCAACTCTGAGGATTGAGAAGGGGTTGGCCACCCTAACTCGAAACCAGGAGAGCCTGGAAAGAATCATGGAACAAAAATTCTATGATTTAGATGTCAAAGTAACTGAGATTCAGTCAGTTGTGGAGCAGCTACAGGATGACATGCAGGAGAGGAAGGGCAAGACAACCACTGATGCATTTGCCAGAGTGCCTAGAGCTCTGAGGTCAACTGCAGTGCCAGTATCAGACACTAGAGCCACTTCATCTGCACCAGCTAAAGCTTCAGTGCCACCAGCTCCAGCACCTACCCCAGCAGCTCCATCGACTTTGGCTGAAGCCTTCGTCCTTGGCGTTATCCGGACTCCACCACCTAAAGACCAAGCCTGAGAGTCGTTTTAGTGCTATGCATTTTCAATGAACTTTTTGGTAACAAGTTGCCAAAGGGGGAGAAAAATGTATAGATATAGGCTTCGAGAGAGAGAGTTTGCTTTTGTTCTCTCTTGTCTTCTTGGTTGAACTTTGTTTGCTTTTGATTGCTTGAGATACTATGCTTGTTTGTGATACTCGGATGATCATGTGTGTTTGATCATATGCTACATTAATGCTTGTTGGATGATACTATCATTTTATCCCTATTCGATCATTCACTTTGCTTGGTGATGGGTGCATGTATTTAATTCTTATCATTTTGAGCACTCCACCAAGATGTATGTGACATGGAAGAGTAACACGTGATCCTAACTCATTGTGCATTTGCAGTCCAAAGCAAATCTTAAGATATGCACAAATTTAGGGGGAGCTCTTGCTTTTCACAAACTTCTCAAAGCGACAATATCTTTCACTCTTATTATCATTTGTCGAAGCTTTGATCTATATGTTGTCATCAATTACCAAAAAGGGGGAGATTGAAAGTGCAACTATCCCTGGGTGGTTTTGGTAATTCCTAACAACATATAGCTCATTGAGCTAACATTATTGCAAGATTAATATTTCAGGAAAAGCTCAATGAATGGCATGGCATGGATGAGGAAAGTGGATCCCTCAAAATTCTAAGGACAAAAAGTTTGGCTCAAGCTTGAGGCTCAAGACTCTACATTTCATATTTTAGTGATCCAAGATCACATTGAGTCCATAGGAAAAGCCAATACTATCAAGGAGGGATGAGGTGTTGCTTAATGAGTTTGTTGCTCTTCAGTGCTTAGTGATATGCTCCAAAACCCTCAACTACCTTCCCACATCCACATATGACCTAAACCAAAAGTCAAACTCGGCCCCACCGATTCTTTCTATCCGGCGCCACCGAGTTTCAAATGTCATAGCCACTGCCAAAAACCCTAGGCAAATCGGTCTCACCTATAGGGATCTCGGTCTCACCGATATGGGATTGTATTCTCTCTGTTTCCCTTCATAACGTTTTGGTCTTGTCGAGATGAGCGATCGGTCCCACCGAGATTGCAATGTAAACTCTCTGTTTCCCTTTTGTAACATTTCAGTCTCACCGAGATGAGCGAACCGGTCCCACCGAGTTTACCTGACCAACTCTCTGGTTAGCTTATTACCAAAATCGGTCCCACTGAGTTTGTGTACGGTCATACCGAGATTACGTTATGCCCTAACCCTAACCATATCGGTCCTACCGAGTTGCATCTCAGTCCCACCGAAAATCCTAACGGTCACTAGGTTTGTTGAATCGGTCCGACCGAGTTTAACCATTCCGTCCCACCGAGTTTGGCAAATTGTGTGTAACTGTTAGATTTTGTGTGGAGGCTATATATACCCCTCCACCCACTCTTCATTCATGGAGAGAGCCATCAGAACATACCTACACTTCCAATACACATTTTCTGAGAGAGAACCACCTACACTTGTGTTGAGGTCAAGATATTCCATTCCTACCATATGAATCTTGATCTCTAGCCTTCCCAAGTTGCTTTCCACTCAAATCGTCTTTCCACCAAATCCAAATCCTATGAGAGAGAGTTGAGTGTTGGGGAGACTATCATTTGAAGCACAAGAGCAAGGAGTTCATCATCAACACACCATTTGTTACTTCTTGGAAAGTGGTGTCTCCTAGATTGGCTAGGTGTCACTTGGGAGCCTCCGACAAGATTGTGGAGTTGAACCAAGGAGTTTGTAATGGCAAGGAGATCGCCTACTTCGTGAATATCTACTGCTAGTGAGGCAAGTCCTTCCTGAGCGACGGCCATGATGGAATAGAAAAGGTTGCTTCTTCGTGGACCCTTCGTGGGTGGAGCCCTCCGTGGACTCGCGCAACCATTACCCTTCGTGGGTTGAAGTCTCCATCAACGTGGATGTGCGATAGCACCACCTATCAGAACCACGACAAAAACATCCGTGTCTCCAATTGCGTTTGAATCCTCCAAACCCTTCCCTTTACATTCTTGCAAGTTGCATGCTTTACTTTCTGCTGCTCATATACTCTTTTGCATGCTTTCTTGAATTGTGTGGAGATTGCTTGACTTGTGCTAAGATAGCTAAAATCTGCCAAGAACTAAAATTGGGAAAAGGCTAGATTTTTATTTGGTCAAGTAGTCTAATCACCCTTCCCCTCTAGACATACTTCCGGTCCTACAGTTCATGACGGCGACGAGGCTCCGGATGGTGGCCCTCCACTCATCGAGCTTCTCCGCAGCAGAAGGGAAGTCGAGGAGCAGTTGTGCGCGCGCCAAGGCTTCCGCTGGCGTGGGTGGCGGTGACAGCTGAGTGGATTGCGGCGCGCTTCGACTTCTAACTATGTTAGAAGGAGCTTTGTCACGACCCAGCAGCTGCGTGCCATTCTCACCAGTGCTTCGGCGAGCTTGTTGAACTCCTTCGTCTTGCTGATGACGCACAGGGCTCTTCCCACGGCGGTGCCCAGGGTCACCAACGTGGTGACGCTGTTCGGCACGCACACCATGGGAAGAACGCGCGATGGTCGCCGGTGTATGCGTCCTGGAGGTCGCCGCGCCTCCCGGAGTTGGCGCAACGACACCCCCGGAGGGCCCCACGCCGCCGGCAGGGGAGCCAGCTCCGTCTTTGGGTCCAGCGGCATGGGGTCGATCGTCTGGTGCACGAACGACGCCGCTCGCCAGGCTCTGACTGCCTGGGTGGTGCTGGTGTTCGCGAGCCGCGGCCTGAGTCCTGTCCGCGACCGGTCCGCTGCTCGTCCACACCGGCACGGGCCGTTCGGCCCCCAACGAGCCGATCGCTGTGGTCGTCTTCTTCTCAGGGTCCATGGTGACGAAGAACTGCTAGGCTAACTACCAGACAAGATTCTCACAAACGCGCCCCCTACCTGGCACGCCAAAGATGTCGGTTAGAAACGACACCTATGGGATCACAAGAATCCCTACTGCGGTTGCGGGGCGCGGGGTTGAGAGAAGAGCGGGTCTAACAGAGAGCACGCGGTTCGTTTATCCTGGTTCGGGCCGAGAGGATCCGTAAAACCCTAGTCCAGCTTTGGTGGATATATTTTGAGTTCTTGAACTAGCTACGGAGTGTAACGAGCTCCAAAAAGCCGAATCCTTCTCCTATGTGCCATGGGCCTCCTTTTATAGGCGAAAGGGGCTGCCACAGTGGCACACAGGAGGTGGAAAGTGCGACAGAGTTACGAGCTTATCGCGGTATTACAGGACAAAGTGCATTTAATGCGAGGCTTAGGTGTCCCTTCACTTTATCAGGGACGAGGGCGAGGCCCGTCCCGTCCGTCGCCGCTCCTCCAAGCTTCGACACACGCCCTGGCCAGCGATGCATGCGGTGCCATGTAGGCAGGCAGGCAGTTGAGGTGGCGCGGTGGTGGAGCCTCCACGAAGGGCTGCATGTTGCCACGCAGGTGCCTACCCAGCTAGTTGGGTCGGCAGCTGCATGCGAATGGCGGCGGAGACTTGGCTGGTGCGGGCCTGACGGTGGCCCTGCTGGTGCACTTGGCGAGGGCCTTGCCGGGTGGCCTGGCAAGGGTCTTACTATGGCGCGCAGGCGTCCCCGGCAAGGATCTTGCCGGGGGTCTTGTGGGTTTCCTCGATGAGGATGGCTGCCTTCCTATCCTCATTTGATTTTGACTATTCTTTGTCTTCACAAAGATTTGCATGCCACCACAGAGGTGCCTCCCGAGCCCTGTCCCAATGCATTTGTCGAGTGTTGGTGGGCTCGAGGGTGGCTTGCTCGGCTGGCATGGGCGAGCTGCCCCGGCAAGGGTCTTGCCGGGGCCTCTGAGGCTGCCCCGGCAAGGGTCCTTTCCAGGGAAACCTGCTTCGTCCATCTGATCTTTGTGGCCTTGGTCCTTGTCGTTGCTTTGCTTCGTATTGGGCTTCGGTCTTACCTTGGTTCACCTCCCTCGCTCTGCTTGGTGTGGTCGCGGGCGCGGCTCTGACAGCCCGTGCACAGGTAAAGGGGTACAAAAATGTGCCCCTAGTTTGGTACACTGACATGATGAGTCCGATATAACCTTGCGCCGGAGACCGTTTCGGGTCCCCATGGCCTTCTTCTTGGCCTTCTTCACCGGCACCTCATAAGGCGCCGGAACCAGCATCTCTGTGAGGAGAGCATCTGCAGGATCTTTAGGCAGGGAGGCTTGGCAATCAATCTGATCCGCTGTCTCTACCCAGTCCTGTTAATGGCATGGAGTCTTAGATCCCGCACATGATTAAACTGGGGAAAATAAACACCCTATGAGATATAAAAAACTTACCGGACTGGCATGGCGCTGTGCACTGAGTCCGCGGTCCTCGGTAAGGGGAGGAGGCACCTCGGCGCCTTTGAACAGCACCCTCCAGACGTCCTTGTGAGTCGTGTCTAAGAGCTCTCGCAGCGTCTGGTGCTTGGCCGGGTCGAACTCCCACAAATTGTATGCCCGTCGTTGACACGGGAGGATCCGGCGGAAGAGCATGACTGATACGTCTATTTTGCATCATGCTTTTATATCAATATTTATCGCATTATGGGCTGATATTTCACGTTATGTCACAATACTTATGGCTATTCTCTCTTATTTTACAAGGTTTACATGAAGAGGGAGAATGCCGGCAGCTGGAATTCTGGGCTGGAAAATGAGCAAATATTAGAGACCTATTCTCGCAACTCCAAAAGTCCTGAAACTCCACGGAATATCTTAAAATAAATAAAGAAAAATCCTCGCCAAAGATGAAGTCCAGGGGGCCCACACCCTGCTCACGAGGGTGGGGGCGCGCCCCCCTCCTAGGGTGCGCCCCCTACCTCGTGGGCCCCCTGGTGGGTCTCCGACGTCCATCTTCTTCTATATGAAGTCTTTCGATGAGAAAAAAACCAGAAGCAACCTTTCGGGATGAGACTCCGCCGGCACGAGGCGGAACCTTGGCGGAACCAATCTAGGGCTCCGACAGAGCTGTTCTGCCGGGGACACTTCCCTCCGGGAGGGGGAAATCATCGCCATCGTCATCACCAATGCTCCTTTTTTTTTGACTGGAATCACCAATGCTCCTTTCATCGGGAGAGGGCAATCTCCATCTCCATCTTCACCAGCACCATCACATCTCAAAACCCTAGTTCATCTCTTGTATCCAATTCTTGTCTGAAAGTCCGAGATTGGTGCTAGTAGGTTGCTAGTAGTGTTGATTACTCCTTGTAGTTGATGCTAGTTGGTTTATTTGGTGGAAGATTATATGTTCAGATCCTATATGCATATTATTACCCCCTGATTATGAACATGAATATGCTTTGTGAGTAGTTACGATTGTTCCTGAGGACAAGGGAGAAGTCTTGTTATTAGTAGTCATGTGAATTTGGTATTCGTTCGATATTTTGATAAGATGTATGTTGTCTAGCCTCTAGTGGTGTTATGTGAACGTCGACTACATAACACTTCACCATTATTCGGGCCTAGAGGAAGGCATTGGGAAGTAATAAGTAGATGATGGGTTGCTAGAGTGACAGAAGCTTAAACCCTAGTTTATGCGTTGCTTCGTAAGGGGCTGATTTGGATCCATATGTTTCATGCTATGGTTAGGTTTACCTTAATACTTTTGTTGTAGTTGCAGATGCTTGCAATAGAGGTTAATCATAAGTGGGATGCTTGTTCAAGTAAGAACAACACCCAAGCACCGGTCCACCCACATATCAAATTATCAAAGTACCGAACGCGAATCATATGAACGTGATTAAAACTAGCTTGACAATATTCCCATGTGTCCTCGGGAGCGCTTTTCCTTATATAAGAGTTTGTTCCGGCTTGTCCTTTGCTACAAAAAGGATTGGGCCACCTTGCTGCACTTTATTTACTTTTGTTACTTGTTTCTCGTTACAATTTATCTCATCACAAAACTATCTGTTACAACTTATTTCAGTACTTGCAGAGAATACCTTGCTGAAAACCGTTTATCATTTCCTTCTGCTCCTCGTTGGGTTCGACACTCTTACTTATCAAAAGGACTACGATAGATCCCCTATACTTGTGGGTCATCAAGACTCTTTTCTGCCGCTGTTGCCGGGGAGTGTAGCGCTTCTGGTAGGTGGAATTTGGTAAGGAAAAGATTATATAGTGTGCTGAAATTTAGTGTCACTTGTTACTATGGAAAGTAATTCTCTGAGGGGCTTGTTCGGGGTATCTTCACCCCGTACAGTAGAGCAAAGAGTTGCTCCTTAACCTACTGAACCTATTGAAAATGAAACTCCTTTGGAATTTCCTTCGGGTATGATGGAAAAACTGCTAGCTAATCCTTTTACAGGAGATGGAACAAAGCATCCTGATGAGCACTTAATATATGTGGATGAAGTTTGCAGATTATTTAAGCTTGCAGGTATATCCGATGATGTTCCTAAGAAGAATGTCTTCCCTTTATCTTTGAAGGGAGACGCATTGATATGGTATAGGATATGTGATGATACGAGATCATGGAACTACAAAAGATTGAAATTGGAATTTCATCAAAAGTATTACCCTATGCATCTTGTTCATCGTGATCGCAATTATATATATAATTTCTGGCCTCGCAAAGGAGAAAGCATTGCTCAAGCTTGGGGGAGTCTTAAATCAATGTTATATTCATGCCCCAATCATGAGCTCTCGAGAGAAATAATTATTCAAAGTTTTTATGCTCGGCTTTCTCATAATGATCAAACTATGCTCGATACTTCTTGTGCTGGCTCTTTTATGATGAAGACTATTGAATTTAAATGGGATTTATTGTATAGAATTAAACGCAACTCTGAAGATTGGGACCTCGACGAAGGTAAGGAGTCAGGTATGACACCTAAGTTTGATTGTGTTAAATCTTTTATGGATACCGATATTTTCCGTAAGTTTAGCACTAAATATGGACTTGACTCTGAGATAGTAGCTTCTTTCTGTGAATCTTTTGCTACTTATGTTGATCTCCCTAAGGAGAAGTGGTTTAAATATCATCCTCCCATAGAAGTAAAAGTGGCTGCACCTATTAAAGTTGAAGAAAAGACTGTCACTTATAATGATCCTATTGTCCCTACTTCTTATGTTGATAAACCACATTTCCCTGTTAGAATAAAGGACCATGCTAAAACTTCAACTGTTGTTTGTAAAAGCAATATTAGAACCTATACACCTCCTGAGCAAGTTAAAGTAGAACCTAATATTGCTATTGTTAAAGATCTCTTGTCTGATAATATTGATTGGCATTGAAGGAGTCCTGGATTAGGGGGTGTTCGGGTAGCCGGACTATACCTTCAGCCGGACTCCTGGACTATGAAGATACAAGATTGAAGACTTCGTCCCGTGGATGGGACTTTCCTTGGCGTGGAAGGCAAGCTTGGCGATGCGGATATTCAGATCTCCTACCATTGTAACCGACTTTGTGTAACCCTAACCCTCTCCGGTGCATATATAAACCGGAGGGTTTTAGTCCGTAGGACAACCCCAACATACAACAATCATACCATAGGCTAGCTTCTAGGGTTTAGCCTCCTTGATCTCATGGTAGATCTACTCTTGTACTACCCAAATCATCAATATTAATTGAGCAGGACGTAGGGTTTTACCTCCATCAAGAGGGCCCGAACCTGGGTAAAACATTGTGTCCCTTGTCTCCTGTTACCATCCGCCTAGACGCACAGTTCGGGACCCCCTACCCGAGATCCGCCGGTTTTGACACCGACATTGGTGCTTTCATTGAGAGTTCCTCTGTGTCATCACTTTTAGGCCCGATGGCTCCTTTGATCATCAACAACGGTGCGGTCCAGGGTGAGACTTTTCTCCCCGGACAGATCTTCATCTTCGGCGGCTTCGCATTGCGGGCCAATTCGCTTGGCCACCTGGAGCAGGTCGAAAGCTACCCCCCTGGCCATCAGGTCAGATTTGGAAGTTTAAACTACACGGCGGACATCCGCGGGGACTTGATCTTCGACGGATTCGAGCCACAGCCAAGCGCGCCGCACTGCCTCGATGGGCATGATTTAGCTCTGCCGCCGAACAGTGTCCTGGAGGCCGCATGCGCATTGGTTCCGACCCTTAATTCGGAGCCTACTGCGCCGATCGAGGATGAGTGGTTGGACGCCGCCTCAGGGGCTGCGATCTCAAAGGCGATCGAGCCAAACGCCAGCCCCGCACCCCACAAGGCCCGTGACTCCGAGGGGCCGGATTCCTCTCCGGACTCCGAGCCCTCCGCGCGCCCGCCGTTCGAATTCGATTGGGCGCCGATCATGGAGTTCACCGCCGCAGACATCTTTCAGCACTCGCCTTTTGGCGACATCCTGAAGTCGCTAAAGTCTCTCTCTTTATCAGGAGAGCCCTGGCCGGACTACGGTCAGCAAGGTTGGGATACGGACGATGAAGAAATCCAAAGACCACCCACCACCCACTTAGTAGCCACTGCCGACGACTTAACCGACATGCTCGACTTCGACTCCGAAGACATCGACGGTATGGACGACGATGCAGGAGACGACCAAGAACCAGCACCTGTAGGGCACTGGAAGGCCACCTCGTCATACGACATATATATGGTGGACACTCCAAAAGATGGAGATGGCGATGGAACAACGGAGGATGACGCATCCAAGAAACAGACCAAGCGCCGGCGTCAGCGGCGCCGCTCTAACTCCCGCCAAAGCAAAAACGGTGATTCCGGCACGGGAGATAATAATACTCCGGATAGCGCCGAAGAACACCCGCTCCAGCAAGATTCGGCACAGGAGGATGGAGAAGCCAACCCTCACGAGAGAGCGGCAGACAGAGAGGTTGAGGATGATAATTATATGCCTCCCTCCGAAGACGAGGCAAGCCTCGACGATGACGAATTCATCGTGCCAGAGGATCCAGCCGAACAAGAGCATTTTAAACGCAGGCTTATAGCCACGGCAAGCAGCCTCAAGAAAAAGCAGCAACAGCTTAGAGCTGATCAAGATTTGCTAGCTGACAGATGGACTGAAGTCCTTGCAGCCGAAGAGTATGAACTCGAACGCCCCTCCAAGAGTTACCCAAAGCGCAGGCTGCTACCCCGATTAGAGGAGGAAGCACCTACATCACCAGCGCATGACATGGCCGACCGGCCACCTCGTGGTCATGACAGAGAGGCCTCTCGGCCCTCCACTC
Organism: Aegilops umbellulata; assembly: GCA_032464435.1. Taxonomy (NCBI): domain Eukaryota; kingdom Viridiplantae; phylum Streptophyta; class Magnoliopsida; order Poales; family Poaceae; genus Aegilops; species Aegilops umbellulata. The sequence goes on along the minus strand of CP136057.1, from coordinate 312,678,203 downwards.
AAGCCGCGCCCCGGCGCCGCTCAAAACATGCTAAGGCACGGGAAAACGCGCCAGACCTGCGAGAGATACTGGAGGACAAGGCAAGAGAAACAAGATCGATCTACGGATCGCGTGGGCGTCCTACGACACGTGAGAGGGATCGTCACTCCGGACATAATAAATCTGGCCGGGCCGAACACAGTAGACAATGCTCATCGGAGCTGCGTCGTGATATAGCCCAATATAGAGGCGCCGCACACCCACTATGCTTCACATATGAAGTAATGGATCATAAAATCCCTGAGGGTTTCAAACCCGTGATCATCGAATCATACGATGGCACAACAGATCCTGCGGTATGGATCGAGGATTATCTCCTTCATATCCACATGGCCCGCGGCGATGATCTACACGCCATCAAATACCTCCCACTCAAACTTAAGGGACCAGCCCGGCATTGGCTTAACAGCTTGTCGGCAGATTCAATCGGTTCTTGGGAAGACCTGGAAGTCGCATTCCTCGACAATTTTCAGGGCACCTATGTGCGACTACCGGACGCTGTTGACCTAAGCCACATAATTCAGCAGCCAGAGGAATCGGCTAGGCAATTTTGGACATGGTTCCTAACAAAGAAAAACCAAATAGTCGACTATCCGGACGCAGAGGCCCTAGCAGCCTTCAAGCATAATATCCATGACGAGTGGCTCGCCAGGCACCTTGGACAGGAAAAGCCGAAATCTATGGCAGCCCTCACAACACTCATGACCCGCTTGCGCGGGAGAAGACACCTGGCTAGCTTGCAGCAACAACTTAACCAAGGACCTTGGTAATTCGGATACCAAGGAGAAAAGTGGCAGGTCGCGCCGGAACAAGAAAAAACGCCGTGTTAAGAGCGACAGCAACGAGGATACAGCAGTCAATGCCGGATTCCGAGGCTACAAATCCGGTCAGCGGAAAAAGCCATTCAAAAGAAATACTCAGGGCCCGTCCAGTTTGGACTGAATACTCAACCGCTTGTGCCAGATACATGGCACCCCCGAAAAGCCAACCAATCACACCAACAGGGATCGTTGGGTGTTCAAGCAGGCAGGCAAGTTAAATGCCAAAAATAAAGACAAGGGGCTTCGTAGCGACGACGAGGAGGAGCCCAGGCCGCCGAACAGAAGTGGACAGAAGGGTTTTCCCCCACAAGTGCAGACGGTGAACATGATATACGCAACCCACATCCCCAAGAGGGAGCGGAAGCGTGCGTTACGGGACGTATACGCGATAGAGCCAGTCGCCCCAAAGTTCAACCCATGGTCCTCCTGTCCGATCACTTTTGATCGAAGGGACCACCCCACTAGCATCCGTCATGGCGGGTTCGCCGCATTGGTTCTAGACCCAGTTATTGACAGATTTCATCTCACAAGAGTCCTTATGGACGGCGGCAGCAGCCTGAACCTGCTTTACCAGGACACAGTGCAGAAAATGGGCATAGATCCCTCGAGGACTAAGCCCACCAAAACAACTTTAAAGGCATCATACCAGGTGTAGAGGCCAACTGTACAGGCTCAGTCACACTTGAAGTGGTCTTCGGATCTACGGATAACTTCCAAAGCGAGGAGTTAATCTTCGACATAGTCCCGTTCCGCAGTGGCTATCACGCACTGCTCGGGCGAACCGCATTTGCAAAGTTCAATGCGGTACCGCACTACGCATACCTCAAGCTCAAGATGCCAGGCCCTCAAGGAGTAATCACGGTCAATGGAAACACCAAACGCTCCCTCCGAACGGAGGAGCACACGGCGGCCCTCGCAGCGGAAGTACAAAGCAGCCTCTCTAGGCAGTTCTCCAGCCCGGCCGTTAAAAGGCTGGACACTGTCAAGCGTGCCCGGAGTAACCTACAACAAGACCGCCTGGCACGTTCTGAGCAGGCGTAGCAATGCGTCCCCAACCCCAGCCCTCGCGAAATAGTGAAACCAGTGCTTCGCGTACATAACTACGCTCTCAAAATACCATGGGCGCAGGGGAAGGGGCACCATCACGGCACGCCCAAAACATGGCTTAAACCGTCCTAGGGGCTGCCGAATTCTTTCTTTATCTTCTCTTACTTTCAGGACTCCATACTTCGGACGACCTGTTCGGCAATTCAACTACCGCAAAAATGATGCAAGAACGAGGGATGCAGACAAGCTATGCCGCATTATGGAACTACCAGGTGGTCTCTATCACGAGCAGTATACCTATTTTGCATACAATTCCGTGGCCTGTCCCTGGACCGGACATGTTAAATAGTCCAACTTTTTGCTTATCGCGCTATTTGTATCGTTCTGCTTTGATCGCAGCCCTTTTAAACAATGCATAGTCTTTATCTATTTTTTGCATTACCTTTTTTACAAATATATGTTCATTAATGACATGTTGCACCCGTACACTGTGGTATGGCAAATACGCCAGGGGCTTCAGTACCCCTCAATATGGTGTGAGAAGTCTGAACACTTTCACAAGTGCGGCACCCCGAACTTATAGCATTATATGCATCGGCTCCGAATCATGTCTTGAGTCAATAGTTGGGTTTGCCCGGCTCCTATGTTTTGGTACCTTACGTTCCGCTATATCGGCTAAGGTAGCACTAGGAGAACTACTGCGATAGTGCCCCAGTTGAGCTGGGCTGAGCACCTGAGTAGAGAAAGCTAAAACTGACTGTCATGATGAAGCGAGAGACTGGTCGCTGTTCGAGAGGTTTTTCGAGTCCTTAAAGACTTATGCCGCTTAGAGCGAGGAACCAGATTTGTCCGGCCAAGGCGTGGATAGCGCCCCGAACTCGGTCTTTCGAATACTAGGGGCTTCGCCGAAATTTAAAATTATAGAGTTCTATGGCTAAGTGAGAGTGTTCAAGCATTATAGTCCGATTGCCTTGTTCGTTGTGCTGAGCGCCTCCCTCGAAGGACCCAAACATGGGAAAAAGAGCGCTCAGGTTTATCCCGAACACCCCAACACTAGTGGCATGGGGGCAGAAGCCGACGACTGGCCATCTCTCAATTTTTGATAAACGGCCGCACAGAAAGTAATATTTTAAATTAAACAAGCATTGCTTAGCGCAAATGAACAAGTTTTCAGCGCACAGGACAACACGAGCGAGTTCATTCAAAAATTACATCCTTGGTACATTCATCCGCCATAAGGCGGGCACCCTTCAGAACATCCTTATAATAGTTCTCGGGTTTGCGATGCTCCTTCCCCGATGGTGGCCCGTCCTTCACAAGCTTCTCACCGTCCAGCTTGCCCCAGTGCACCTTAGCGCGGGCAAGGGCCCTTCGGGCACCTTCGATGCAGATGGAGCGCTTGATGACTTCAAGCCTTGGACAGGCCGCCACTAGCCGCTGAACCAGTCCGAAATAGCTCCCAGGCAGGGCCTCTCCAGGCCACAGCCGAACTATGAGGCCCTTCATGGCCTGTTCGGCCGCCTTGTGGAGCTCGACCAGCTGCTTCAGCTGGTCGCTCAGGGGCACGGGGTGTCCGGCCTCAGCATATTGAGACAAGAACACCTTCTCTGTCGAGCTGCCCTCCTCGGCTCGGTAGAATGCGGCGGCATCAGACACGCTACGGGGAAGATCTGCGAATGCCCCTGGAGAGCTCCGGATTCGGGTAAGTAACAGGTAGCTTACTTTTATATGTCTGCTTTGCATAAAGAATGCCTTACCCGCCGCTATCTTTTTCACCGCATCCAACTCCTGGAGGGCCTTCTGGGACTCGGCCTTGGCAGACTTGGCGGTCTCGATGGCCGCGGCGAGCTCGGACGCTCGCGTCTTCGAGTCAAGCTCCAAACTCTCATGTTTTTCATGCGAGCCTGAAGCTCTTGCTGCGCCTCGCCGACCTGCACCTCGCCGACCTGCGCATCAACTTTCTCCCGCTCGGTGCGCTCTGAGGCCGCTCTCTTATCGGCCTCGGACAGCGCCTGCTTGAGGGTAGCCACCTCAGTTGTGGCCCCTGCAATAAGCAGCACAATCCTGTCATTTTGGCAATTGCATCTTTTTTATATTTTTTCTATAAGGTATCTCTTACCTTCTTTCTCCTCGAGTTGCCGCCTGGCAAGGCCGAGCTCTTGCTCGAACCGCTCGAGACCCTGTTTCAGGGTGCCTACCTCCGCAGTCAGTGCGGCGGTCGCAAGCAGCGAAGCCTGCATACGCATATTGACTCATTTTTTGTTAGACTCCTGCGAAATTTATTAGATCCTCTATTCGGCTTTTCTTTCCGAACGCCAAACAGAGCTTCATGGGCTACTGTCTATGCGGTAATACTTTTACATATTTTTTACTTACCTCGAAGCCTGTTAGAAGGCTGGCACAAGCTTCAGTCAGTCCGCTCTCGGCAGACTGAACCTTCTGGATCACCGTACTCATAATAGTACGGTGCTCCTCGTCGATGGAGGCGCCGTTAAGCACGTCCAGCAGATTGCCCGGCACCTCCGGTTGGACGGAGGCCGCCGGCTCAGAAGGCTTGCCCCTCTTGGAAGGAGTTCGCCTACCGCGGTCCGGAACCGTTGAAGATTCTGGCGCGGTGTCCGGCTCAAAGCCGAACTTGGAGCCCTGGGGGGTCTTGTCCCCTTTACTCCCGGAGTCCGGGAGGTCACCTCGCGGCTCTTCCAGGACCACCTCCTCTTGGCTCGGAGCTTGTCGCGACGCCACTTCGGCATCGTCCGCAGTGCGGGGGGAGGCAGCGGGCGGAACTGAATTCACGTTTGATGAATCCAGGGAGCCGCTCGACGACTCATCGAGCCCGGCCTTGGGCGGATTGCATAATTATATTCGACATAAGGAAAAGCTGTGCAACAAAGGAATGCTATGAGTTACTCTAGTGTCCGAATACTTATGATCTCGCCGGGCGCCTGGCCCTTTGCGGCCACTCCTCTTCGCCCTCGTTGGCGTCAGTGGAGTAGTCCGGAGGAAGGGTCTTCCCCTTCTTGGACCCTTCGGCCTCCCCTGTTGGGGCGGCCTTCCTCTTCTTTCCTCCCCCCGCTGGAGGGGGAGAGGTTTCTTCTTCCTCCTCCTCGTCTTCATGGGAGGAGGGTGTCTCGGAGTCGTCGGACGATGAGTCTGACACCACCGCACGTCGGGAACTCTTTCGAGTCCCCGTGCCTTCTTCTTGGCCTTCTTCTCCGGCACCACATAAGGTGCCGGAGCCAGCAGCTTCGATAAACGAGCATCTGCTGGGTCTTCGGGCAAGGGAGCCGGACAGTCGATCTGTCCGGACTTTGCCTGCCACTCTTGTCAAAGGTAAGGGAGTTCAGATCCCGCATAGAGTCAAACTATGAGAAACAAATGTCCTGTAAAAGGTAAAAGATAACTCACCGCACTAGCTGGACGCTGTGTGCTGAATCCGCGATCCTCGGATGCGGATGCGGGAGCCTTGGCGCCCTTGAATAGCACCTTCCAGGCATCTTCGTACGTCGTGTCGAAGAGCCTGTTCAAGGTTTGGTGCTGCGTCGGATCGAACTCCCACAGAGTGAAGGCCCGTTGTTGACACGGGAGGATCCGGCGGACGAGCATGACCTAGACTATATTGACAAGCTTGAGCTGCTTGTTCACCAAGGATTGGATGCATGTTTGCAGTCCGGTCACTTCTCCCTCGTTGCCCCATGACAGGCCCGTCTCTTTCCAGGACGTGAGCCGCATAGGGGTTTCGGACCGGAACTCGGGGGCTGCGACCCAATCAGGGTCACGCGGCTCGGTGATGTAAAACCACCCCGATTGCCACCCCTTCAGGGTCTCCACAAAAGAGCCCTCGAGCCAAAGGACGTCAGCCATCATGCCCACCATGGCGCCTCCGCACTCCGCCTGGCTGCCGCGCACCACCTTCGGCTTGACGTTGAAAGTCTTGAGCCAAAGGCCGAAATGGGGGCGGATGCGGAGGAATGCCTTGCACACGACGATAAACGCCGATATGTTGAGGACGAAGTTCGGGGCCAGATCGTGGAAATCCAGGCCGTAGTAGAACATGAGCCCCGGACGAACGGGTAAAGAGGGAAACCCAGTCCGCGGAGGAAGTGGGGAAGGAATACGACCCTCTCATGGGCCTTTGGGGTGGGGAGGAGCTGCCCCTTTTCAGGAAGCCGGTGCGTGATGTTGTTGGACAAGTATCCGGCCTTCCTTAGCTTTTTGATATGGCCCTCCGTGACGGAGGAGACCATCCACTTGCCTCCCGCTCCGGACATGGCTGGAGAAGGTTGAGGTGGGAAGTGCGGACTTGGGCGCTGGAGCTCGGGTGCGCAGGAGATGGATAGGCAGAGGAGGAAGAAGGCGTAGGTAAAAAGGTGGATCCTTATCCCCTTATATGGGTGGATGCGGCTATGCGTCCCCACCAGCCTGGTAAAACTCGCTTATCTCCCAAGCGCCGTGATAAATGGCGCGGTTGGGTTACCCACGTCCGTATTGATGAGAATCTCGTAAATGGGGGACACGATCTCTGCTTTGACAAGACGTGCCAAGGAAACCGCCTCGCAAAATGCGCTGAGGTGGGGAAGTAAAAACGATTCGAATAAAGGCTTGGCCATAGTGTGATGTCATGCTACGGAGTACGTCAGCAGATTAGATTTGTGTTAATATTATTCTCTCTATGGCAATATGTGGAAACTTATTTTGCAGAGCCGGACACTACCCTTAGTGTTTATAAAACTTTTATGAAGAACTTGGAGGAGGAACCCGCCTTGCAATGCCGAAGACAATCTGCGCGCCGGACTCGTCTTCATTGAAGCCTGGTTCAGGGGCTACTGAGGGAGTCCTGGATTAGGGGGTGTTCGGGTAGCCGGACTATACCTTCAGCCGGACTCCTGGACTATGAAGATACAAGATTGAAGACTTCGTCCCATGTCCGGAAGGGACTTTCCTTGGCGTGGAAGGCAAGCTTGGCGATGCGGATATTCAGATCTCCTACCATTGTAACCGACTTTGTGTAACCCTAACCCTCTCCGGTGCCTATATAAACCGGAGGGTTTTAGTCCATAGGACAACCCCAACATACAACAATCATACCATAGGCTAGCTTCTAGGGTTTAGCCTCCTTGATCTCATGGTAGATCTACTCTTGTACTACCCATATCATCAATATTAATCAAGCAGGACGTAGGGTTTTACCTCCATCAAGAGAACCCGAACCTGGGTAAAACATTATGACCCTTGTCTCCTGTTACCATCCGCCTAGACGCACAGTTCGGGACCCGCTGCCCGAGATCCACCGGTTTTGACACCGACAGTCATGTTATTCAATTTTGCGGTGAAGCTGCTAGAGTTGCTAAACCTTGTGCTAAAGATAAACATAGACATGTGGTAGGCGTGCCTATTATTTCTGTTAAAATAGGAGATCATTGTTATCATGGCTTATGTGATATGGGTGCTAGTGCTAGTGCCATACCTATTGATTTATACAAAGAAATTATGCATCACATTGCACCTGTTGAGTTAGAAGAAATTGATGTCACTATTAAACTTGCTAATAGGGATACTATATCACCAGTGAGAATTGTTATAGATGTCGAAGTCTTGTGTGGGAAAACTAAATATCATGCTGATTTTCTTGTTCTTGGTTCCCCACAAGATAGCTTTTGTCCCATTATATTTGGTAGACCCTTGTTGAACACTGTTAATGCTAAGATAGACTGCGAAAAGAATGTTGTTACTATTGGCTTGGATGATATGGTTCATGAGTTTAATTTCTCTAAATTCAGTAAACAACATCATGAGGAAGATTCGCCTAGTAAGGATGAAATTATTGGTCTTGCTTCTATTGCCGTACCTCCTAGTGATCCTTTAGAACACTATTTGCTAGACCATGAGAATGATATGTTCATGAATGACAGAAGGGAAATAGATGAAGTATTCTTTAAACAGGAACCTGTTCTGCAACACAATTTGCCTGTTGAAATCCTAGGGGATCCTCCTCCACCCATGGGTGATCCCGTGTTTGAGCTTAAACTGTTGCCTGATAATCTTAAATATGCTTATCTTGATGAAAAGAAGATATATCCTGTTATTATTAGTGCTAACCTTTCAGAGCATGAAGAAGAAAGATTATTGAAAACTCTGAAGAAGCACCGTGCTGCTATTGGATATACTCTTGATGATCTTAAGGGCATTAGTCCCACTCTATGTCAACATAAAATAAATTTGGAAGCAGATGCCAAACCAGTTCGTGATCCTCAACGACGTTTGAATCCTAAAATGAAAGAAGTGGAAAGAAAAGAAATACTCAAGCTCCTGGAGGCACGTATAATTTATCCCGTTGCCGATAGTCAGTGGGTAAGTCCTGTCCATTGTGTCCCTAAGAATGGAGGTATTACTGTTGTTCCTAACGATAAAGATGAATTGATTCCACAAAGAATTATCACAGGTTATAGGATGGTAATTGATTTCCGCAAATTAAATAAGGCTACTAAGAAAGATCATTACCCCTTACCTTTTATTGATCAAATGCTAGAAAGATTATGCAAACATACACATTACTGCTTTCTAGATGGTTATTCTGGTTTCTCTCAAATACCTGTGTTGGCTAAAGATCAAACAAAGACTACTTTTACATGCCCTTTTGGTACTTTTGCTTATAGACGTATGCCTTTTCGTCTATGTAATGCACCTACTACCTTTCAAAGATGCATGACTTTTGTGAAAAGATTTGTGAGGTTTTCATGGATGACTTTTCCGTCTATGGTTCCTCTTTTGATGATTGCTTGAGCAATCTTGATCGAGTTTTGCAGAGATGTGAAGAAACTAATCTTATCTTGAATTGGGAAAAGTGCCACTTTATGGTTAATGAAGGTATTGTCTTGGGGCATAAAGTTTCTGAAAGAGGTATTGAAGTTGATAAAGCCAAGGTTGATGCTATTGAAAAGATGCCATGTACCAAGGACATCAAAGGTATAAGAAGTTTCCTTGGTCAAGCCAGATTTTATAGGAGGTTCATTAAGGACTTCTCAAACATTTCTCAGCCTCTGACTAATTTATTGCAAAAAGATGTACCATTTGTCTTTGATGATGATTGTGTAGAAGCATTTGAAATACTTAAGAAAGCATTAGTCTCTGCACCTGTTGTTCAGCCACCTGATTGGAATTTACCCTTTGAAATTATGTGTGATGCTAGTGATTATGCTGTAGGTGTTGTTCTAGGACAAAGAGTTGATAAAAAATTAAATGGTATCCATTATGCTAGTAAGACTCTAGACAATGCTCAAAGAAATTATGCTACTACTGAAAAAGAACTTTTAGCAGTTGTATTTGCTTGTGATAAGTTCAGACCGTATATTGTTGATTCTAAAGTAACTATTCACACTGATCATGCTGCTATTAAATATCTTATGGAAAAGAAAGATGCTAAACCTAGACTTATTAGATGGGTTCTCCTGCTACAAGAATTTGATTTGCATATTGTTGATAGAAAAGGAGTTGAGAACCCTGTCGCAGACAACTTATCTAGGTTAGAGAATGTTCTTGATGACCCACTACCTATTAATGATAGCTTTCCTGATGAGCAATTAAATGTTATAAGTACTTCTCATAGCACTCCTTGGTATGCTGATTATGCTAATTATATTGTTGCTAAGTTTATACCACCTAGCTTCACATACCAGCAAAAGAAAAAGTTCTTCTATGATTTGAGACATTACTTTTGGGATGACCCGCCTCTTTATAAATAAGGAGTAGATGGTGTTATTAGACGTTGTGTACCTGAGTATGAACAGGAACAGATCCTACGCAAGTGCCACTCCGAAGCTTATGGAGGACACCACGCTGGAGACAGAACTGCACATAAGGTATTGCAATCCGGTTTTTATTGGCCTACTCTCTTCAAGGATGCCCGTAAGTTTGTTTTGTCTTGTCATGAATGTCAAAGAATTGGTAATATTAGTAGACGTCAAGAAATTCCTATGAATTATTCACTTGTTATTGAACCATTTGATGTTTGGGGCTTTGATTATATGGGACCTTTTCCTGCCTCTAATGGATACACACATATTTTAGTTGTTGTTGATTACGTTACTAAGTGGGTAGAAGCTATTCCAACTAGTAGTGCTGATCATAACACCTCTATTAAAATGCTTAAGGAAGTTATTTTTTCCGAGGTTTGGAGTCCCTAGATATTTAATGACTGATGGTGGTTCACACTTTATTCATGGTGCTTTCCGTAAAATGCTTGCTAAATATGATGTTAATCATAGAATTGCATCTCCTTATCATCCACAGTCTAGTGGTCAAGTAGAATTGAGAAACAAAGAGCTCAAATTAATTTTGCAAAAGACTATTAATAGGTCTAGAAAGAATTGGTCCAAGAAACTTGATGATGCATTATGGGCATATAGAACTGCATATAAAAATCCTATGGGTATGTCTCCGTATAAAATGGTTTATGGAAAAGCATGTCACTTACCTCTCAAACTAGAACATAAGGCATATTGGGCTATTAAAGAGCTCAACTATGATTTCAAACTTGCCGGTGAAAAGAGGTTATTTGATATTAGCTCACTTGATGAATGGAGAACCCAAGCTTATGAAAATGCCAAGCTGTTTAAAGAAAAAGTTAAAAGATGGCATGATAAAAGGATACAAAAGCGTGAGCTTAACGTAGGTGATTATGTATTGCTATATAACTCTCGTTTAAGATTTTTTGCAGGAAAACTTATCTCTAAATGGGAAGGCCCCTACGTTATCGAGGAGGTCTATCGTTCCGGTGCCATAAAAATCAACAACTTCGAAGGCACAAATCTGAAGGTGGTAAACGGTCAAAGAATCAAACATTATATCTCAGGTAATCCCATAAATGTTGAAACTAAGATTATTGAAACTGTAACCCCGGAGGAATACATAAGGGACACTTTCCAGAACGTTTCAGACTCCGAAAAGGAATAAGTATGTGGTACGGTAAGTAAACCGACTCCAAAACAATTTCGAAGGCAATATTTCTCTGTTTTGGAATATTTAGAAAAATAGAAAAATAAGTAGCAGTCCGGGAAGGACACGAGGGCCCCACGAGGGTGGTGGGAGCGCCCTACCCCTCTGGGCGCCCCCCTACCTCGTGAGCACCTCGTGTGCCCTCCGGACTCCGTTTTCTTGCACGATACGTATTTTGGTCGGTAAAAATTCATTATATATTCTCCCGAAGGTTTTGACTCTCGTATCACGCAAATCTCCTCTGTTCTTGTTTCGAGTTGTGCTGCTGCAGATTAGATCAACATGTCTTCCCAGGATTCAGAAGGAGAAAGCTATGTGGATGATTACTTAGCCAATCCTAAGGTCTATGGAGATGTGGAGCACGATGATTGGATTATAGAGGAAGAAGAGGACGATGAACCCAAAGGGAAGGAGGAGACAAGCTCGGATGAGGAGGAAGCTCCATTACCTCAACCTGGGGACATGCACGTGGAGTTCAAAAAGTCGAGTCTCCCTGATAGGGTAAAGAAACCAAGGTTCGAGTTTATCCCTTTTCGTCTCTTGCAGGAAAATAAGCAAGGCCTATGCAAAAAGATATTAACCTTGGAGTGGGAGATTGATGATCTGAAGGATCAAAATGCCGTCCTCAAGCGTAAATTAAGGGAGAAGTCTACGCCACCAACTAAGTCAACAACACCACCACCTTCTCCACCAACAAAGAAGGAGACATAATCACATGGGTATGGGCACTCCCCTTGGCAACTGCCAAGCTTGGGGGAGGTGCCCCGGTATCGTATCACCATCACATCTCCTCTCTTTACCGTTTTTCTTAGTTCTATCCTATTAGTAGTATCTTGATCTAGTAGAATAAAGTTTATGGCATGATCTAGTTTTGAGTTTTACTTTATGATCTCTCTATGTAATCGAGTCCGTGAGCTATATAATAAAGATTAGTGTTGAGTCAAGGGCTTGATTATTTTTCCATGATCTTGGGTGAATAAAAGAAAAGAAGAAAAAGAATAAAAAGAAACAAAGGTTCATATTGATCTTATTTAAAGTAATGACTTCACATAGAAAGAGTATGATGATTAAAAGTTGTTGGGAGTTGGCAGACATAGCTTTGGTCATCGTTGCAATTAATAGGAAGTAATAAGGAAAGAGAGGTTTCACATATAGATATATTATCATTGACATCTTTTATGATTGGGAGCACTCATTAAAATATGACATGCTAAAGAGTTGATGTTGGACAAGGAAGACAACGTAATGAGTTATGTTTTTCTTATATCTGAGATAAAGTATGTTGTCATGGATCCTCTAACATGTTGAGCTTGCCTTTCCCCCTCATGCTAGCCAAATTCTCAAGAACCAAGTAGAAATACTACTTGTGCTTCCAAATACCCTTAAACTAGTTCTGCCATGAGAGTCCACCATATCTACCTATGGATTGAGTAAGATCCTTCAAGTAAGTTGTCATCGGTGCAAAGCAATAAAAATTGCTCTAAATATGTATGATTGATTGGTGTGGGAGAAATAAGCTTTATACGATCTTGTGATGTGAAAGTAATAAAAGCGACGGACTACATAATAAAGTTCCATATCACAAGGGTCAATATAAAGTGACGTTCTTTCGCATTGAGATTTTGTGCATCCAACCATAGAAGCGCATGGCAACCTCTGCTTCCCTCTGCGAAGGGCCTATCTTTTATTATTATCCTCTACCTTATGCAAGAGTCATGGTGATCTTCACCTTTCCTTTTTCATTTTATCCTTTGGTAAGCCCGGCATGTTGGAAAGAACATGATATATATATATATATATATATATATATATATATATATATATATATATATATATATATAAATATATATATAATTGGATGTAGGGGAGCATGAATTATTATTGTTGACATTACCCTTGAGGTAAAAGGTTGTGGGGCAAAACTATAAGTCCCTATCTTTCTCTGTGTCCGATTAAAACTTCATAACCACAAGTATTGCGTGAGTGTTAGCAATTATGAAGGACTAAATGATAGTTGAGTATGTGGACTTGCTTTTCAGCTGTGACATAGACTCTTTCCGATGTTATGGTAAATTGCAATTGCTTCAATGACTGAGGTTATAGTTTGTTGGTGCTCAATAAGGTTTCTGATTCATACTCTCGCATTGTGAACTGATCATCACTTGAACATAAGTAATCATATGACAAAATCTTTATATGTTGATGTTATGAGAACAATCACGATGCATGCATGTCCGTATTTTATTTTTATCGATGCCTCTACCTCTAAACATGAGGACATACTTATGATTATCGGCTTTTCGCTTGAGGACAAGCGAGGTCTAAGCTTGGGGGAGTTGATACGTCCATTTTGCATCATGCTTTTATATCAATATTTATCGCATTATGGGCTGATATTTCACGTTATGTCACAATACTTATGGCTATTCTCTCTATTTTACAAGGTTTATATGAAGAGGGAGAATGCCGGCAGCTGGAATTCTGGGCTGGAAAAGGAGCAAATATTAGAGACCTATTCTGCGCAACTCCAAAAGTCCTGAAACTCCACGGAATATATTAAAATAAATAAAGAAAAATCCTCGCCAAAGATGAAGTCCAGGGGGCCCACACCCTGCTCACGAGGGTGGGGGTGCGCCCCCCTCCTAGGGCGCACCCCCTACCTCATGGGCCCCCTGGTGGTTCTCCAACATCCATCTTCTGCTATATGAAGTCTTTCGATGCGAAAAAAACCAGAAGCAACCTTTCGGGACGAGACTCCGCCGCCACGAAGCAGAACCTTGGCGGAACCAATCTAGGGCTCCGACAGAGCTGTTCTGCCGAGGACACTTCCCTCCGGGAGGGGGAAATCATCGCCATCGTCATCACCAACGCTCCTCTCATCGGGAGAGGGCAATCTCCATCTCCATCTTCACCAGCACCATCTCATCTCAAAACCCTAGTTCATCTCTTGTCTCAAAGTCCGGGATTGGTGCTAGTAGGTTGCTAGTAGTGTTGCTTACTCCTTGTAGTTGATGCTAGTTGGTTTATTTGGTGGAAGATCATATGTTCAGATCCTATATGCATATTATTACCCCTCTGATTATGAACATGAATATGCTTTGTGAGTAGTTACGTTTGTTCCTGAGGACAAGGGAGAAGTCTTGCTATTAATAGTCATGTGAATTTGGTATTCGTTCGATATTTTGATAAGATGTATGTTGTCTAGCCTCTAGTGGTGTTATGTGAACTTCGACTACATAACACTTCACCATTATTTGGGCCTAGAGGAAGGCATTGGGAAGTAATAAGTAGATGATGGGTTGCTAGAGTGACAGAAGCTTAAACCCTAGTTTATGCGTTGCTTCGTAAGGGGCTGATTTGGATCCATATGTTTCATGCTATGGTTAGGTTTACCTTAATACTTTTGTTGTAGTTGCGGATGCTTGCAATAGAGGTTAATCATAAGTGGGATGCTTGTTCAAGTAAGAACAGCACCCAAACACCGGTCCACCCACATATCAAATTATCAAAGTACCGAACGCGAATCATATGAACGTGATGAAAACTAGCTTGACAATATTCCCATGTGTCCTCGGGAGCGCTTTTCCTTATATAAGAGTTTGTTTCGGCTTGTCCTTTACTACAAAAAGGATTGGCCCACCTTGCTGCACTTTATTTACTTTTGTTACTTGTTGCTCGTTACAATTTATCTCGTCACAAAACTATCTGTTACAACTTATTTCAGTACTTGCAGAGAATACCTTGCTGAAAACCGTTTATCATTTCCTTCTGCTCCTCGTTGGGTTCGACACTCTTACTTATCGAAAGGACTATGATAGATCCCCTATACTTGTGGGTCATCAATGACCTGGACCACGTTGACGAGCTTGACTTTCTTGCTCATCATGTTCTTGATGCAAGCATGGAGTCTGGTCAGCTCTATCGGGGAACCCTAGGACAGGCCCTTCTCTTTCCAGGAGGTGAGCCGCGTGGGGATTCCGTATCGAAATTTGGGGGCCACCACCCAGTTGGTGTCGCGCGGCTCGGTGATGTAGAACCACCCCGATTGCCACCCCTTTATGGTCTCCACATAGGAGCCTTCGAGCCAGGTGACGTTAGGCATTTTGCCCACCATGGCGCCTCCGCACTCCGCTTGCTGGCCGACCACCACCTTCGGTTTAACATTGAAGGTCTTCAGCCACAGGCCGAAGTGGGGCCTGATGCGAAGGAAGGCCTCACACACGACGATAAACGCCGAGATGTTGAGGATGAAATTGGGGGCCAGATCATGAAAATCCAGCCCGTAGTAGAACATGAGCCCGCGGACAAACGGGTGGAGGGGAAACCCCAGTCCGCGGATGAAGTGGGTAAGAAAAACCACCCTCTCATGGGGGTCTGGAGTCGGGACGATCTGCCCCTCATCTGGCAGCCGATGTGCGATATCCGCAGCCAGGTATCCGGCTCCCCGTAGCTTTTTGATGTCCTCCTCTGTGACGGAGGAGACCATCCACTTACCTCCCGCTCCGGACATGCTTGGAGTGGTTTGAGGGGAAAAGCGCAGACTTGGGTGCTGGAGCTCGAGTGCGCAAGAATGTATGAGCAAGGAGGAAGAAGGCGTGGGTAAAAGGAGGAATCCTTGTCCCTTTATAGGGGCATGCGCCTCCCCACCTGCCTAGTAAAACTCGCTTATTCCCCAAGCGCCGTAATTGATGGCGCGGTTGGGTTACCCACACCCATATTGATGAGAATCCCGTGATAAGGGGACACGATCTCTGCTTCGACAAGACGTGCCAAGGAAACCGCCTCGCGATATGTGCGGTGGCTGGTTGTGAAAAACGGTTCAAATAATGATCGGGCCATGGTGTGATGTAATGCTACAACATGCGCCAGCAGATTAGATTTGTGGAAATATTATTCTCTCTGCGGTGGTATGTGGAATTTGTTTTGTAGAGCCGGACACTATCCTTGTGTTTAAGATCTTCTATGGAGTATTCGGAGGAAGAACCCGCCTTGCAATGCCGAAGACAAATCTGCGCGCCGGACTCATCATCATTGAAGCCTGGTTCAGGGGCTACTGAGGGAGTCCTGGATTAGGGGGTCTCCGGACAGCCGGACTATATCCTTTGGCCGGACTGTTAGACTATGAAGATACAAGATTGAAGACTTCGTCCCGTGTCCGGATGGGACTCTCCTTGGCGTGGAAGGCAAGCTTGGCAATATGGATATGTAGATATCCTCCCTTGTAACCGACTCTGTGTAACCCTAGCCCCCTTCGGTGTCTATATAAACCGGAGGGTCTAGTCCGTAGGACAACAACAATCATACCATAGGCTAGCTTCTAGGGTTTAGCCTCTACGATCTCATGGTAGATCAACTCTTGTAATACTCATATCATCAAGATCAATCAAGCAGGAAGTAGGGTATTACCTCCATTGAGAGGGCCCGAACCTGGGTAAACATCGTGTCCCCCGCCTCCTGTTACCATCCGCCTTAGACGCACAGTTAGG
Organism: Aegilops umbellulata; assembly: GCA_032464435.1. Classification (NCBI taxonomy): domain Eukaryota; kingdom Viridiplantae; phylum Streptophyta; class Magnoliopsida; order Poales; family Poaceae; genus Aegilops; species Aegilops umbellulata. The sequence continues at coordinate 312,661,819 of CP136057.1, read as the reverse complement.
ACCCCCTACCCGAGATCCGCCGGTTTTGACACCGACAGGGCGCACCTCCCGATCTTGTCACCAACTGGTGGCCCCTCTGACCTCCTCCCGAAGGTTCCTGGGTGTCTTCTGGTCCAAGAAAATTCCTCAAAAAGTTTCTTTCCGTTTGGACTCCGTTTGGTATTGATTTTCTGTAAAAGACAAAAACAAGGAAAAAATAGCAACTGGCACTTGGCACTAGTTAATAGGTTAGTCCCAAAATGATATAAAATAGCATAATAATGCATATAAAACATCCAATATGGATAAATATAATAGCATGGAACAACCAAAAATTATATATACGTTGGAGACATATCAAGCATCCCCAAGCTTAATTCCTGCTCGTCCTCGAGTAGGTAAATGATAAAAACAAAAAAATTGACGTGTAATGCTACCTAACATGTTTATCATGTAATCTTTCTTAATGTGGCATGAATATTTAGATCGATAAGATTAAAAAAAAGTTTAATATTGACATAAAACAATAATACTTCAAGCATACTAAAAGGCAATCATGTCTTCTCAGAATATCATGGCTAAAGAAAGTTATCCCTACTAAATCATATAATATTTTCATGCTCTATCTTCTTAACACAAAGTATTTATCATACACAACCCCGATGACAAGCCAAGCAATTGCTTCATACTTCTTAACGTGCTTCAGCTTTTTCAACTCTCATGCAATACATGAGCGTGAGCACTGGATATAGCACTATGGATGGAATAGATATGATGGTGGAAGTTATGTGGAGAAGACAAAAAAAGGAGAAAGTATCACATCAACGAGGCTAATCAATGGGCTATGGAGATGCCCATCAATTGATGTCAATGCAAGGAGTAGGGATTGCCATGCAATAGATGCACTAGAGCTGTAAGTGTATGGAATCTCAAAAGAAAACTAAGTGGGTATGCATCCAACTTGCTTGCTCATGAAGACCTAGGGCATTTGAGGTAGCCCATCATTCGAATATACAAGCCAACTTCTATAATGAAAAATCCAACTAGTAATATATGAAAGTGACAAAAAAGGAGACTCTCTATCATGAAGAACATGGTGCTACTTTGAAGCACAAGTGTGGAAAAGGATAGTAACATTGTACATTCTCTCTTTTTCTCGCATTTTTTCTCTTTATTTTTATTTTGGGCTCTTTGGCCTCTTTTTTTATTTAAGTCCGGAGTCTCATTCTGACTTGTGGGGGAATCATAGTCTTCATCATCCTTTCGTCACATGGGTCAAGTCCCTAATAATGATGATCATCACACTTTTATTTACTTACAACTCAAGAATTACAACTCAATACTGGAAAAAAGATATGACTCTATATGAATGCCTCCGGTGGTGTACCGAGATGTGCAATGATCTAGCATGACACATATAAAAAATATGAACGATGGCCAAGCCACAAATACTATCCCAAATATATGATCATGCAAAGCAATATGACAATGATGGTGTCGGTGTACTAAAGTAGGGGTACCTTAGTACCCCAGACTTGTGCACGGGCAGTTGTAGCACCCTGCGGCAAGGCCCGCCCCGGAAGCGCCAAGAGAAGACCAAGCATTCAAGACAAGGCCCCCGGCAAGAGGAGCTTGCTGGGTCAAGAAGACAAGGCCCCCGGCAAGAGGAGCTTGCCGGGCCGAGAAGACAAGACCCTGGCAAGAGGAGCTTGCCGGAACGACTGCGCCCATGTAAGGCCATCCAAGAACAAAGTATAACGAGACAGAAGATCGAGCCCCCGACAAGAGGAGCTTGTCGGGAAGGCCGAACCCAGGCATCACAAGAGAAGCCCGCCGTGGCGCGCCAAGCGCCCCGGCAAGGCCTGATAGCTGGCACGCTATCAGGCACAGGAAGACGACCCCCGCGGCAAGCCACTTGCCGCGGCAAGATCGCCACCTCAAGGCTGCGCTCCAGCTCGCCCGCCACGCGTCGCTCCGGGGCTTCCCCCGAGGGCACGTGGCGAGGCACCGCGCAGCCTGGGGCATGCGGTGGCATGCAGCCGCCATCGTGGCGAACGGTGGCGCACCTAACGGTCCGCCTCGGTGCTGTCCGGGCGACCGTGACGGGCATTTAATGCCCTTGTCCCCTACCGTCAGAAGTAGGTATGATAACACTGTGCCGCACTGTAGCGCCACCATTCCCGCGCTATTACAGCTACCACCCCTTTTACACTTTTACCCCTTTCTCCTACGTTGACACCTGTCGGTGACCCCTTTGCGCTATAAAAGGAGGCCCGTGTGCGACGTAGAAGGGGGCCCGGGGTTCGGAGAATCGGCACCCAGACAGCCATACGCTCGGTGCAGCTAGCTCCCCAAGCTCCCGAGCTCCCCAGTTCAATACAACCAAGCAGGAGTAGGGTTTTACGCGTCCATCACGGCCCGAACCTGGGTAAACCGCCCGTGTGCTCGCCTCGATCTGCTCTCCGCGCTCCCTCCGCCCCCCCTCCGGACAACGAAAGGGGCTCCGGCCCCATAGGTGCCCGCGGGGGACACCCGTCCGCCCGCGACATCTTTGGCGCGCCAGGTAGGGGGCGCGACAAGACCCCGAGGGACAGCCCGCTCCTGCGGATCCCAGGATCCGTCCAGTCGAAGCAGGTGTCCCCGGTAAGCCTTGCTCCGGCGAGCAGACCAGCGGTCTGAACGCCGGGGAACAGTCCGCTCCTGCAGATCCGAGGATCTGTCCAGTTGAAGCGGGGGTTCCCGACGAGCTTTGGCATTCCTTCCCACGGGCTCGTGTGCGGCCCTCCTCGAGTATCCGCTCGCGCAGAGTTCGGGCAAGAAGCAGCTGCTCCTTGAGGAGGACCGCCTTCCGGCTGCTGGGCGAACCGATCGCTTCCAGCGAACCCTGCGCCGCTCCCGTAGCCGCAGCGGATAGCGCCGGAAGCCGCGAAAAAGGCGACCTCGTTCTTCGGCGCGCTTCGTCCGCCAAGATCCAAACGAGTTGACGCCGACCGTGGGAGGAGTTTCGCCAGCGCGGTTGCCGGAACCTGTTTCCGCCAACCATCCTCTCTGCCCAAGTCTTGCCGCGGTCGCATGTGATCCTTGGCGCAGAGAGGGGCGCGGATCCCCAAGCATAGCTACGCCTAGCTCCGGAGGGTCGTGAGGCCCTGCGCCCTCACCTACCCCCAGGATGGGCTGGATGCTGCCCAAGGAGGTTTTACCCCACCGGGCGGCAAGCGATAAGAGAAGATAAGTTGCCGAAGCTCGAGCAATTGCTCCATTGATTTTTAAGAGTTATCCCCCTCGAACGACCGAGCCTTGGTTGAGAGGCCTGGGCGCGGAAGGACCGGCACGAGACTGGTTGCGCCCTCATTCCGTTTCGAGTCCGCTCAACGACTTGAGTGTGCTACACCCCGAGTAGCGTCCTCACTTTGTTTCGAGCTTGCCCGGCACCCCAAGCGTGCTGCGACCGCAGTCGCACCGTTTGCTTTGCTTTGAGCCTGCTCAACAATCTGAGTGAGCGGCAACCAGCCGCGGCCAGGTTTCTTGCCGGTGGTAGCCCCGCCAGCGGGTCGCTGACGTCCCGCGCTCGGCACCCGTGGCAAGGCGGAGGCCTACGCCGGCAAGTCCCCGAAAGCGTAGGGCGGAAACAAACAAGGCGCCGGTCAAGTAGAGGGGATAACAGCGCGATGCATAGCCTAAGACAAAAAGTTATATTACAAAATGCCTTACTGCTGCCCTAACCAGCCGTTTCCGTGGCATATTTAACAGCGGCAGGGAAAGGGAGATAAAAGAAAGGGGCAGGCGGCCTAATCTACGCGGTCACCCTCGATCCTCTTGACCCCGGCCGCCTTCTTGACGATAGGGGCGATGAGGGCCTGGATCCCCGTCAGGTCCGCGTTCTCCGGCAAGGGCCTGAGGACGTTGGTAAGCCTGATGTCGGGATTGCGGAAAACGATCTTCGTCAGCACCCTCTCGAGGGCCCCGGAGATGGCCTCCCGCATCTCGTCGGCCCGCTCCTTCGGGAGCGACGTTCGGAGGTGCTGGAGCGCCTGCGCCACCCCTTGGAAGAAGGAAGTGAGCTTGGCGCTGGGCGCGGCGTCCTTGTCGGCGAGAGACTGGTGGCCCTCGATCCCCAGCAGCGTCAGCTCCTTGTCGATGGTGGCGGCGATGTCGACGAGGCCCTCGGTCCACCGCTCCACTGTATCCCTGAAGGTGTTCTGAGAAGCGGCGGCGCGCCTCAGCAGCTCCTCGTTGCCGTCGACCTCTTTCCGTAAGGCCGCCTCCTTCTCCTTAGCGCTGTCCAGCGCTTTGCCGAGCGCCTCCAATTTCAGTTCCAGAGTGGAGTTGGAGTTCTTGGCGGCGTCAAGCTCCCAGATCTTCTCGGCGAAGCGACCCTGAAGCTCACCAAGGGTGAGCGCACCCTTCTCGCGCTCCAGCCGGAGCGCGGCGAGCTCCTCGCCCTTCGCCTTGAGGTCTCCGCTGAGCGCCCGCTCGCGTGCGGCAGCCTCCTCCTCGTGGTCGGCGAGGCTGGCCGTTTCCAGCACCAGCTCGCCTTCCCGCGCGGGTAACTCCGCGGCGGCAAGCCTCTGCTGCTCCTCGGCCTCCCCGTCGCCCACAGGGACATCAGCGCCGTCCGCCTCCTGGGCACCGGCGACGTCGTCGGCATCGCCACGCGCGCCCTCCTCGACGACGGCCTCAGCCTTCGTCGGATCCGAGGCGGGCGCTGCGCTCGCCGCGGCCGGGCGACCGTCGGCCGCGTCCCCCGTCGGAAGGTCCTCCCTTGCCGAGGATCTCTCCCTTGGCGGGGTAGCGGACTCGGTCGGCACGGCGGAGGCGCCCTCCGGACGCGCCCGCCGAAGCTGCTCCGCTCCTGCCCAAAAGCAATAACGTCGCATCAACAACAAGAAGAGGGGGGGGGACGCTTCGCCTCTCCGAATCAAGAGATCGTGCGCGACGTGACGCGCGCCTGCGCGGTTCAGCCCCGCGCGCGCCACCCACGTCACGCTCACCACGCACGCCCGGCCCCCGCGACGCCGCGGTAAGCGCGCGCCGCCTGGGGAAGGCGCGGCGGATGCGGAGTTAAGGAGCAGCGCGACCAAGGCCATGCGTGCCCGTGCACCGTTAGGGCCTGGCCCAACAACGCTCGGCACCATGTGTGGCCCAGGCCCGGGGGCTCCTGTCGGTGTACTAAAGTAGGGGTACCTTAGTACCCCAGACTTGTGCACGGGCAGTTGTAGCACCCTGCGGCAAGGCCCGCCCCGGAAGCGCCAAGAGAAGACCAAGCATTCAAGACAAGGCCCCCGGCAAGAGGAGCTTGCCGGGTCAAGAAGACAAGGCCCCCGGCAAGAGGAGCTTGCCGGGCCGAGAAGACAAGACCCCGGCAAGAGGAGCTTGCCGGAACGACTGCGCCCATGTAAGGCCATCCAAGAACAAAGTATAACGAGACAGAAGATCGAGCCCCCGACAAGAGGAGCTTGTCGGGAAGGCCGAACCCAGGCATCACAAGAGAAGCCCGCCGTGGCGCGCCAAGCGCCCCGGCAAGGCCTGATAGCTGGCACGCTATCAGGCACAGGAAGACGACCCCCGCGGCAAGCCACTTGCCGCGGCAAGATCGCCACCTCAAGGCTGCGCTCCAGCTCGCCCGCCACGCGTCGCTCCGGGGCTTCCCCCGAGGGCACGTGGCGAGGCACCGCGCAGCCTGGGGCATGCGGTGGCATGCAGCCGCCATCGTGGCGAACGGTGGCGCACCTAACGGTCCGCCTCGGTGCTGTCCGGGCGACCGTGACGGGCATTTAATGCCCTTGTCCCCTACCGTCAGAAGTAGGTATGATAACACTGTGCCGCACTGTAGCGCCACCGTTCCCGCGCTATTACAGCTACCACCCCTTTTACACTTTTACCCGTTTCTCCTACGTTGACACCTGTCGGTGACCCCTTTGCGCTATAAAAGGAGGCCCGTGTGCGACGTAGAAGGGGGCCCGGGGTTCGGAGAATCGGCACCCAGACAGCCATACGCTCGGTGCAGCTAGCTCCCCAAGCTCCCGAGCTCCCCAGTTCAATACAACCAAGCAGGAGTAGGGTTTTACGCGTCCATCGCGGCCCGAACCTGGGTAAACCGCCCGTGTGCTCGCCTCGATCTGCTCTCTGTGCTCCCTCCGCCCCCCTCCGGACAACGAAAGGGGCTTCCGGCCCCATAGGTGCCCGCGGGGGACAGCCATCCCCCGCGACAGATGGTATGTGTCATAATAAAACGGAATAGTGGAAGTTGCATGGCAATATATCTCGGAATGGCTATGGAAATGCCATAATAGGTAGGTATGGTGGTTGTTTTGAGGAAGATATAAGGTGGCTTATGTGTGAAAGAGCGTATCATATCACGTGGTTATGATGCACCGGCGAAGTTTGCACCAACTCTCAAGGTGAGAAAGGGAAATGCACGGTACCGAAGAGGCTAGAAATGGTGGAAGGATGATAGTGCGTATAATACTTGGACTCAACATTAGTCATAAAGAACTCACATACTTATTGCAAAAGTTTATTAGCCCTCAAAGAAAAGTACTACTACTCATGCTCCTAGGGGGATAGATTGGTAGTAAAAGACCATCACTCGTCCCTGATCACCACTCAGAAGGAAGACAATCAATAATAAATCATGCTCCAATTTCACCGCATAACGAGAGACCATACATGCATGCTTCGGGAATCACAAACCTTAACATAAATGTTCTTACTAAACCACAATTACTCACTAGCATGACTCTAATATCACCATCTTTATATCTCAAAATAAATGCAAGGAATCAAACTTCTCATATATTCAATGATCCTCATGAAAGTTTTTATTATATCCCTCTTGAATACCTTATCATATTAGGACTAAATTCATAACCAAGAAAATTGCCATACTATTTATAAGACTCTCAAAATAATATAAGTGAAGCATGAGAGTTCAACAATTTCTTCAAAATAAACCCACTGTCGTGCTCTAAAAAGATATAAGTGGAGTACTAGAGCAACTACCTAACTCGAAAAATATAAGTGAAGCACATAGAGTATTCTAATAAATTCACGATTAATGTGTGTCCCTCTAGAAGGTGTGTACAGCAAGGATGATTGTGGAAAACTAAAAATCAAAGAATCATATAATGCAAGATGCTCCAAGCAAAACACATATCATGTGGTGAATAAAAAATATAGCCTCAAGTAATTTATCGATGGATTGTAGAAAAAAGAGGGGATGCCATCTGGGGCATCCCCAAACTTAGATGCTTGGTCGTCCTTGAATATTACCTTGGGATGCCTTGGGCATCCCCAAGCTTAGGCTCTTGCCACTCCTTATTCCATAGTCCATCGAAACTTCACCCAAAACTTGAAAACTTCACAACACAAAACTCAACAGAAAACTTGTGAGATCCGTTAGTATAATAAAGAAAATCACCACTTTTAGGTACCATTGTAAACTCATTCCAATTTTATATTTTCATTATATCTACTGTATTCTAACTTCTCCATAGTTCATGCCCCCAATACTACCCATAGATTCATCAAAATAAGCAAACAACACAATGAAAACAAAATTTGTCAAGAACATAACAGTCTGTAATGATCCGAATATTGGTCATACTTCTGTAATTCCAAAAACTCTGAAACATTAGGACAAAGTGGGAAATTTGTATATAAATAAAGTGGAAAAAATAGGAATTTTTCATCGCTTCAGTGATGTTTAACAATTCTGCTAGTGGATGTAAAAGTTTCTGCTTTTTCACAGAATCAAATCAACAATCTTCCAAACCATCCCAAAGGTCTTACATGTCACAAACACTAATTAAAACACTAAAACACAATCATAAGAGAAGTATGATTGAATAAACTCATAAAAACAGAAAATAATAATAATGGGTTCTCTCCCAACAAGCGCTTTTCTTTAAAGCCTTTTAGCTAGGCGTTGATAATTTTAATGATGCTCACATGAAAGACAAAAAATTGAAGCACAAAGAGAGCATCATATAGCATGTTAAAAAATAAGTTTAAGTCTAACATACTTCCTATGCATAGGCATTTTATAGGAATAATATTTATCAAGACAAGCAAAAACTAGCATATGCAAGGAAGAAGAATTTACATTAATATAATTTATAATAACATCATTGCAATCATTCGAGGAGCCATCACGAATCACTTTATAAATTTCTTCTTTTATCACTTCATCACAATTTTTAGATTCACGAATTCCAAGCAAAACTTCATATAGATAATCCAGTGAACTCAATTCATTAGCAATTGGTTCATCATAATTAGATCTTTTAAAGAGATTAGCAAGTGGATGAGGATCCATAAACTTTTTGCTTTCTGATTTTCAATAAACATACAATTATGCCAAGTGAACAAGCAAACAAACCAAGTAAGACATAAAGGCAAACAAAAAAAGATAAATAAAAAGGCAAATATTTTTGTATTTTTCTAAAAACATCTTAGAAGTGAGGGAGAGGAAAATGAGAGGCAAATGGTGAATAATGTAAATGCAAGAAATGAGAGTTTATGATGGGTACTTGGTAGGCTTGATGTAGATCCTCCCCAACAATGGCGCCGGAAATTCTTCCTTCTACTTCTTGAGCTTGCGTTGGTTTTTCCCTCGAAGAGGAAAGGGTGATGCAGCAAAGCAGAGATAAGTATTTCCCTCAATTTGATAACCAAGGTATAAATCCAGTAGGAGGAACACACAAGTCACCAATGGTTTCACCTATACAAACAAACAAATACTTGCACCCAACATGATAAAGGGGTTTTCAATCCCTTCATGGTTACTTGCAAGGATGAGATATGATAGAGATAGGTATAAAAGATAAATAAAAGTGCAAAATTAAGTAAAGGTAAATAAATTGCAGCAATGTATTTTTTGTTTTTTTTGTTTTGTAGATCTGAAAATAATATGATAAAAGATAGACCCAGGGGCCATAGTTTTCACTAGAGGCTTCTCTCTTGAAAGAACGCATACGATGGGTAAACAAATTACTGATAAGCAATTGATAGAAAAGCACAAACATATGACGACATCTAAGAAATGATCATGAATATAGGCATGACATCCGTGACAAGTAGACCAACTCCTGCCTGCATCTACTACAATTACTCCACACATCAACCGCTATCCAGCATGTGTCTAGTGTATTAAGTTAACAAGAACGAAGTAATGCCTTAAGCAAGATGACATGATGTAGAGGGATAGATCTAATCAATATGAATAAACCCCACCTTTTTATCCTTAATGGCAACAATATAAATACGTGTCATATCCCCTTCTGTCACTGGGTATAAGCATCGCAAGATTCAACCCATTACAAAGCACCTCTCCCATTGCAAGAAAAATCAATCTAGTTGGCCAAACCGAATCGATAGATCAGAGAGAAAGACAAAGCTATCTTACATTCATAAAAGAGTTGAGAGAAGACTCAAATAATATCTATAGATAATCTGATCATAAATCCACAATTCATCAGATCTCAACAAACGCACCGCAAAAGAAGATTACATCGAATAGATCCCCAAGAACATCAAGGAGAACATTGTATTGAAGATCAAAGAGAGAGAAGAAGCCATCTAGATACTAGATATGGACTCGTAGGTCTGTGGTAAACTAATCACACATCATCGGAAGGGAAACAAGGTTGATGTGGACGCCCTCTGTGATTGAATCCCCTTCCGGCGGACTACCAGCAAAGGCCTCCAGATGGGATCTCACGAGGACAGAAACTTGCGGTGGCGAAAAAGTACTTTTGGTGTGCCCCCTGGTATACAGGGAATATTTGGGTATTTATAGAGCAAAGATTAGTGTTAGAGGGGCATCAGGGGGCCCACAAGCCTGGGCGCGCCCCCTAGGGCTCACCTCCCGAGCTTGTTACCAACTAGTGGCCCCTCTGACCTCCTCCTGAAGGTTCCTATGTGTCTTATGGTCCAAGAAAAATCCTCAAAAAGTTTCGTTCCGTTTGGAGCCCGTTTGGTATTGATTTTCTGTACAAGACAAAAACGAGGGGAAAAACAGCAGCTGGCACTTGGCACTAGGTTAATAGGTTAGTCCCAAAAGATGATATAAAATAGCATAATAACGCATATAAAATAGCATGAGATACATTGGAACAATAAAAAATTGTAGATACGTTGGAGACGTATCATGGAGGAGGGAGGCGATCTTAGTAGTGTCATGAGATAATAATCCTATTGTCTTTCATGTCAATTTATTTCCACTGGTTCAATGAGGCAATGTTTTCCTACTGTATTGTCATCATGAATTTGATGCTACTGTTAAAGTGATATGCTAATGTCTTTCTATCCTTCCTCACTAAGCTAATGATGGTTTCACCTTGTTCCTACTTGTGCAAACAAGGAACATGTTGCGCCAATTGTACATTTTAGTGGAACTACACAAGAGGATACAATGAACTGTATCCCAGACAGTGCTTTAACTCTGCTGGAAGTTCTTGATAATCTTTCGATATAATCTCACCACTGGTAAACAAGAGTGATGCCAACCATACATTTGAATTGCACAAAAAATATATACTATTGAATGATTCCAGTCAATGCTTTATCATCTCTTCTGGGACTACTTGAATAAGCTTCCTTTCTCAGCTTGGTACCTGCCTAAGGCCTTCATCCATATTAGTGTGTTGTCATCTATATTTGTATCGTGCTACTGTGCTGCTACTGTATGAGAAACTCCTTTATCTTTGCACATTAAATCTTTGCAATCTATGATACATGGCAATGCTTTGAGTGTTGAGCTAATTGACACTGATTAAATAAACTAATACCTCTCTTTAAGCAAGACTACCATGTTGCTAACTTTACCCATTAAGATAATGAGGATGCTTCTATTTGTTAGTGTATGTTTCATCAACTAGTGCCACTATTATAGTAATCTCACTTTCTCAATATGTGTGCCAACAGGGATGCTCGATTTTGGTGGAACTACACAAAACTTTGGGCGCTTCATTGCCTCGACTGCATCCTTCCTTTCATGTCAGTCGCTTATCTCGGCTTCTAGTCAAAGGAAATACTAATTGATATGCTTCCTCACACAGGTTGGTACAGGTCTTTATCTTGATTATTGTGCTTTTCATATTTATTGGTAATTTGGTATAGTTCTACTGTTGGCCGATTTAATAAAGGAGTAACTTGGAGCCTGAACTCGCAGGCAAATCACTACATTGGGCGATTTCAGTAGAACTGCACAAAAAGATCAGATGGACAAATACTTATGCTTCTGCTATGTACTCAAAAGTTCACTCACACAAGCATCGACGTTGACAAGAAGAAGTGCCAGAGTGAATGCCAACAATATTGCTTGGCGCATAGCCTAGAAAATCGCAGTACAGTCTTTGGTCCCAACTTGTGCCTTTTGGTTATCGTCACGTATGCTGGTAGCAAACTATATGGCATGGAGTCTAAAGATTCCAGACAAGTTGGTTGACGCATATATTCATCTGCCACTTAATCATTCTGCACACCAGGGATTCTCCATTTCAGTTGAACTGCACAACAAATTTGGGTGGTTCATTTTTTCGACCGCCTCTTTTCTTGTCTGCAATGTAGAATTTTGGCGAGATACAGGACCAAGATGAGCCAGTAAACTAGTTGGATGAAAGTAGTGGCCAAGTTGCTCAAACCTCTCGCGGCATCGAGGCCACTATCTCGAGGATAAACCTACAAGCAAACTTCAGATGGTCTGTGATGCCTCTTATGTACTCGAAAGGTTGCTCATACAAGCATTAATTCTAGCAAGAAGTACCGCCGAGTGAACACCATTTACCAGTCTGTACCCTAGGTAATTAAAGTTTGTCCATGGATGATATTGGCTATGATCTCTCAATCATTCAGATGCATAAACATGCTAAACTTGTGTATATCTGAATCTTTTTGTGAATGTTAGCTATGAATATTGTCTTGTGATCTATCAATCATTTGGATGATGGACATGCTCAACTTGTGTATATATGAATCTTTTGAGTATTTGATTGTGAATGTTGGCTATGAATATGAACGCGTCCTATGAAGCTGAGTTTGAAACGAATGTTTACCTTTTCTGTTGTACTTGTGTGTGAACTTGTTAGAATGTCTACTATGGGATTGTGACGTGTGAGTGTCAAATGCACACCTTCTTTCTGAGAAGAATTGCACCTGCTTGTTAGGGTGGCAACTGCGCATCAACTCTTTTTTATCTTTTTGCTCTGTCTTCCCCCCTCCCCGCTGAACCTCTATCGTAATGTTTTCATCCTCAAAACAAACATAGTATTGTGTTGTTTTTGGGCCTTCATGAAAAATCAAGTGTCGCTTTCTGTAGGTTGGCCTGCCCAACAAATGGGCTGCTGGTCCAGCATGAATTGGGAGGCAAAAAATACAAGTTGTATCATGCAGAGGCAAGTAAAAAAGCCATCGAGAGCCATCCTCTGTAAAAAATCGCGTCTGATGTGCTTCTTCAGTCACGTCGTCGGCCCCCTCTTTAATCCAATTTGCTCCATTCCCCAACCGCCAGCATGGGACGGAAGTTTATCTTCTTCCCCCTCGTGATGTCGGGGATTGAAGAAGCGCGACATCGAATCCAACACCGGTGGGCTGCTTGTCCAAGTGATTTTTAGATAAGAAACTACATGTTTCAGAGGCAGAGCATTTAAATAACACGGCCTTTTCAAACATGGATAATAAAATGTTGGAAATGTTATTCATGGTAAAAAAAATGGAACTAACAACAAGTTAACATCATGTTGATCAACATTCATGTATAGAACATCTTCATATGATCCACAGTAAAAAGGATATGGTGTTTTCAAAATGCCAAGACAATGTTGAGTGTGCAAAAAACTGGGTAAAGTAGGGATGCAATTTTGGCAAGTGTTAGGTATTTTTTAACTTTACCAATTGGAATCGAACCCGGGCAGTACATCTTTCGGGTGAGAGGGCTATAGCCACCGAGCTACCGCGGTATGTTCGAAAGAATGAAGGCTTCTTCCCCGGCTCCGATTTGTTCCCGTCCTTGTCCGGGTGCGCTCGCCGCGGCGCCACCGTCTACCATCGTCAACATGCTCAACAAACGAGAGGAATCCGTAGAGGATTGTACGCCAAGAGGTTGACAGTGGGGACGCACCAGGTCCAAGGCCTTACGCAAGCAAGTGCCTCATGGGAAAAAAGCTTCCTCCTAATTGTATACTGACGTTGGGGCCCATAGGTTTGTCAACATAGTCAATAAACGAAACAAATTTACAATCAAGACTATCATTGGGGAGCTTCTTTTAGGTGTATCGGGGATCTAGCTGGTATCATTTTTTTCGAAGGGCGAACAAGTATGAGCTAGGCCTAGGTTTTCTTTTTTAGCATGTGTAGCCCACGACATACTGACACAATGGTTTCAACTTATTTTTTTAAGGTCCATCATGTACGTATCGGCCTATGGGCCTCCCAGCCTAGGTTTTACTTTTTCTTAAACATCGGTAGCCTAACTTGCTTTAATTAAACGCAGATATGTGTTCTATTTATCTATATATAAGAATAATAATGTTGTGTCCAATTTATGTTTCCCTTCTAACCACATTATATATATACTTATATTAATACTATTATCATATATTTAATAGAAATTTATATATACATTATAAAAACATCCCATGTCTTATTAACTTATAAAAATAAATGTTTAACAAAAGTTGGCAAGGAAAATCCTGGTTGTTTTTTACTCTCAGGCAACGAAAATCCTGGTGATTGCGTACAAAAGCTTGTGAAGATTTTAAGGACCAATGTAATAATAACGCGCTCATTTATCTTTTGAGAAGTAACTCGCTAATTTGTTAATTTTATATATGATGAAATGTGTAGCTCCGGTTTATTTTTTGATATTAATTGCTCCTTCTAACCTAACATTAAATATACAACAAGCCTAGCTAATTCGTGTATTTCAAGAAAGTGCAAATGGGCTATGATTTCTTAGAAAAAATTAAATGGGCTGCATTGACGCTAAATTATTTGTTCACCCACCCAGCAAATGGACTGTAAATTCTAGAGAACATGGGTTAAATAGACATGTGGGCCAATAGCTCGAAGCCTACGCAAGGTGTTGTCAACTTAGTAAAAAATGATTCTGACATCCACAGCCACCGGATTTATATCCAACAGCCGGCATGCACCTTCAGTCTCTCGTCTTCTTCCTCCAGTGCCTCCAGGACCGCCTGCTCCGGCCTCCAGTGGCTAGCGGTTCTGCTTAGCGTGCATCACTATGATGTGCTACCCCAGCGCCGGCTAGGCTATCCCTCCACACCTCCTCTTATTCTCTACCGACTGCAGCCCCATGCCGCACTACAACCAGTTATAACCCTCGTACTCCTCTCCATTTGCGACTCCAGTGCCTCGTCTTCCCATCTTTGGGTTGTTCCCGTCCGAGGCCTTGCCATCGTCCACCGCCTTGCTATGCTCGACGCGGCGTGGTCAATAAACGTGAGTCATCGGAAGAGGACTCTATCTGGAGAGGCTGACAGCTGGGACCCACGAGGTCCGTGGTCGCATGCAAGGAAAGTTCCTCCTTATTAAGCTGGAAAAAAATTCCTCCTCCTTACAGCTCGGACCCACCAGCTACATCTTCACAAGCAAGGAAGTGCCTCCTTATTACGGGGGAAGAATGATTCCTTCCCCTGACAGCTGGGACCCAGTAGCTATATTTTCACATGCAAGGAAGTGCGTCCTTATCCTCCCTGACAACTGTGACCCATCCGGTCGAAGCGTAAGTATCGTTGTTTGTCTGGTCGCGAACGTGTATGTACGTACTAGTCGATCGGTCTCTCTGCAAGTATGATCCATGGCCGAGGAAGTAGTGGCACATGTTGTAGTACAGCTCCTGACGTAGCAGTTCAGGGAGTCCCGTCTAAATCATGTACCCATACGTACATCCACAGGGCAAAAATACAGCCACGTACGTACATACAGCGGGGTCTCGAAGCACGTACCCGCGCATATGGACGGCCAGGGCTCGTGCACATGGAGAGGCAATGGACGGCAGTCGGGGTCTTCTTCATCAGCAACCAACAGGCTAGGTCGGAACGGAGAAACAACGTCATGTTCATCGGGAGGCAACCGACTGGTTCAAAATGCGTCTTGATCAACGAGAGCCAACCGGCTTGGATGGAACAACCGAAACAGAGTCTGGCATACCATAGAATGGAGGAATCGGCCTTCTATACGACTGCCTACGGTCGAAACAGGATCCTATTCATCGGGAGGGGTTTGGCATACCCCCAAACAGAGGAAACGGACTTCTGTTCAACCACCTATGGTCGAAAGGGGTCATGTTGATGGGGAGGGGTGTGGCATACCGCAAAACGGAAGAAACGGATTTCTATTGGAGCGCCTACGGTCAAAACGGTGTCTGTTCATCGGGAGGGGTGTGGCCTACCGCAAAACGGGACTCCACGGGCTACTATTCATCCACCGTCTACTACCTCGCTCTAGCCTCCAAACGCTACTGTTCATCCACCGTCAACTTCCTCCAGCCTCCACCGGCTACTGCTCATCTAGCCTCCACGGTGTCCTGTTCATCCACCCCAATCGGCTTGGGTGTGTGGCGGCCTCCTTAGGGTCTTGTTTATTCAGCGGCAACCGCCTACTACCACAGGCACTGTTCATCCAGTGGCAACCGCCTACACATGGCCGCGGTCCTGTTCATATCCAACCACCACCGGGAACTATTCCTCCATAGCCAACCGACCGACTAGGTCGACTCACCATGTCTTGACTCGTTCTACGTATCGCGCGCGCGGCAGCAATGGGCATTGTTCATCAAGAGGCAACCCAACACACCGGGTGGCTACGTCTCGCACGGGGGCTCGATCGGCTTCAGTAAGTAGTAGCAGTGATCGATCACTCGGGTTCAGTTAGTAGCACCAGTGAAGGAATCGCTCGGGTTTAGTTAGCACCAAAGGGATCGACCGACTTCAGTACGTAGTAGGATCGATCGATCGCTCGGGTTTAGTAAGCGAACGCCTCTCTCTCGGGTTCAGTTATAGCAAACATAGCTCGCACCACGCACGCGTATGAGAGAAATGCGCAAATCAACACTGCATCACTCGGCCCGACCACCCATCATAACCGGGAACTCCGCGGAAATTTCCTCACCCTCACTTCTACATGTTTTTTATGTCATGGACGACCCAAAGAATGTCATGCAGGTGCGTCCCCGGCCCGCCCAGGACTAAAAGCCCATTTTCTGTCATGATTTTTTGTCATGGAAGTAGGAGCCCACCACATCTATGATGATACATGTTTTTGTTGCAATTATCGTCATAGAAGTGTCATAACCATGACAGGAAAAAAATTCGTTCAGGCCAAAATGTCACGAATGTGTCTTTTTTTGTAGTGCTTGCTCTGTGGATAAACGGTTGCATGCCCCCAAAGAGTTCTCGCGTAGTATGCAGGACCCACTAGATGTCATGTCTACTAGACCCACATCGTAGGCATGACGGTATAGCTTCTGCGTGTTCGCACACCATGCCGATGCGTGCATTTAACTTTCACTTAGTTTTTTCAACTATCGCGCCTCCCTCGCGCGGTCGCGCCCTTTGAGACTTCAGATGGCTATAAATGAGCAATTTTTTTTGCCTACTCCGCATGCATGATACTCCCTCTGGCCCTCTTTACTTCGCATATTAGATTTGTGTCAAGTCAAAGTTTGCAAAGTTTGACCAAATTTATATTGGAAATATCAATATCTACAATACCAAATATATTTATATTATGAAATTACATTTGGTAATGAATATAAAAATATTGATTTGACATTGTGTATGTTGATACATTTTTCTATAAGTTCGGTCAAAGTAGAAGTACTTTGACTTTGGACAAAACTTATATGCACTATGCAGACTAGTTCCTCTGTCCAGGTGCGTTTTGATGTTGCCATGTCATATATAGTCATCACAACAAGGTTAGCTATAAGAGTACTACTGCCTCCCTTCTAGTTTAAAGGGCCCAATTCGAAAATCACCTACTCCTACCAATATAGAGGCGGTGAAATAGTTTTTATAGTTTGCAAAAGTACTAAATTAACACTCTCGTTCTTCACAAAAAATTGTGTTTACCAATGCATTATTGCATTGCATGCATTCATGAACACTAAATGACAAAGAATTTTTACATGCATTAGTCAATATTCTTGAGTACCAAAATTTAGTGCACCTTGAAATATGAACATGTGATGGGAGACAATGAAACTGAGAGCTATAAAATGAAGAAACTATAATTTTGAGATAAGCCTTATAAACCAGAATGGAGGGAGTAGTTATTTCACCTTCTCTCCATCTCTTTCTTTGTACTACCAAGGAATACGCATGAGAGCCCAAGTTCCACCATTTTTGTACTCCCTCCGTATCGGTCCATAAGTCATCTTACAAAAATCAAATAATCCCAAAACACTTAGGCGCGGTGCATTAACTCCCACCTCGTTTCTTGTTTCTTGACATGAATAATGGAAACAACCAATAAGAGTGGTGGGGCTTGTATGTGTTTAATGACTTGAGACTACCGAGCCCAACATGCAGTGGTCAGTTCATTGCATGCAATGATATTAAGAAAATATATTGTCAACACTTTGGTCACGGTGCACAATGTAATAAGATGACTTATGCACCGTTCCCCATACCAGGAAGGCCATTTGCCTCCACATCTTCTCCTATTCATGTGTGAAAACAATCTGCATGCCTGACTCTCCTTCTCCCTCCGGCAGTGCCACCACTCCTCCCCGTGTGAAAACAATCTGCATGCATGACTCTCCTTCTCCCCTCGCACTCGTCCAATCCATTTTGACCAGTAGTATTTCCACCCCTTCCTTCTCCCGTAATTTACTCCAACAAAAATATGCCCACCTAGCTGTTACATTAATCACACAACATATCTTACGTAGGTGTGGCATTGCTCACTATAAATAATGTGCCTCCCATGGCATTCGGAAGAACGCTCATGTTCATCGCCTTTATCTCCTCCCCCTCCCTCTCAACTACAGACCCGTCGACCACCATGGCATTGCCCCTCCCTAGCCCTAGGCGCCACTCGTTGTCTGATGTCTACTACACAACCTTCTTCTTGCAGACTCGTGTTGGGCCTCCAAGCGCAGAGTTTTGTAGGACACTAGCATTTTTTCCTCAAGTGGATGACCTAAGGTTTATCAATCCGTGGGAGGCGTAGGATGAAGATGATCTCTCTCAAACAACGTTGCAACCAAATAACAAAGAGTCCCTTGTGTCCCCAACACACCCAATACAATGGTAAAATGTATAGGTGCACTAGTTCAGCGAAGAGATGGTGATACAAGTGTAATAAGGATAGTAGTTATAGGTTTTTGTAATATGAAAATATAAAAATAGCAAGGTAACTAGTAAAAAAAGTGAGCAAAAATGGTATTGCAACGCTTGAAAACAAGGCCTAGGGTTCATACTTTCACTAGTGCAAAGTCTCTCAACAATGATAACATAATTCAATCATATGGCAATCCTCAATGTGCGACAAAGAGTCACTGCAAAGTTCCTATCGCGAAGAACATAAGATAAATTGCTTGTAGGGTACGAAACCACCTCAAAGTTATTCTTTCTGATCAATCTTTTGAGCTATTCCTATCACAAACATCCCTATGGTTCGTACAAAAATAACACCCTATAAAAACACATCAACCCTAATGTCACCTAGATACTCCAATGTCACCACAAGTATCCGTGGATTAATTATATGATATGCATCAAACAACTTCAGATTCATAATATTCAATCCAACACAAAGAACCTCAAAGAGTTCCTCAAGATTTCTATCGGAGAAACAAGGAAGAAAACATGCATCAACCCCTATGCATAGATTACCCCAATGTCACCTCGGGAATCCGCGAGTTGAGTGCCAAAACATACATCAAGTGAATTAATAGAACACCCCATTGTCACCACGGGTATCCCATGCAAGACTTACATCAAGTGTTCTCGAATCCATAAAACTATTCAATCCGATAATAGTGAAACCTTAAAGGTAAAAGTCAATTCATCACAAGAAGATATAGAGGGAGAAACACCATATGATCCAACAATAGTAACAAAGCTCGCGATACATCAAGATCGTGCCAAATCAGGAGCACGAGAGAGAGAGAGAGAGAGAGAGAGAGAGAGAGAGAGATCAAACACATAGCTACTGGTACATACCCTCAGCCCCGAGGGTGAACTACTCCCTCCTCATCATGGAGACCGCCGGGATGATGAAGATGGCCTCCGGTGATGGTTTCCCCCTGGTAGGGTGCCGGAACAGGCTCCCGATTGGTTTTTTGTGGTTACAGAGCCTTTCAGCGGCGAAACTTCTGGTCTAGGGTTCTTTTCGGAGGCTTCTATATTTATAAGAATTTTTGGCGTCAGAAACAAGTCAGGGGTGCCCGAGGGGCCCACAAGCCCTTAGGGCGCCCCCCGGGGCGTGCCTGGTAGGCTTGTGGACCCTCGTCCACTTCCTGGCTCAACTCAGGTGCTTCGGGGGTCTCTTTTTTCCATAAAAAATCACCGCAAATTTTCAGCCCATTCCGAGAACTTTTATTTTTGCACACAAAAATGACACCACGGTAGTTCGGCTGAAAACAGCGTCAGTCTGGGTTAGTTCTAATAAAATCATACCAAAATCATATAAAACTATTGCAAACATGGAATGAATACTTCATAAATTGTAGATACGTTGGAGACGTATCAGCATCCCCAAGCTTAATTCCTGCTCGTCCTCGAGTAGGTAAATGATAAAAGAAAGAATTTATGAAGTGTGAATGCTACCTAACATATTTATCAGTGTAATCTTCTTTATTGTGGCAAGAATACTCATATCCATAAGATTTAAAACAAAGTTTAATATTGACATAAAAACAATAATGCTTCAAGCGTACTAATTAAGCAATCATGTCTTTTCAAAATATCATGGCCAAAGAAAGTGATCCAAACAAAATGATATAGTCTAGCTATGTTCTATCTTCATCACACAAAGTATTTCATCATGCACAACCCCGATGACAAGCCAAGCAATTGTTTCATACCTTTAATGTTCTCAAGCCTTTTCAACTTTCAAGCAATATATGAGTGTCAGCCTTGGATATAGCACTATAGGTGGAATAGAGTATGGTGGAGGTTGTGAGGAGAAGACAAAAAGGAGAAAGTCTCACATCAACTAGGCATATTAACGGGCTGTGGAGATGCCCATCAATAGATATCAATATGAGTGAGTAGGGATTGCCATGCTATAGATGCACTAGATCTATAAGTGTATGAAAGCTCAAAAGAAAACTAAGTGGGTGTGCATCCAACTTGCTCGTTCACGAAGACCTAGGGCGATTTGAGAAAGCCCATCATTGGAATATACAAGCCAAGTTCTATAATGAAAAATTCCCACTAGTATATGAAAGTGAAAAAATAGGAGACTCTCTATCATGAAGAATATTGTCACACCCTGATTTTCATGCCACAACACTTAAGCTAATAAATCATGTTAAAGTGTGGTTTGACAAAAACTTTTGCATTATTTGGCTTTTATTTGGAGTTGGTTTTCTCTCTGTGTTTTTTTTTCAAGTGCTCTTTAAAGTCAACACAACTCCACCTTCTAAACTTCACCTCCTTGATCCAAACTCTTGAACCAATGATCATGCCATGTGTATAGGACATAAAAATAATTTCTTACAAAAATAATTTGGCCAAATAGCATTTTCAAAAATTAGTTTTCCAAAAACCCCTCAATTAAGGTTTGTACTGCAAGTACTTAATTCAGGGTAGTAAAAATCTTTCCAAAAATATGTTTGACTCCTATTAGATATAGGATACCCAGAAACCACAAAAATATAATTTTAAAAGTTATTTTCCTATTTTATTTAAAAGCTTTTTCTTAAGGCCAGAAATGGTCTTTAATAGGGAAAAATTATTTTATTGTTTTATAAATATTTGAGAAAAATCAGGGGAACTCACTGGACATATATATTCCATATATATGAGTTTCAACACATGGTCATGATCAAAATATTGGACAAAACCTCCCAAAACCATTTCTGTCCATTTCAAGGATTTGAAATATTTCTATAGGAAATATTTTCATAAAAAATGAAAGGAAAATCCAGCAAGTCAAAAATGCATATTGGGATCACCTTGCAAAGCCTCATGCCAATCAAGGTCATTTTGGTTCACCAAAATGCCCCAAAACCCTCTCTGACCAGAATCAAATTTGAACAAGTTTGTACTACCAACTTTATCTCCTTGACCCCAACTTTTGTGAGCATGTTCACATGACCAAATGAGGCCACTACACCAAGTGGTTAATCAAGGGGAAGTGATTTGCTCAACTAGATCTACACAAGTTCATTTCTGCTAATTTCTAGGGTTTACAAAAGTTGCATTGGCAACTTTGCCCAAATAAGCTCCAAATTGGTGGAAGGCCCTAATTATATGTGTCATTTCACCCTGTGGAGTATCATGGCAGTTGGAAATCATCTGCTGGCCCAAACCATTATCAAACACCTTATGCCACTTTTCAAAAATCACCATTTTGACCACTAAAACTATTCTCCTTGAGCTCAACTTTTTACCACACCTCCTCCTAGTCCTCTCCTACCTCCAGTAACCCTCCCCTGGCCATTGCTCAATGATTGAGGGGTAAAATACCCCACTTACCTCCCTAGACAGCCCCTCTCTCCCTCTTCTTCTACCTCTCTCCTCTTCTACTGGCTCCCCAGGGCATCCAAGGCCACAGCCCACTTCTTTACTTCCCCCTAGAGCTACCAGACACTTTTGGACGTGCCCACATTGCATAAAAAATGGCCATGCCAGCCATTTGCACGCTCCGGAGCGCCCTATAGTGCACTCCCGCAAAGTAGCCGCCCCCTTCCAACCGCCTCCGGCCACCTCGGGCCTCCCCAGCACGCCTGACGATGCACCTTGGCGTCCGAGACACGGCAGCTGGTCGGCCCCCTCCTCCCTCTCTCTCTCTCCTACCCCTGCTCGCATGTGCACCGGCCGCCCGAGCGCGCTAATGGCACGGCTCACATGCGCGGCGTCTCTGACCCCTCCCCGCTCTCTCCCTTAGCTCCCCTCGGCGTAGTCCACACCCAGCAACACCCCAGATACGGCGCCAGCTCCTCCTGAGCCCTGTGGCAACGAGCAGGAGCTCGCCGGCGCACGGGTCCATGGCACCACGCTGTTCGCCTTTTTAAGGGCCTCCCCGAGCCCTCCTCTCATCACCAGTCGCTCTCTAACTCCCCTAATCATCCCTCTGCACCCCCAGTTCGTCTCCAGGAGCACCTGAGCTCGAGATCGGGCTCGAGCTCCGCCGCTTCGGCTCACCGGAGTTTGCGAGGTACAGGCCTTCCCCGCTCCTCCTCTACCCAGATCTGAAACTGCCTCCTCCCACTGATCATTTCCCCTCTCTCCCCTGCCTTGTTTGCAGCCGGAGTCGACCGGAACGACCACCACCCGAAGCTCCTCCGCCGCAAGACCTCGTCGCCGGCGAACCAGACCACCCCGGCGACCGCAACCACCTCCACCTGAACGACGACTCTACACTGAGTCCAACGGTGCCATCATCTCACCCCGCCGTGCCCTGCTTCGCCGCCGGTGAGCACGCCGGCCCTCTGGTCGCGAGGTCAGAGATGACAGGTAGGTCCCACCTATCATCCTCACCTCTCTCTCGCCCCCTCTCTCTCCCACTGGCAGCTGGGCCCCGCCCGTCAGGTTCAAACCTGGCACGTGCGCGCGCGACGGCTCGGCTGGGCCGCATCGCTGGCTAGGCCGCTGCCTTGCGGCTGTTCTGGCCTAGCATGCACAGTGCCCCTTCCCCCTTTTCGTTTTCTGTCACTTTTCCAAAAATTCCATAGGATAAAATATATGTCCAAATAAATTAATTCCAACTGCTAAATTCCTAAAGTATTGCAACCTATTTAATGGTGCAACTTTCATTCAAATCCAACAACCTTTTCTTCACTGTAAATATATAAATGTGATTTTAAGCATTTAAATATACCTTTGTAAATCCATTTCTCTTATTCTGCTACTCCAAATCCAAAACTAGGAATTTTCCCCTTCTTAGTTTTCACCCTAGTATTTAACAAAAATGAGTTGACATTTTTCTGAGCACTTTGGTCTTTCTGTTTTATTATTGCCTTATTTTTCTCATTATTATTTTGCGACGATAGATTGTGTTGCTGACGAAGGAGTTGGACCAGAAGACTTTGAAGACCCAGAAGACTTTGTTGATCCAGGCAAGCAGCCCTTTGACCATGTCTATGAAACCTTTTTTATGCATGTCATATAGCACTCTTATTGCTTGCACCGGAGACATGATACTGTGATGACCACATGGGGTGGTTTGCCACCGTTACTTCCTCGTTGATACTTGCATTGTGCATGACCCTACCTTCTTATCAGGGTTATGCCGGTGGGAGTAGATAGGATGCTAAGTAGTGCTACGCAAAAGGGACGGGGATATGCATGGTAATGGAGACAAGCCATTTTCAAAGGACTTTTCGAAAACCCCATCGGGTGCCACTTATGCCCGGGGGAGATGATGAGTTGGGTAACCACTTGATGACAAAGTGGTGTACCGAGGCAAGTGTGTGTGTTGTTTTCAAAACGGATTGGTTTAAGTTGCGACCGTTATTCCAACCTTACATGCGCAACTACTCTACCCTTGTATGGGAAAGGGCATTATTGATTACCTAGGCCGATACTAGCTTGGAGCCCGCATTACTAGTGACGGGGGAGAGTGGGTTCTCTCTCTCGGGACGGGGTCGTGCTAGGTAGGCCGGCCATGACTGTTTTTAGAGGGCACCGGATACACCGTTGTGTCCCCTCTCGGATGTTACGATCTCGAGTGAGTCTTGTATGATGTACATCGTGAGGATACGGAACAACGAGTGGACTCCTTGTTAGTGTCGTCTAGGGAAAGATAGTGATCGGGTGCTTACCCCGGGTACTTGAGGTATCGCGGGTCGTGGATGACACGGAAGTTCCCCGGATCTTGTGGGTAAACTGTGCAACCTCTGCAGAGTGTAAAACTATTCGAATAGCCATGTCCACGGTCAAGGACAGTTGGGTAACCGCTCTTGGGCTACGTCCACATGTTTACAAACCAGTGTGTGTGTTTGGATAAGTGGGAAGAACTACTTGGGTCAAGTCAAAGGACTTGACATGATTGAGTTGGGTTGATGCCCACTCTCTTTATATTGATATCCGTAACCTGTCCTCATGGTTAATTGAATTCTCCTGATGCATGTCTTACAAGTTGTTGAACATGTCATTACACTCAAAACTAGCTTTCCGCAAAAATTTACCTATATCATGCATTGTTGTATCTTGAACCAAAACATGGGTTGCTTGTGAATACATTCAAAGTACTCATTGGCTTGCCACTGGTTATTTTATTGGCCAGGCATGAAAGACAAGATATATTGAAGAGTTCTTTGGTGACGATCGTGCGAGCTAGGACGCTTCCCAGTCAGAATGCCTATAGGGTTAAGGCAGATGGCATGGGTTCTACTTATCGACGAAGATTTCCGCCGCTTAAGTTTATTTGGTGTTCAGCCCTTGTGGCTTTATCTATGTAAGACTTGACCATAACGGTCATAATTTGTGTAAGACGGTATGTTTGGATGTAAGACTCTTGTTATTCAGCTTTTGTGTGTTCACTGAGCATTGATCTCTGGGATCACTGTACACGTGCATTCGGTGATCTCGACTTATGAGTCGGGGTCCCCACAGAGCTGGTATCAGAGCCATCCTGACTGTAGGAAGCCTTAGTTAGCATGGGTGTTAGTTAGGATAAAACCCATTTTGCAAAACCCTCTATACTCCTCTTCTTTTCTAAGCTTACCAAACCCGAGGGATCTTTTCCATATTGACCTCCCCTATTCAACTTTTGTAGATGGCTATCGCCCCCTTGAGACTCCTTATGATAGGATTTCCATCACTCCTAAAAGACTGCCTCCAACAATGCCACTATCCCTTGCTGCCCATATACACCCTGCATGAACTGGAAAATGATGTGCTCGAGAAGGAGTTCTACACCAAGGTTTTTGTGCCTGCCAAGACCTCACCCCAGGGGTGGTTCTTCATTGGACCACCCATGCCAACAAAAGACATGGCCATTCAGAAAGTGGCATATGAAGCGATCCTCCGTCTTCGAGGCCTCCTTCCAGAAATGAAAGAAGAACACGCCACCCGCTACCTACCTGGAAAGAACGGATTTGGAGCCCCAGCTCAAGTGATGATTTCCCCAGAAGATGAGGATCCAACCCTCAAGTACCAGATCCGCTTCATCAACGCAGGAGACTACCTTCTACGCCACCTTACCAAAGCATTCCTTAAGGCTCGCCAAGACCTCCCTTCACTTCTACACCTCCACTGCCTCGAGAAGAAGAAGGTGGCCGAGCGAGGACAGCAAATCACTGCCTTACAAGCCCACATTGTCAATCAGGAGCAACAAATCGAGGAACTTCGGAAAACCCGCAACCAAATCCCACGCAGGAGGCATAGGAATGAATTTCCATATCCACCTCGTAGAAGATTGTTGTCAGGCCATCGACGACATAACCCAAGACTGGATAACAACCTTTTTGCTTCCGTCACTTGTCAAGGGTGTGGTGAACTTGGCCACATTAAAAGGATGTGTTCCAACAAGCAGTCGACTGTCGCATACCCTTTGGCACCACAAGGGGAACCCAGAAACTGAAGACTGGGCGCCCTTCGCTCCAAGCAAGCACGACTACCGAGTCCGAGGACCCCTAGGGTAGGATGAGTCGTGTACCCCCATATGCGTAGTCGAGTCCGTGAGATGGTTCAAATGGAACCACGTTTTGTGTTGCTTGTTTTTACTTGTTTGTGTTTTGATATAAGTCGCACATTTGCCCTAGGTAGCTTGTACGCGACTATATCACCTATCTTATCTTAATGAATGTGCGTGGCCTTAACGGCACTTGCTTGCTTAAACTTGCACTATAGAACCCCCTTTAGGTATTCCCCTCCTCTATGCTACTTTTCCCTATCATCTCTCTCCTCAACTGAAGGCCGGCAAGACAAGATACACCAAGGATTCTACCTCGGCGACCAACTAGCACTAAAGACTTTTGCTACGGCCTCCTAGACCAAGTGCGGCCCCTTAGAGTTATGGTTGCCCCTCAAGATTAGAGACCCATTCCTATGCCCTTCGAGACCTCACGAGATACCCCAGCTCGAGTCCTTAACCATGTGCTTAACCCATAGAATTGCAAGAGAACCAGTTAAGCCTCTGTAAACCTTGCACAACACTGGGTTCATTATGGAACTAGTGGACATAGTGAAGGAGCACATTATCATCCTAATATAGCACCAAAACTGACGATGCCATAGGGAAGACCAGTTTGAGGATATAGGAATAGAGGACAAATGACTTGATGAGTTTATATCAATGACTTGAGGAATTATATGAGACTATTTGGTGGATTATGAGGCTTTGATGTTGGTAGATGAACTTGGTGGGATCATGAGTATAGATTAGCATAGCTTTCATTACCCTTGAGTAAATTGGATTTAGTAGGATAATTGTCTTCGCAAGCTGGAATTCTTGGAAGTATTTGGATTTAACTTAGCCATGGGACATTGATAGGGGACAGTTGATATTACGTAAATGACTTTGGGGAACATGTAGTAATTCTCGTTGGATAAGAGATTTGGATTTAACTAGGTAATTCTAGTTGAGTATAGATGATGAGTGAGTCTACATGGTTCGGAGTAAATTGGATTTAGATTGATGATCTCGATCATGATACAATGTTTCTTGGAGGACAATAAACTAGGAGATTGGGTTAATTGTTGGAGTTGATTTAGGGATCTATATAAGCTTGACCTTGGAGTTACTTGACCCCGATAATGGGAAATTGGTGGACTGACTATAGTAAAGATAACCCTTTTCAAGTATATGAGGATTATAGGACATTAGGAGATCATGTGGAATACCATAAACATTGGATTTGTAGAATTCATGGATTGTGTAGTGGTTGATGGAAGTTAATGGGCTGTTGGAGTTGATTCATAGGAAGGAAACAAGATCTTGGAGTGGCTTACGACGTGTTTCCTTAGGATAGAGGTGCTTTATCTTAGACCTTGGAAGAATAGGCTGAGCACTTGGGTTGTCATGTTTAACTCCATCTTGAAAGATTGTATACCCATGGATTTTTAGGGGTAGCCATACATATGAGTTTGGGAATCATAGACATATATGATTTTGATAGACCTCCTCTCGGGAGCCATGAGGATATGAATCACATGAGTGATGATTGTAGTTGACCTAAATGTAATGATGCTATCAGTGATATGATGTGATTTGTTCAAAGTACTAAATAGAACAATTGGCATCTCAGGAATTGTACTCAAGAATAAGATGATAAATGTTCACTCGCACACTAGAATCCTTGAAACCCTTAAGCTCCACCAAGCCACGATATGGTCGGAATTACAACCATGGGCTTTGGCTCTAGGACAAGGAAACCTTGGCCAATACTCAACCGTGACCACCACCAATACCCCATTCTACTTTATGCACCCCATGAACAAAGTCTTCATGGAGTGCTTAGACAAGATAGTCATCATCATCATTTGGTGACCTACTTGTCCACCCGAAGACGGAAGAAGGGCCGTTCAGCTAGTCAAGGAACATTTGAAGACCGCCATGCCAAGGAGGAAGAACTACACCAACCACCATCGTCAAGAAGTGAACTTTCTCGTCGAAGACCAGGTGTATCTGCAAGCCACTTCTCTCAAGAGGACCAAGCATTTTCATGTCAAGAGAAACCCACACCAAGATTCATCGGCCCTCTTCGAGATCACTCCAATATTCAACAACCCCCTTTGAGATCACTTCGAGACGAAGAGTACACGGCTACCAGCTGGAGTTACCACCTGAGTTACCCACTGTGCACAGCGTTTTCCACGCGACACACCCCCGAAAGTGTTTCCAACTTCCTAACTAGCCCGATCCCTACCAAGGCATCAATCACCGAACCATTGACCCCCAGCCCAACCTGACCTAATGCGAGAGACCCCTTAGCAACCTGGATCAAGCAAGAACGTCATACACGAAGCCACACCATCAAGTACTTCAAGGTTCAATGGGGCACCACTCGGAAGCAGAAGCAGTATGAGGACGTGAAGACTACCCCAGATCCAAGTTTCTGTATTCCTTTCCGCGCCTAGTCTGGGAATCTCGGGGACGAGATTCTTGTAAGGGGGGTAGGTCTGTCACACCCTGATTTTCATGCCACAACACTTAAGCTAATAAATCATGTTAAAGTGTGGTTTGACAAAAACTTTTGCATTATTTGGCTTTTATTTGGAGTTGGTTTTCTCTCTGTGTTTTTTTCAAGTGCTCTTTAAAGTCAACACAACTCCACCTTCTAAACTTCATCTCCTTGCTCCAAACTCTTAAACCAATGATCATGCCATGTGTGTAGGACATAAAAATAATTTCTTACAAAAATAATTTGGCCAAATAGCATTTTCAAAAATTAGTTTTCCAAAACCCCCTGAATTAAGGTTTGTGTTGCAAGTACTTAATTCAGGGCAGTAAAATCTTTCCAAAAAATATGTTTGACTCCTATTAGATATAGGATACCAAGAAACCACAAAAATATAATTTTAAAAGTTATTTTCCTATTTTATTTAAAAGCTTTTTCTTAAGGCCAGAAATGTTATTTAATAGGGAAAAATTATTTTATTATTTTAAAAATATTTGAGAAAAATCAGGGGAACTCAGTGGACATATATTTTCCATATATATGAGTTTCATTTCTGCCTATTTCAAGGATTTGAAATATTTCTACAGGAAATATTTTCATAAAAATCCAAGGAAAATCCAGCAAGTCACAAATGCATATTGTGATCACCTTGCAAAGCCTCATGTCAATCAAGGTCATTTTGGTTCACCAAAATACCCCAAAACCCTCTCTGACCAGAATCAAATTTGAACAAGTTTGTACTACCAACTTTATCTCCTTGACCCCAACTTTTGTGAGCATGTTCACATGACCAAATGAGGCCACTACACCAAGTGGTTCACGAAGGGGAAGTGATTTGCTCAACTAGATCTACACAAGTTCATTTCTGCTAATTTCTAGGGTTTACAAAAGTTGCATTGGCAACTTTGCCCAAATAAGCTCCAAATTGGTGGAAGGCCCTAATTATATGTGTCATTTCACCCTATGGAGTATCATGGCAGTTGGAAATCATCTGCTGGCCCAAACCATTATCAAACACCTTATGCCACTTTTCAAAAATCACCATTTTGACCACTAATACTATTCTCCTTGAGCTCAACTTTTTACCACAGCTCCTCCTAGTCCTCTCCTACCTCCAGTAACCCTCCCCTGGCCATTGCTCAATGATTGAGGGGTAAAATACCCCACTTACCTCCCTGGACAGCCCCTCTCTCCCTCTTCTTCTACCTCTCTCCTCTCGTATTGGCTCCCCAGGGCATCCAAGGCCACACCCCACTTCTTTACTTCCCCATAGAGCTACCAGACACCTTTGGACGCGCCCACATTGCATAAAAAATGGCCATGCCAGCCATTTGCACGCTCTGGAGCGTGCTACAGTGCACTCCCGCACTGTAGCCGCCCCCTTCCAACAGCCTCCGGCCACCTCGGGCCTCCCCAGCATGCCCGACGATGCGCCTCGGCGTCCGAGACACGGCAGCCGGTCGGCCCCCTCCTCCCTCTCTCTCTCCTGCCCCTGCTCACATGCGCACCGGTCGCCCGAGCGCGCCAATGGCACGGCTCACACGCGCGGCCTCTCTGACCCCTCCCCGCTCTCTCCCTTAGCTCCCCTCGGTGTAGTCCACACCCAGCAACACCCCAGACACGGCGCCAGCTCCTCCCGAGCCCTGTGGCAACGAGCAGGAGCTCGCCAGCGCACGGGTCCACGGCACCCTACCGTTCGCCTATTTAAGGGCCTCCCCAAGCCCTCGTCTCCTCACCACTCGCAATCTCACTCCCCTAATCATCCCTCTGCACCCCAGTTCGTCTCCAGGAGCACCCGAGCTCGAGATCGGGCTCGAGCTCCGCCGCTTCGGCTCGCCGGAGTTTGCGAGGTACAGGCCTTCCCCGCTCCTCCTCTGCCCCGATCTGAAACCGCCTCCTCCCACTGATCATTTCCCCTCTCTCCCCCGCCTCATTTGTAGCCGGAGCCGACCGGAACGACCACCACCCGAAGCTCCTCCGCCGCAAGACCTCGTCACCGGCGAACCAGGCCACCCCGGCGACCGCAACCACCTCCACCTGAACGGCGACTGTGCACTGAGTCCAACGGTGCCATCATCTCACCCCGCCGGGCCCTGCTTCGCCGCCGGTGAGCACGCCAGCCCTCTGGTCGCGAGGTCAGAGATGACAGGCGGGCCCCGCCTGTCATCCTCACCTCTCTCTCTCACCCCCTCTCTCTCCCACTGGCAGCTGGGCGCCGCCCATCAGGTTCAGACCTGGCGCGCGAGCGCGTCGGCTCGGCTGGGCCGCTGCCCTACGGCTGTTCTGGCCCAGCAGGCACAGTGCCCCTTCCCCTTTTTCTTTTTCTGTCACTTTTCCAAAAATTCCACAGGATAAAATATATGTCCAAATAAATTAATTCCAACTCCTAAATTCCGAAAGTATTGCAACTTATTTAGTGGTGCAACTTTCTTTCAAATCCAACAACCTTTTATTCACTGTAAATATTTAAATGTGATTTTAAGCATTTAAATATACCTTTGTAAATCCATTTCTCCTATTCTGCTACTCCAAATCCAAAACTAGGAATTTTCCCCTTCTTAGTTTTCACCCTAGTATTTAACAAAAATGAGTTGACATTTTTCTGAGCACTTTGGTCTTTCTGTTTTATTATTGCCTTATTTTTCTCGTTATTATTTTGCGACGATAGATTGCGTTGCTGACGAAAGAGTTGGACCAGAATACTTTGAAGACCCAGAAGACTTTGTTGAGCCAGGCAAGCAGCCCTTTGACCATGTCTATGAAACACTTTTTATGCATGTCGTATAGCACTCTTATTGCTTGCATCGGAGACATGATACTGTGATGACCACATGGGGTGGTTTGCCACCGTTACTTCCTCGTTGATACTTGTATTGTGCATGACCCTACCTTCTTATGAGGGTTATGCCGGTGGGAGTAGATATGATGCTAAGTAGTGCTACGCAAAAGGGATGGGGATATGCATGGTAATGGAGACAAGGCATTTTCAAAGGACTTTTCGAAAACCCCATCGGGTGCCACTTATGCCCCGGGGAGATGATGAGTTGGGTAGCCACTTGATGACAAAGTGGTGTACCGAGGCAAGTGTGTGTGTTGTTTTCAAAACGGATTGGTTTAAGTTGCGACCGTTATTCCAACCTTACATGCGCAACCACTCTACCCTTGTATGGGAAAGGGCATTATTGATTACCTAGGCCGATACTAGCTTAGAGCCCGCATTACTACTGATGGGGGAGAGTTGGTGCTCTCTCTCGGGATGGGGACGTGCCAGGTAGGGCGGCCATGACTGTTTTCATAGGGCACCGGATACACCGTTGTG
Organism: Aegilops umbellulata; assembly: GCA_032464435.1. NCBI lineage: Eukaryota > Viridiplantae > Streptophyta > Magnoliopsida > Poales > Poaceae > Aegilops > Aegilops umbellulata. The sequence continues at coordinate 312,630,260 of CP136057.1, read as the reverse complement.
TCCCCTCTCGGATGTTACGATCTCGAGTGAGTCTTGTATGATGTACATCGTGAGGATACGGAACAACGAGTGGACTCCTTGTTAGTGTCGTCTAGGGAAAGATAGTGATCGGGTGCTTACCCCGGGTACTTGAGGTATCGCGGGTCGTGGATGACACGGAAGTTCCCCAGATCTTGTGGGTAAAGTGTGCAACCTCTGCAGAGTGTAAAACTATTCGAATAGCCATGTCCACGGTCAAGGACGGTTGGGTAACCGCTCTTGGGCTACGTCCACATGTTTACAAACCAGTGTGTGTGTTTGTATAAGTGGGAAGAACTACTTGGGTCAAGTCAAAGGACTTGACATGATTGAGTTGGGTTGATGCCCACTCTCTTTATATTGATATCTGTAACCTGTCCTCATGGTTAATTGAATTCTCCTGATGCATGTCTTACAAGTTGTTGAACATGTCATTGCACTCAAAACTAGCTTTCCGCAAAAATTTACCTATATCATGCATTGTTGTATCTTGAACCAAAACATGGGTTGCTTGCGAGTACATTCAAAGTACTCATTGGCTTGCCACTGGTTATTTTATTGGCCAGGCATGAAAGACAAGATATATTGAAGAGTTCTTTGGTGACGATCGTGCGAGCTAGGACGCTTCCCAGTCAGAATGCCTGTAGGGTTAAGGCAGATGGCATGGGTTCTACTTATCGACGAAGATTTCCGCTGCTTAAGTTTATTCGGTGTTCAGCCCTTGTGGCTTTATCTATGTAAGACTTGACCATAACGGTCATAATTTGTGTAAGACGGTATGTTTGGATGTAAGACTCTTGTTATTCAGCTTATGTGTGTTCAGTGAGCATTGATCTCTGGGATCACTGTACACATGCATTCGGTGATCTCGATTTATGAGTCGGGGTCCCCACAAATATGGTGCTACTTTGAAGCACAAGAGTGGAAAAGGATAGTAACATTGTCCCTTCTCTCTTTTTCTCTCATTTTTTTATTTTGTTTTTTTTTATTTGGGCTCTTTGTCCTCTTTTTTAATTTGGGCTCTTTGGCCTCTTTTTTAATTTAAGTCAGGAATCTCATCCCAACTTGTGAGGGAAGCATAGCTTCCATCATCCTTTCCTCACACGGGACAATACTCTAATAATGATGTTCATCCAACTTTATTTACTTACAACTCAAGAATTACAACTCGATACTAGAACAAAATATGACTCTATATGAATGCCTCTAGCAGTGTACCGGGATGTGCAATGATCAAGAGTGACATGTATAAAAAATATGAACGGTGGCCAAGCCACGAATACTATGCCAAATACATGATCATGCAAAGCAATATGACAATAATGGTGCGTGTCATAATAAACGGAATGGTGGAAGTTGCAGGGCAATATATCTCGGAATGGCTATGGAAATGCCATAATAGGTAGGTATGGTGGTTGTTTTGAGGAAGGGTATATGGTGGGTTTAATGCACCGGCAATAGTTGCGTGGTACTAGAGAGGCTAGCAATGGTGGAAGGGTGAGAATGCGTATAATCCATGGACTCAACATTAATCATAAAGAAATCACATACTTATTGCAAAAATTTATTACCCGTCGAAGCAAGGTACTAATGTACATGCTCCTAGGGGGGTAGATTGGTAGGAAAATACCATCGCTCATCCCCGGCCGCCACTCATAAGGAAGACAATCAAAAAAATAAATCATGCTCCGACTTCATCACATAACAGTTCACCTTACGTGCATGCTTGGGGAATCACAAACTTTATCACAAGTATTTCTGCCAATCCACAATTTCTCTCTAGCATGACTCTAATATCACCATCTTTATATCTCAAAACAAATGCAAGAAATCAAACTTCTCATATATTCAATGCTCTTTATATGAAAGTTTTTATTATATCCCTCTTGAATACCCATCATATTAGAACTAGATTCATAACCTAAGAAAATTGCCACACCATTTATAAGACTCTCAAAATAATATAAGTGAAGCATGAGAGTTCATCAATTTCTTCAAAATAAAACCACCGTCGTGCTTTAAAAAGATATAGGTGAAGCTGTAGAGCAACTACCTAGCTCAAAAGATATAAGTGAAGCACATAGGGTATTCTAATAAATTCACGATTAATGTGTGTCCCTCTCAAAAGGTGTGTACAGCAAGGATGATTTGGCAAACTAAAAGCAAAGACTCATATAATACAAGACGCTCCAAGCAAAACACATATCATGTGGTGAATAAAAATATAGCCTCAAGTAAATTTACCGATGAATTGAAGACGAAGGAGGGGATGCCATCCAGGGCATCCCCAAGCTTAGACGCTTGGCTGTCCTTGAATATTACCTTGGGGTGCCTTGGGCATCTCCAATCTTAGGCTATTGCCACTCCTTATTCCGTTGTCCATCAAAACTTTACCCAAAACTTGAAAACTTCACAGCTGAAAACTCGTAAGATCCATTAGTGAAACAAAGCAAATAACCACTTTTTGGTACCATTGTAAACTCATTCCAACTTTATATTAGTGTTATATCTACTGTACTCTAACTTTTCCATGGTTCATACCTCCGATACTACCCATAGATTCATCAAAGTAACCAAACAACACATAGAAAACAGAATATGTCAAAAACAAAACAGTCTGTAGTAATATGGAAATTTCGTATACTTCTATAACTCCAAAATTCTGAAAAACTAGGAAAATCTAGGCAATTTGTATATCAATCTTGTGTAAAAAATTCAGATCAAAAGCACGCTTCTGTGATTTTCTACATTTCTGGAAATGAGCGCAAAAGTTTCTGTTTTTCAGCCAGATCAAATCAACTATCACCATAGACCATCACAAAGGTCTTACTTGGCACTTTATTGAAACAAAAGCTATAAAACATGATTACTACAGTAGCATAATCATGAGAACGCACAAAAACAGTAGGGGTAAATATTGGGTTGTCTCCCAACAAGCGCTTTTCTTTAATGCCTTTTTAGCTAGGCATGATGATTTCAATGATGCTCACATGAAAGATAAGAATTGAAACATAATGGGAGCATCATGAAGCATATGACTAGCACATTTAAGTCTAACCCACTTCATATGCAAAGGGATTTTGTGAGCAAACAATTTATGAGAGCAAGAATCAACTAGCATAGGAAGGCAAAATAAGCATGACTTCGGAACTTTCAACACATATAGAGGAAACTTGATATTATTGCAATATGTAAAAGCATATATACCTCTCTCATAATAATTTTCAGTAGCATCATGAAGGAATTCAACAATATACCTATCACATAAAGCATCTTTTTCATGATTCATAAGCATATAATTTTTATTACTCTTCATATAAGTAATTTTTTTCTAATTCATAATAGTGGGAGTATCATAAGAAACTCGAATACTATAAATTGTTTCCACATTAAAAGAGTAATGTTTAGAAAAAGGGTAATCATAATTATGACAAGTTTTATAAATATAATCACCACTACTTTTATAGCATAAGTGTCATCACAATAATCATCATGAGTAGCAACTTTGTTCTCATCATAATCAATTGAAACCTCTTCCAAGATAGTGGAATCATTACTAAATAATGTCATGACCTCTCCAAATCCACTTTTATCATTATAATAAGATTCAACACCCTCCAAAATAGTGGGATAATTATTATCTAAAGTTGACACTCTTCCAAACCCACTTTCATAAATATTGCAATCATCGTAAATAGGAGGCATGCTATCATCATAATAAATTTGCACATCAAAACTTGGGGGACAAGCATAGCATCCCCAAGCTTGGGACACACATTAATTGCAGCAAATAAATTCTCAAACATGTCATTCTCATCAAACATAGCATCCCCAAGCTTGTGGCTTTGCATATCATAAGCATAATCACTCTCATCATTAAAAGATTTAGTGCCAAACATTTTATTGACTACTTCCTATAACACTTTGGCACAATTTTCCTTCCCGTCATTTTCACGGAAGACAGTAAAAAGATGAAGCATATGAGGCAACCTCAATTCCATTTTTTGTAGTTTTCTTTTATAGACTAAACTAGTGATAAAACAAGAAACTAAAAGATTCAATTGCAAGATCAAAAGATATACCTTCAAGCACTCACCTTCCCGGCAACGGCGCCAGGAAAGAGCTTGATGTCTACTATGCAACCTTCTTCTTGTAGACTCGTGTTGGGCCTCCAAGCACAGTATTTTGTAGGACAGTAGCAGTTTTCCCTCAGGTGTATGTGAAAGTGCAACTATCCCTGGGTGGTTTTGGTAATTCCTAACAACATATAGCTCATTGAGCTAACATTATTCCAAGATTAATATTTCAGGAAAAGCTCAATGAATGGCATGGCATGGATGAGGAATGTGGACCCCTCAAAATACTAAGGACAAAAAGTTTGGCTCAAGCTCAAAGCTCAAGACTCTACATTTTATATTTTAGTGATCCAAGATCACATTGAGTCTATAGGAAAAGCCAATACTATCAAGGAGGGATGAGGTGTTGCTTGATGAGGTTCTTGCTTCATAGTGCTTAGTGATATGCTCCAAAACCCTCAACTACCTTCCCACGTCCACATTTGATGCAAACCAAAAGTCAAACTCGGCCCCACCGATTCTTTCTATCCGGCGCCACCGAGTTCAGATGTCATAGCCACCGCCATAAACCCTAGGCAAATCGATTTCATCGGTAGGGATCTTGGTCACACCGAGATGGGGTTGTAATCTCTCTGTTTCCCTTCGTAACGTTTCAGACTTACCGAGATGAGCGATCGGTCCCACCGAGATTGCAATGTAAACTCTCTGTTTCCCCTTTGTAACATTTCGGTCTCACCGAAATGAGCAAATCGGTCCCACCGAGTTTACCTGACCAACTCTCTGGTTAGCTTATTACCAAAATCGGTCCCACCGAGTTTGTGTTATCGGTCACACCGAGATTACATTATGCCCTAACCCTAACCATATCGGTCCTATCGAGTTGCGTTTCAGTCCCACCGAAAATCCTAACGGTCACTAGGTTTGCTAAATCGGTCCGACCGAGTTTCTTAATTCGGTCTCACCGAGATTGGTAAATTGTGTGTAACGGTTAGTTTTTGTGTGGAGGCTATATATACCCCTCCACCCACTCTTCATTCGTGGAGAGAGCCATCAGAACATATCTACACTTCCAATACACATTTTCTAAGAAAGAACCACCTACTCATGTGTTGAGGCCAAGATATTCCATTCCCACCATATGAATCTTGATCTCTAGCCTTCCCAAGTTGCTTTACACTCAAATCTTCTTTCCACCAAATCCAAATCCTGTGAGAAAGAGTTGAGTGTTGGGGAGACTATCATTTTAAGCACAAGAACAAGGAGTTCATCATAAACACACCATTTGTTACTTCTTGGAGAGTGGTGTCTCCTAGATTGGCTAGGTGTCACTTGGGAGCCTCCGACAAGATTGTGGAGTTGAACCAAGGAGTTTGTAAGGGCAAGGAGATCGCCTACTTCGTGAAGATCTACCGCTAGTGAGGCAAGTCCTTCGTGGGCGATGGCCATGATGGAATAGACAAGGTTGCTTCTTCGTGGACCCTTCGTGGGTGGAGCCCTCCGTGGACTCGCGCAACTGTTACCCTTCGTGGGTTGAAGTCTCCATCAACGTGGATGTATGATAGCACCACCTATCGGAACCACGACAAAAACATCCGTGTCTCCAATTGCGTTTGAATTCTCCAAACCCTTCCCTTTACATTCTTGCAAGTTGCATGCTTTACTTTCTGCTGCTCATATACTCTTTGCATGCTTGCTTGAATTGTGTTAAGATTGCTTGACTTGTGCTAAGATAGCTAAAATCTGCCAAAGACTAAAATTGGAAAAGGATAGATTTTTATTTGGTCAAGTAGTCTAATCACCCCCCCCCTCTAGACATACTTTCGATCCTACAAGTGGTATCAGAGCTTTGGTCTCCATTTGCTTTGATTTCCATAGCTTTTGGTGATCATAGCCTTGGTTCACAACCTAGGAGAGTATGGCGTCTAGCGAGGGAAATTATCACCGTAGAGGTCCTTACTTTGATGGTACTAATTTTGCTAGTTGGAAGCATAAGATGAAAATGCATATTCTTGGACATAACCCCACCGTTTGGGCTATTGTGTGTATTGGCTTGCAAGGTGAATTCTTTGATGGGAGAGAACCGAATCGTGAAGCCACCGCGGAAGAGTTGAAAATGCTGCAATACAACGCTCAAGCTTGTGATATCCTCTTCAACGGATTGTGCCCCGAAGAATTTAACAAAATCAGCCGTCTTGAGAATGCAAAGGAAATTTGGGATACTTTGATTGACATGCATGAAGGTACCGAATCCGTCAAGGAATCCAAGTTGGATGTGCTTCAAAGTCAACTTGACAAGTTCAAAACAAAGGATGGTGAAGGTGTCGCTAAAATGTACTCTAGGCTTGCTCTTATCACAAATGAGATTGTCGGCTTAGGAAGTGAAGAGATGACTGACATATTCATCATCAAGAAGATCTTAAGAGCCTTGTATGGAAAATATGATACCGTGTGCACATTGATTCAAATGATGCCCAATTACAAAGATCTCAAGCCAATGGAAGTCATTGGAAGAATTGTTGCTCATGAGATGTCACTCAAGGATAAAGAGGAACTTCACAACAAATCAAGTGGTGCTTACAAAGCCTCATGTGAAGCCCCCACATCATCAAGTGAGAAACAAACCTTCAATGAAGAATTGATCTTAATGGTGAAGAACTTCAATAAATTCTACAAGAGTAGAAGCAAAGAGAGAAGCTCCAAGTCAAGGTCCTACAATGACAAAAGATCTTCCAGTCGAGAGCAAAACTGCTACAATTATGGAAGGCCCAGACACTATTCCAATGAGTGTACGGCCCCCTACAAGAGAAGAGAAGATTCTCCCAAAAGAAGAGAGAAAGAAGGAGTAGAGATGATCGTTATGAACGAAGACCCTCACGGAGAAGCAAGGATTCGGAAAGAAAGGACAAGTCATCAAGGAGCTACACAAAACGAAGACATCAAGCTCATGCTGGTGAATGGGTATCCGGCTCCGACTCCGACAATCACTCCGAGAGAAGCTATCACTCCGACTCCGGATATACTCAAGATGAAGGTGTTGCCGGTCTAGCACTTGTGTCAACCAACTCCTACGACATATTTGATTCACCAGATGAAGGAATTGGGAGATGCTTCATGGACAAAGGTCCAAAGGTATCACACCCCAAGTATGTTGATTTCAATAGTGATGAAGATGACTTGCTAGGTGATGATGATTTACTTGTTGACAACTCTAGTGATGAATACTATGATGAAACGTCAATTAATCATGCTAATCAAGATGAAACGAATGACAATGATAAGGAGAAGATTGAGTCTCTAACTAAAGAACTAAACACTCTTAAGTTGGGTCATGAAAGTTTCTTAGGAGATCATCGAGAACTTTTAAGGACTCATGAGAAATTACGTTTTGAAAATCTCAACCTTGAGCAAGAGCATGAGTTCTTAAAGGCAATCAATGATGATCTTTGCAAGAAGAGTTCTTCTTACATTGCCAAGTGTTTACTCTTATCCACTTACATGCCTCAAGTCAAGTCTAGTAACAAGAACAAGAAAGATTCTTCCTCTAGTAGTAACAATAATCATGCTAAATCCAATGTTGTTGCTTCTAGTAGTTCTCTTGATTTCACTAATGATTCTCTTAGCCAAGTTACACTTGAGCAAGAAAATAGCTTATTGAAGGGAATTATAGAGAAAGGTGTCTACAAGAGCCTTGTCGGGAGTAAGCAATTCGAGGAAATTGTACGCAAGCAGGGAAGGCATCGGAAGAACCAAGGTGTTGGTGTTGAACGAAAGTTCAATGCCAATGGAGTTGAGTGGGAAGAAGATCAATACCCCAAGACGAAGTTTGTTCCCCAACAAGAGAAGTATGATCCTACTTCTTTCAAAGGGACACAAGCTTAAGATGATCTTCCACCGCAAGACCACAAGCAAAAAGGCAAGGACAAGCTTCAAGAGGAAATTGATGCATTTGAAGAAGCTCCTAAGGCCTTGGTCAAGTGGGTTCCCAAGACTACATCAAGTTCCACTTCATCAAGTACAACTACAACTCCGAGGATTCCCATCAAGATGGTGTGGATCCCGAAGAAGAAGAACTAGAGAGTTCTTGAGGGTGACTCCGCCAACATACTTCACTCTTATCATCTTGGCAAGAACTAGTGCAATCAACTTCCACATCTTGCACTAGTTCAAGGAGTCATAAACCCTCTTGTTGGTAAGACAAGGGACAAGGTAACCAAAAGCTTTCATAGACATCATCTTGTGTGTGCATCACTGTATGTCTATGGATATCCTTGTTTGTTCCTTATGGGACTAACCCGTGTAGGTATTGAAAGTGCAACTCACTCTAAAGGATAGCTCCAAATGATATACATCAACATTGAGCATCCACATCTTCAACATCTACATGAAGTCATCATCGACAAAACCCAAGGTTAGTTCATCCCTCTTAGGGGGGATCTCACATCTAGGGGGAGCTTTACTCTAAGAATTGAGCTAAAGCAACTCTAATGGTGTGAAAAACAACAATGCTTTATGTAAAAGTGGTAACCCCACTTGTGCTTAAACGATGAGTATGACCTATGATCAAATGTGCTCATTTAGCTCCTAAGTCAATATACAGATATATAGATGACCTAGTCATCGCCAATTGCTTGATAGATACTAGAATTGGTTGTGCATGCTTTGCCACATATTTCAATTGCCATTTTATTGTGTGAGCATGTTGGTTGCATAATTTACTCATTCAAGGACATCTACTTGTTGTTTTGATTGATTGGTTTCTCTTTTATCTTGCCAAGTGGATGGACAAGAATGCCTAAGAACCTTCTCTAGCTATCTATGCTTTTCTCGTCTCAAAATCTATTCATGGTACATCACAAAATTTGATCAAGTCAGATTCGAACCACTCTGTGTGAGGAGCACTCGGAGTCCCTGATTCGTCATAGACTTAAACTTCCAAAACTTCTTTGTGTGTTTCGGTCTGACCGATTCACCCATTTCAATCATACCGAGATCACTAAGTCGATCTAGGTTTTCAATCTCGGTGCAACCGATTTGAACTTTTCGGTCACACTGAGTTGCAGTAACTGCTTGCAGTTATGCATCTCGGTGCCACCGAGTTGTTCCACTCAGTCACACCGACAGGGTCGGGCTATATATACCCACGGGAAATTTTTTGGAAATTTTCTCCGAACTCTTTCGCCCGCGCTTAGCCCGATCTGCCTCCAGGGTCTCCGGATCGTCCTGCTCGTCACCAGTTGCCTCCTGCCGCTGGTCTTCGCCGCTGTCAACGGGAATCATCTCCGCCGTTGCCGCCTTAGCGAGTTCATCGCCGAACTAGGGTATGAACTTGATCACTGTGCTATCCTTATCTGATTCCTAGCACATTGTGTTCGCCATGAATCTTGCCACGATTGAAACTATCTTATCCAGTCAAAAACACTCCATAGATTAGAGATGATTTGAAAATTTAGGGTTAGGTTTCCACCGAAACCATCTCGGACCAACCGAGTTGTGGAACACGGTACCACCGATTCGGCTCAAGTCATTGCACATGAGATTCTCGGTCTGACCGAGAATTGAAAATCGGTGTGACCGAGTTCAGGACTTTGTGAAACCCTAGCAGTCTCGGTGCCACCGAACTGTGACTCGGTCTGACCGAGTTCACTAGTTTAGGTTCCAACAGCTGCTTCGGTATCACCGAGTTTACAAATCGGTTGATCCAAAATGCTTTCTGAGGAAAACTAAAACTAAGTTTTTGATTCATTCATTTGCAAAAACCTCTGTATTTTGGGATGCTTATCCACTCTACCTCCTCTATACTCTATTCACAGGGACAGTTGTTAGAGTTTGTATCATGTCTGATCAAAGTGACAGTCAGAACAAGTCAGAAGAGCAGATTCACATGAGTGAGGGCACTAGTCCCTCTAGCAGCTCAGATGAGGGAAGCAGGAGCACCCCAAGCAACCTACCCAAAGCTGCCACCAGGGCCAGAAAGAAGAAAACTTCTGAGTCTGAGGATGAAGACTATGTGGCAGTTGAGGATGAGGCCACTTCCAAGAAGAAAGTGCTGAAAAAGGAGTATGGCTCAGCTGCAGCCACTAAGCCAGGAATGCAGAAGAAGGCACCTGCAAGAAGGGTTCCCACTTCCAAACCTAGGAAGGTTGCCACTGGAGAAACCATGAAGTTTACCATTGAGTCAAAAGAGGAAGTTGTTGGCCAAGACAAGAAGAAAAAGAGAGTCAGAACCACTACTGTCAGAGTTCTTGGCAAACCCTCTATGAGGAGAGACTCTGAAGAAGAAGAAGAGGAAGAGGTTGCTGCACCAGCACCTAAAGCCCAGAAGCTCATGGGTGATGCTATCAAGTCAGGGGCTACTTCATCTAAGCCCAAAGAAGCTCCCAAGCCAGCTGCTCCAAAACCCAAGTCTGCACCAAAGAGGAGTACCGGGAACATTCCAGCTGCTGAGAAAAACAAGGCCCCAGTGCCTGAAACTACTGCTGAAGAAGATGATGAGGCACATGTTCTGAGGAAGTTAAAGCCAAAAATTCCAGATCATAATGATGATCATCCTGTAGCAGAAAACATGAAGATCAGGAAGGACTCAGGATTGAGGATATGGAGAGCGTCAAATCCATATGCCACCAGGAGAAGAACTGTTGTGGACTACAGGTTTCATACCAAGGAACAGCAGGATTTCTATGAGACAGTGCTGCTTGACAAGAAACCAATAGTATGTGACATGAGATGGGTCAACTGGAAGTACATCAAGGAGAATGAAGAACCCTATCCAGGTGTATATGACAGTTTCAAGGCTTGTGGAGTTGATGAGTCTGTGGCTCAGAAGCTCACAAAGTGGAATGACGAGCTCATCATGCAGTTCTACTCCACAGCTCACTTCTACCCAGATGGCAAGATAGTCTGGATGTCTGAAGGCACTCAATACCAGTCAACAGTAGCAGAATGGGCTCAATTGATCAATGCTCCTGAGGAGAATGAAGATGACTTGGATGTCTATGCCAAAAAGAAGAAGGATCACAACTCCATGGCTAGCATGTACAAGGAGATTCTAGATGCAGATCTTGAGACTCACCAATTTGGATCAGTGAAACACCTGCTGTCAGGACTGCCTACTATCAATTGGATACTCAGGCACACTATTCTGCCCAAGTCTGGTGATCACAAGATGATTAGAGGCCACTCCATCAATCTGCTACATATATTTGATGTGCCACAAAAGTTCAAGGTCATGAGTCTTATAGTTGAAACTATCAAGAGGACAGCTGCTGACCAAAAGAGAAGCTGTGGGTATGCCCCACAGATCCAGGAGTTGATTAACTCCAAGATGGGCACGGGCACATACTTGTTGGACAAGGAGCACTTGCCTATCTATCCAGATTTTGAGGACAACCAAGTGGTTATGAATGAGGATGAACCATCTTCTGTGCAAGTTCAAGCCAAGAGGGAGAAGGCAAAGGCTGAGAAAGCTGCAAACATGCCAACCATGGAAGAGGCATCTCAGTATCTTCTGAAGAGCAAGCAAGATCAGCTTGGATACTTGATTGCATCCACTCTAAGGATTGAGAAAGGACTGGCCACCCTGACTCGAAACCAGGAGAGCTTGGAAAGAATCATGGAGCAGAAGTTCTATGACATGGATGTGAAGGTAACTGAGATCTAGTCTGTTGTGGAGCAACTTCAGGATGATATGCAGGAGAGGAAGGGCAAGACAACCACTGAGGCATTTGCCAGAGTGCCTAGAGCTCATAGGTCAACTACAGTGCCAGTAACAGACACCAGAGCCACTTCATCTGCACCAGCTACAGCTTAAGTGCCACTAGCTCCAGCACCTACTCCAACAGCTCCATCTACATCGACTGAAGCCTTCGTTCTTGGAGTTCTCCGGACACCACCACCTGAAGACCAAGCCTGAGAGACGATTTAGTGCTATGCGTTTTCTATGAACTTTTTGGTAACTTGTTGCCAAAGGGGCAGAAAAATGTATAGATCATAGGCTTCGAGAGAGAGCGTTGCTTTTTATTCTCTCTTGCTTTGGTGGTTGAACTTTATTTGCTTGATTGAGATACTTTATGCTTGTGTGTGACACTTGGATGATCATGTGTGTTTGATCATATGCTACATTAATGCTTGTTGGATGACATTATCATTTTATCCCTATATGATCATTAACTCTGCTTGGTGATGAGTGCATGTATTTAATTATTATCATTTTGAGCGCACCACCAAGATGTATATGACATGGAAGAGTAACCCATGATCCTAACTCATTGTGCATTTGCAGTCCAAAGCAAATCTTAAACTATGCACAAATTTAGGGGGAGCTCTTGCTTTTCACACACTTCTCAAAGCGACAATGTTTTTCACTCTTATTATCATTCGTCGAAGCTTTGATCTATATGTTGTCATCAATTACCAAAAAGGGGGAGATTGAAAGTGCAACTATCCCTGGGTGGTTTTGGTAATTCCTAACAACATATAGCTCATTGAGCTAACATTATTCCAAGATTAATATTTCAGGAAAAGCTCAATGAATGGCATGGCATGGATGAGGAATGTGGACCCCTCAAAATACTAAGGACAAAAAGTTTGGCTCAAGCTCAAAGCTCAAGACTCTACATTTTATATTTTAGTGATCCAAGATCACATTGAGTCTATAGGAAAAGCCAATACTATCAAGGAGGGATGAGGTGTTGCTTGATGAGGTTCTTGCTTCATAGTGCTTAGTGATATGCTCCAAAACCCTCAACTACCTTCCCACATCCACATTTGACCCAAACCAAAAGTCAAACTCGGCCCCACCGATTCTTTCTATCCGGCGCCACCGAGTTCAGATGTCATAGCCACTGCCACAAACCCTAGGCAAATCGGTTTCACTGATAAGGATCTCGGTCACACCGAGATGGGGTTGTAATCTCTCTGTTTCCCTTTGTAACGTTTCGGTCCTACCGAGATGAGCGATTGGTCCCATCGAGATTGCAATGTAAACTGTCTATTTCCCCTTTGTAACATTTCGGTCTCACCGAAATGAGCAAATCGGTCCCACCGAGTTTACCTGACCAACTCTCTGGTTAGCTTATTACCAAAATCGGTCCCACCGAGTTTGTGTAATCGGTCACACCGAGATTACGTTATGCCCTACCCCTAACCATATCGGTCCTACCGATTTGCGTTTCAGTCCCGCGAATATCCTAACGGTCACTAGGTTTGCTAAATCGGTCCGACCGAGTTTCTTAATTCGGTCTCACCGAGATTGGTAAATTGTGTGTAACGGTTAGTTTTTGTGTGGAGGCTATATATACCCCTCCACCCACTCTTCATTCGTGGAGAGAGCCATCAGAACATATCTACACTTACAATACACATTTTCTGAGAAAGAACCACCTACTCATGTGTTGAGGCCAAGATATTTCATGCCCACCATATGAATCTTGATCTCTAGCCTTCCCAAGTTGCTTTCCTCTCAAATCTTCTTTACACCAAATCCAAATCCTGTGAGAAAGAGTTGAGTGTTGGGGAGACTATCATTTGAAGCACAAGGTAAGGAGTTCATCATCAACACACCATTTGTTACTTCTTGGAGAGTGGTGTCTCCTAGATTGGCTAGGTGTCACTTGGGAGCCTCCGACAAGATTGTGGAGTTGAACCAAGGAGTTTGTAAAGGCAAGGAGATCGCCTACTTCATGAAGATCTACCGCTAGTGAGGCAAGTCCTTCGTGGGCGATGGCCATGATGGAATAGACAAGGTTGCTTCTTCGTGGACCCTTCGTGGGTGGAGCCCTCCGTGGACTCGCGCAACCGTTACTGTCGTGGGTTTGTCACGGCAGATGTCCTAGCCAAAGGACTTAGTCGTGGAACCATCGCAACGGGTTAACTCGAAGGGGTTAAAGCGGACACAGGGACGCAGAGAGTTTATACTAGTTCGGCCCCTTCGATGAAGGTAAAAGCCTACGTCTAGTTTGTGGTGGAATTGATGAAGTCTCGATGACTAGGGAGCAAACAAGCTTCGCCTAGGCCTCGAGTTGTGGTTGTCTGTCTTGAACCGCTGTCGGGTCATCCCCTTATATACACGGGTGACGCCCGTCGGTTCACAGAGTCCCAATCTCCGGTTTATACTCGTACCCGGGTTGGTCTCTTTCTTTCCCTATCTTATAGTACAAGTTTATACAAGCCGGTTTATGGCTACAGATACTAAACCGACTACGGCCTTGGGCCTTTACAAGTTTATCGGGCTTTAACATCCTTGAATTACTGTTGAAGTTAACCCGGCCCAAGCAGGCCGATTTACGCCCAGTAGTGATATCTCCAACATTAGGCCCCAGATTGATTTGAATGAGTTCATGTCAATCCTTAGCAGAAATCTTCAGATTCAGTATCTTCCCTTAATCGCTAAACCGCCATGTCGTCATCTTCCTTGGTTGCTATAAACCGGTATGACGTCATCATGAAACTAGCTTTTATGATGCTTTCTTTGTTTAACAGATCCGCAATAATCAAGGCGACAGCTCCACTTCCGAAATCTGCGGCTCCTGGATTCGCGCGCCTGACACATGTTTTTTACCTCATAAATAGGGCCGAAGGGTCATTTCCTTTTTTTCCCCTTCACCCCTTTCCTCTTCGTCTTCTCCGCGTCGCCAACTCCGGAGCTCCAACGCCATCGCTGACCTCCGCATCATCTTGGGCCGCTGCATCAACCTGACCGTACCAGAGAACTGCGACATCCTTCCGCATCTCTCCGAGCTCCGGTAAGATCTCCGTCCTCTCAATCTAGATCTGCTTTTAGGGTTCACTGTGTTCCTCGCGTTCTTCGTGTTCTTCGTCCGCCTCAAACTTCGGCTGAGATGCCTCTTCGGATGATCCCATATCCTTTGCTCTGTACAGCGGTAGTTTCCCGCATATGTTTTTACTGCAGTATACCTGGACCGTAGTTCTGATCCATAACTTTCCCTTGCTGCTCTTGCATAACTTCTTTTAAACCATGAATATTTATCCTTTTTATGAAATCACCCTAGATCCAATGCTATAATGAGATTGTGTGAAACCTGTTTCTGCACACTTGTTTATTTGTAATTCCCCATGTCTCGCAGTTTTAGATCTAGCGGTTTAACCTTGAAGAAGAGGCTTTACCAAATTAGTACATACCATTAGTCCCCTTGTTAAACCGCCAGTAGTTCCTTGATGAACCGCACCGCTTTACCAATGTTGGTTTATGATTGACTTCCTCTGGTTTAGCATTGATAATATCAACATGTAACCTGTGCACAACACAATCTTGAACCGGAATCATTTTCCTTCTGTAGACTTCCTCATGGCTAAACAAGTGTACGAGTGCAACTGGGCTCCTTCTCGGGTCACGAAAACGCAACTGAACAATCTGGTCCTGACCGGCGCTTTAAGCAGCAAAAAACCATTCACTGTAGGGTCCCAGGCAAAGAGTGTCCCCCTACACCTCGAGACGAGAAGTTGTAGTCTTTGCAGATCACTTAGCCCGCAGTTTTAACCCGCCCGGTTCAAAATTTTACCGGGATGTTTTGGCCAACTTCCAACTCCATCTGCAAGATATCGGCCCTAATTCTGTCACCAACATATGCCACTTACAAGTGCTCTGCGAGGTATTCTTCCAAGAGGAGCCCACAGTGGAGTTGTTCCGAGACTGCTTTCACTTAAACCGTCGCACAGAATTCCCTGACGGTTCCAACATGGAGCTGGGTGGCGTGGCAATCCAAAAGAGAAAAGAGGTCACTTACCTCATGCGAAACTGCATAGTCATCCCCAAGAGTGGAATAACTCCTGGTTTTATTCTAAAGACACCTCCCCGGATAATGAGAATATCTTGCCCGGTTTTCGCCCGGAACGGCTCAGCAATACCCATCCTTTTCCTCAGCGGCTGACTGGCAAAGAGAGGATGAAATACGCTCCTCAACTGTCCAAACTCCAAGCTTTTATGGCTAACGGTTTAACAGGAGTCGATCTTGCTCGTTGCTGGATATCCTGGAGTATACTGCTGCTCAGTCAACGCTCCGGTTTAATGTGCGAGTATACAGGCAGCGTTGATGATCCGTTGCGTCACGTAAACATCCAGCTTACTGATGAAGAGGTCACCGAAGCTGTAAAGAAAATTCTGAATGAACCGGAACACGTCTGTGCTCGAACCGGCCTTCTTCCCTTCTGCGCCACCAATAAACCGCCAGCGGTAAACCGAACTTCCTTCTCACCGAGTCTGATACTATTGTACGTGCTTATGACTGATACCGATATCTGTTGTTGCAGGGTGATGATCCGTTTTGGAGCAAAAAGATCACGCAAGAAAAGGCGGATAAACCGTAGAAATCAATCCGGCCTAAGACAAGGGTCGTCAAAAAGTCTGCTCATAAAAGGAAAACTACAGCCTCCTCTGATCCACCTGCTGATGATGATGTGGGTAATCCGGATTTTGAAGCTGAACTTGATTCTCTCAGTTTACTATTTATGCAATTTATTGATGATACAATTTGTCAGGATGATGCTGAAGCTAGCCACGCTGATGATGTTGAGGTAATTACTCTTTCTTCTGATTCAAGCCTTCCGCCTTCGCACAAACTCCGTCAGGCAAACCGCAAAGTTAAATTTTTCCCATCCTCTTGCTTACTTGGATCCTAACTTTCTTATGAAGACCCATCAGCATGAGGTGTGTCGTACAACTCGACACAGCGGCCAGGTAGTTACCTCCGCCGGTTTACCGAACAATCCGGTTCAGAGACGTCGTTCAGAGGTCTCTAATTTGCTTGTCAATATTTGTCCTAAAGCGGGCTGTTTTCGTCAACCGCTTAATCCGTCTGACTCTGATTATCAGGTCACCTCGCACTCATCTTCTGGTGAGTCAACTGGTACTCAGCTGCCTCCACTCAAAACCGTGCTTGGGTAAGCTTTTGCCTTTATCATCAAGTTGTTGATTTTTGTAGCCTTCCATATATACTGTCTTTATTTTCCTGCTTCTTTCAGGGCCAAACCGAGGCCAAGTAAGAAAGCTCGCCAGGATAAGGCAGCTGAAGAAGATGCTGCTCCTGAACCAGATGCTACCCCAAATGTTGAAGCGATCATCCATGAAGATGTTGTTGATGACCCACCAGTAAGGGATGAAGTTGTTCTCCCTAAAGAAAGTTCTGTGAACCCCTCCGGTCCTGCTGACCAACCAGCCAGTCCAATCCGGATTGAGAAAACTATCAGTCCCTCCAAACCTGCTGATAAACCGACTATGCCAGTTCAGACCGGCGAGCTTAAGGACGACGAAGTCGTAATTACTGGCATAGGTCATACTGAACCGGGAAATCCCATCGCTTTGGCCAAGCATACTGCTAAAGAAGAATTTTCCGTCCTGAGCAAAGGAAAATGGGATGTTGATCTGGCAACATACTCTGCTCTCAGTGCTCAAGACATTCACTCTGGTTACTTAAACCGGCTATATACTAGCCGTGATTATGAAGCCAATCTGGTAAAGATGATGAAGGAAAAACTTGAGGTAATTTCCATGCATTTGTTCCCGCTTCTTACCGATGTAGCCCCCAAGGGTAGGTTCAACTTGTAGTATAATTGAATCGAGACTTTTAATAACATCCGTAATACCACCAGATCAAATGGCCATTAGCCCCCAAGTGCCACGTTGGAATGCTTGTATTCAGCTTGGGACTTTGATAACTAACTGGTAGTTGTAGATCAATTAGGCATTAGCCCCCAAGTACAAAGCGCCTAACTTGTTATGTGGTTGGTACTTCCTTTGTTAAACTGTATAACTGTCGGTCTGCAGGCTGAACTGAAAGTTAAAGAGAACCAAGTCGGCGACCTTCAAGAGAATTTAAAATCCCAACAAGCAAAAACTTCCAAGGCCAAGGAGGAATTAACCAGCGCTTTAGGCAGTATGGAGCAACTGAAGGAAGGTTATAAGAAGGAACGGGCTGACTGGGCCACAGAAAAGGCCGCTTTAACCAAAAAGATTGAAGACGCAGAAGCTGCCCTCAAACCAGTAACTGATGAATTAACCAGCGTGAAACGACAAGTGCACGCAATGACTGCCGCCATCTTTGGTAAGCTTCCTGCGACTTTTGTAATAATCTTGATTCTCCTATAAACAGCTTGGTTTGTAAACTGCTGATTGTATTGTAGGCACCCGCATTAATCACTTGGGGTCGGATGTGCGGATGAAGTTGAAAGCCGTCTATACTTTAGTCGAGCAGCTGTATACTGGTGCGCAGCGGATTATCACCACTGCGTCCCATAACAATCCAACACCCACGTTGATCCAGGATACACTGAGGAGATTGTCCATGCTCCCTGCTCGGATTGAGGAGTTAAAAAAGTCTGCTGCTCGAACCGGAGCCAATAATGCCTTAATCCGGGCCAAAGCATGGGTGCCCGATTTTGATCCCGTTGAAGCGGCTCAAGGCTATCCTAGCTTGAAGGAGGATGGCTCCGAATTCGACGAAGAAGAGTTAAGAAAGATAAACCGGGCAGTGCGCCCTCTGGCCTGCCAGTTGGTAGAAGAAGCAAACTTGTCACATTATCAATCCCAGTATGATGACCAGAACAAACGAGTGGCTGCACCAATCCCTGAAGCGGAAAACTTAATTCCTCCAATCCGTAAGCACACTTACGCCCCTGATCTTGAACCGTCTTCACTGATACATGAAGAGGCTGTCTTTCAAGCATTAATGGGGATCGACTGGACCACTGTTGACTTCCAGCCGCTGGGTAGGGAGGAGGAAGCTGACGCGGCGCGGGATGATCCAGAACCATCAAACCGGGATGGCACGTAGGCGTGAACCGAGGGCAGCCTTAATTAGCTTCCGTGCTATATCTTGTCAGGAAAAACAATTGTCTTATTGAGGCACCATGTTGCCTTGTAATAGGATAGACCGTACTTGTGTTTTGTGAGATGCCTTCGTGCATCAGTACTGAAACCTTCATTTGGAAAATCTTCCTTGCCAACTTATATCCCCTGCAATCACAAAATTTTAAACTGCCATGTAATGGGCATGAAGTAGGCGTTTTTAGCCAATCTTGAGACGGGGGCTTGACAGCCCTAAACCGTCGGAGGAGAAAACAGCTCCTTTTTGATCATGATATCCTTGTTGCTCCAAAAAGGATGTTTTCATAAGAAAAATCAAACCGAGCAAACAAACTCCGGCTTAAAAAAGAGACCGTGTTCTGCCAAATTGGCTGTATGAACCGGCACAAAATACCGTCGGTTTAAAAAACGCAACAAAGATGAACTAGCAATTCCTTAAGAAAGGCTATTAAAGCAAAAGCAATGGCGACAACTCTTTATAAAATAAAGGCTCTAATGAGCTGGTCAGATGGTATTACCATGGTCAGACGCAACCAGGCTCCCCGAAGGCGTAGCAATGGTGCCAGTCAGCCAGGTCCCCAAAAGACTCGTGGCATTACGCCGGCCAAGTGGCATGACATTGGTTCGGGTTCGACCAAGCCCCCAAGTGACTCTAAGGCCTGTAGGCCGACCAAGAGGCGTGACCGGTTCAGACTTGACCGTGTCCCCAAGTGATCTGGTGGCTTTCGCCGATCAAGAGGCATTGCATCGGTTCGGACACGACCGAGCCCCCAAATGATCTGGTGGCTTTCGCCTATCAAAAGGCATTGCATCGATTCAAATATGACCGAGCCCCCAAGTGATATTGATAAACTTTGCAAGGGGTAAACCGGAGGTCGTTTTACAACAAACAACTCCATGTAACCACACATGATATAAAAGAACAGATACCCCGCTTTAGCTAAGGATCCGGTTTATTATAATATATACATTGTCATAATATGTACATAAGCAGAGCCCATGGCTCAAGTATAGTAAGGCCGAAGATGAGCTATATTCCACGGCTTGTTGGTCTCCTGCTCTGATTTACGTGAGTCTTTGTGCTCTCGAACATCGATCAGGTAGTATGACCCGTTGTCCAGATTCTTGCTGACCACGAAAGGCCCTTCCCAAGGCGGAGACAACTTATGCATCTCAGTTTGATCTTGAATAAGTCGAAGCACCAAATCCCCTTCTTGAAAGGTTCTGGTCCTGACCCGACGACTGTGATAGCGACGAAGATCCTGTTGGTAGATCGCTGAGCGGGCAGCTGCTATATCTCGCTCTTCATCCAGCCGGTCCAAAGCATCTTGTCGAGCCGTCTCGTTATCCGCTTCAACGTAAGCCGCAACACGAGGTGAATCGTGACGGATGTCACTAGGGAGAACTGCCTCCGCCCCATAAACCATGAAGAACGGCGTGTACCCAGTGGACCTGTTAGGCGTGGTGTTGATGCTCCATAACACAGAGGGCAATTCTTCGACCCAACAACCCGGCGTCCTCTGCAAAGGAACCATAAGCCGGGGTTTGATGCCTCTCAAGATCTCCTGATTAGCTCTTTCTGCTTGACCATTGGACTGTGGGTGTGCCACCGATGAAACATCAAGGCAGATGTGCTCTCGTTTGCAGAACTCCTTCATGGCACCTTTAGATAAATTGGTACCATTATCTGTGATGATACTGTGTGGAAAACCAAACCAGAAAATCACCCTTTTGATGAACTGAACCGCGGTGGCCGCATCACACTTGCTAACGGGCTCTGCCTCTATCCACTTTGTAAATTTGTCAACCGCCACCAGAAGGTGGGTCTTCTTGTCCTTGGATCTTTTGAAAGGCCCGACCATATCTAGCCCCCAGGTTGCAAACGGCCAAGTAATTGGAATCATCCTCAATTCTTGAGCCGGAACATGAGCGCGTCTTGAGAATTTTTGGCAACCATCACATCGTCTGACCAGATCCTCCGCATCAGCATGGGCAGTCAACCAATAGAAACCATGACGAAATGCTTTCGCCACTAAAGATTTTGAACCGGCGTGGTGACCACAATCTCCTTCGTGGATCTCACGCAAAATTTCACGGCCCTCCTCAGGAGATACACACCGTTGAAACGCCCCTGTCACATTGCGATAATGTAGCTCGCCGTTTTCAATTACCATGGATTTGGACCGCCGTACTATTTGTCTGGCCAGAGTCTCGTCCTCTGGCAACTCACCTCGGTTCATGTACGCCAGGTAAGGAAGCGTCCAATCTGGGATGACGTGTAGTGCCGCCACCAACTGAGCCTCCGGGTCAGGAATCGCCAAATCTGCTTCCCCGGGTAGTTGAACCGATGGGTTGTAAAGCACATCAAGGAACACATTAGGTGGTACCGGTTTACGCTGTGAACCCAGCCGGCTTAAAGCGTCTGCCGCCTCGTTCTCTCGTCGGTCCACGTGGTCCACCTGATACCCCTTGAAGTGACCTGCGACCACATCAACCTCACGACGATATGCAGCCATGAGTGGATCTTTAGAATCCCATGTACCAGACACCTGTTGGGCCACCAGATCCGAGTCTCCGAAGCACTTAACTCGGCTTAAATTCATCTCCTTAGCCATCCGGAGACCGTGGAGCAAGGCTTCGTACTCTGTTGCATTGTTAGTACAAGGGAACATTAAACGGAGAACATAACAAAACTTGTCACCTCGTGGGGAAGTTAATATGACTCCAGCCCCCGAGCCCTCCAATTGACGTGATCCATCAAAATGAATGGTCCAATATGTGTGATCCGGCTTCTCTTTAGGGACTTGCAACTCCGTCCAATCATTGATGAAGTCAACAAGTGCCTGAGACTTTATCGCAGTGCGAGGCACGTATTTTAAACCGTGCGGTCCAAGCTCGATAGCCCATTTGGCAATCCGACCAGTTGCTTCTCGGTTTTGGATGATATCACCCAAAGGAGCAGAGCTGACCACTGTGATGGGATGCCCTTGGAAATATTGCTTCAACTTCCGGCTCGCCATAAAAACTCCATATACCAGCTTCTGCCAATGCGGATATCTCTGTTTAGATTCAATAAGCACCTCGCTGATATAGTAAACCGGACGCTAAACCGGGTACTCTTTGCCCGCCTCCTTCCGCTCCACCACAATAGCCGCACTAACTGCACGAGCATTAGCAGCTACATATAGCAGCAATGGTTCCCTATCAATGGGAGCGGCGAGCACGGGCGGATTGGCCAACTGCCGCTTTAAGTCCTCCAATGCCTGATCAGCAGCAGAACTCCAGACGAACCGATCCGTCTTCTTCAACATTTGATACAAAGGAGTCGCTTTTTCCCCGAGGCGGCTGATAAACCGACTTAGCGCACCGATCCGACCCGCCAGGCGTTGAACATCGTTAATACACTTCGGTTTAGCCAGAGAGGTGATAGCCGTGATCTTCTCCGGATTAGCTTCAATTCCCCTATGGGACACCAGAAAACCCAATAACTTGCCAGCTGGCACACCAAAGACACATTTGGCCGGATTGAGCATCATCTTGTATGTCCTGAGGTTATCAAAAGTCTCCTTCAAATCATCGACCAAAGTCTCCTTCTTTCTCGACTTAACCACAATATCATCCACATAAGCATGCACATTACGGCCAATCTGTTTGTGGAGACAATTCTGCACACACCGCTGATAAGTTGCCTGGGCACTTTTGAGCCCAAAAGGCATAGACACATAGCAGAAGGCTCCAAATGGAGTTATGAACGCCGTCTTCTCCTGGTCCTTAACCGCCATTTTAATCTGATGATAGCCGGAGTATGCATCCAAGAAACATAAGCGCTCACAACCCGCCGTAGCATCAATGATTTGATCAATACGGGGTAGGGCAAAAGGATCTGCAGGGCAGGCCTTATTAAGATCCGTATAATCCACACACATGCGCCAGGTGCCATTTTTCTTAAGGACCAGCACCGGATTAGCAAGCCACTCAGGGTGAAAAACTTCAATGATGAAACCAGCTGCCAATAGCCTGGCCACCTCTTCTCCAATAGCCTTTCTCCTCTCCTCATTGAACCGGCGGAGGAACTGTTTCACCGGTCTGTATTTAGGATCCACATTAAGGGTGTGCTCAGCGAGTTGCCTCGGTACACCTGGCATGTCAGAAGGTTTCCATGCAAAGATGTCCCGATTCTCACGGATGAACTCGATGAGCGTGTCTTCCTATTTCGGATCCAGATTGGTACTGATGCTGAACTGCTTGGACGAATCGCCAGGTACGAAGTCAACAAGCTTGGTCTCAGCAGCCGATGTGAATTTCAGGGTCGGATCATGCTCTGTAGTAGGCTTCTTTAAAGGAGTCATATCCGTCGGATCAATGTTGTCTTTATAGTACTTAAGCTCCTCGGTAGCACAAACCGACTCCGCATACGCGGCGTCTCCTTCCTCGCACTCCAAAGCGATCTTACGGCTTCCGTGAACCGTGATGGTCCCCTTATGACCCGGCATCTTGAGCTGTAGGTACACATAGCAGGGCCGTGCCAAGAACTTGGCATAGGCTGGCCGGCCAAACAGGGCATGGTACGGGCTTTGGATTTTCACCACCTCAAATGTCAGTGTCTCTGATCGGGAATCGTGATCATCTCCGAAGGCTACTTCCAAGGCTATCTTGCCCACGGGGTATGCTGACTTGCCAGGCACCACACCATGGAAAACCGTGTTTGAAGGACGGAGGTCTTTATCCTTTAGCCCCATGCGTCGAAAGGTTTCATAGTATAGGATATTAATACTGCTACCCCCGTCCATGAGTACCTTGGTGAACTTATAGCCTCCCACCTGAGGCGCCACCACCAAAGCCAGCTGACCCGGATTGTCAACCCGGGGAGGGTGATCCTCTCTACTCCATACAATTGCCTGCTCTGACCAGCGCAGATACCATGGCACAGCCGGTTCAACAGAGTTAACCGCCCACTTCTAGACCTTTCGGTCCCGCTTGTCCAAGCTGGTGGTAAACACATGATATTGTCCACTATTTAACTGCTTTGGATTACTCTGGTAACCCGACTGCTGCTGTTGCTGACTGTTTTGATTATGCTGATTGCCATGTCCGCTCGGATTACCGTTAAACCCTGAACCGGGATTTCCTCCACCATGACTCGGCCCGGATCCTGAACCGCCACCGGAGCTGGGGTCATACCGAAAAGCATTGGAGCTCTTAAACTCTTGCATGATATAACAATCCTTCCAAAGGTGGTTTGCTGGCTCCTCTCTGGTCCCATGCTTTGGACAAGGCTGATTCAACAGATAATTTAAGCGCTCCGGATTGGGTCCAGGTCCGCCACTGCGGTTTTTGCCTCTACATCGTCGGCCTCTGTCCTGCGCATTAGTGTTAGCCACATAATCCGTGTTGCCATCCGCCTTACGCTTGCCACCACCAACGTTTCCTGCCGAGTTATGCTGCTGACCTCTGGGGTTGCCATTCTTCCTTCCCTTCCCTGTCCTTTCATCATCAGACTCGGGATCCTTGGTACTATCAGAATCAGCATACTTCACCAGAGCAGTCATGAGCATTCCCATGTCAGTACAATGGCGCTTCATCCGTCCTAATTTTAACTTTAAAGGCCCAAACCGGCAATTGCCTTCCAGGGTTACAACCGCGATGTCTGCATTGATATGGTCTGATGAATGCAGGATCTTTGAGACCCGGCGCACCCAATGAGTTGTTGACTCTCCTTCCTCCTGGACACAAGCCGCTAAATCCACCACCGACATGGGCTGCTTGCACGTGTCTTTGAAATTTCTTATGAACCGGGCTCGCAACTGTGCCCATGAACCGATAGAATTGGGCGGCAAGCTTTTTAACCAAGTACGGGCTGTCCCTTCAAGCATCATGGTGAAATATTTTGCGCATGCCGCATCATCCACGTCCAACATCTCCATGGCCATCTCATAACTCTCCACCCACGACTCTGGGGTTGATCCGCCGTATAGTTCGGCACCTTGCGCGGGCCTTTGAAATCCTTGGGCAGGCGCACATTGCGGAGGGCTGGGACAAGGCAAGGCACTCCCAAAGCGCTAGAAGTGAGTCCTGGTTCAACTGAAGTGGTGGGACGAAACGGTGTAATCTGATGATCCTGATGCGGTGCTGCTAACTCAGCTTCCCTACGCGCCCGGGCCCGGTCTACCACCTCCTGGGCGTCGGGGGCCGGATTGTTGCCGTGGGGAGCCCTACGCCGTGCATTACTTGACTCGGCTGGTTCTTCCATATCTCTACTGTAACTCCGGCCTGGACGCGGGGTGGAGTGAATCCGTTCACGGCTATATGAATACGCTTCCTGCTGAACCAATGCTGTTCTGAGGAGCTCCTTAACCCGGCGTGTCTCTATCGCTTGAAGTGAATCTCCCTCGACCGGAATAGCTTCCAACCGTGCCGCCGCTGCAACAAGATTGTCCAGCGGATTAGAATAGTGATCCAGAGGGGTATGCACAACCCGTGGCTCTCCCGGGTTATGACGGGGCAGATCTATTACACGAGGCCGAACCGGCGCGCCCGTCCCGGGCGCCTCCGCCCAGTTTACCACCGGTTGGTTACTGGTCCCTACCCCAGGGGTATTGAAAAGATCCCTTCCTTCAAAGACCGAGGGCAAGCGAGATCGGAACTTCCTCCTCATGACTTCGTGCGAAGCGTTCTGATCCAGCATAAGTTTATAGGCTTGCGCGTCCAAAGCGGCCCGCTCCGCGGTCATCCTGACCTCCTCAGCTGCCAGATCCGCCTTGGCCTGGTTAATCTGTTCTCTCACCTTTGCAATCTCTGCATTATGAGCATCCTGATCCATCGGATTAGCCTCTGCCATAAGCGCAGCCAACGCGTCGAACAGATCGGATAACACTTGAGCTGGTGGGCGTACCAAGCCTCCTGCTCCGGCAGCCGTTGCCGCCGCTGAACCGGAAACTATTGCTGCGGCCGTTGATGACTGAGGTGTTGCCTGGGTACCGGCCATGAATATACCGACCCGGCTAGGCAGATCAGAGGGGTCCGGAATACTGTCGCCATCGGAACAGCCCCCAATCCGACCATCTTGTACTTGATACAAGGACTCAGTTTCCCCGGTTGACGACTCGTCGCCGGAATAAATGACGGTTTCGCCACCAGATCCTGATCTGTCCTTATAGTTCCCTCCATGGATGACTCCCACAAAGGCACGCTTCACGGCCGGCTTAACCCGGGCAGGTCGCGCACGCTGAGCTGTTTCGATGAGGTCGGTGCAGGTGTCCAGCTCAGGGCCCGGTTCACCGATTTTGCCGATGAAGACGTGTATACCGCCAAAGGGGACCCGGTACCCGTACTCAATTGAGCCGGCCTCGGGGCCCTAGCCCGCATCGTCGATGTAGATCTTGCCGCGACGACTCTTGATCATCCGGCCCACGGCGTATCCCTCGAGTCCTTCAAAGCGGCCCTCCAAGAACTTGAAACAGGCCGGTTTACGCCCAGTAGTGATATCTCCAACAGTTACCCTTCGTGGGTTGAAGTCTCCATCAACGTGGATGTACAATAGCATCACCTATCGGAACCACGACAAAAATATCCGTGTCTCCAATTGCGTCTGAATTCTCCAAACCCTTCCCTTTACATTCTTGCAAGTTGCATGCTTTACTTTCCGCTGCTCATATACTCTTTGCATGCTTGCTTGAATTGTGTTAAGATTGCTTGACTTGTGCTAAGATAGGTAAAATCTGCCAAAGACTAAAATTGGGAAAAAGATAGATTTTTATTTGGTCAAGTAGTCTAATCAACCCCCCTCTAGACATACTTTCGATCCTACAGGATGACCTAAGTTTTATCAATCCGTGGGAGGCATACGATGAAGATGGTCTCTCTCAAACAACACTGCAACCAAATAACATAGAGTCTCTTGTGTCCCCAACACACCCAATACAATGGTAAATTGTATAGGTGCACTAGCTCGGCGAAGAGATGGTGATACAAGTGTAATATGGATAGTGGATATAGGTTTTGTAATATGAATTATGAAAACGGCAAGGTAACTAGTAACAAAAGTGAGCAAAACGGTATTGCAATGCTTGAAAACAAAGCCTAGGGTTCATACTTTCACTAGTGCAAAGTCTCTCAACAATGATAACATAATTAAATCATATGGCAATCCCTCAATGTGCGACAAAGAGTCACTCCAAAGTTCCTATCACGGAGAACATAAGCTGAAATTGCTTGTATGGTACAAAACCACCTCAAAGTTATTCTTTCTGGTCAATCTTTTGAGCTATTCCTATAAGTGCCACAAACAACCCTAGAGTTCGTACTAAAATAAAACCATATGATAACACATTAGTCAACCCTAATGTCACCTAGATACTCCAATGTCACCGCAAGTATCCATGGGTCAAATATACGATATGTATCAAACAACTTCAGATTCATAATATTCAATCCAGCACAAAGAACCTCAAAGAGTGTCCCAAGATTTCTACCAGAGAAACAAGGATGAAAACATGCATCAACCCCTATGCATAGATTACCCCAATGTCACCTCGGGAATCCACGAGTTGAGTGCCAAAACATACATCAAGTGAATCAATAGAACACCCCATTGTCACCACAGGTATCCCACGCAAGACATACATCAAGTGTTCTCAAATCCATAAAAGTATTCAATCCGATAATAGTGAAACCTTAAAGGTAAAACTCAATTCATCACAAGAAGATAGAGAGGGAGAAACACCATATGATGTAACTAAGTGACAAAGCTCGCGGTACATTAAGGTCGTGCCAAATCAATAACATGAGAGAGTGAGAGATCAAACACAAAGCTACTAAGTACATACCCTCAGCCCCGAGGGTGAACTACTCCCTCCTTGTCATGGAGACCACCGGGATGATGAAGATGGCCTCCGGTGATGGTTTCCCCCTCTGGCAGGACGCCGGAACGAGCTCCCAATTGGTTTTTTGTGGCTACAGAGGCTTTCGGCAGCGGAACTTCTGATCTAGGATTCTTATTGGAGGTTTCTATATTTATAAGAATTTTTGGCGTTGAAAACAAGTCAGGGGGTGTCCGAGGGGCCCACAAGCCCTTAGGGTGCCCCTTGGGGCACGCCTACTAGGCTTGTGGACTCCTCGTCTAATTCCTGGCTCGGCTCTGGTGCTTCGGGGGTCTCTTTTTGTCCATAAAAATCACCGTAAATTTTTAGCCCAATCTGAGAACTTTTATTTCCGCACAAAAAAACTCCACCACGGTAGTTCTGCTGAAAACAACATCACTCCGAGTTAGTTCTAATAAAATCATACCAAAACCATATAAAATTGTTGCAAACATGGCATGAATACTTCATAAATTATAAATACGTTGGAGACGTATCACTGCCCCGCACGGAGTGTCACGCGTCGCCTTTCTGTTCCTCGCCACCATTAGTCAAGGAGGGCACGCTTCATATCTCGCTGCCACCAGTGGAAGATGACGCGTCGGCGTTCCACTCCTCGCCGCAACACGTTGAGGTCAACGCGTCAGCGTTCCCAGTCTTGCCACCACGCACATTGGAGGATGCGTCGGCTCCCCGCTACGAGGAGGATGTCGCACCACCCACCGAGCCCCCTATCTTGGAGGAGCTTTAGAAAGAAATGGAGGTCACCTTGTGGGAGGCTTTTCCCCCGGCAGAGCATGCCGGAATAGGGTAGGAGAAGAAGACCGAGGAAGAGAAGCGCGTTGCAAGGGATGCTGCCAGGCAGGCCTATGTCGCGTCCGAGAGAGTCGGGCAATCGGCTCTTTGGCAGAAGGCTCGTGCGAGGGCCGTTGGGTGGCGGAGGACGCCCGTACCAAATCCCTGAGTGCAGCCGAGTCCAAGCGCCTCATCTACGCTTGGTGGTATATGGACCGGGTGCGGGAGGAGTACCTGTTGGCACCGGATCACCAGACCGGTGAGATCGCGCTCGCCCGTCGGCAAGCCGATAATCAGAACCTCACGAGTTGTGAGGCCGAGGAAGAGGCGTTGTGTCGCCATGCTGGGAAACGGCCGCGCACCAGGGTACTCGTGGCACGCTGCAAGCGCTCTTGCGAGCGTTGTAGCTTTTATTAGTAATAATTTAGTGTTGTAAGGTGATCCCATTAGTTTTGGGACATAAATGATAAATCCTGAATGTTCAGGAATTATTAGCATCCTTAATTAAGTATGTACTAGCACATATGCCCGTGCGTTGCAACGGAAAAGATATTTTTTGTAAGAAGCAACAGGAGAGATAATTGATGTGTTCACCAAAAACGATCTCTGCGGTAGTGCGATGGAGCGAGAAGCTACGATTTTCTAGCGGGTCATGTTTGTCCTACGAGATCTTGGTAGTGGTGGGGTTGGTCGGCATGGCGGCGACTACCCGTCTCGTGTTTTTTTCCTTTGGATCAGCCTCCATCTCGGGGTTGTAGTTGCCTCCTCATTTGGTAGCTATGCGGCGACCTTTGGGGCATGGTTGCTTCGACCATCTCTCCTACGATGGTGTAACTGGGTGGATTAATAATTGCATCGAATAATCCCATTTCTTTAGCATATTTAGCACATAACCATGCATCAACGTCCCTTCTCTATTAGGGTTTATTCTCTTTGATTATTTTAGCCCTCACATGCCCACAATTTTTTTATTCAAACCAAACCAACGTGTCCTCTTTTATTGGCACTTTCAAGCTATCACCGGCAATAATTTAGGGAGTCCCTCTTTTCTCCTCATGATTCTCGAGATAACTTCCTTATTCTAATACAACCTTCTTCTTTGCAAACAACCTATGGACATATAAAAACTGGTTGGGATTTAGTATAAAGTTCCAAGGTGGTACTATTCTTATCATAATTGTAAGATAACGGAGTTGGTTTTATCCATCGGCACAATAGAGAAGGTCCATAGTTCAATCCCCTCGGGGCTTAAGTATTTTTTTGCTCCTCCGTCTGACAGAAAAAGAAATGCGTGGGTAGGCCCAGTTCATCCCCCCCCCCCCCAAGGACAAACAAAAAATCGGGAACTATGTGCAGGCAGAACAAAATCTATACGTATATTTAATAGGAGGACCAGCCATTTTAAAATAACAAAGCCTTCCTAGGTCAGTTCAACTACGTGGGAGCTGCTATATGACACTAGCTGCGTCAAATAGTGCGTGGGACACACATCCGTTCATGTATGGGCCAGCGCACTTGCAGGCACCAAGACGGCCTGTCTTTGTAAGGCGCGAGTAAAAATCTAAAACAAAGACGAGTTGAAGGATCGATCTCATGCCCTCAAAGACCCGACCAGGTGCTGCTACCACTTGAACAAATGAGTCCTGCTAACCAATGGCCAACACGAATATTTAAGAACATACTGTTATGTCAGATTACATTTTTTTTTTTGATTTTTTAACCTCTCAACAAAATATAAATTGTCGAACATTCGTCGAAACATGAATAATTTTGGGAATCCCGATTTATTGTAAATTTTTGGAAATACACAACAAAAATTGGAACGTTTAAATTCACAAGTTCATTTGTAAACATGAATGTTTTCTGTAAATATGAACATTTTTAAATTTGTGAACAATTTTTCAAAAAGAAAACATGTTTTGAACATTCAGAACAATTTTACAAAATGTGTGTATTTTAAACTTAGAAATTATTTTTAATTTGCGAACATTTGACGAAAACAAGAACATTTTTGCTATTTGGAACATTTTCTAAAATGTATTTTTTTGGAAAATCTCGAACAACTTTGAAGAACACAAAGAAAAAATGAATATTTTAAAAAAATTGAACCAGTTTTGGAACGCAAAAATTTATTTACAGGTCTGAACATTTTTGTAAACCGCAATTGTTTTGAATTCTGGACATTTTCCAAAAATATTTTTTATTGCAAATTATGATCTTTTTCAAACTTTTCAAATTTAGCAAAAAAGGAAAAATAAAATGAACTTGAAACAAAGAAAAAAGACACGGGAAAGAAAAAGTAAAGGGCACCGCTAGCCATCAGACTACTGATGATAGCATTATGTCAGACCAGTCCACAACCGTAGGATTAGTTCCACGATGGACGTTAGATCCCTTTACAGCAAGATACTGCTATTATTACATGACTCCTATAACAAATCCTGAAACATCCTACTGTTATTGCATGACTCCTATAACTGATCCCGACATGTACGTTTGTAGCCAGCTTGCTTCTTTCTCATGATGTACGTGTACATGCTGCTTCTGCTTCCATTGTTGAACTACTGCTTCCATTGTTGAACTACGTCAGAATGTCTCATTTGATACAAGTAAATATTTCAATATATGTTTATTTGGGGAAAACTTTATTCAACGATTTTTTGGATGCTTGCAAAATTTAATTTAACTGCTTCAATGTAACACTTCTTTTTTTTGTTTCCAATACAATATTTTTTGCTTCCACCGAGGACGCAGTTTACTTCTATTGCAAATGAAATTTGTTTGGACCTAACAATTTTTTGTGCAAAGAACTTTGCTTCCATGTAACAAAATTTTGCGTCCAAGAAGTTGTTTTTACGTGCTAATTTTTTAGTCTCGTCCATCTTTTTATTATATTTCAGACACAAGAATTTTTTGCTTCCATCCACTACAAAAGTGTTTCCACCGCAAAATAACTTGCTTCCAATCGAACATAAGTTTTCTCCATGCTTCAACCGTTCATACAATATGTTTTGGATCCAATGTACAATGCTTCCTAAATATTAGTATATTTATGTTCCCTAATACTTTCAGGTTCAAACAAAAAATTTGCTTTTTCAAGCCACAAAGAGTACAATGTGCTTCCCAAGTTCATACTGTATTTCCCCAAAGACTATGGAATCGCTTCACTTCATCCAGTGTATGCGGTCTTCTTCATTCTGAGGTAGATCCAGGTGTCGTCACGCTTCTTAGTGCATGCACTAGTTGCCTCCATATATACATGTCTCGTCTGCATAGATCAGCCCCGAAGCATAAATCCGTTAGGCAAGATGCATGCTTATCGAAGGTAGGAAGCAACAAATGGAACTATATTTACATTGCGGTACTGATGAAGAGAATATATACAATAGAACAGTACATACAAGCTAAAAGCACAATTTGGAACCTAGAACCATGGAAACAAACTACCTAAAACGAAGAAACATATGTAATATCAGAAGGGAGCATGCCATGTTTCAATGGTGATAACAAGGAGAAAAACTAAGTTGCAAAATAAAATGCAGGAAGCATTGGTAGCAAAAATTATCTATACTGCAGAAGCATTTGCAGCTTCATACGTAGGAAGCATGTAAAGGTATATCTCACCAATTCTCATCTTCGTTGGAAGCACTGAATTTTGAAACTAGGTAATTAGTCTGATTGCACCAACATACCTGTGCAAGTTCTGTTGATCTAAATACCGAGACATGAAGATGCTCACCAAACGTAGGGGTATGGAAGCAAGGCATCGGAATTAAGAATCTTATTCTATGTACCTATAAATAGTTTATTCAACACAGTATGACAATTCGTTGGAAGCATGAAAATATGACAGGTCAACATTATTCGTCTTGGTTGGAAGCATAGAAATTGATAATGGGAACAACCAAGATTGCTCCCAATATGAGGATGCATGCTTTGCGTGGCATACATACAAATTTAACCAAAAAAATTGTTGACCAATGGAAATAATTTTCTTACCCAAATAAGCATGAAAGAGTGTGCTAGGTACATATGTGCTGCTACTTGGAAGCATTGAAAAATGAAAAAAAAAGGCCCAAATACTAATATTGCTGCCAACTGAGGAGGCATATTAAAGTGATGCACCTACCCAGTTCACAAATTGTGAATGATTTAGTGATCAAATACATACTAGACGACACAAATTCGCGCCCACAACACATGGCATAACCAAGGTACTGACAGCTAGATATCAAACGAAAATCGGAAAACAATTATTTTATGAATCAACTAGCACTGCATGATTGAAAATTACCAGGATAAGAGAACTCAAACCCTAGGTCATGACTCATGAGGATGTGGTGGGTGAACCTGCGATACTCCCTTCGTGCTTGTTTTTCGTTCCTGAACCGAGATGCTACTCGGACCAGGTGGACCGGAACCCAGAACGGTGGAGGAGAGGGGGCTGATCCCGGTGGAGTTAAGGGCGGTAGTGAGTTACGTCATGAGCTCGTCGGTTACCACAGGGACGAAGCTGGCCGGTGGTGTCGCCGAGCTGCTGGACAAAGAGGAGAGAAGGAGGCTGCTGCGTGCGAGGCGAGAGAGAAGAGGATCAAGGGGAGGCGAGTTGGGGGCAATGCGTGCGAGGCGGAGGAAGAGCTCGGCAAGTTGCGTGCAATTAGGGACGATTGCCATTGGGGGGATTAGGGAGGAGAGGTTTACGGGCGGGGGTTGCGGACGGTTAGTTGTGTGCTGGTTTTTTTATTTTTACTTACATAAGAAGCAACATCTTGAGCGTCAAATCTCAATTGAATCAACGGGCATCTGAGTAGTCTGACGTTGGTGTTTTTTCAAACTATAGATAGGAAGAGTTTCCCAAAAATGAAAGGAACATGATAATAAAAATTGAAAGAAAACACCAAAAAAACAAAGATGTGTCAGCCCAGCTTGGCGCACTGTGCGAGACTCCGTCTATTGGCCGCCCACGAGAGAAATAAGGTATTTCCAGCTTTTTCTTTAGGGAAAACCAAGTTTATTCAGCAAAATCCACATGGAGTGGGATACATCTTTGGTCATGTGGTACACCCAACCAGACATGGCGACCCGGACCTCTAGATAGTGAGAATTTGGCCAAGCTATGTGCCTCATAATTAACAGCACGAGACTCAAAAGAAAATTACAATGAAAGGTAACAGCCCTAAGGTTTATTTCAGTGATGATTGCACCATATGCACCCCGTGCCCCTCCGTTGATGTCAGAGACTACTTGCTGGCAATCTGAAGCCACAACAAATTGATGGATGCCCAGATCCTCTACAAGGGAAAGAGCTTCTCGGCAAGTTATTGCTTCTAAAGTGGTTGGGTCATGAACTCCTTTGATTACAAGTGTCGCGCTCCCCATGTAGTTTCCTCCATCATCTCTGCATACAGCCGCTGCAGATCCTCTCTGCCCCGCTGCAACACCCGCATCAACGTGTATTTTATAGAAACCCACGGGCGGCTTGCATATAAGGTATTTCCAGCTGCGTGGGCAGTAAAATAAACGGGATGTGACTTTGCTGGGCCACAGCAAGGGCGGCCCACCTGGATAAATTCTGGCATTTTTCCTTTCCTAATAGACGAACGGACAAAAAAATTAGTACCACCTCGAGTAGGAAAAAGATTGACGGTGAACGAAAGAAAAAATCGAAGAAACACACCTTACTTTATTAGTAGTAGCACATATGCACGTCCGTTGCAACGGGAGAAAAATTAGTATGCATTTAAAGTTAGTGAGAATTATATGTGCAAACAAAACCCTGTGCGCACGTGAAAAAGGATCATTTAGCTTCTTGATTTCGCCGGGTGTGAAGTAATCAATCCGCTATTTGTTCATTCATTGATCGAGGGCATTTAAGAGTTTTGTTACGTCACCATACGCCAGAGAAGGCCCATCAATTATTCAATCTACTCTTCCTTTCAATTGGGGAGATTTTAAGGTATAAAGTTTCTGAATAATGTAGGAAAACCAACCTTTTTGAAAACCTAAATAGTTTTTTTAATTATGTACACTTTCAGAAACAATGTGAACAAAATTTGAAACAGGAACATCTTTCAAAATTCACAAACATTTTTTGAAAACACCAAATTTTATATAAACATGAGCATTATTTGAATTTGTGAACATTTTTTAGAACGGGAACATGTGTCCAAATTCATAACATTTTTCAAAAATGTGTATGTTTTAACATTATTTTGAATTGTGAAAATTTCACTAAAACAAGAATATTTTTCATGTTTGGAGCATTTTTTAAATTGCAATTTTCCTTTTAGAATTCTCAAACAATTTTGAAAACAATAAAAGTTTTCAAAAAAATGGGAAGTCTTTTCAAGTTCCTAATATTTTTTAAATAGCAACAAAATTTTGGAATTCTGAAAAATTTATATAACTTGTTTTTCTTGAAATTTCTGAATGTTTTTTTAGAATTTAGAATTTATTAAATTCTATAAGTAAAATAAAGTTGGAAGTGAAAAAAGAGATAAGGGAGGGAGAATAAAAATAGAAATAAAATACCAGAAACAAAGAAAAATGGGCCTGCCCATTATTGTCGTCCTGTGCAAAGACACGACTATTTGTCGCCCTGTGCGGAAAATAGAATTTTCATAGCTGCATGGGCTAAAAATAAGTGGGCTGGCTTCGCTGGGCCTCAGCGTGCGACCCACGTACGAAATTCTGGAAAAACCTGTTTTTTAGCACACGAACGCATAAGAATTTAGTACCACCTCGGCTAGATTTTCTTCGGTGGTGAACGGATGAAAAAATTGGCGGAACGCACCTTGCTTTATTAGTAGGTATAGATATAGATATAGATATAGATAGCACATATGCCCATGCGTTGCAACGAGAGAGGTTTTTTTCGAGAAGCATCCGAAGAGATAATTGATGTGTCCATCAAAACGGTCTCCACAACAGTGAGGCAACAGACCGGAGAGCTGTGGTCTTCTCGTTGGTCATGTTTGGCCCGCGAGATTTTTATAGCAATGGGGTTGGTCGAAGTAGCGGCCACTACCCAACTCGCGCGTTTTTTTCCTTCAGGTCCACCTCCGTGATGAGGTTGTGGCGATCTCTTGTTTTTTTATAAAAATGGAAGCATTGTTTTTGAAAAAATCATTAATTTCTGAAAAAGGAAAAAAAACTTGAAATAGGAAGAGTTTTTGAAATTTACAAACATTTTTTGAAAACGGGAACCATTTTTAAGGCAGACAAATGATCTTTTTTTGAATTTGTGAACAATTTTTTAGAACAGAAACACAAATGAATATTTTTTGAATTTCTATTATTTTAAGAAATGCAATTTATTATTAAAAATGTCGAAGAATTTTGGATCTTTTCATTAAAATGTGAACATTTTTTGAACTTCAAAGAAATTTGGAATGAGAATAAAAATTTAAAGTCCCAAATATTTATGAAAATAGGAACAAATTCTGAAGATTTAATGAAAATTTGTACAACAAATGAAATTCCAAAAAGTTAAAAAAACAATTTATGGTAAAAAGAAATAAACTTGAAAGGGAATAAATAAAAATAAAAATAAAAACAAACACAGAAAAAAAATGGGTCGGCCCGATGTTGAGCGACCTATGCAAAGCTCCAACTATTTGTCGCTCTGTGCTACAAATAAGTTTTCCCAGTTGCCTGGGTAGGATATAAAATAGGCTGGCTTCTCTGGGTCTTAGCGCGTGCGTCCCACTTGAGAAATTCTGGACAAAACTCTTTTTTTCTTTTCTATCAGATGGACCACAAAAATTTAGTACCACATCTGAAATAAAAAAATTCAGTGGTGAACGCATGAAAGAATTGGAGAAACGCACTTTGCTTTATTAGTACGTATAGACGTGTAGATGTAGATAAGATAGATATAGATATAGCACATATGCCTCTGCGTTGCAACGGGAGAAAAAATATTATGCATCTAAATTTAGTGAGAATTATATGTGCAAGCGAAACCATTTTTCATTCATTGATCGAGTGCATTTAAGAGTTTTGTTACGTCATCATACGCTAGAGAAGGCACATGAAATATTCAATCTACTTTTTCTTTCAATCGAGGAGATTTTAAGATATGAAGTTTCTTAATATTGTCGGAAACATGAACCATTTTTTAAATCCTGAAAAGTATTTGGAGAACTCTGTGCACTTTCAGAAGAAACATGAACATCTTTAAAATTCATCAACATTTTTTAAAAACACCAACTTTTTTGTCACCGACATTTTTTAAAAACACCAACTTTTTTTTCAAAACATAAATATTATTTTAATTTGTGAACATTTGTTTATAACAGGAACATGTGTTGAAAATTTATAATGTTTTTGAAAATGTGTATCTTTTAACATTATTTTGAATTGTAAATATTTCACTAAAACAAGAATAGTTTTCGAATTTGAAGATTTTTTAAAATGTCGTTTTCTTTTTAGAAACCTCGAAAAAATAGAAACAACAAATGTTTTTGAAAAAATGGGAAACTTTTTTGAAGTTCCGAATATTTTTCAAAATAGCAGCAAAACTTTTGTGTTCTGAACATTTTCCACAATTTGATTTTTTTAGACTCTGAAGGTTTTATAGAATTTGGAATTTATGAAATAAATAATATAAGAAAAATAAACTTGGAAGGTAAAAAGGAAGTAGGGGAACGAGAATAAAAATAGAAGTAAAACACGGAAACAAAGCAAAATGGGCCAGCCCATTATTGGTTGTCCTGTGCAAAGTTCCGATTATTTATCGCCCGTGTGGAAAATAGACTTTTCCAGCTGCGTGAGCAGAAAAATAATTGGGCTGGCTTCGCTCGGCCCCTTCGCGCGACCGACGTACGAAATTCTGAATAAGCCTTTTTTCTAGCACACGAACGCATAAAAATTTAGTACCATCTCGGATAGAAAAAAAATCTTTTCAGCGGTGAACGGAGGAAAAAATTGGCGAAGCGCACCTTGTTTTTTTTTGAAATAAAACATCCTCTTTATTTATTAGTAATAATGGTTGCATTGTCTATAAGAAAATTTACAATAGCATTCATAGGTTCCTCAAACCAATCCCTTGTCTCAGAAAATTTAGCTACTCTAGCAATTTCATGAGCTACTTTATTTGCCTTCCTATTACAATGTTCAAAGGTTCGTTCAAATCTTCATCAATTGGCCACAACGTTTGTCTTACCAAATCTTCATCCCAGCAATTGTTGATTGGATCTATAAGATCATCAACTTTTGTTAGAAGCTGCCCTCTTCTAGGAGTGATAATTTTCCTATTTGCCACATTCGGGATCCATGCATCTCTCCAAATGTCAATATTTTGTCCATTACCAACTCTTCAAATATAACCTTTTTTGAGAGAACCCACTCCGGTCATAATGCTTTGCCAAGTGAAAGAGGATCCTTTTTTCAGACTCGCATTCATTAAATCTCCATCCGGAAAATATTTAGCTCTCAAAATGGTGGCACATAGGGAATCAGGATTATCAAGCAGGCGCCACGCTTGTTTGGCTAACAAGGCCAGATTGAAATAATGTATGCCTCGAAAACCCATTCCTCCTTGGTTTTTTGGTACACACATCTTCCACCATGCCATCCAATGCATTCTCTTCTGATTGTCTTCGTCAACCCACCAAAAATGCGACATCGCGTCAACGATTCCTTTACATATCTTTTTAGGAATTTTAAAGACGGACATTGCATAAGTTGGGATAGCTTGTACAACCAATTTGACAAGGATTTCCTTTCCTCCTGCTGATAGCAGCTTTTCCTTCCAAACACTGATTTTCATAAAAAATTGATCTATTAAGAATTGGAAACAATCACTTTTGTCCATACCCACATTTGAAGGCAGACCCAAATATTTGTCACCAAGAGCTTCAGTCATAATGTTTAGAATAGTACATATATGCGCCTTATCTTCCACTTTCGTGTTGGGACTAAAAAATATACTAGATTTTTTAACACTCACCATTTGCCCCGATGCAGCACAATAAGCATCCAAAACTGCTTTCAGCGCCTCCACGTTCATGGAATTAGCTTGCATCAGGATTAATGAATCGTCCGTGAAGAGGAGATTTGAAATAGATGGGGCATCTCTGCTAACTTTAATTCCTGAAATACTTCTATTCTCCTCTGCATTAGCTAAGAGTGCAGTCAGGCATTCCGTACATAACAAAAACGCACCTTGTTTTATTAGTAGTAGGTATAGAGAAGGAAAAGTTTGGAAATCTTTTGTATCCGTACGCATTTTTAAGTACGTGCATGTAGCACAAACTTAACTATATATCGCAGTACACGTCTCTCTCTATATGTACTAGTAGAATGCCCGTGCATTGCCACGGGCTTTTGAAATATTTCGCTGGAGTTATATATAAACATAATGCATGTTAAAATTTACATGTATAGAAAAGATAGCACGGGCACAATCGTGTAATTATTGAAACCCACTTCACATGCAATGTAGTTGACAAAAAATGGCAGTTTCACAATATACATGCAAAGAGTGATGATCCAACGAATAATCTGTTACAAATTAAGATCCACTTGATGCGATTAAGATAGTCTCGCACAATATTAGAAATGTTGTCTGTACCTTCATTCATACGATATTTAAGCAAATACAATAGAGACTACTTCCTCAACTCATAACCATCAGGCACATACAATATATGTAGTTAACATGAATATTTTATGTGGAAGATCTAAAAATGTGCAACGGAGCTTACCGTGCTAACCGGACAAACCAATTTTAAACCGTTCCACGGGGGCATAAAATCTAAACCACAATTTTATATTTGCTTTTTTTTTTTTGGTTTGTTAGGAGATATCACCGCTTGTGCTTCATTATGTTGTAACATACTCTGTAAAATGCCGCCACCAAGCCACATCTTGTACTGGAAGCAACATGACGAGCCTGAATTTTTTGTACTGGGAACAATATGTTGAACCCCAAACCAGAGCCGTTCTTGCTCTTGGGGCTGAGGTGCAACTTGGTGGTAGTTTATTTGAAGCAGACGCAGTGGAACTTGATCTTGTCTTTGTTAGCCTTATAGGGATCGAAATCACACCAGACTTATCAAGATGATTTAGCAAAAAACAAATATGTTAAGAGCTATTTGAACAAAGCTTTGACAATATTGGTTGGTTCGCCCGCACTACTCCACTTATCTTTGAAAATTGAAATGAATAAATGTTAGCAATTATGTCAACACCACTACAACACTATTGGTCTCTCCATGTAATAAATCAATAAACTCTACTCTCTAACAATCTAGAACTGCATAATGAACACTACTGAAGAAAAAATGTAAAACTTGGTCAATGATAATAAATACACGGGTTAATGGCCCTTAAAACAATAGTAAACATGAGAGTACGAACACTTATTTAAGGTAGAGAAACTTGTCCCATGATGCTTCACATGGTTTTGATCACCCCTATATAGTCTGTCAAGCATGTCTCTAACTGTTTCAAATATATACATAGCGGCGTTCATCTTAACACCAGCTTTAGTTTCACAAAAATTCTTCGCTCGGCTAATCTGCATAAACCATGAAATCTATAGGAAGTTAAATGTGTTAAGCTGAAAATAATAAATACACCAGCACTCTAGAAAGAATGGGAGGTTTGATGGTAATTAATACATTAAAAAATGGAGTGCATTCAAATGGAAAAAAGAAACACATAAGAGACTATTACCTTCTTTGATAGTAGAGAAGAACTATCAATAATCTCAATAAACTACATAATATTCAGTTCCGAAAGGCCGAAGCGAAGCTTGCAGCCTTTTTTTACTGGGACTATGGCGGCTTACGCCAGCCTGAACCACTTCATAAAACTGAGAACCATACAAAGTCCAATGAGTACAGAGGGATTAAGAGAAATAGAAGAAGGAAAAAATTTAAAATCTCACAGATAGGTGATACAGAGAGTACTTCAATCCGTAAGGTGCCATTTATTAATTTCATGTGAATACCTGTTGGACCACGGTATTGATCATCAGCAATCTTGCTAGCAGTAATGTGCAATTCCTCAAAAACATCCCATGAGACCTTGAAGTTTCTGTGCTTCCATATATTCCAGAGGACCGTGATAACAACATTATAGAGTGAATCTTGTCGAAATAATTATGATTTTGATTTTAGTGGTTTTCCCACATTCACTTGATCTAAATATCTCTAATTACTCTAGAACATTCATTCTACTGGACTAAGATACTATAAACATAGAGAAACAATTATATTTAGGCACACTGATAGGAGGGCCTACTATCTAACAAAGTTCAATGAGTATAGATCAAGCTTTGCATAATCAGATAGGAAGAGTATAAGTGGTATACTGTACTTGGTAGCCTACAATAAAATCTTGTGTGAAGTGGAGAAGAGAAACTAAAAGATGAGCTAAAAGACACAGCCGCAATATAAATAGATTATTTAAGGTTAGATAAAATCTAATCAGCACCATGATTCGACAACCAAGAAATCAAAGTTTGGGAGTATCATTCCTAAAAATGTTTTCCTAGCCCACATAAAAAAGACAAACATCACAGAGAATGAGGTCAGAACCTGGATAATATAAATGTGTTCAAAAATTAGTGAAGGGTGCATCTGATGCACTACAGGATTTCATAATCTATTAACTCTATGCTCCTTTATGTTGTCAAGATTTTAGACGATATTCTTCCTAATGTAGCGACTGACTTTGTAGAAAAAAACAATAATCCTATAAATTCAATAAATATTAGTCATGTTATTCCTATACTTCTATAGGTAACAAATTTCGAAACCAACGACTGTTAAATCTGCCAAACCAAACATTGCTAAAATTTTCAGACTGAATAAGAGGTAAGGGAGATATCCCTTTTGCACCTTGTCCACATTGCTGATGACGAAGGCATCCAGGTGGTGCTGATGAACCTGTTCTTCTCAAGCAACCCTGCAGCCACCTCACCTCAAGCTCCCCGCTACCTGCACCTCCTTCTCCGCGTCAGCATGGTGCCCACAGACCCGACCCATCCATATCCCCGGATAAGAAAATCACCACCAACATCACACCTCTAGGAGAACTTTCCTGCATTTACAGGCCAATGGTCAGCTTTGGTTGCTGCTCTATTATCCTCCTCCTTGTAATTCTTCATAGACTAAAGAGCAAAAAAAAATATAGAGCAAACTATATCCAGACAATTAATTATATATATCAAAGAATAATCTTACCAAGAGTGTACTTATATATATCACTGATACTGCTTATGAGTAGCTAAAGATGGGCTAATGCTTGCACTGGAGATCTTATATTGCCTAGTACGAGCACAAATATAAAAGAATAAAGGCCTTAATATGTGTAATCTCCATTTGAGTAAATAATTTTCTATGCTGAGTTTCCAAATCATCTCCGTATATGAAAACCTGGATGGCTTCAGTGTTAAAAGGAATATCCTATGACTATGAGATGCTAAGCATGCTTTGCATCTGACCGAACTTCTCTGAACCATATACTCATACTATAGCCAAAAAACCATTTGCACACGTACATGATAAATTATGACATTTGTTGGCGAGGAAACGACATGAAACGCGAAAAACTCCTTCGGTGCACGCATATCCTCACCCTCCGCCAGCATGTGGATCAACATCGATCATTAATGCACCAATGTATATCATCGAATTATTTGTTATTCGCTCGCTGTATTGCCATCGTAATGCATCCGCTCTGGTCCTGGATTCCTCCACCATAAGCCGCAGTTGTCCCGCGAGCCAGGACCAATATAGGCAGCATTTTATAACATGTTGCATCTTGTACCCAACTTCGGCACATGTCGAACTATGAGAAAATCTTGTCCATTTCGCTCGGTCCCCTCCACGCGCAGGCAACACTGTTCTTCTCCACACACCGCAACACCCTCCACCCCCTACCTACCAGAAACGCTCTCGGCGGCGGCGCAGATCAAGGTGTGAAGTTTCCCCCACCGCCCCCCCGTCGCCGGCAAGGAAGCTCTCCTTCGCAACAACCCCCCGATCTATCTGATGCCTGCAGTCCCGTTTTGATCCCCCGTCAACTTATCTTAGATCCACAAACCCATCTACATTTCTATAGCAGTATGCATCGCAATCCTAGTTGCATTCTTTGTAGCCCAGGACTGCAATCTATTCTTTTTGAGTTTGTTGCCCTCTTTCTCGATGTGGTTGCCCACTACATCGTTGTTTATCTAAGATTTAGTCTCACTTCGCCAGATTGTTCAGTTCGGCGAAAGGATGCCCAACGCATCAACGCCGTCACAGAGCAAAAAAAAATATAGAGCAAACTATATCCAGACAATTAATTATATATATCAAAGAATAATCTTACCAAGAGTGTACTTATATATATCACTGATACTGCTTATGAGTAGCTAAAGATGGGCTAATGCTTGCACTGGAGATCTTATATTGCCTAGTACGAGCACAAATATAAAAGAATAAAGGCCTTA
This sequence comes from Aegilops umbellulata, assembly GCA_032464435.1. Lineage (NCBI taxonomy): Eukaryota > Viridiplantae > Streptophyta > Magnoliopsida > Poales > Poaceae > Aegilops > Aegilops umbellulata. Next base: position 312,587,249 of record CP136057.1, on the reverse strand, counting down.
ATATGTGTAATCTCCATTTGAGTAAATAATTTTCTATGCTGAGTTTCCAAATCATCTCCGTATATGAAAACCTGGATGGCTTCAGTGTTAAAAGGAATATCCTATGACTATGAGATGCTAAGCATGCTTTGCATCTGACCGAACTTCTCTGAACCATATACTCATACTATAGCCAAAAAACCATTTGCACACGTACATGATAAATTATGACATTTGTTGGCGAGGAAACGACATGAAACGCGAAAAACTCCTTCGGTGCACGCATATCCTCACCCTCCGCCAGCATGTGGATCAACATCGATCATTAATGCACCAATGTATATCATCGAATTATTTGTTATTCGCTCGCTGTATTGCCATCGTAATGCATCCGCTCTGGTCCTGGATTCCTCCACCATAAGCCGCAGTTGTCCCGCGAGCCAGGACCAATATAGGCAGCATTTTATAACATGTTGCATCTTGTACCCAACTTCGGCACATGTCGAACTATGAGAAAATCTTGTCCATTTCGCTCGGTCCCCTCCACGCGCAGGCAAAACTGTTCTTCTCCACACACCGCAACACCCTCCACCCCCTACCTACCAGAAACGCTCTCGGCGGCGGCGCAGATCAAGGTGTGAAGTTTCCCCCACCGCCCCCCCGTCGCCGGCAAGGAAGCTCTCCTTCGCAACCACCCCCCGATCTATCTGATGCCTGCAGTCCCGTTTTGATCCCCCGTCAACTTATCTTAGATCCACAAACCCATCTACATTTCTATAGCAGTATGCATCGCAATCCTAGTTGCATTCTTTGTAGCCCAGGACTGCAATCTATTCTTTTTGAGTTTGTTGCCCTCTTTCTCGATGTGGTTGCCCACTACATCGTTGTTTATCTAAGATTTAGTCTCACTTCGCCAGATTGTTCAGTTCGGCGAAAGGATGCCCAACGCATCAACGCCGTCACAGAGCCACAAAATGATGATGTATCGAGCCCAATATCTGTCACAGTGCAAGATTCGTCCAGGTCCACGCTAGCCGATGCAACTCTTACATCTCGCATATCAATCCAGAAGTTCTGTTGCGTCATATCCCAGTTTAGTAACTTCAAGCATGGGCTAGTTACTGAGACTGGTTTCGGAGGGCTGATGCATTTGAAAATTACACACAAGCTCAATTTGAAATTCAGTTCGTCGTTGATGTTCAGAGTAGATCCAGACGAATGCGTGTTAGAATTGGATCAATCAAGGAGAATCCCAATCACTGACCAAGACGTAAACAATGTTTTGGGGTTATCACAAGGAAGTAGGATCATCCCTCCAGGACATTCAGATCTATATGAAGTTTGCATAGAGTTCAGCAGACTAGCTTCAAGCATCAGCACGAAAGGCGTTCATAGTTTGAAGGCCGCTGAACTTATTTTATCAAAACCACTAGATGAGACTTCAAGCAAAGTTGAATGTGAATGCTTTAAGATAGCATTTGTGATCTTCTCAGTTGGCCATGTCCTAAACCCATGTGCGAAGCATGATTACACCAGTGTTGATTACTGGGCAGCACTAGTTGTCCCGTCAGAGATGAATTCCTACAACTGGTGTAGGTTAGTGAAGGACAGTTTGATGAAAGGCGTCAGGAAGATCAAGTCCAACATCGCTAATTGCAATACCACTAATCACATAGTTGGATGTCACCTTCTACTTCAGATTTTCATGTATAACAAACCACCCCACCCCCAAAATTTTTACATATGTTTTTTCTTCCTATCATCATGTTCTCATAAGAGTTTTGCACTCAGGTAATTGCTTTGGACAAGATTGAAAAATCAAGCAGGCACATCACACAGAATATCCTTCCTCATGTCAAAGTTTTCGATCACGAGTATGTTAAGAAGGCAATTGACTTGATTACATCCCACCAAGGACAAGAAGTTATTTATGCAGGATCAGAAGTAATCTCAAAAGAATTTTAATTCGATGCCATTCATTTTTCTCCCTTGCACCTGCACTCATATTATTTCCCGTTAACTCCAACCTTTTCTTTTTTTCAGTGTGTTGTCAATGATGTGTCGAAGATGAAAGTTCACCATCCCGACCCTACTTCAAACAAGATTTGTGGCCCATCATCTTCGAAGTGCCCGGTTCGCGCAGTAAGTAAGATAAAGCCACGAAGTTTTATTGGACCTATAGAGTTTGCTAACATAATTAGACGGAAGTACCCAAACATGGTACGACATCCAATGCAACACTTAATAGATCCTATGTAGGCAGTGTATTTTATTTAATCCATCTGAGACATTTTGTGTTCGTTCTCATGCAGGCAGATGACCTAATTGGAATCATTCTGAAGGAGCACAACACCAGGCTTATGGCTAACATGACCGAGATATGGCACACCACACAAATGGGCATGTTAAAATTTCTCGATGAGCTAGCTGCCCGTCTGTCGAGCAGATGTATATGTTGCCAACTAGCCGGCCTAACGACATGTCGTTTGGTAGACAACAACACTCCAGGTCCCGTCGTTAAATCATTCATTCCCTTACGGCTATAACAAATTTAGGCTTCTTTTCGTATAACTCATCATTACCACTGAAACCAGGTCATGGAATGGTAAATGACCGGCTCGGACATCAGGAGGAACTTCCTGATAGTGATTTATCGTAATATAATAGAAATGCTTACCTGCTTTCCTATCACTAACCATTTTTGCGAATGCTTATAAGTGCCGTAAAAATAATTAACAGCATGTAGCTCCACTGGACATGTTCACCAAGCTCGGAAAAGGGTATATGTACACAGCAGTGACAATATTATTGAAGACACCCACATAGGTATTATTATTTTAATCATTTTCTATATATATCTACCATTTATAGTTGAGGCGGCACCATTTTGAGAACTCAACGAACTTTCTGCCCTAATCCAGGCATAAACAAGAAGCACCAGAACAACCATCTAGGCAGTTCTTTTCATGACGACGACCACGACAATCTATCTGTTTCACAGTCCAGACTAGATTGGGCCACCGACTCTTCCGCTGACCTAATGACCCTTGTTTACCATAACGACAAGCTATTTTCCAGTTTGGTACTAGCTTACGAGGATTGCACAGGTGTTTGTTTCGCGCAGTTAACAGACACTACCCCACCAGCCATAGAATTATCATGCAAATCATTTGTGTCAGACCCATGGTCTTCCACTTCAAATCAACATGCTCCCCCGTCCGACCCTAGCAAAATCATTGCATTCTGCATCTCCAATGACCAGTCTGAAAGCATGACTAGGTAATTTTGATTCAGAAATCTTAAACATTTCATGTTCATCATACTGTTTAATCACTGCATCCTACATCTTGTATACCAGAACATAGATCGAGCACCCCACGCCCAGGCTATTGACATAGCAGGGGAATATTTTACGTGACCAGATCATCGGCAAAGAGGCTATAAGCCATGAATGCTTCACCCTCATTGTTCGCCAATTAGCACAGATAGAACGGACCAATTCAAAAGATGCAGATTTTGCAATTTGGCGAAAGTTCATCGAGCCAGACTTCACGGTACATTCACATGTTTGATATCATATTAGTATGAATCTCAGTTTCCCGACAATGTCAAGCACTGAAAATTTAACAATTGTTTGCAGACACTTGTCATCCGCAACGTAGACCCAACGTTCGCCGTCTCTGTCCATACCGAACTCCTAATGGAGAAACACATCGACCAGTGTAGAATGGTACGTTTTCAATTTTATTGCCTTAGCCCCATGCTCGGTTTCATTATAACCAATATTCATCATCTCCCCCATTCCAATGCAGTTCATCTTCCACACACCCTGCATTATGGATGGTGCAATTATATCTTTGAGGAAGAGGATAGTCGTGCTCGACTCGCAAGCAGGCCCATTTGGTTTTACGACCGACAGAGTGAAATTCCACGAACAAATCAGCCATGCTATCCATGGTGCATTCTTCGGATGTGTTAATTCTATCTTCTCAAGTTGGCCTTGCAATCCTAATGGATGGACTAGAGAGTTTCCTACTTTGATGATAGAAAAAATTACAAGGTTTGTCCAAATGTTTCTCATATTCACCATATCAACATATTATGATCATTGTACTCATGTCACAAAAACCTAACATTTCTTAATATCGTCTTCAGTGTGCAGTCCGGCATATATTCATTATTCATGGCAACGCACTATGATGGCGAGACACTACGGAACCCGACTACTAAGGTTTGTAAACTACAACTATTCAATTTATTGAAAGAAACAACTTCAATCATAATAGTACTCAATTATCTACCAGGAGAACATATATTCCTTTCGCTGAGCCATCCTCCTAGACGTTATGAAGCTTGAGGATAACAAATTGGACGCACCGTACAAGGCAATGCAGCACATCAGATCAACTGTAAACAATTTGTAGCTTGATAGACACATTCAGTAAGCAGATGAGAAATGTACCCCCCCTTGTCGGCTCATTAGATTTTCAAAAAAAGTTATCAGGCGTTTGGTTTGATCGAACAACCATTTGTAATGTACCGTTGAAAGCAGTATCAAGTCAATGTTGTTGCTTCAATATGCTCGATGTTCGGGCTGCGCCAGCCGTGCAAGTTGCGGTCAAGGATTCTGGTGTGTGCTTCTAGAGCCCACACAACATTCCTCAGATCTAGCAGCAACTGTGTGAGAAACGGGCTCGTTTCTTCGTCAACCCACTGGAAAAAACCACACCCGAAAGATTGTGCAGCACAAATTAAGCCATAAATAAGTTTGCATTTTGAAGAGATACGCTTGCATTTCAAAGATACAAGACCGATATGAGCAACTCACCCTCCCATTGGGACAGGCCAGGTATCTCCTCCCTGGGTTGTTGTCGCTCCATGATATCCACATTGGCGCTTTTGCCCTGGCAGCATAGAAGCAGTACTTTGCCGGCTCGTAAGCCAAAGGAGCTTGCCGGTACGGTACCGGTGCGTGGCTCGGCCGGTGAGCAGATCCAGCGGTCGACCTTGTGTGCGAGGAGTTGGACATGCTCGCAATCTAGGGTTTGGAACTTCTCGGTGAGGAGGGGGATTTTCTTGGGACCGTGGATGCAAGACGAGCTACCAGGATTTGATGCTGGAACTATATTTATGGCGATGTTGTAACGGCTGTCCCTTGGCCCGCGTCTACCTGGTCGACCAAATTTCTGGGCCTCACCCGTTGCGCGCATACAGTGTGCACCACCACAGCCCACCGCCCCTCGTACATACTTTTCCCTCGGCCAAAACAAGCAGCATGCTCATCCTGCAGACCAAACCACTCCGCTGGTAAACGCCCAAGTCGTTGCACGCGTTGCATGCATGCATGCACACTGTACAGTTGGCCCTACTCGCCCCAGCCGGAGCCAGCTAGTCCATTACACTCGCATCCCGTTTGCATACACCAGCTGCCACCACCGTGCTCACTCATCTCACACAAGCACAAGCTCACAACACCATCATCCAAGTTTTGGTCTCCTCACCAATGGCAGAGCACTCAAGTTTATGCAAGTGAAGCACCAACAAAGAGAAGTCTGCAAACCAGAAGTTTGCAAGTTATGTTCAAAACATGTGTCGATTCATTTACGCTCCCACAAAGATGTCTTGGTTAGTATAACACATAAAAATAGCTATTAACATTTTTCTACGGTCTCCAGGGTCATTTCTTTGGGAAAATTTTCAAGTATCTCAACCGATGGAAGAACTAAGCATTATAGCAACCAAAGCTGTTAGCCATAATACTGATAGCTTCGGTTCTTCTGATACATCTCCTGTTCTTACATCAAGAACATCTGTAAACAAGTTTTGCTCTATCGTATCCATGCTTACCAAGTGCAAAAGGGATTTAGCTTGCCAAACAGGTTTCGGTGGCATGATGGGCATTAAAATCCTTTACAAGTTAAATCTCAAGCTTAGTGCGTACTTAATGGCAAGAGTTGACGCAGACACGTCTGAAATCTTATTAGATGAAAAGAGGAAGCTAAAAATAACAGATAGAGATTTCACAGACTTCTTTGGTTTGCCAGAAGGAAGGAACCAAATATTGGCCAACACGGCAGAATTATCTCCATCTTGCATCCATTTCTTGAAGGAAGCAGAGGCCATAAACGATAAAGGACCACATAGCTTGAAGGTCGTCGAAAACATTTTGGCTAGACCTATATCTGAAGAAAGCACACCCATGGAAATAGCTTCGTTCAAAATGGCGTACATAATTTTTTGTGTAGGCACTGTACTTAACCCCGGCTCCAAGCACAACCACACCATTATTGATTATTGGTCAGCCCTAAGAGACCCGGCAGAAATTAACAGTTACAATTGGGCTGCTTATGGAAAGGATAATCTAATCAGAGGTGTCATCAAATTCCAAGCCGACGCTAAAGCCAACTTGGCTGCCATAAACCTTGTTGGATGTCATTTGCATCTCCAGGTACAACACATCATTTTTTACCCCACATCCATAAATATTGCTAATTTATGTTCTGGTTCATTTTCTTGTAGATGAGTACACTTGACAAGATTTTTGTTTCATCTAAACTCATACGGCAAGGTGTTTTCCCAAGGGTTCGCTGTTTTGACCAGGATATCATGAGGAAAGCAATAGATGCGATCAGCATGCACATTGGTGGCGAGACCACTTTCTGTGGTGAAAATGTGAACTCATTTCCCAACATTTTAATCATCGTGTAGTTTTGCCCCATTCAAACATGTAACGACAATGAATTCATTTTTTTAATGACCCGATTTGTTCTTTTTGCAATGTAGTGCTTTGTACTGGAAGAAGAATAGGCGCCAGTGCATGTAGACGTCCTAAACTGCCAAAATATCCAGCTGGCCACGCCTAATATTATAAAAAATGTGTCTAACATTCATATGCAGTCACCACACATCCGGTAGCCTATAATACGTGTGTTAACCCCAAAAACCGGGCCAAGGGAATTTGCTAGTCACCTTAGTAACAATTACCCCGTCTTAGTAAGTATTACAGCTTTATCTAAAATTTTCTTTTATGTAATACCATATGCTTCATTTCAGTTTACTTCACTTATGATTTTGTCACCTCTGCAGTCTGCTGGGAATATGGGGATCATATTGCGCGAACACAACACACGCATCACCTCAAATATGAACGAGATAAGGAATTCAACCCAGGTGTCCATGATATCATTCGTTGACAAAATGGCTGACGACATGGCCAACAAATGCACTTGTTGCAAATTCCATGGAAGGTTAGAATGCGTGCTAAAATAACCGAAAACATGTATAGGTAGAACTTCCAAATAATTCATACATTTATGTTACAGTTATTAATCAAATTTCTAAATTCCCCTTTCCATGTATTGTAATAACAGAAAAGGAATATGCAACTCCAATAAATCGCATGTTACCAGTGAGTAGCACTATAAAGTCCGTAAGTGAGACCAGTTCAACCGGTCACAGCGGTTCAAAGAGGAGGCGTTTACCAGAACAACATAGCGGCGGCTCCGGATCAGACAGCTGTCATTCAATGCCTACGCACGGTATTACATCTCAACCATCGAATTTGTCAACATTTTTAGTACTAACGTTTGTACCTCAATTTATCCAGGTAAACAGTTCTTCAAAAATATCACTATAGAGCAACCCAATTTCGAGACCACACCTGATGGCACACAAAAAAGCAGCAAAAGTATTATGAAACGAGCAAGGTCTAATGCCCATATCGAAACCAAGGAGAAGCTCGACCTTTTTACTGATGACCTAATTGCTTTGATGAACATTGGTTACCAAGATTCACAATCGGAAGATACTTCAACCGTTAGATTCGGTCAGTGTTCCGGCGTCATGAAGAAGAAGGTCAACATAATAGTAAGCATGTTAGCGAAGGATCCATGGTCATTGGGATCATGCCCGCCAGTTGCCCATCCAACAGTTGCAAAAGCTGCTGAAAGTTGGATTTCCACCGCTACAACAGCTACTTTAGCAAGGTTTTTAGCAGCAATTGATTTGCACTAATTTTAGGACGGAACAAATTACTGAAACAATATGGGCCATTTTTGCAATTTGCAGGGTTTGGTTTGATCACCCCACCCCAAGGTTAATGCGTATTGATGGTATAATAGTTAGGAAGGAGATAATAGGGGGGACAAACTTAGCCACGATAACTGCACATTACTTTGTAGGCGGATTTGCCAGGTTGATTTATCTAATTCAAAAGATGGGAAGATGAAAGTTTGGCGCAAATTCATGGAACCAGACTTCGCGGTATGTCAAAAAACCAGAAGTCAATATATCTAGTTTTGTTTCACTTAATGTATTAATATGCACTTGAACGGCGCGCAGCTTACTATTATGGGCAACATGGATCCAAGATATGTGATTTCAATTTAGGTGCAATGCTTGAATGACCCAAGTCTAGACTCTTGTAGGATGGTGAGATATCTAACCCGTGAATCTTCCCCCGTTTTTGTCACATTGTTATTTTATAAAAAAAATTCCACTCCCATGACATCGTACCTTTAATGACAGATAATTTTCCCACTAACGTTCCACGATGGGTGGGTAGCATACATGTTGGACATGTTAAAGAAGAAGATAATTGTAATTGACCCTCAGGCCGGGCGCGATGGATACACAAATGAGAGAGTAGCGTTACACGAGCATGCAAGCCAAAAAATAATCGATGGTTTTTTCAGTTGTGTTACCAGCTTCTTCAACCGGTGGCACTGCAACCAACAGGGATGGTCTAGATCTTTTTCTGTTGGGTTGAAAGACCATTTCACAAGGTTTATCCTGCCACCCAATAATAATGAGCAATTTTTTTGTACACCTCAATCTTTCTTGGTCCACAAGGACTAGTATGTACCCTAAATGATATTCAACATCATTTTAATGTTTTTCGTAGTCATTATTAAAATAGAACTCACAAGTTGTTAATCACTCTGTCGTTTTTATCATGGTTTTGCAGCTGCGAGTCCGGTTTATGCACTATTTTCATGGCTCGCCACCACGACGGTGACAAACTAATCATACCTATTGACAAGGTGAATACGGAAATAATTTTTGTCATTTTACTTTGTTTTAGAAGGGCAATATGTTTCCATGGCGCTATACTTGTTGTCTCACTAAAAATTATTAGCAGGGCACTTTGGCAGATTACCGAAGGGATTCTCTGTACGAAATCATGCGTCTTGAAGGGAACAAGTCAGGTGTACCTATAGAAACTCTAGACAACATCAAGGAGTCATTCACAATGATGTAAAATCAGTTGCGAAGTTTGGAATTTATCGTCCACGTTGGCACTTGGACTGCTGTACAAAATGTTTTAATCTCCATTTACCAATTATCCATGTTTACCAACTATCCTTGTTTAGAAAGCTACCAGACCATCCACGTTGGAAGTTGCACTGAATCCAGAACTCAAGAAAATCCTTGTATTAGTCTCTGTGTATGGGCATGCACTCTATTATTTTTTATTGTAATTTGTGGATCATTCAAGTTATTAGGAAGAATTATTTGTCGACACAATAGATAGTTCAACAAGCAGCATCAAATATTTATTGTCGATACAAGTTTACTTTATCAATAATATAGCTCTAACCATGCAAACCAAAATAGTAGCATCATTTTGTTAAACAATTTTTTCAGTCTCCGAGAAATGCATTTTAACATATTGTTTTCATAGCTAGCTAAAAAATCAAAATCATGGTAAAATTCATAATTCACATCATATTCTTTTGTTAAGGAAGTATTGAACAATCAATAATCTCCAACAATGCAAAACAAATTAGTAGTATATATCGGGCAATCCATTATCCATATGCATTTCTCATCTACAACACATATAAATAATTTACCAACAAATCAGTTTCCGAACTATACATAACACCCACCCGCAGCCAATTTTTTTCTACCAACCTTAAAAAGTTTTTCAAACTCCACATTTGAAATGCAATAACAATATAGTTTTTTGATCTATGCACTCCATTATCACCAATGCTCTACAATTAGTTTTATCTGTCATCTACTGGTTTTGAAGAAAAGAAAATTGTCCCGAAGCAAACAATTACAATGGGGCATTTTTATAGCTAGCGAATAATGTATCTCTAATACATCCCCCGTAGCTCACAAATATTATCTGTCACCCATATATAATTTTATCACCTCCCCCCCCCATAATAAACACTAATGGTTGGTATATGCAGTAAAATATTCCCATAAATAATTTTATAATTATTCTCCTATATGTACCTCCCCAAAACAATGATCACCAGCACAATATCTAGATATCAAACAATACATCTCGAATGGATCTCCCTTCTTCGGCATTTTTCATTTTCCCGGTGCTCTAAACCCGAAGCAATCAAAATGGATCATTGCGAAGCAAACAATATGAATTTCAATTTTTTTAAAGTCCACCCATCCAAACGAGCATAGAATTTTCATATATTCCCAAACCGATCATCATAGTTTTATATACAAATCCAAGCAATTAAAAATACAAAATCCACATCATATGCATCTTGCTTGTCGCCCCAACAAAACAATTTTGCGCCTGTCCCCTAAACCCGAAGGAAACCAACTGGGTACTTGCGTAGCAAAATTTATGTAGTTTATGATTTTGCATGCCCTACCATCCCAAACAACGAATCTTAGGGGTTTAACATAAACTGAAATGGATCAAAAGGATTTTATCATCTTCATAGAAACCCAAGCATTTTACAATACAAAATCTACATCATATAAATCCACATCATTGAAAAATAAATAATCTCCGTCAAATGTCATTTTCATGATTTAGCCCATTCACCCATTGAAAACAATGAATATCATTATTCCGTCCGACAATTGCCCAACCAGTCAATTTCCCCTAAACTAGCTAAAATGGGCTTCACTGTGAGCTTAGAATTATGTAATCATCAGAAAGGGATCACATTTGTTTTTCATCGTCTAAGCGGTATTAGGAAATTGAAGCAATGTAAAATTAGGAATTTCACCTCATATTGATTTGTTAGGGTAACATAGGGCAATCTAGTAATCATCTCATAGGTAAGCATGTACTTAGTAATCATCTCCCTTTAGGCAGTACACAAATATGTTTATCCACACGGATCAATCTAGCTTATCCAATTCATGTTTGCTCATGCATATATATCTCAGACCGTGCCCCTAAGGATGGCATTCAAATAAGAAGCAGCACATTAAGTCTTAGCATACTGCAAACATATCTTTCAATAAGGTGGCACCGTGTATGAGAGTTGATCATACGAATAATTATACATTACAATACAACAAATATAAGTTTTTGCAACCAGCTACTACATAACTGTCTTGAGGGAACTACGCAAGCATAGGTACTAGGATTGAAGCTTGATCAGCATGATCTCCAACAGCATGGTCGTCGTCGTTCATGAACGGAAGAGGAACCCTGGCTTCTCACCAATGTTGCCTTCCATAGTCAACACTTGGTGAGCCAACTTCTTGCGCTTCCTGGCAAATTCCACCTTCGAAAGCCACACGATAAGGAAATGAGTCACACTTAAATAGTTGTTGTACTACTATCTATGCACTTGTTCGTCAAACCAGTCACCCAATATGAATTTGCATATGGAAAAATCTTTTAGCAATTTACCTCAGTCATATCGATCTCCAGGCCATCACAAGTGAAGTGCTCTGCGTAGTGCAGCACATAAGCCCCTGATGCCGATCTTTGGCAAGAACAACACCGATCAGATATAGTTTTTCAAATGTTGTCAGTTATATCTTCCTACTGAAAGTACTTACTTTGAACACGGACAGTGCATGTTGCCGTTGAAGCGAACGTGCCACTGTGCTGGATCAAGTGTCCATCCCTCGTTCCCGAACAATCCTCCAGCTTGAGCCATCCCATCAAACATGAGCTCAATCGTTGCCCCATGCTTGGCGACATACGTTGCTTCATTAGCCTCGGTGTTCGCTAGATCAAGGACGTGTAGGATCTTGTCACGCATGTCAAAACCATACTCATTCCAAGTTTCCTCAAGTTGAACCGGAGCCATGATCTACAAGAAGCAATATGTTTGAGTCACATATCAATAAGGATCACAACATTCTATGGTGCATATAGATATCCCCAGTAAATCTCAAGTGACTATGTATCTCACCAGCCTTGTGTGCATTGGTCCAAAACCATGCCTTTTTGGTGTCAACAATGTACGAATGTACTGAAGATCTCTATTAGCAGCATCTGTGACCGAGAAGTTCATCTGCAAACATGAAACAATATCAATGAAAATGAGAACAGGTAGATAAAAAGTGCATACAACTTTCTTCCATATCTAATGTTTGCATACCCATAGTTGTACCGACACAAACATCCTCCAGTCCGGGCCCTCAACCCCCCCCATCATGGTCATCTCCTTTTCATTGAAGGAACGAACCGCTGTCTCCGTTACATCTGAATCAAATGCAACATTGTGATTGTACTTGGCTTTGAACATTGGTCCAGTCATTCTAATCAAGAAGGGAATCACGTGATGGAACCAAATCCTGCAAGAAAAAACAACAACAATTTTAACAAACAATATTAGTAAAACAATGGATGTATTTATTTGTTTAGACATATGTACAATTATCGAACATACTTGTCAGTTTCTGAGCTTCTGCACAGCTTCATACCATGCAAGCGACACTTCATCGGAAACCTCATGGTGGTGCAACCCCAATTCAAATGGAGAGAGTGTAAAGACAACCGGTTGTATACCTTGGCCAATCTCTGCAATATGGAACCACCAAATATAAGTACATAATACATCAAACATAAAAGGACCACAAGCAGTTAAATCATATGAATGCACCTAAATCGGAGCTGAACTAATCACCTGGCATCATTAGCACATTAGGTAGAGGGGCTAGCTGGGAACCAGAAGCAAAAGCTGAACCAGAACCCATATACGTTACTGGGCTTGATCGCCTTTGTTCTGGTAGATTTATCCCAAGACATGCACTATCCGGGTATGATTCGAATGCTAGTCCAGCTGAACTTGAGCCACTGTCTATGTTAACCACCCCTGTTTGTAATCAAAAGAACATAAACTATGTCATTAGCACACACATAACTAAACAATAGAATTTATTGCTATGGATGTACGTCATACATACCATCTATTGGCAGGTTTGGCGTAGCAAAACCAACAGTCCTTGAAACTGGAACCCAAGCCTCTCCTAAAAGCATGCACTGAAATGGTTCAGGCATTGTAGAATAAGAACCAATGATACCTGATTATTTTACTTCAATTAGCATCAAGCAAACTAAATCTAAACTCTGTTATATTCAAACTAGCTTGTTTTGGAATTAACTATATCTGTTGGAGCACTATGTTCCCACACTCACCCACACAATGGTTAACACTGTTTTGCGGGGAATCGGATCTGCTCTTCTTAGTTAGATCACCTAACGAGCATTTCGTCGTCTCAATGTCGACCACCACTTCTGGAAAAGGAAAACACACACCCACCCAAAACAGTTTCTTAGCTTGATCATTATTTTTACATGTTTGTTCTCAAATGTATTAAGCATCCATAGAAATTTTTCTTACAATGTATAATGTCTTGTACTACAATTTGTTTGAATTTTATTTCCTCCTTTGTACCGACTAAAACGTATGTTCAGAAATGGCTATAATATAATGCAACATATTCGCTAATCCAAGTTTTAACTTGAGGAGCCTCAAATCTCTCATAGTAACACGATAGTTCATCACATTTAATTCGACAACCTTATCTTTAATGCAAAAAAATCAGACTTCATCTACGACGCAACCAACTGCATACAGGTATATAATAATTATTAAGTAGGAATTTTTTAATGTGAATTAATATATTCAATTGTACACTAAAATACCACTAGTCTGATCGAAATTACATTCGTGGGTCAAATTTTTTTTTAGCATGTATCAATTTCCACATGCTGGTGAGAATGATAGAAAAGGCATTCTTTATTGAATCCATAAAGGGCATAGAAATATTATTTATGTTACAAATCAGGCAAAGGAAAACATTTTTTGCATCTAGGTCATAGCACAAATATAGTGTCACGGTATTGCAATGATGAAATGAACCCTATCCCCTAATCAAAGCTACAAATTGTTCAGCAAAAAAACCAGCACACTAATCCGGCAGATCATCATCCCTAACTGAATAATCCTTTTTTTACTTAAGAAAACAATAACAAGTATTACATTGCATCTACTAATCAATCAAATGCATACCATTTCTCTACATTCATCAAGGAGCAAAAATTTTAAACAGTAATAATATGTTCAACTCTAGGCAGATATACCACTAGGCAGATTGTCATGTTATTTTTTGTACGGAAACAACACCTTTTGCAACTACAATATTGCTTAACTTGGAACAATATCAAAACTTCTCCACAGTAATAACATTTATTAAGAATTATAAACAGGAAAACAAATTATCATTTGACTCCTTGCAGCTCATCAAAATAAACAATATTTCTTAATCAAGGAGATGCATTTATTTTCTTGCATCAATACAACCCTAATCATGTGTATAGTCTGCATGTGCTCTCTTGGTTATTTTTTTTGCATGTATAAATTTCTACATGCAGGTGAGAATGATATAGAAGTCATTCTTTTTTGAATCCATAAAGGCGATACAAACATTTTTATTTTATAAATCAGGCAAAGGAAAACATTAGCTTGCATCTAGGTCATAGCACATATATAGTGTCATCGTATTGCAATAATGAAACGAACCCTTATCCGCTAATCAAAGCTACAAATTGTTCAACAAAAAAACCAACACACTAATCTGGCAGGTCATCATCCATAACTGGATATTTTTAATTAAGCAAATAATAACAAGTATTATATTGCATCTACTAATCTATGAAATGCATACCATTTTTCTACGTTCAGTAAGGAGCAAATTTTTTAAACAATAAATAATATGTTCAACTCTAGGCTAATATACCACTAGCCAGATTGTCATGTTATTTTCTTACGGAAACAACACCTATTTGCAACTCCCATATTGATCACCTTGGAACAATATCAAAACTTCTCTACAGTAATACCATTTATTAAGAATTATAAATAGAAAATCATATTATCATTTGACTCCTTGTAGCTCATCCAAATAAACAACTTTTCTTAATCAAGGAGATGAATTTATTTTCTTGCATCAGTACACCCGTAATCATGTCCCCCTGCTTCTATGATGCTTAACAAAACATCATTTTTTTCACAATCATTAATGAGCAACTTATATTATATGAAATTCATTTATTCATGCTTAACAACAAAGAAATTTTCCACAGACACCATTATTGAAAGCTAAGTATGGATAACTATATTAACATTTGAACCCAGAGAGCACATGCAGATAAAAATATTATTGATTAACGAAACAATTTGAATTCTCAAATTGAAGCTACTTCAAGAAGCAATTTTATAAACATTTCCGAGTTGTCCTCACCTTTCCCCTTATTGTCACGCATCGCGCGCGCCCCTCCATACAGTTTTACTTCATCAGATCAAAAGACACTTGAAATGTGCAAACAATTCTTTTGGTGCAGAACATTTACATGTGTAGGAATGAATTATTACTATAGTTTAGCAATCATTCACCAGAGTAACGCGTTCCATGGTAGTTGTGGTTGTACAAGTTTGGATCCTCAACTCCAAACGTACGCTCCATCCCTGATAGAGCCTTCTCAACTGCAAAACATCATCAAGTCCTATAGCATCAGCATTATATATCTAGAACAAGTTTTTATATTGAATTAGAAATGCAATGTCATGCACCAGACAAATCAAACATCTTCTGCTCCAGACCATAGAGCCATGGTCGTCCGGCAGCAGCAGGCTGGAATGCATCCCGCAAACCATCGTTCATAGCCTGAATGAGCTCAGCCGTGAGCATATTGATGACCCACAAGTACAGGGGATCAATCGTAGTCCTTTCCATAAGTAAGAGTGTCAAACCCAACAAGGAGCAGAAGGAAATGACAAGCGGTTTTCAGTAAGGTATTCTCTGCAAGCACTGAAATTATCGATAACAGATAGTTTTGTGATAAGGTAATTCGTAACGGGTAACAAGTAACAAAAGTAAACAAGGTGCAACAAGGTGGCCCAATCCTTTTTGTAGCAAAGGACAAGCTTGGACAAACTCTTATATAAAGGAAAGCGCTCCCGAGGACACATGGGAATTATCGTCAAGCTAGTTTTCATCATGCTCATATGATTCACGTTTGTTACTTTGATAATTTGATATGTGGGTGGACCGGTGCTTGGGTACTGCCCTTCCTTGGATAAGAATCCCACTTATGATTAACCCCTCTTGCAAGCATCCGCAACTACGAAAGAAGAATTAAGGTAAACCTAACCATAGCATGAAACTTGTGGATCCGAATCAGCCCCTTGCGAAGCAACGCATAAACTAGGGTTTAAGCTTCTGTCACTCTAGCAACCCATCATCTACTTATTACTTCCCAATGTCTTCCCCTAGGCCCAAATAATGGTGAAGTGTCATGTAGTCGACGTTCACATAACACCACTAGAGGAAAGACAACATACATCTCATCAAAATATCGAACGAATACCAAATTCACATGACTACTTATAACAAGACTTCTCCCGTGTCCTTGAGAACAAATGTAACTACTCACAAATCATATTCATGTTCATAATAATAGGGGTATTAATGTGCATAAAGGATCTGAACATATGATCTTCCACCGAATAAACCAACTAGCATCAACTACAAGGAGTAATCAACACTACTAGCAACCCACAGGTACCAATCTAAAGTTTTGAGACAAAGATCGGATACAAGAGATGAACTAGGGTTTGAGGAGATGGTGCTGGTGAAGATGTTGATGGAGATTGACCCCCTCCTGATGAGAGGATCGATGGTGATGACGATGGTGATGATTTTCCCCCTCCCGGAGGGATGTTTCCCCGGCAGAACAGCTCCGCCGGAGCCCTAGATTGGTTCCGCCAAGGTTCCACCTCAAGACGGCGGCGCTTCGTCCCGAAAGCTTCCTTCTTCTTTTTTCAGGGAAAAAGACACCGTATATCAGAAGATGGGCATCGGGGGCTTCCAGGTGGCCCAAGAGGCAGGGGGCGCGCCCAGGGGGGTAGGGCGCGCCCTCCACCCTTGTGGACAGTGGGTGACCCCCCCTCTGGTGCTTTCTTCGCCCAATATTTTTAATATATACCAAAACTGACTTTCCTGGAGTCTCAGGACTTTTGGAATTGTGCAGAATAGGTCTCTAATATTTGCTCCTTTTCCAGCCCAGAATTCCAGCTGCCGGCATTCTCCCTCTTCATGTAAACCTTGTAAAGTAAGAGAGAAAAGGCATAAGTATTGTGACATAATGTGTAGTAACAGCTCATAATGCAATAAATATCGATATAAAAGCATGATGCAAAATGGACATATCAACTCTCCCAAGCTTAGATCTCGCTTGTCCTCAAGCGGAAGCCCATATCAAAAAATATGTCCACATGTTTAGAGATAGAGGTGTCAATAAAATAAAATACAGACGTGAGGGCATCATGATCATTCTTAAAATAGCAATATATATATATATATATATATATATATATATATATATATATATATATATATATCAGGATCTTTCCAACACATAGTGCTTGCGAAAGGATAAAGTGTAAAAAGGAAAGGTGAAAATCACCATGACTCTTGTATAAGGTATAAGACAAAAATAAAAGATAGGCCCTTCACACAGGGAAGCAGAGGTTGTCATGTGCTTTTATGGTTGGATGCATAAAATCTTAATGCAAAAGAAGGTCACTTTATATTGCCACTTGTGGTCGGGACCTTTATTATGTAGTCTGTCGCTTTTATTTCTTCCATATCACAAGCTCGTATAAAGCTTATTTTCTCCACACTAATAGATCATACATATTTAGAGAGAAATTTTTATTGCTTGTAACAATGACAACTTACTTGAAGGATCTTAACTCAATCCATAGGTAGATATGGTGGACTCTCATGGCAAAACTGGGTTTAAGGATGTTTGGAAGCACAAGTAGTATCTCTACTTGGTGCAAAGAATTTGGGTAGCATGAGGGGGAAAGGCAAGCTCAACATGTTGGATGATCCATGACAATATACTTTATTTCAGATATAAGAAAACATAACACATTACGTTGTCTTCCTTGTCCAACATCAACTTTTTAGCATGTCATATTTTAATGAGTGCTCACGATCATAAAAGATGTCCAAGATAGTATATTTATATGTGAAAAACTCTCTTTCTTCATTACTTCCTATTAATTGCAACGATGACCAAAACTATGTTTGTCAACTCTCAATAACTTTTATTCATCATACCCTTTGTATGTGAAATCATTACTCTCCATAAGATCAATATGATCTCTTTATTTCTTTTTATTCTTTATTTTATTCCCTCAAGATCATAGCAAGATAGCAAAGCCCTCGACTCAAAACTAATATTTATTATATATAGCTCACGGACTCGATTACATAGAAGGATCATAAAGAAAAACTCCAAACTATATCATACTAAAACTTTATTATACTAGATCAAGATATTACCAAAAGGATCGAACTAAGAAAGCGGTAATGATAGAAGTGTGATGGTGATACGATACCGGGGCACCTCCCCCAAGCTTGGCAGTTGCCAAGGGGAGTGCCCATACCCGATACTCAGTTCTCCGAAGGTGGTGATGATGGAGTTGTTGATGATGGTGTGTCACACATCGAGCGTAGGAGGTCCTCCAACTTGTGGATAGTGCCCTTGAGTGCAGCGATATGCTCTTGCAACAAAAGATTTTCACGTGTGAGATATTTATTTTGTATGCGAGCTAACTCAATTATCTTGAAAGCTTCAATCTCAGTTGGGGTGGGATGATTGTAGTAAGGTTGAGAGAAGCCTTCATCTTCTAATGTCCGGACTTGCTCCTTTGCGACCTCCTTGATCTTGTCACCTTCCTTGATTTCCCCGATTTCTTCTCGCTTCGTCTCTATCTTCATTAGCCAAGCATCGCCGCCTGCATTGTTGGAGGAGGGGGACGACATGATGCTTGGCCTTGAAAACTCTGGCAGAAAACAGCACGGAACAAGAACATGAGATATTTGCGTGGTACGATGGTCAAAACCTTCGGGAGATTATATAATGAATTTTTATCGACCAAAAGAAGTATCGTGCAAGAAAACGGAGTCCGAAGGGCACACGAGGTGCCCACGAGGCAGGGGGCGCACCCTCCACCCTCGTGGATGCCTTGTCCTTCCCGGACTACTTCTTATTTTCCTATTTTTTTAAATATTCCAAAACAGAGAGAAATTGCTATTAGAACTGTTTTGGAGTCGGTTTACTTACCGTACCACATACCTATTCCTTTTCAGAGTCTGAAACATTCTGGAAAGTGTCCCTTATGTATTCCTCCGGGGTTACGGTGTTAATAACATTGGTTTCAACATTTATGGGATTACCAGAGATATAATGTTTGATTCTTTGACCGTTCACCACCTTCAGATTTGTGCCTTCGAAGTTGTTGATTTTTATGGCCCCGGAACAATAGACCTCCTCGATAACGTAAGGACCTTCCCATTTAGACCTCCCCGGAACAATAGTCTCTTCCCATTTATGGCCCCGGAACAATAGACCTCCCCGGAACAAAAAATCTTAAACGAGAGTTGTATGACAAAACATAATCACCTACATTAAACTCATGCTTTTGTATCCTTTTGTCATGCCATCTTTTAAATTTTTCTTTAAACAGTTTGGCATTCTCATAGGCCTAGGTTCTCCACTCATCAACTGAGCTAATGTCAAATAGTCTCTTCTCACCGGCAAGTTTGAAATCATAATTGAGCTCTTTAATGGCCCAATATGCCTTATGCTCTAGCTCAAGAGGTAAGTGACATGCTTTTCCATTAACCATTTTATACGGAGACATACCCATAGGGTTTTTATATGTAGTTCTATAGGCCCATAATGCATCATCAAGTTTCTTGGACCAATTCTTTCTAGATCTATTAACAGTCTTTTGCAAAATTAATTTAATTTCTCTATTACTTAGTTCTACTTGACCAATAGATTGTGGATGGTATGGGGATGCAATTCTATGGTTAACATCATACTTAGCAAGCATTTTACGAAAAGCACCATGAATAAAATGTGAACCACCATCAGTCATTAAGTATTTAGGGACTCCAAACCTCGGAAAAAGAACTTCTTTAAGCATCTTAATACAGGTGTTATGATCAGCACTACTAGTTGGAATAGCTTCTACCCACTTAGTAACGTAATCAACAGCAACTAAAATATGTGTATACCCGTTAGAGGAAGGAAAAGGTCCCGTATAATCGAATCCCCAAACATCAAATGGTTCAATAACAAGTGAATAATTCATAGGCATTTCTTGACGTCTACTAATATTACCAATTCTTTGACATTCATCACAAGACAAGACAAACTTACGGGCGTCCCTAAAAAGAGTAGGCCAATAAAAATTGGATTGCAATACCTTCTGTGCAGTTCTATCTCCGGCGTGGTGTCCTCCATAAGCCTTTGAGTGACACTTGCATAGGATCTGTTCCTGTTCATGCTCAGGTACACAACGTCTAATAACACCTCTACTCCTTCTTTATAGAGATGTGGGTTATCCTAGAACTAATGTCTTAAATCATAGAAAAACTTTTTCTTTTGCTGGTATGTGAAACTAGGTGGTATAAATTTAGCAACAACGTAATTAGCATAATCAACATACCATGGAGCAGTACAAGAAGCATTTATGACAGCTAATTGTTCATCAGGAAAGCTATCATCAATAGGTAGTGGGTCATCAAGGACACTCTCTAACCTAGACAAGTTGTCTGCAACGTGGTGCTCAGCTCCCTTTCTATATATAATATGCAAATCAAATTCTTGTAGCAAGAGAACCCATCTAATAAGTCTAGGTTTAGCATCTTTCTTTTCCATAAGATATTTAATAGCAGCATGATCAGTGTGAAAAGTTACTTTAGAGTCAACAATATAAGGTCTGAACTTATCACAAGCAAATACAACTCCTAAAATTTCTTTTTCAGTAGTAGCATAATTTCTCTGGGCACCGTCTAGAGTTTTACTAGCATATTGGATAACATTTAATTTCTTATCAACTCTTTGTCCTAGAACAGCACCTACAACATAATCACTAGCATCACACATAATTTCAAAGGGTAAATTCCAATCAGGTGGTTGAACAATAGGTGCGGAAATCAAGGCTTTCTTAAGTATTTCAAATGCTTCTACACAATCATCATCAAAGACAAAAGGAACATCTTTTTGCAAGATATTAGTAAGAGGCCTAGAAATTTTTTAGAAGTCTTTAATGAACCTCCTATAAAAACCGGCATGACCAAGGAAACTTCTTATA
Source organism: Aegilops umbellulata (assembly GCA_032464435.1). Classification (NCBI taxonomy): domain Eukaryota; kingdom Viridiplantae; phylum Streptophyta; class Magnoliopsida; order Poales; family Poaceae; genus Aegilops; species Aegilops umbellulata. The sequence continues at coordinate 312,565,857 of CP136057.1, read as the reverse complement.
CCTTTAATGTCCTTAGGACACGACTGTCGGTGTCAAAACCGGCGGATCTCGGGTAGGGGGTCCCGAACTGTGCGTCTAAGGCGGATGGTAAGAGGAGGCGGGGGACACAATGTTTACCCAGGTTCGGGCCCTCTCGATGGAGGTAATACCCTACTTCCTGCTTGATTGATCTTGATGATATGAGTATTACAAGAGTTGATCTACCATGAGATCGTAGAGGCTAAACCCTAGAAGCTAGCCTATGATTATGATTGTTGTTGTCCTACGGACTAAACCCTCCGGTTTAAATAGACACCGTAGGGGGCTAGGGTTACACAGAGTCGGTTACAAGGGAGGAGATCTACAAATTCGAATTGCCAAGCTTGCCTTCCACGTAAAGGAGAGTCCCACCCGGATACGGGATGAAGTCTTCAATCTTGTATCTTCATATTCCAACAGTCCGGCCAAAGTATACAGTCCAGCTGTCCGAGGACCCCCTAATCCAAGACTCCCTCAGTAGCCCCTGAACTAGACTTCAATGACGATGAGTCCGACGCGCAGATTGTCTTCGACATTGCAAGTTGGGTTCCTCCTCCGAATATTCCATAGAAGATTTTGAACACAAGGATAGTGTCCGGCTCTGCAAAACAAATTCCACGTACCACCATAGAGAGAATAATATTTCCACAAATCTGATCTGTTGACACATTCGTCGGCATGACATCACACCACGGCCCGGTCATTATTCGAACCGTTTTTCTCAACCAGCTGCTGCACATATTGCGAGGCGGTTTTCTTGGCACGTCTTGTCGAAGCAGAGATCATGTCCCCTTATCACGGGATTATCATCAATACTAGTGTTGGTAACCAAGCCACGCCATCAATTACGACTCTTGGGGAATAAGCGGTTTTACCAGGCAAGTGGGGAGGCGCAGTATGCCTGCTGCCTTTATAAGGGGATAATGACTCCCTTTCGCACCCATGCTTTCTTCTTCCCGATCCATTCCCCTGCGCCCAAGCGTTCATCTTCTCCGCCCACCAAGGCCTTCCAAAAATGTCCGGATTAGGAGCAGGAGGCAAATGGATGGCCTCTACCGTCCGGGAGAAGGATATCAAAAAGCTTCGGGAGGCTGGGTATCTGGCCAAGAAAATCATCCATCATCTCCCGATGGCGGGACAGATCATCCCTACCCCAGAACCCCACGAGAGGGTTGTATTCCTCCCTCACTTCGTCCGCGGGCTAGGGTTTCCCCTCCACCCGTTCGTTCGCGGCATCATGTATTATCATGGGATCGATCTTCACGATTTATCCCCTAATTCCTTCCTCAACATCTCGACATTCATTGTCGTGTGCGAGGCCTTTCTCCGCATCTCGCCACATTTTGGCTTATGGCTGAAGATTTTTAATGTGAAGCCCAAGGTAGTGGGTGGCGAGCACACCGAGTGCGGGGGTGCTATGGTGATGTCAGGACCCCGATCCTAAGCCACATCGATCTAGCATGTAACACATCATATCACTTTGCGGCCTCACGCACGGTATTCCCACGGGTGCCACCTTACCTGGCCCGGGACCGTTTGCGTCTTTTGGCTCACGTATATGATAGTGTCGCTAGCATCCATATGATAGAGAACCCGGGCCGACATGGCTAGTCGTGAACCCAAAGCGGCACTAACCCATGGGGACAGGCATACATGAATCAACCTCGAGCATGTCGGTCAACAGCGTGTGAATCCGGGCTGTAGCACTGGGCTAACAGGACTCCGGTAACCCGGGCTGTAGCAGGCTAGGCAGGACCCCGGATGTCACCGCGTGACATTTCCCCGAAGGGACAGACACATGAACGAAGTGAAACACATGCCGGCCAGTCAAGTGTCCTGAGCAGTAGTGCTGGGCTAGCAGGACTCCGGTGAACCGGGCTGTAGCGGACTACTATGGCTCAAGGAAGCACTAGACTACATTTCCCCATAAGAGAGGCTGCCGAGGATAAACAACTAGATTGTCGGATCCCACACATACCAAGCATTTCAATCATACACACAATATGCTCGATATGTGTAAATACAACATGGCATCACAATAAGACTCTACAACTCAAGTATTTATTCATTAGGCTCCGAGGAGCCAGATATTACAAACATGGGTCTCATGACCCAACATTCAGAGCATACAAGTCAAGCGCAAGCGGAAGCTTAACATGTCTGAGTACAGACATCTACAAATGAAAAAGGCTGAGAAGCCTCACTATCTACCAGATCCTGCCGAGGGCACAAGATCGTAGCTGAGGTATCAAGCTAAACGTCGAAGTCCACACGGAACTACTAGCGAGACTGACGTCTCTCTACAAAACATAAAATAGGCAAACATGAGTACAAATGTACCCAGCAAGACTTACATCAGAACTATCTAGATATGCATCGGTATCAATAAAGGGGTGGTGGAGTTTAACTGCAGCAAGCCAGCTTTGACTCGGTGGCTATCCTGAACTACGACTGTAAGTAACTCTTTTGAGGTGGCGCACACGAGTCCACATATTCACCATATCAATACACCACTATGGATCTGCTCCCGTCTCCCTACGAGAAGGCCATCCATCGCACTCACGCTTATCTTGCGCATTTTAGAGTATCTACTTTCACTTGTCTATGAACTATGCAAGGGGTCCAAGTTTCCATATCCGAGGAATCCGGCTATTCGAATAGATAATGATAACCCTGCAGGGGTGTACTTCTTCACACACGCTCTCGCCACTTATCGCCCTGTACACGTCATGTACCTCGGCAACCTTCAAGCGGAAGCCGGGAGAGGGAGTCGGCCACGACCTGACTAACCACACAAGTCTCTAGTCCAGGTTTATCGCCTATTCGGGTTCCATCCGCAAGGAGATCCGGCCGGGGTGTCGCTCACGGCCCCAAACGATGTGTGCAGGGTTCCCAAGCCCACCTCGACGGGTAGATCTACGCTTGGTACACCGTGCCATGGTGCCTAGTCTGTCCCAAGCCCACATGTACCGGGTGCCACTTGGTAGACTACTAACACTACCTACAAACACCAGAAACTAGTTGCAACTCCTGGACAGAGATCAGGTTGATTAATAAGTCAAGAGGGGTCGAGTTACCGGAACCCAATGTGTGGTAGTAACTGTTCATGGATCACAAACACAGAACTCAGTTCCTGAGGACGGCTGCAATGAGACAACCCACCATGTACTCCTACATGGCCTCTCACCGCTACCTTTACCAAATCGTGTTCACACACTTAGCTCACACACAGTAGGACATGTTCATCACTGTTCCAATTCATCCCCGATGAATCAGACCTGACACAACTCTAAGCATAGCAGGCATGACAAACAAGCATGAATGAGTAGGCACATCAGGGCTCAAACAACTCCTACTCATGCTAGTGGGTTTCATCTATTTACTGTGGCAATGACAGGTCATGCAAAGGATAAAGGGGTTCAGCTACCGCAGCAAGTAACAGATGAATCGATGTTGTCCTAATGCAGTAAAAGAGAGCAGGAGCGAGAGAGTGGGGTTGTATCGGAATGAACAAGGGGGTTTTGCTTGCCTGGCACTTCTGAAGACAATATAGCTCTTCATCGGTGTCATCGATCACATCATCGGAAACATCGTCGACTGAGAGGGGACGGTTACCGGCAAACAGAGAAGTACACAATCAATGCAATGCAACAATATGATGCATGATCATGACATGGCATTATGCTGTGATTTGAGCTAATGCATCTAGCTATGATTTAGATGAAGTTGGTTTGAATACATGATTCAAATTCCAACTCCATATGTGATTATTTAAATGCCCTTTATTTTGTTTTGTCCAAAACAGAGGACAAACATTGTTCAAACATGCATTAAAATGGTACAGATGGATTCCTTGAATTTTTCTGATAATTTTTCATATATAAATTATTTCATTTGGAGTTACGGTTTAATTTCTATGATTTTTAGAAGTTTGGGGGATTTTGTGGAATTTCCTGAATTAAAGTTAATCCAGAAAATGAGTTATGGCGTCAGCACTACGTCACCGTGACGTCAGCGGTCAACGGGCGCGGTCCAGGTCAAAACTGACCTGTGGGTCCCGCATGTCAGTGTCTTAACTAATTAACAGAGACCGTTAGCACTAATTAGCAAATTAACTTAAGTAAACTAGAGGTCGGGCCCACACGTTGGTAACCCAGGGGAAAGTTAAACCCAGTGAACTGGGGTCAAACTCGCTGGAGTTTACCCGCGGCTCATCGCCGGCGACCACTGGTCACGGCGGAGTACGCGTTTGAGGCCTCGGGAGCGGCGGCTAAGGGCACCAGGAGGTAGCCTGAGCACGTGCGCATCCAGGGAAGCACGCGGCTGGGTGCGGGGGCGCTGGAGCTCGTCGAAAACGAGTCCATGGCGGCGGTGGTTCTCGGCCAGGATGGTAACGGCGGCTACGACGAGAAAAACGCCATGGGTTAGGGGGGAAGCGACGGGAAGCTCACAGCGCATCCAATGGAATCGTCGGAGAGCTCGGGGACGCGCTGGTGACGGCGAATCGACGACGGCGACGCTCGGTGCAGGAGGTTGAAGATGAGCTCCAAGGCGGCGTCACGGGGCATCCGGCGATGTGTAGTTGGATGGGGACGAAGAAGAGGTCGTGGCGGGGCTCTGGGCTCAGGCGGAGGGTGAGGAGGTGGCTCTGGCCGCGGCAACTGCAAGCGGCGGCGGTGGCGTTCGGCCGTGCGCGTGAGAGAGAGAGAGACAGAGGAGGGGATGAGGGCGAGGGAGAGTGCGAGGGAGGTCGGGGGCTGCGTGGCATCGCGGGGGAGGCCCAGAGCGACGAGGGGGCAGCCAGGCAGGGTGGAGGTGGCGCGCGGGCGGCGAGCACACGCCCGATGTCCTCCTGGGAGCAGCTGGAAGAAGACAAGGGAAAGGAGGTGGGTTGGGCCAACAACGATGGGCCGCAGCTAGGCTGCTAGATGGCCTGCGTCAGGTAGGTCCACTCTCTCTCTCTCTTTACTAATTTGTTCTGCTTTTCTATTTTTGTTATTTTGTTTTGATTTAGTTTATAACCCAAATCATTTTAATAAATCCTGGAAATAATTGTGGGCATTAAATGAATTATTACAGAGGCCCTTAACTATTTTCAGAATTATTGGAGCATTTAAAAAAATATTAATAATATTTAAATGCTCCAATTCAAATACAATATGGGTTATTCAAAAATCCAGAATGACCTAAAATTATGTGCATCATTTTTGCCAGAGGTTTTCACCTTTATAAAAAATAATGAACTTTACTAAAGGGCATTCTGGGTTCATTGAAAATATTTTTATTTTGATCCTAATTGCATTTCATTTAGTGCTAGGGCTTGTCATCCCCATTTCAAATTTGAAACAAATATAGACATGATGCATGGATGCTTATGAAACTAATTGCAATCAAATTCTAGGGATGTGACAACTCACCCCCACTAAACAAGAATCTTGTCCCGACATTCAAGACGTGAGGTAAGAAGACAGAGGGAACACAAAGCTAATAACACGATCTTCATGATCCAACTGTCCTTCTCTAAGATGTTGATTCATTGCATCATCTTGATCTTGACATCTTTGCCTTCAAGATCTTCATCCGGTTATGACAATGGAAGAGAGGAGAACTCTATAGGATTTGATCTTCACAAAGATCGAGCGGGTCATGACCAACTCATGGAATGAGATGTTGGAGCATCTCTTGAGCTGAGACACAACACATACATCCAAGTGATGGAGGGAATTAGAAGACGAGGGTTTCAATTTGGTAGGCAACAATACCACACTTGAGTAAGATGGTGCATAGGTTTCAAAGTAGCGAGGAGTTAATTGCCATGATTCCATAACGGGGCACCTTAGGGAAGGTGACTCGTAGAATTATTCCCTTAAGTGGCAAAAAGAATTAATTTTGATACAGAGATCATTGAAACTCTTCATACCAGCCTGAGGCGAATCACAATTGATCGTTTGAAAGAATTCGAGAGGATGGCATACTTAGTTTGGAAAGGAAACTACGGTTATAGAACAACTCGGCAAATGGAAGGCACATTCCAGTTGATACCAAGGATATAACCTAGTGACCGAGCGTGCTCTCAAGAACTTGAGCATTTCCGTATTCATCAAGGTTTTACCAACATCCGTGCCGAGGATCCTGGCAACACATCATACTACCATGATAAACGGTGATGGAGGATGCAGATGCAAATGAGGACATCACTTTCTCAGATTTTTCCTTAGCAATGCCAAAGAAGCAAATCTGGATGATCGACCGAGAGACATTTAGCACTCCGCTTCTAATGTTCTCCTTGATGTACTAGGTACCATGGTCAATGCTTAAAAGCATCAACATGGCCATCAAGTAAAGGTCGGACTTCGGGGGCACAAAAATCCATAAGGAACAACTATTGGAATAAATTCTATGAGATCCTTATGGGGAGGTGGCCAACTTTCTCAATCAAGGTACTACAATAATAAGTCTTCCGGTTGGGTGTGTTGGCCACAACATCCACCTTACCGGGTTACAGGGAGACCAATATTATAGTTCTTGAGGAACGTTCCAACCATCATATCTGCCTGAGATTCAGATCTGGCTGGTGTCAGGATAATCCAGACTCATCATGTCTAGAAAGAAAAATGAGAGTTTGCAACACAATTCGACGAGATGACGTTGCGAGATTCTCGGGGAACGAACTACGATAGCAAGCTCCAAAACATGAGCTGGTTCTGCTACAAACCTGTGAACACGCTATCCAAGACAAGCATGACCACGTAGTAGTCTTATAATAAAACACTACCGAGTCCAGGTGGGGAACCATCATTGAGGATAACGGAATCCTGTACAAATCCGTCTGGTACCTTCAGGACTAGCACTTAGAACTTATTATCCTCGAACAAATCAATCAGTGGCTTGGTGTGCTAGGAACACATATGGAGTGGAGGCGGCCAACCTATCAAACCATAGAGTACTTCGCACATATGCGTGACTAACTTGGGACGATTCCCGAGGAAGCAAAAACAAACTTTCTCGAATTCACGACGGCAACTTACTTCAAATACACGTGAATTAGAGGAAGCCACTTCTTTCATCCAAACGTATACCTCATGAGCGGAACATTAAGGCAATGCTTACAAAGTTTCCAACACTAGGTTGATGTTCAACATGAACCATGGGGGAGACAAAATGCTGCTGATGGGCTCAACAGCAACTCATCGGAATTTCCATATCACTGGACTTCCACCATCATGTGAACACGGTGATAGTATTGGTCAGACCAAAAGAGGTAATGGTGTATGCTCGAGGGATTAACCACGAGTAAGATGGCATTACGAACATCGTTGGTTCTGGTTTGACTTGACGATAGCCCATACTCAAGTCAAAGTTTTGACAAGACAATAGATCCAACAACTAATCATGAGGACCAATTGGTGAAGATATCATCTTTCTTCAACACACACACAAACACAAAGATATCCCTTCAGAAAGAACCAAATTCGGCAAAGCCTTTTATCTTCCAACTCTCCAAGTTGTTGTTTAGCTTAACCAACTAGCTCAAGGGTATCCAACACAGATTCTTGGAGAAGGGGTGGTTTACAAGAAACCAACTTGATCACGAACTCAACATAGCGGTCAGGTGACAACCTGGTAACACTTCTGAGAAGATATTCGGAACTTCACGAACCACCGATATGCTACTAAGCTTGAGAACAACCTTGCTTTTTAGGGCAAGATGATGGATTGACACAATCCTAACTCATTGATCGAAGAGTGCACCAGAAATAAGGACTAGGTAGCACGATCAATCTTAGAATGATGATTCAATAACCAACACGCTAAGAATGAGAATATTGTCCATTTACTACCAAGCAACTAGTTGCTAGGAGTGTTGATTTCACACATCACGGTTCACTTGTCGGTATTCCGGTTGCAACAACACGGAACCGAGGAATGAATAATAATGGCGAGAAGTATCACCACGTCAATAATTCATAAGAGGTGGTGCAATTCTCGTGACACTCTTGATATGGAAGAGGGTGACACTCCAAGGTAGAACAGAGCAAAACCTGAATTGGCATTTTGATCTGTGGAATACAACTACTTTGATCCAATCCTAGAAATGGATAGGGTACTAGAGTTTGTTTCTCCTCGTCATACTGAACTAGAACGGCTTGACGGACCACAAGAATAATAGGCATCGATGAACACGATCGCACACATACTCTTGACTATCAATTGATAGATGAGGTCGGAATATAACTGAAGGGGGACAACTCAAGGAACATATAATTTTCTGAGTTGTGGATGCACGGATTAGTATGTCGAACAAGTTCAACATATTTCTTCCGGATAACCCATGCAGAAGAAGAAGGACTGGCAGATTCACAATTTGAATGGATAACTCGTCAAGAGCACTCTTATTGTGATCTTTTGGTTCAACGAACTTCTGCCATAAGCAGTTCATGGTAGTTGGAAGAAAGAAATACCACGAACCTCGAGGACTATCGCAAGGTTACTAATATCCTAGAGGAGCTAGCAAACACTATCTACATGAATTAAGTAGAGTGAATCTTGGGTTTAAACCCCAGAAATGGAATGTCTACTAACTACATGGCATCACGGGATGCTTTCGAGAATGATGGCCAGAATCATCACACTAGGAACACAAAACATGGCTAGATTACTAGGTGGTCCTCTAAGATGCCTAGGGTCATAATACTAGCTCCAACATATATGCCGAGGCAACATAGTACCTCAACAGACTGATTAGTGTGCTTAATCTAGCCCAAAGGAACAACGAGAATGGGAAAAAGAGATTTACAAATGCATCAGATTGTTTAGAAACCTGGGAGGACTCGGACAGCATAACGGCTGTAAATGCTCAAAATGATTTGAGACATCCTGCAAAATGGTGGCATAACCACTTAACATCACAATATTAAAGTTCTGAGATCAGCTGACAACACACTGGAGTAGTAGAACCTGAACTGGGGCTTGAGACCAACAATCCTAAGAGTCTACGGATTAGTAACACGTGATCCTGATAGAAAGATGAGAAACCTAGTTCTTAATCCCCGTAGAAGAGAAGAGGGTGACTCAGATCAGAGGGCATAAGGTAAAGGAGTAAAAAGAGCCTTACATTCCCTTCCACAATCAATTCCCTTACATAACTAAAGCATTTCTAGACTCAACTTCGACCAGTTTGGCTTGGTAATCCTACAGGCAGTCAGGCTCTGATACCAAAGCTGTCAGGACCCCGATCCTAAGCCACATCGATCTAGCATGTAACACATCATATCACTTTGCGGCCTCACGCACGGTATTCCCACGGGTGCCACCTTACCTGGCCCGGGACCGTTTGCGCCTTTTGGCTCACGTATATGATAGTGTCGCTAGCATCCATATGACAAAGAACCCGTGCCGACATGGCTAGTCGTGAACCCAAAGCGGCACTAACGCATGGGGACATGCATACATGAATCAACCTCGAGCATGCCGGTCAACAGCGTGTGAATCCGGGCTGTAGCACTGGGCTAACGGACTCCGGTAACCCAGGCTGTAGCAGGCTAGGCAGGACCCCGGATGTCACCACGTGACATTTCCCCGAAGGGACAGACACAGGAACGAAGTGAAACACATGCCGGCCAGTCAAGTGTCCTGAGCAGTAGTGCCGGGCTAGCAGGACTCCGGTGAACCGGACTGTAGCGGACTACTATGGCTCAAGGAAGCACTAGACTACATTTCCCCACAAGAGAGGCTGCCGAGGATAAACAACTAGATTGTCGGATCCCACACATACCAAGCATTTCAATCATACACACAATATGCTCGATATGTGTAAATACAACATGGCATCACAACAAGACTCTACAACTCAAGTATTTATTCATTAGGCTCTGAGGAGCCAGATATTACAAACATGGGTCTCATGACCCAACATTCAGAGCATACAAGTCAACCACAAGCGGAAGCTTAACATGTCTGAGTACAGACATCTACAAATGAAAAAGGCTGAGAAGCCTGACTATCTACCAGATCCTGCCGAGGGCACAAGATCGTAGCTGAGGTATCAAGCTAAATGTCAAAGTCCACACGGAACTACTAGCGAGACTGACGTCTCTCTGCAAAACATAAAATAGGCAAACATGAGTACAAATGTACCCAGCAAGACTTACATCAGAACTATCTAGATATGCATCGGTATCAATAAAGGGGTGGTGGAGTTTAACTGCAGCAAGCCAGCTTTGACTCGGTGGCTATCCTGAACTACGACTGTAAGTAACTCTTTTGAGGTGGCGCACACGAGTCCACATATTCACCATATCAATACACCACTATGGATCCGCTCCCGTCTCCCTACGAGAAGGCCATCCATACCACTCACGCTTATCTTGCGCATTTTAGAGTATCTACTTTCACTTGTCTATGAACTATGCAAGGGGCCCAAGTTTCCATATCCGAGGAATCCGGCTATTCGAATAGATAATGATAACCCTGCAGGGGTGTACTTCTTCACACACGCTCTCGCCACTTATCGCCCTGTACACGTCATGTACCTCGGCAACCTTCAAGCGGAAGCCGGGCGAGGGAGTCGGCCACGACCTGACTAACCACACAAGTCTCTAGTCCAGGTTTATCGCCTATTCGGGTTCCATCCGCAAGGAGATCCGGTCGGGGTGTCGCTCACGGCCCCAAACGATGTGTGCAGGGTTCCCAAGTCCACCTCGATGGGTAGATCTACGCTTGGTACACCGTGCCATGGTGCCTAGTCTGTCCCAAGCCCACATGTACCGGGTGCCACTTGGTAGACTACTAACACTACCTACAAACACCAGAAACTAGTTGCAACTCCTGGACAGAGATCAGGTTGATTAATAAGTCGAGAGGGGTCGAGTTACCGGAACCCAATGTGTGGTAGTAACTGTTCATGGATCACAAACACAGAACTCAGTTCCTGAGGACGGCTGCAATGAGACAACCCACCATGTACTCCTACATGGCCTCTCACCGCTACCTTTACCAAATCGTGTTCACACACTTAGCTCACACACAGTAGGACATGTTCATCACTGTTCCAATTCATCCCCGATGAATCAGACCTGACACAACTCTAAGCATAGCAGGCATGACAAACAAGCATGAATGAGTAGGCACATCAGGGCTCAAATAACTCCTACTCATGCTAGTGGGTTTCATCTATTTACTGTGGCAGTGACAGGTCATGCAAAGGATAAAGGGGTTCAGCTACCGCAGCAAGTAACAGATGAATCATTGTTGTCCTAATGCAGTAAAAGAGAGTAGGAGCGAGAGAGTGGGGTTGTATCGGAATGAACAAGGGGGTTTTGCTTGCCTGGCACTTCTGAAGATAATATAGCTCTTCATCGGTGTCATCGATCACATCGTCGGAAACATCGTCGACTGAGAGGGGACGGTTACCGGCAAACAGAGAAGGACACAATCAATGCAATGCAACAATATGATGCATGATTATGACATGGCAATATGCTGTGATTTGAGCTAATGCATCTAGCTATGATTTAGATGAAGTTGGTTTGAATACATGATTCAAATTCCAACTCCATATGTGATTATTTAAATGCCCTTTATTTGTTTTATCCAAAACAGAGGACAAACATTGTTCAAACATGCATGAAAATGGTACAGATGGATTCCTTGAATTTTTCTGATAATTTCTCATATATAAATTATTTCATTTGGAGTATGGTTTAATTTCTATGATTTTTAGAAGTTTGGGGGATTTTCTGGAATTTCCTGAATTAAAGTTAATCCAGAAAATGAGTTATGGCGTCAGCACTACGTCACCGTGACGTCAGCGGTCAACGGGCGCGGTCCAGGTCAAAACTGACCTATGGGTCCCGCATGTCAGTGTCTTAACTAATTAATAGAGACTGTTAGCACTAATTAGCAAATTAACTTAATTAAACTAGAGGTCGGGCCCAGACGTTGGTAACCCAGGGGAAAGTCAAACCCAGTCAACCGGGGTCAAACTCGCCGGAGTTGACCCGCGGCTCGTCGCCGGCGACCACTAGTCACGGCGGAGTACGCGTTTGAGGCCTCGGGAGCGGCGGCTAAGGGCACCAGGAGGTAGCCTGAGCACGCGCGCATCCAGGGAAGCACGCGGCTGGGTGCGGGGGCGTCGGAACTCGTCGGAAATGAGTCCGTGGCGGCGGTGGTTCTCGGCCAGGATGGGAACGGCGGCTATGACGAGAAAAATGCCATGGGGTTAGGGGGAAGCGACGGGAAGCTCACAGCGCATCCGATGGAATCGTCGGAGAGCTCGGGGATGCGCTGGTGACGGTGAATCGACGACGGCGACGCTCGGTGCAGGAGGTTGAAGATGAGCTCCAAGGCGGCGTCACGGGGCATCCGGCGATGTGTAGCTGGATGGGGACGAAGAAGAGGTCGTGGCGGGGCTCTGGGCTCAGGCGGAGGGCGAGGAGGTGGCTCTGGCCGCGGCAACTGCAAGCGGCGACGGCGGTGGCGTTTGGCCGTGCGCGTGAGAGAGAGAGACAGAGGAGGGGATGAGGGCGAGGGAGAGTGCGAGAGAGGTCAGGGGCTGCGTGACGTCGCGGGGGAGGCCCAGAGCGACGAGGGGGTAGCCAGGCAGGGTGGAGGTGGCGCGCGGGCGGCGAGCACACGCCCGTCGTCCTCCTGGCAGCAGCTGGAAGAAGACAAGGGAAAGGAGGTGGGTTGGGCCAACAACGATGGGCCGCAGCTAGGCTGCTAGATGGCCTGCGTCAGGTAGGTCCACTCTCTCTCTCTCTTTACTAATTTGTTCTACTTTTCTATTTTTGTTATTTTGTTTTGATTTAGTTTATAACCCAAATCATTTTAATAAATCCTCGAAATAATTGTGGGCATTAAATGAATTATTACAGAGGCCCTTAACTATTTTCAGAATTATTGGAGCATTTAAAAAATATTAATAATATTTGAATGCTCCAATTAAATACGATATGGGTTATTCAAAAATCCAGAATGACCTAAACTTATGTGCATGATTTTTGCCAGAGGTTTTCACCTTTATCAAAAATAATGAACTTTACTAAAGGGCATTCTGGGTTCATTGAAAATATTTTTATTTTGATCCTAATTGCATTTCATTTAGTGCTAGGGCTTGTCATCCCCATTTCAAATTTCAAACAAATATAGACATGATGCATGGATGCTTATGAAACTAATTGCAATCAAATTCTAGGGCTGTGACAGGTGAGCAAGATGCCCAACGTTACATGGCCAACAGGCACCTTTAACGGTTCCGTCAAGGAGTGGCAACAGCAGTGGTTTTACATCACCGAGCCACGCGGCATGGAATGGGCCGCTACTCCCGAGTTTTGATCCGGTGCCCCCCTGCGGCTTACATTCTGGGTCAAGAAGGGCCTGGACTGGTCCTCGTCCGACGAATTGTCGGTGCTCCAGACGCGTATTAAAGATATGGGAGACAAGAACATTGAACTTGTCAATGTGGTCCAGGTGATGTTAGTTCGCTGGATCTTGCCTTGTCAACACCGGACTTGCAATCTATGCGGATTCGATCCGGCCAAGCACAAAACCTTGCGAGAGCTTTTTGGCTCCTCGCACAAGGACATCTAGAAGGTGCTCTTCAAGTCCAGCAAATCATGGCTGGACTCCGCCGAAGACCGCGGGTACCAACGGTCCCGCCCTGCAAGTTCGGTAAGTAATCGTACTTTTTATCCGCATAACCCAAGGGAAGCGCTTAATGTTTTTTCTACAACTCTCCTAGGGTTGGACGAAGAAGGCAGAGTGGATCCATTGTTCGGCCCCGCTGCCCGAAGAATCGGCCGTCCCACTTCTGACGAAGATGCTGGTCCCGGCGCCTTACAAGGTGCCAAAGAAGACGGCCGAGAAGGGGGCCAGGAAGACCCGGGTCGGCCTTCGTCACCGCGGCACTTCGGATACAATATCCGAAGGCTCTGATGCTCGTTCCGCCTCCGAAGAGGACGAGGAGGAGGAAAAAGATGAATCCCCTGTGGGGGAAAGAAAGAAGAGGACGGCCTCCGCACACTTGGAGGCCGAGTCACCCAAAAGGGGAAAAGCTCCTCTTCCGGAGGAGTCCACTGCCGCCGCCGACAACGGCCCGGCGTGGGATCCCAGGGCCCAGCCCCTGGTGAACCCGTGAGTATATATAGTCCGAACATGTTTATGCGTCCAGACTCATCATGGCGTAATATTTTAACCTGAGCCATATGTTTTGTAGTTCGGCGAGGTCCCGTACCGAACAATCCTCATCAGAGGATTCGCTGAGATCGGATGCTATGGAAAGCGGGATGCCCCCGAAGGCCCCTTCCTTCGAACAGGTGAATACCACCGAGGCTTCGTCCCAGAGGGACCCCGACCAAGGAGGAGAGGGAAAGACCGTGAAGGTGGCGCCTGGAGGTCAAACTTCCGGGGCCGAACACATGGGGGAGAAAATTCCCACGGGAGGTGACGGCGGGGGCCATCTTGAATTCGGCTCCTAGCCGGATGCAGTTCCGAAGACCAATACGGCTCCAGAATCAAGCAGGCAGCCTCTCTCAGCTGGAGGGGGTATACCGGCAACCTCTGTCCAACCAGAGGCGTCGGATGCTTTGTTGGTGGCGCTGAAGAGCGCCTCCATCATCGATGAACATCGTGCCCTTATAGGTGCGGTGATTGAGAAGATTCAGTCTGCTGAGAGTGGACTAAATGGAGCCTGTATCAGCCTTATAAAAGGTTTTGAGGTATGTTTTTCGAAGAGTGTCATAGTATGGATAGTAGCCCTTGATACACTATTCGGTGAAAGAAGAAACCGGACAGAGGATCAAATTTATGTTCGCAGGAAGACTCATTGAATGACATATATTTCTCTTCTGTTATAAGCAGGCATCTGTAGCGGCTGCTACCTCCCATACTGCGAAAATCTCCGGACTGAATCAAAGTCTAGGGCGGGCCAAAGAAGAACTTGGCTAGTTGAAAATGCAGTTGGGAGATAAACAGGGTATGCACAAGTCTTGTTCGCGTTTTAGTGCGATCAAATTTCCAGTATTATAGAATATGTTCCCTGATTTTCTCTAGGGATGATGACCAAAGTCGAGGCTCTTAAGAAGGTTGTGGCCAAGGCCGAGGAAAAGGCAGCCGCAGAGCAGGCCCTCCGTGAGAAGTGCGAGGCCAGGGTTATTAAAGCTGAGCAGGAGCTGCAACAGGCCGTGAAGAAATGTGAGAACTTGGAGCAGAGTTTAACGGAGAAAGAATCCTAACTCACCAAGGCGCATCAAGCCGCGAGCGATGCCCGGGGGGAAACCCAAAGCACCCTGCAGGGGATCCAAGAGGCGAGGAAGATCGCGGCGAGTAAGGCTTTTTCCTTGTAAAGCAAGTTTTTGAGAAGAAGATTATGTTTTTGATTTTGAATTCGAATTTCTCCAGGGGTGTTTGCGGAGCTGCCCCGCAGCATAGCGGATGCCGCCCAATTCTACCGGTCCGAATAAAGGAACACTGCGGATAAGCTCTTCCGGTCGCAGTATTTGGCACCGAATTATCCGGTGCCTTTTGACGATCAACTGAAATAGTTGATCGAACTACATAAGGCGGCGGAACTAGCCATGAAGGATTTGATTATCCGGCTATGGCCCGCCGAGCCGATTCCAAGCAGCTACTTCGGGCTCGTGAAGCGGCTTGTAAGCGCTTGCCCCCGACTTGATGTCATCAAGCGGTCGGTCTGCATAGAGGGTGCGCGAATGGCCTTCGCCCACGCAAAGGTGCACTGGGGGAAGATGGATGCTGAGAAACTGATGATCAAGGGGCGCCAGAGGGGAAGGAGCACTGCAAAGCCTGAATTATATTATGAAAATGTCCTTAAAGGATCCTACCTTGCAGCGGAGCTATGCACCAAGGACATTATATTTCCATGAATGCGAATCATGTCGTCCTTTGTAAATGTCTGAACAGGGTCATTTATACTATTTATTTCCTGTTATAAAAGTTTACCCTCCTGTGCGGCCGTTTTATATGTTGAACCTGAGAGTTGGCCAGTCATCGACTTCTGCCCCCACGTAGGCAGTACGGGGGTGTTCAGGATAGACCTGAGCACTCTTTATCCTAGTTTTGGGTCCTTCGAAGGAGGTGCTCAGCGCAACGAACCAAGCAATCGGACTATAAGGCTTTACCACTCTCACTTAGCCATAGGAGCTTTAGTAAGGTAGGCGCAGCCCCTGGTATTCGGAAGACCGTACTAGGGGCTCTATAAGCACCTGATTGGAGAAAAACCGATCCATCGCACGCTGCATTGGTTATGGCATTATGCAGGAGAAATCCTTAAAGATTTTACGACCTCTCGAACAACTGACCAGCTCTCGCCGTATCATGGCAGTCAGTTTTCGGCTTTCTCTACTGAGGTGCTCGTCTGGAAGAACCGGGACACAATCGCAGTAGTTCTCCCAGTGCTACCTTAGACGATATAGCGGAACGTAAGGTACCAAAACATGGGAGCTGGGCAAACCCAACTATTGACCCAAGACATGATTCGGAGCTGATGCATATAATGCTATAAGTTCGGGGTGCCGAACTTCCACGACGGTGTTCGGACTTTATTGCCGTACTGTGGGTAAAACGAATCCCCTGGCACGTTTAAAGGCATATCGCGGTGTACGGATGCCACTCGACAAAAAGAGTTTTCATAAGAAATGACGGCAGAAAAGCGTCATACAAATCCACCTATTTTATTTGAATAGCACGTCGATGTGTATAAGACAAGTAATAATGGAAAAGAAATATGACTGTGGCACCTGCTGAGACCAGGGAAGAAGAAGCTACGTGCGGATCCGTAGTATAGTCGTATGGTCATCGCGGGGAACATCTAAGGATTCCCTTGCGCGTTCGGGCTGCCTCCATATTGCTCATCCTGGTCGACGCGGAGGTGAGCCTGCAAATGAAAGGTCGGTCTTCGTGTGCTAGAGAGCGGTTGAGCCGCTATATGTGGCCTATCTTTGCCTTCGCCGGAGTGTTTAATTGAGCTCTGGGCGAGCCGGGCTATGCTGCCGTGAAGTAGTTCGAAGTCCTTTGGCGGTTTCCGGGAGCCTGGCCGTCGAGTCGAGGTTCGGCTTCAAGGTGCTGCTCATTACTTCTGCTGTTAAGGCAACAGTGTACTTGTTGCTGCCAAAGGAAAGGTCGGTCTTGCCCTTAACCGTGATGACGCCGCGCGGGCCGGGCATCTTGAGCTTACGGTAGGCGTAATGTGGCACCGCGTTAAATCGAGCGAACACGGTTTGTCCGAGCAGTGCCTGATAATCACTGCAGAAGGGGACGATTTTGAAGGTTAACTCTTCGGTGCGGTAATTATCTGGTGATCCGAAGACTACCTCGAGGGCAATGGAGCCTGTGCAACTGGCTTCCACACCTGGTATAATGCCTTTGAAAGTGGGTGTAGTGGGTTTGATCATCGAATGATCGATGCCCATCTTGCGCACTGTGTCCTGGTAAAGCAGGTTTAGACTTCTGCCTCCGTCCATAAGGACTCGTGTGAGGTGGAACCCGTTAACTATTGGGTCAAGGACTAGTGCGGCTGGATTGCCTTGATTGGCGTTGACCGAACGATCTGTGTGGTTGAAGTTGACCGGCCCTAGTTTATATTGTGGGACGTCTGGTTTCGTTAAGTCGGCATCCTAGGGGTGCGTATCGGGTCCGGTTTGGAAATTTGGGTGGTGTTTACCACGTTCACCGTTTGGATTTGCAGTGGAAATTTCTTTTGCCCTCCTATGTTTGGTGATCTGGGCTCTTCGTCGCGGTCATCGCTTTGAGACCCCCCTTTATTGTCTTTGGTGCCTGCCCTGCTGGCTTGTTTGAAGATCCAACATTCTCTGTTGGTATGGGTGGCTGGCACCCTGGGGTGCCATGAATTTGGCATTGACGATCGAGTATGCGGTCCAGACTGGACGGACCCAAATTGTTATTTTTGAGGGGCCCTTTTTGCTGACCAGACTTTGAGCCACTAAACCCGGCATTAGCTGCCGTATCTTTGGTGTTTTCACCATATTTGCGGCGCTTGTGCTTGTTGCATCGTGGTTTGCCGTTGCTATCCCTGGCCTCTGATGAGCCCGGTTTGCTTGATGTGTTGTTACTACGAGCCAACCAACTATCTTCGCCCGCACAATAGCGGGTCATAAGTGTTGTGAGGGCTGCCATGGATTTTGGCTTCTCTTGACCGAGGTGCCGGGCGAGCCACTCGTCACAGATGATATGCTTAAATGCCGCTAAGGCCTCTGCATCTGAACAGTCAACAATTTGGTTCTTCTTAGTTAGGAACCGGGTCCAGAATTTCCTGGCTGATTCCCCTGGCTGCTGAGTTATATGACTTAAATCGTCGGCATCTGGCGGTCACACATAAGTGCCCTGGAAATTGTCCAGGAATGCATCTGCCAGGCTCTCCCAACTTCTGATGGAGTTTGCCGGCAAGCTATTCAGCCAATGCCGAGCGGGCCCTTTGAGTTTTAGCGGGAGGTACTTGATGGCGCGTAGATCGTCCCCGCGGGCCATGTGAATGTGGAGGAAGAAATCTTCTATCCCTACCGCGGGGTCTGTAGTACCATCATATGATTCAATGTTCACGGGTTTAAACCCTTCTAGGAATTCATGATCCACTACTTCATCGGTGAAGCATAGGGGGTGTGCGGCGCCTCTGTGCCGGGCTATGTCACGACGCAGTTCATACGAGTCTTGTCTGTTGTATTCAGCCCGGCCGGACTTGCTTTTAGTGTATCCGGCGTGACGATCATCGTCACGCGTTGGGGCACGTCCCCGTGATCCGTAGATCGATCTTGTATGTCCTGCTTTGTTTTCCAATACGTCTCACAGGTCCCGTGTGTTGCCCCGGGCCTTGGTGTTTTTGTTTGTCTGGCGACGGGGTGCGGGCTGGACTTCTGGCTGATATGTCCCTCTGTCTCGGCCACGAGGTGGCCGATCAGCCGCATCAGACATTGGTGATGTAGGTTTTAATGCTTCCTCCTCGAGTTGGGGTAGCAACCGACGCTTTGGGTAACTCTTG
The DNA here is from genome assembly GCA_032464435.1 of Aegilops umbellulata. NCBI lineage: Eukaryota > Viridiplantae > Streptophyta > Magnoliopsida > Poales > Poaceae > Aegilops > Aegilops umbellulata. The sequence continues at coordinate 312,546,827 of CP136057.1, read as the reverse complement.
GTTGGGCATTCGAGTTCGTATTCCTCTGCCGCCAGGACTTCAGTCCATCTGTCCACTAGCAGATCTTGATCAACTCGAAGCTGTTGGTGCTTTTTCTTCAGGCTGTTTGCTGTGGCTATAAGCCGGTGCTTGAAGCGCTCCTATTCAATGGGATCCTCGGGCACGATAGATTCTTCATCGCCGAGGCTCATCTCGTCTTTGGAGAGAGGCATGCAATTGTCATCCTCCGATTCTCCATCCGCTGCCTGTTCCGGAGGGCTAGCTTGTTCATCCTCCCGCTCTAGGTCTGGCTGGAGGGGATTGTCGTCATCCTTTGCACTATCCGGAGCATTATTGTCTCTTGTGCCGGCATCGCTGCTTTTGCTATGGCGGGACTTAGAGCGGCGCCGCTGACGCCGGTGCTTGGATTGCTTCTTGGAGGGATTATCCTCCGTTGTCTTATCGCCATCGCCTTCTTTGGGGGTGTCCACCATGTATATGTCATATGATGAGGTGGCAGTCCAGCGCCCTGTGGGCGGCGGTTCTTGTTCGTCTCCAGCATCGTCGTCCATACCGTCGATATCTTCAGAGCCGAAGTCGAGCATGTCGATTAAATCATCGAAAGTGGCTACTAAGTGGGTGGTGGGTGGGGAGCGAATTTCTTCATCGTCCGTGTCCCATTCTAGCCGGACATAGTTCGGCCAAGGGTCTCCTGACAGGGAGAGAGACCTCAACGAGTTTAGCACGTCGCCAAAGGGCGAGTGCTGAAAGATATCCGCGGAGGTAAACTCCATGATCGGTGCCCAATTGGATTCGATAGGCACGGACGCAGGCGGCTCGGAGCCCATGGCCGAGGATGAATCCAATGGTTCAGCAACACGGGTCATGTAGGAGGTGAAATCAGTATTCGGCTCTATCGCCACTGAGTGTGCGGCCTCCGTGGCGGGGTCCATCCACCCGTCCTCAGATGGCGCAATTTGTTCCGGATTGAGGGCCGGAGTAGTTGTAGGTGTGATCTCCCGAACACTGTCCGGCGGCAGAGCTAAGTCATGCTCATCGTGATTGTGCGGCACACCTGACATGGGCTTGAATCCGCCGAAGATCAAGTCTCCGCGGATGTCGGTAGTATAGTTCAAGTTTCCAAACCTGACCTGATGGCCAGGGGCGTAGCTCTCAATCTGCTCCAGACGGCCAAGCGAGTTGGCCCGCAGTACGAAGCCGCCGAATACGAAGATCTGTCCGGGGAGGAAAACCTTACCCTGGATCGCATCATTGCCGATGATCGAAGGAGCCATCAAGCCTTACGGTGACGGCACAGTGGAACTCTCAATGAAAGCACCAATGTCGGTGTCAAAACCGACGGATCTCAGGTAGGGGGTCCCGAACTGTGCGTCTAATGCAGATGGTAACAGGAGGCGGGGGACACAATGTTTACCTAGGTTCGGGCCCTCTCGATGGAGGTAATACCCTACTTCCTGCTTGATTGATCTTGATGATGTGAGTATTACAAGAGTTGATCTACCACGAGATCGTAGAGGCTAAACCCTAGAAGCTAGCCCATGGTATGATTGTTGTTGTCCTACAGACTAAACCCTCCGGTTTATATAGACACCGGAGGGGGCTAGGGTTACATAGAGTCGGTTAAAAGGGATATCTACATATCCATATTGCCAAGCTTGCCTTCCATGCCAAGGAGATTCCCATCCAGACATGGGACGGAGTCTTCAATCTTGTATCTTCATAGTCCAACAGTCCGGCTAAAGGATACAGTCCGGCTGTCTGAGGACCCCCTAATCCAGGACTCCCTCACTCGTCTTCTCCACCCACAAAGGTCTTCCGAAATTGTCTGGATCCGGAGCAGGAGGCAAGTGGATGGCCTCTACCGTCCGGGAAAAGGATATCAAAAAGCTTCGGGAGGCCGGGTACCTGGCCAAGAAAATCAGCCACCGTCTCCCGACCGCGGGACAGATCGTCCCTACTCCGGAACCCCACGAGAGGGTAGTATTCCTCCCTCATTTTGTCTGCGGGCTAGGGTTTCCCCTCGACATGTTCGTTCGCGGTGTCATGTATTATTACGGGATCGATTTCCATGATCTATCCCCCAATTCCTTCCTCAACGTCTCGACATTCATCATTGTGTGCGAGGCTTTTCTCCGCATCTCGCCACACTTCGGCTTATGGCTGAAGATCTTTAATGTGAAGCCCAAGGTAGTGGGCGGCGAGCACGCCGAGTGCGGGGGCGCTATGGTGAGCAAGATGCCCAACGTCACATGGCCAACAGGTACTTTTAATGATTCTGTCAAAGAGTGGCAACAACAGTGGTTTTACATCACTGAGCCGCTCCTCCAGAGTTCCGATCTGGAGCCCCTCTGCGGCTTACGTCCTGGCCTAAGAAGGGCCTGAACTGGTCTTCATCCGACGAATTGCCGGCGCTCCAGACGCACGTTAAGGATATGGAAGACAAAAACATCGAACTTGTCAATGTACTCCAGGTGATATTAGTTCGCCGGATCCTGCCTTGTCAACACCGGACTTGCAATCTATGGGAATTCGATCCGGCCAAGCACCAAACCCTGCGAGAGATCTTTGGCTCCTCGCACAAAGACATCTGGAAGGTGCTTTTCAAGTCCGGCAAATCATGGCCAGACTCTGCCAAGGACCGCAGGTACCAACTGTCCCGCCCTCCAAGCTCGGTAAGTCATTATATGTTTTATCCGCATAACCTAAGGGAAATGCTTAATGTTTTTCCACAACTCTCCTAGGGCTGGACGAAGAAGGCGGAGCGGATCCACCATCCGGCCCCGCTGCCCGAAGAACCGGCCGACCCACTTCTGACGAAGATGCTGGTCCTGGCGCCTTACAAGGCGCCAAAGAAGAAGGCCGGGAAGGAGGTCAGAAAGACTCGGGGCAGCCTTCGTCGCCGCGGCACTTCGGACGCAATATCCAAAGGCTCCAATGCCTGTTCTGCCTTCGAGGAGGAGGAAGACGAATCCCCAGCGGGGGGAAGAAAGAAGAGGACAACCTCCATACACTTGGAGGCCGAGTCGCCTAAAAGGGGAAAAACTCCTCTTCCGGAAGAGTCCACTGCCGCCGCTGACAGCAGCCCAGCGTGGGATCCCAGGGCCCAGCCCCTGGTGAACCGTGAGTATATAAAATCCGAACACGTTTATGCGTCCAGACTCATCATGGCATAATATTTTAACCTGAGCCATATTTTTGTAGTCCGGCGAGGTCCCGCATCGAACAATCCTCATCAGAGGATTTGCTGAGCTCGGATGCTATGGAGAGCGGGACACCCCCGAAGGCCCCTTCCCCCAAATATGTGAATAACACCGAGGCTTCGTCCCATAAGGACCCCGGCCAAGGAGGGGGGGAAAAGATCGTGAAGGCGGCGCCTGGAGGTCAAACTTCAGGGGCCGGAGACATGGGGGAGAAGATTCCCATGGGAGTCGACGGCGGGGGCCATCCTGAATTCGGCCCCCAGCCGGACGCAATTCCGGAGATCAATACGGCTCCAGAATCAAGCAGGCGGCCTCCCTCGGCTGGAGGGGGCATGCCTGTTCCACCGGCAACCTTTGTCCAACCAGAGGTGCCGGATGCTGCGGCGCTGAAGAGTGCCTCCATCGTCGGTGAACATCGTGCCCTTATGGGTGCGGTGATTGAGAAGATTCAGTCTACTAAGAGTGGACTGAATGAAGCCTGTGTCAGCCTTATAAGTGGCTTTGAGGTATGTTTTATGAGATTTCAAAGAGTGACATAGTATGGATAGTAGCCCCTGATACACTGTTCGGTGAAAGAAAGAACCGGACAGAGGATCAAATTTATGTTCGCAGGAAGACTCACTTGATGACATCTATCTCTCTTCTTTTATAAGCAGGCGTCTGCAGTGGCTGCTGCCTCTCATACTGCGGAGGTCTCCGGATTGAATCAAAGTTTGGAGCGGGCCAAAGAAGAACTTGGCTAGTTGAAAAGGCAGTTGGAAGATAAACAAGGTATGCGCAAGCCTTGTTCGCGTTCAGTGCGAACGAATTTCCAGTATGACAAAATATGTTTCATGATTTGCGCCAGGGGCGATGACCAAAGTCAAGGCTGTGAGGAAGGCTGTTGCCGAGGCCGAGGAAAAGGCAGTCGCAGAGCAGGCTCTTCGTGAGGAGCACGAGGCCAGGGTTATTGAAGCTGAGCGAGAGCTTCAAGAGGCCGTGAAGAAATGCGAGACCTTGGAGAAGAGTTTAACGGAGAAAGAATCCGAACTCACCAGGGCTCATCAGGTCGCGCGCGATGCCTGGGGGGAAACCCAAGGCACCCTGCAGGAGATCCAGGAGGCGAGGAAGATCGCGGCGGGTAAGGCTTTTTTTCATGTAAAGCAAGTATTTAAGGAGAAAATCATGTTTCTAATTTTGAGTTCGGATTTCTCCAGGGGTATTTGCGGAACTGCCCCGCAGCATATCAGATGCCGCCCAATTCTACCGAGACGAAGAAAGGAACAATGCGGATAAGCTCTTCTAGTCGCAGTATCTGGCACTGAATTATCTGGTGCCTTTTGCCAATCAACTGAAACAGCTGATCGAACTGCATAGGGCGGCCGAACTAGCCATGAAGGATTTGATTATCCGGCTATGGCCTGCCGAGCCGATTCCAAGCAGCTACTTTGGGATCGTGAAGCGGCTCGTGAGTGCCTGCCCTCGACTTGACGTCGTCAAGCGGTCGGTCTGCATAGAGGGTGCACGAATGGCCTTCGCCCGCGCAAAGGTGCACTAGGGGAAGATGGATGCCGAAAATCTAATGACCGAGGGACCGCCAGAGGGTAAGGAGCACCGCAAGCCCGAATTATACTATGAAAGTGTCCTGAAAGGATCCTGCCTTGCGGCGGAGCAATGCACCAAGGATATTATGTTTCCATGAATACAATCATGTTGTCCTTTGTAATGTTGAACAAGGTCATTTCTATTATTTATTTCCTGTTATAAAAGTTTATCCTCCTGCGCGGCCATTTTATATATTAATCCTGAGAGTTGGCCAGTCGTCGGCTTCTGCCCCCACGTAAGGAGTACGGGAGTGTTCGGGATAAACCTGATCACTCTTTATCCCATTTTTGGGACCTTCGAAGGAGGTGTTCAGCACAACGAACCAGGCAATCGGACTATAGGGCTTTATCACTCTCACTTAGCCATAGGAGCTTTAGGAAAGGAAGGTAGGCGCAGCCCCTGGTGTTCGGAAGACCGCACGAGGGGCTCTATGAGCACCTGATCGGAAGAAAAACCGATCCATCGCATGCTGCATTGGTTATGGCATTATGCGGGAGAAATCCTTAAAGATTTTACAACCTCTCGAACAGCTGACCAACTCTCGCCGTATCATGACAGTCAGTTTTCGGCTTTCTCTACTGAGGTGCTCGTCCGGAAGAACCGGGACACAATCGCAGTAGTTCTCCCAGTGCCGCCTTAGCCGATATAGCGGAACGTAAGGCAGCAAAACATGGGAGCCGGGCAAACCCAACATTTGACCAAAGACATGATTCGGAGCTGACGCATATAATGCTATAAGTTCGGGGTGCCGAACTTCCATGAAGGTGTTCGGACTTTATTGTCGTATTATGGGTAAAACAAAGCCCCTGGCATATTTAAGGCATATCACGGTGTACGGATGCCACTTTAAAAAAGAATTTCAATAAGAAATAACAGAAGATAAGCGTCATATAAATCCACATATTGTATTTGAGTAGTACGTCGATGCGTATGAGTACAGGTAATGTGATAAAAAAGAGATATGACTGTGGAACCTGCTGAGACCAGGGGGAAGAAGCTGTGTGCGGATCCGGAGTATAGTCGGATGGTCATTGCGAGGAATATCTAAGGATTCCCTTGCGTGTTCGAGCTGCTTCCATATCGCCAGATTGTCGGTGCAAAGGTGAACCTGCAAAGAAATGTAAGTAATGTTTGTGTGCTGGAGAGCGGTAGAGCCGCGGTATGCGGCCTGTCATGGCCTTCGCGAAGTGTTTAATTGAGCTCTGGACGAGCCGGGTTATCCTGTCGCGAAGTAGTTCGGAGTCCTTTGGCGGTGTCCGGGAGCCTGGCCGTCGACTCGAGGTTCGATTGAAAGGTGCCACTCGTTGCTTCTGCTGTTAAAGCAGCGGTATACTCCTTGGTGCCGAGGGAAAGTTCGGCCTTGCCATTAACCGTGATGACGCCGCGCGGACCGGGCATCTTGAGCTTATGGTAGGCGTAATGTGGCACCGCGTTGAATCGAGCAAAGGCGGTTCGTCTGAGCAGTGCCTGATAATCACTACAGAAGGGGACGATGTCGAAGATTAGCTCTTCAGCACGGTAATTTGTCCGGTGATCCGAAGACTACCTCAAGGGCGATGGAGCCTATACAGCTGGCCTCCACACCTGGTATAATACCTCTGAGGTGGCTTTAGTGGGCTTGATCACCAAATGATTGATGCCCATCTTGCGCACTGTGTCCTGGTAAAGCAGGTTTAGGCTGATGCCTCCGTCCATAAGGACTCGTGTGAGGTGGAACCCGTCAATTATTGGGTTGAGGACTAGTGCGGCTGGATTGCCCTGAATGGTGTTAACCGGACGATCCATGCGGTTGAAGGTGATCGGCCCTAGTTTATATTGTGGGACAACTGGTTCCGTTAAGTCGACATCCCTAAGGGTGCGCATCCGGTCCGGGTTGGGAGTGTGGGTGCCGTTTACCACGTTCACCGTTTGGATTTGCGGGGGAAATTTCTTTTGCCCTCCTGTATTCGGTAATCTGGGCTCCTCGTCGCCATCATCGCTTTGAGACCCCTTATCTTTGTTTTTGGCGCCTGACCTGCCGGCTTGTTTAAAGACCCAGCATTCTCTGTTGGTATGATTGGCTGGTGTTCCTGGGGTGCCATGGATTTGGCATGGGCGGTCGAGTATGCGGTCCAGACTGGACGGACCCGGATTGTCATTTTTGAGTGGCCCATTCCACTGACCGGACTTAGATCCACTAAATCTGGCATTGACTGCCGAATCTTCGATGTTTTCACCATTTTTGTGGCGCTTGTGTTTGTTGCATTGGAGTTTGCCATCGCTCTCTCTGGCCTCTGATGTGCCAGGGTTGCTTGCTGTGTTGTTGCTATGGGCCAACCAGCTATCTTCGCCCGCGCAAAAGAGGGTCGTGAGGGCTGCCATGGATTTTGGCTTCTCTTGGCCGAGATATCGGGCGAGCCACTCGTCATGGATGTTATGTTTAAAGGCCGCTAGGGCTTCGACATCCGAACATTCGACAATTTGGTTCTTTTTGGTTAGGAACCGAGTCCAGAATTTCCTGGCTGACTCTCCGGGCTGTTGTGTTATGTAACTTAAATCATCAGCATCCGGTGGTCGCACATAAGTGCCCTGGAAGTTGTCCAGGAATGCGTCTGCCAGGTCCTCCCAACTTCCGATGGAGTTTGCCGGCAAGCTATTCAGCCAATGTCGAGCCGTCCCTTTGAGTTTTAGCGGGAGATACTTGATGGCGTGTAGATCATCCCCGTGGGCCATGTGAATGTGGAGCAAGAAATCCTCTATCCATACTGCGAGGTCTGTAGTACCATCGTATGATTCAATGCTCACTGGTTTAAACCCTTTTGGGAATACGTGATCCATTACTTCATCAGTGAAGCATAGGGGGTGTGCGGCGCCTCTGTGCCTGGCTATATCACAATGCAGTTCATACGAGTCTTGTCTATTGTGTTCGGCCCGACCGGATTTGCTTTTAGTATATCCGGCGTGACGGTCGTCGTCACGCGTTGGGGTGCGCCCCCATGATCCGTAGATCGATCTTTTATGTCATGTTTTGTTTTCCAATACGTCTCGCAGGTCCTGCGTGTTGCCCTGGGCCTTAGTGTTTTTGTTTAACTGGCGACGAGGTGCGGGCTGGAATTTGGGCTGATATGCCGCTTTGTCTCGGCCACGAGGTGGCCGGTCAGCCGCATCATACGCTAGAAGCATAGGATTTAATGCTTGCTCCTCGAGTTGGGGTAGCAGCCTGCACTTTGGGTAACTTTTGGTTGGGCGCTCTAGTTCGTATTCCTCGGCCGCCAGGACCTCAGTCAATCTATCCGCTAGCATATCTTGGTCAGGTTGAAGCTGTTGTTGCTTTTTCTTCAGGATTTTTGCTGTGGCTATAAGCCGGCGCTTGAAGCACTCCTGTTCGACGGGATCCTCAGGCACGATAAATTCTTCGTCGCCGAGGCTCACCTCGTCTTCGGAGAGAGGCATGTAATTGTCATCCTCTGATTCTCCGTCTGCTGCCTGTTCCTTAGGGCTAGCTTGCCCATCCTCCCACTCGAAGCCTGGCTGGAGGGGATTGTCTTCGTCTTCGGCACTATCCGCAACGTTATTGTCTCTTGTGTCGGTATCGCTGCTTTTGCTATGGCGGTGCTTAAAGCGGGGCCGATGATGCCGGTGCTTAGATTTCTTCTCGAGGGGATTATCCTCCGTTACCTTATTGCCATCGCTTTCTTTGGGGGTGTCCACCATGTATATATATCATATGATGAGGTGGCAGTCCAGCGCCCTGTGGGCGGTGGTTCCTATTCTTCTCCTGCATCGTCGTCCATACCGTCGATGTCTTCGGAGCCGAAATCAAGCATGTCGGTTAAGTCGTCAACAGTGGCTATTAAGTGGGTGGTGGGTGGGGAACGGATTTCTTCGTCGTCCGCTTCCCACTCAAGCCGGACATAGTTCGGCCAAGGGCCTCCTGATAAGGAGAGAGACCTCAATGAGTTTAGCACGTCTCCCAAGGGCGAGTGCTGAAAGATATCCGCGGAGGTAAACTCCATGATCGGTGCCCAATCAGATTTGACAGGCACGGACGCAGGCAGTTTGGAGCCCGTGGCCGGGGACGGATCCGAGGGTCCGGCAACACAGGTCTCATCGGAGGTGAAGTCAGTGTTCGGCTCTATCGCCGTTGAGTGTGCGGCCTCCGTGGCGGGGTCCATCCACCCATCCTCGGACGGCGCGATCTGCTTCGGATCGAGGGCCGGAGTTGACATAGGTGTGATCTTTCGAACACTGTCCGGCAACAGAGCTAAGTCATGCTCGTCGTGACTGTGCGGCACACCTGACACAGGCTCGAATCTGTCAAAGATCAAGTCTCCGCGGATGTCGGCAATATAGTTCAAGCTTCCAAACCCGGCCTGATGGCCAGGGGCGTAGCTCTCGATCTGCTCCAGATGGCCAAGTGAGTTGGCCCACAGTACGAAGCCGCCGAATTTGAAGATCTGTCCGGGGAGAAAAACCTCACCCTGGATCGCATCATTGCCAATGATCGAAGGGACCTTCGAGCCTTTATCGTGACGGCACAGTGGAACTCTCAATGAAAGCACCAATGTCGGTGTCAAAACCGGCGGATCTCGGGTAGGGGGTCCCGAACTATGCATCTAAGGCGAATGGTAACAGGAGGCGGGGGACACAATGTTTACCCAGATTCGAGCCCTCTCGATGGAGGTAATACCCTACTTCCTGCTTGATTGATCTTGATGATATGAGTATTACAAGAGTTGATCTACCACGAGATCGTAGAGGCTAAACCCTAGAAGCTAGCCTATGATTATGATTGTTGTTGTCCTACGGACTAAACCCTCTGGTTTATATAGACACCGGAGGGGGCTAGGGTTACACAGAGTCGGTTACAAGGGAGGAGATCTACAAATCCGAATTGCCAAGCTTGCCTTCCACGCAAAGGAGAGTCCCACCCGGATACGGGACGAAGTCTTCAATCTTGTATCTTCATAGTCCAACAGTTCGGCCAAAGTATACAGTCCGGCTGTCCGAGGACCCCCTAATCCAGGACTCCCTCAACGACATCTTTTCAATAGCATCAACTTTGGCTTTATCAACTTCAATACCTCTTTCAGAAATTTTATGCCCTAATACAATACCTTCATTAACCATAAAGTGGCACTTCTCCCAATTCAAGACAAGATTTGTTTCTTCACATCTCTGCAAAACTCGGTCAAGGTTGCTTAAGCAAATAAAAAGAAGTTCTATACACGGAGAAATCATCCACAAAAACCTCAACAATCTTTTCACAAAAGTCAGAGAATATAGCAGTCATACATCTTTGAAAGGTAGCAGGTGCATTACATAAACCAAAAGGCATACGTCTATAAGCAAAGGTACCGAAAGGGCAAGTAAAAGTGGTCTTTTCCTGATCCTCTTTTGACACAGGTATTTGAGCGAAACCAGAATAACCATCTAGAAAGCAAAAATATGTATGTTTAGATAATCTTTCTAGCATTTGATCAATAAAAGGTAAAGGGTAATGATCCTTTCTAGTAGCTTTATTTAATTTGCGGAAATCAATTACCATTCTATAACCTGTAACAATTCTTTGTGGGATCAATTCATCTTTATCATTAGGAACAACAGTAATACCTCCCTTCTTAGGGGCACAATGGACAGGACTTACCCACTGACTATCAGCAATGGGATAAATTATACCTGCCTCCGGAAGCTTTAGTATTTCATTTCTTACCACCTCTTTCATCTTAGGATTTAACCGTCATTGGTGAACAACAACCGGTTTAGCGTCTTTCTCCAATTTTATTTTGTGTTGGCATAGAGTGAGACTAATGCCCTTAAGATCATCAAGAGTATATCCAATAGCAGCACGGTGCTTCTTTAGAGTTTTCAATAATTTCTCTTCTTCCTGCTCTGAAAGGTTAGCACTAATAATAACAGGATATATCTTCTTCTCATCAAGATAAGCATATTTAAGAGTATCAGGTAATGGTTTAAGCTCAAACACGGGATCACCCTTAGATGGAGGAGGATCCCCTAGAATTTCAACAGGCAAGTTGTGTTTCAAAATAGGTCCCTGTTTAAAGAATACTTCATCTATTTCCCTTCTTTCATTCATAAACATATCATTTTCATGGTCTAGCAAATATTGTTCTAAAGAATCATTAGGAGGCACGGCAATAGAAGCAAGACCAATAATTTCATCTTTACTAGGCAATTCTTTATCATGGGGTTGTGTACGAAATTTAGCAAAATTAAAATCATGAGACATGTCCCCTAAACCAATAGTAACAATATCCTTTCCGCAATCTATCCTAGCATTAACAGTATTCAAGAAGGGTCTACCAAATATAATGGGGCAAAACTCATTTTGTGGGGAACCAAGAACAAGAAAATCAGTAGGATATTTAACTTACCCACACAAGACTTCAACATCTCTAACAATCCCAACTGGTGAAATAGTATCTCTATTAGCAAGCTTAGTTGTAACATCAATACCTTCTATCTCAGCAGGTGCAATATCATGCATAATTTCCCCATATAGGGAATGAGGTATTGCACTCGCACTAGCACCCATATCACATAAGCCATGATAACAATGATCTCTTATTTTAACAGAAATAACAGGCATGCCTACAACATGTCTATGTTTATATTTAGTATCAGGTCTAGCAATTCTAGCAGCTTCATTACACAAGTAAATCACATGCCCATCAATATATCGACCAAGAGATTTTTAACCATAGCAATACTAGGTTCAACTTTAATTTGCTCAGGGGGTGTAGGTGTTCTAGCATTACTCTTATGAATCACAGTTGAAGCTTTAGCATGATCCTTCATTCTAACAGGAAAAGGTGCTTTCTCAATATAAGTGGTATGAACAATAGGATCAACATTGTAAGTTATAGTCTTTCCTTCAACTTTAATAGATTCACGGAAAGAAGCTACTATCTCAGAATCAAGTCCATATTTAGTGCTAAATTCACGAAAAACATCGGTATCCATAAAAGACTTAACACAATCAAACTTAGGTGTTATACCTGACTCCTTACGTTCTCGAGTTCCCAATCTTCAGAGTTGCATTTAATTCTTTCCAATAAGTCCCATCTGAATTCAATAGTCTTCATCATAAAAGAACCAGTACAAGGAGTATCGAGCATGGAGCGATTATTGAGAGAAAGCCGAGCATAAAATTTTTGAATAATCATTTCTCTTAAGAGCTCATGATTGGGGCATAAATATAACATTGACTTAAGCCTCCCCCAAGCTTGAGCGATACTTTCTCCTTCGCGAGGCCAAAAAATTATACATATAATTGCAATCATGATGAACCAGATGCATAGGATAAAACTTCTGATGAATTCCAATTTCAATTGGTTGTAGTTCCGTGATCCAATATCATCACATAGCCTAAACCACGTCAATGTCTTTCCCTTCGAAGATAAAGGGAAGACCTTCTTCTTTATAACATCCTCGGGCATACCTGCAAGCTTAAATAATCCACAAACTTCATCCACATAGATTAGGTGCATATCGGGATGTAATGTTTCATCTCCTGTATAAGGATTAGCTAGCAGTTTCTCTATCATACCCGAAGGAATTTCAAAGAAAAAAATTACAGTAGGTTGATGAGCAACTCTTTGCTCTACTAGTCGGGGTGAAGATACCCTGAACAAGCCTCTCAAAGGATTATTTTCCATAGTAACAAGTGACAGTAAATTTCTGCACACTATATATATTTTTCCTTACCAAAGGCGCTTCACCCCCCGGCAACGGCGCCAGAAAAGAGTCTTGATGACCCACAAGTATAGGGAATCTATCGTATTCCTTTCGATAAGTAAGAGTGTCGAACTCAACGAGGAGCAGAAGGAAATGACAAGCGGTTTTCAGTAAGATATTCTCTGCAAGCACTGATATTATCGGTAACAGATAGTTTTGTGATAAGGTAATTCATAATGGGTAACAAGTAACAAAAGTAAACAAGGTGCAGAAAGGTGGCCCAATACTTTTTGTAGCAAAGGACAAGCCTGGGCAAACTCTTATATAAAGGAAAACGCTCCCGAGGACACATGGGAATTATCGTCAAGCTAGTTTTCATTATGCGCATATGATTCACGTTCGTTACTTTGATAGTTTGATATGTGGGTGGACCGGTGCTTGGGTACTGCCCTTCCTTGGACAAGGATCCCACTTATGGTTAACCCCTCTCGCAAGCATCCACAACTACGAAAGAAGAATTAAGGTAAACCTAACCATAGCATGAAACATGTGGATCCGAATCAGCCCCTTGCGAAGCAACACATAAACTAGGGTTTAAGCTTCTGTCACTCTAACAACCTATCATCTACTTATTACTTCCCAATGCCTTCCCCTAGGCCCAAATAACGGTGAAGTGTCATGTAGTCGACGTTCACATAACACCACTAGAGGAAAGACGACATACATCTCATCAAAATATCGAACGAATACCAAATTCACATGACTACTTATAGCAAGACTTCTCCCATGTCCTCGGGAACAAACGTAACTACTCACAAATAATATTCATGTTCATAATCAGAGGGGTATTAATGTGCATAAAGGATCTGAACATATGATCTTCCACCGAATAAACCAACTAGCATCAACTACAAGGAGTAATCAACACTACTAGCAACCCACAGGTACCAATCTAAAGTTTTGAGACAAAGATCGGATACAAGAGATGAACTAGGGTTTGAGAGGAGTTGGTGCTGGTGAAGATGTTGACGGAGATTGACCCCCTCCTGATGAGAGGATCGATGGTGATGACGATGGTGACGATTTTCCCCCTCCCGGAGGGATGTTTCCTCGGCAGAACAGCTCCACCGGAGCCCTAGATTGGTTCCGCCAAGGTTCCGCCTCAAGACGGCGGCGCTTCGTCCCAAAAGCTTCCTTCTTCTTTTTTCAGGGAAAAAGACACCGTATATCAGAAGATGGGCATCGGGGGCTTCCAGGTGGCCCACGAGGCAGGGGGCGCGCCCAGCGGGGTAGGGCGCGCCCTCCACCCTTGTGGACAGTGGGTGACCCCCCCCTCTGGTGCTTTCTTCGCCCAATATTTTTAATATATTCAGAAACTGACTTTTGTGGAGTTTCAGGACTTTTGGAGTTGTGCGGAATAGGTCTCTAATATTTGCTCCTTTTCCAGCCCAGAATTCCAGCTGCCAGCATTCTCCCTCTTCATGTAAACCTTGTAAAATAAGAGGGAAAAGGCATAAGTATTGTGACATAATGTGTAGTAACAGCTCATAATGCAATAAATATTGATATGAAAGCATGGTGCAAAATTTACGTATCACAAATGCATGCGCCTGCGGTTGCCTTCAGCTATGACTTCGTCCATTTGAGAACGCAGACATCTGCTACACATCTCAAAAGCTTCCAGTTCCTTGGTGAGGGCCATCAACTTTGAGTCAGTATCGGCATCTATCCTTGCCATCTCCTTCTGCAGCACTCTCTCAGCTATACTATTGATATGTCAAACACATACAATTAATCGTTAGACCACGCTTTCATATTTCAATGCAGAACATTTTGTGCCTTAACAATGGAACTCTAGGCACAGATAGTTACCATATTTTTGAAAGCATCCATATCCATAGCTGGTGGTCCACCCACCCCCCTCCCCTCCAGTACTTGCAGCGTCGTTGTCATGTTCAGCATCAGAGGTATGCATCTCAGCTGGTACTGTGCCATCCCCACCAGCAGCGCCCATGCTGCTATCCGAATGTTCTTGCCCCTGTGCACGAACAGTAGCTTCATTAATTACACCTCAGCATTTTCCCATTTATAGGAACTATGAATTAATTCATGCATGTACGCGCCCTCACTCGAAGCCCACAATAAATCTCAAGTGATGCATAATGCCTGATGATTCTTTTTAGTCTGGACTGGCCGTAGGCAGCGATCTGCGGTTCTGCTAGGGTGGCGATCTCGCTTGGCAAGTATTCGCAAGACTCGCAAAACAGTATCTGCTATGTGATTCAAGCAAAGCTCAGTAGCCTCCCAAACAAACCAATGAAAATTACTATGATCTTTCTGTTAGACGCTAGTATTACCTGTGGAATTAGCATGCATCCTTCTAGGATGATTCTTGCGTGCCCACGCTCGAGGCTGCGGTGCGCACGTCTAGTCCCATGCCTGAGACTCTCTACGATGTACTCGGTGACATCATACTTGTCTATTTCATCCGGATACTGTACCATGTATAGAAATGTTGAGAACGCTAGCATGGTATCTGCGACTTTAATTTTCCTAACTGCCGGAGTGAGTTCTTCTCTTCTTGCATTTTGAAGAATCTTCTTCAAACGCAAAATAGAAATCAACGCACACTTTGCATAATCATTCCCAAGCAGTTCATGCACTCTCTCAAGCACCTCTAGCCTATTACGCAAACACATCCTACGCAAAACACGAGTTCGACCACCACCTCCAACTAGACCAAGAATTCTACGTACTTATCGTGCGTTTACATCCCTAAAATGACCATCCCCAAGATCCAATCTCACTGAGAACACACTAAAAAAAGAAAAAAGTTGGAGTTAATGGGAAATAATATGAGTGCAGGTGCAAGGGAGAAAAATGAATGGCATCGAATTAAAATTCTTTTGTGATTACTTCTGATCCTGCATAAATAACTTCTTATCCTTGGTGGGATGTAATCGAGTCAATTGCCTTCTTAACTGACTCGTGATTGGAAACTTTGACACGAGGAAGGATATTCTGTGCGATGTGCCTGCTTGATTTTTCAATCTTGTCCAAAGCAATTACCTGAGTGCAAAACTCTTATGAGAACAGGATGACAAGAAGAAAAAACATATGTGAAAATTGTGGGGGTGGGGGGTGGTTTGTTATGCATCAAAACCTGAAGTAGAAGGTGACATCCAACTATGTGAATAGTGGTATTGCAATTAGCGATGTCGGACTTGATCTTCTTGACGCCTTTCATCAAACTGTCCTTCACTAACCTACACCAGTTGTAGGAATTTACGGGACAACTAGTGCTGCCCAGTAATCAACACTGGTGTAATCGTGCTTCACGCATGGGTTTAGGAGATGGCCAACCGAGAAGATCACAAACGCTATCTTAAAGCATTCACATGCAACTTTGCTTGAAGTCTCATCTAGTGGTTTTGATAAAATAAATTCAGCGGCCTTCAAACTATGAACGCCTTTCGTGCTGATGCTTGAAGCCAGTCTGCTGAACTCTATAAAAACTTCAGATAGATCTGAATGTCCTGGAGGGATGATCCTACTTCCTTGTGGTAACCTAAAAACATCATTTACGTCTTGGTCAGTGATTGGGAATTCTCCTTGATTGATCCAATTCTAACACGCATTCGTGTGGATCTACTCTGAACATCAACGACGAACTGAATTTCAAATTGAGCTTGTGTGTAATTTTCAAATGCATCAGCCCTCCGAAACCAGTCTCAGTAACTAGCCCGCGCTTGAAGTTACTAAACTAGGATACGACACAACAGAAATTCTGGATTGATATGCGAGATGTAAGAGTTGCATCCGCTAGCGTGGACCTGGACGAATCTTGCACTATGACAGATATTGGGCTCGATACATCGTCATTTTGTGGCTCTGTGACGGCGTTGATGCGGCTGGGCATCCTTCCGCCGAACTGAACGATCTGGCGAAGTGAGACTAAATCTTAGATAAACAGTGATATAGTGGGCAACCACATCGAGAAAGAGGGCAACAGACTCAAAAAGAATAGATTACAGTCCTGGGCTACAAAGAATGCAACTAGGATTGTGATGCATACTGCTATAGAAATGTAGATGGGTTTGTGGATCTAAGATAAATTGACGGGGGATACTGCTGATGAAATGCTTGAATTGCATACCTGGAGCATTCAAAACGGGACTGCAAGCATCGGATATATCGGGGGTGGTTTCCAAGGAGAGCTTCCTTGCCGGTGACGGGGGGCGGTGGGGGGAAACTTCACACCTTGATCTGCGCTGCCGCCGAGAGCGTTTCTGGTAGGTGGGGGTGGAGAGTGTTGTGGTGTGTGGAGAAGAACAATTAATGTTTTGCCTGCGCTAGAGGGGACCGAGCGAGCTGGACAATATTTTCTCATAGTTCGACATGTGCCCAAGTTGGGTACAAGATGCAACATGTTCTAAAATGCTGCCTATATTGGTGCTGGCTCGCGGGACAACTGCGGCTTATGCTGGAGGAATCCAGGACTAGAGCGGATCCATTACGATGGCTATACATCGAGCAAATAACAAACAATTCGATGGTATACATTGCTGCATTAAATGATCGATGTTGATCCACATGCTGGCAGAGGGTGAGGATATGCATACCATTGGACGCCGTGCACCGAAGGAGTTTTTCGGTATTCCATGGAAAGAAGTCCATCATGGTGACCCAACCGTACACTTGCGAGTCTACCTGACTGCCTCCCTACACTTTTATTCTACATGGAGTATATAAATAAGAAGAAAGCAGTTATGTTGTTCTAGTTGAAGTTCTAAATCAGCAAGGTACCCAAATCTACTGGTGGTGGGTGGAGTTCGGGATTAGATCATCTCAAGCATACACGGGTGACGTGTACACTATAGCCACACCGTGATCATTCATCCCAACTCCTGCACACCAAACGCCCCTGAAATTTCAGCATGGTAGATAGCACAGAGGGAGGTTAACCCCAAAACAAAAAGAGAGTACAGGAGAGGGAGAGTACGCATGTATGCCTGACAAAGGAGGAAAAGTTGTTGTGCTTCAAGTACTTGAGGGAGGTCCCTGGCAAACTCAACTGTATTCTACTCCATACGAGTGTTAGAAGGGAGAGAGGGATTGGTGGAATAGTTTGATGTATTGCTTGTGCCTCGTGGGCATATATATGTAGGAGTACAATGATCTACTTGGAGTACAAGACAAGCCAGAACAAATCCTAGTCTATCTCGTCTTTCCTAATAAACATTATACTCAACATCCCCCGGCAGTCACAACGGTAGCAACGCAGACGTAAGACTGGAGAAGAATCTGAAGGCAAGCCGACAGACACCCCCCCATAGTCATAACGGTCGGCGCATCACGGAAGTCGTGGCTGGAGTAGAAACTGACGAGGTTGCTCAAGCAGGCGGTAACCCTTTGTGTCATTTGTCGGTGTAGCCGAGAGCGTGGGTGGTGAAGCCGTGGTCGAGGTAGCCGTGCGAAGAATGCCGTGGTCCATGTCGAGTTGAGGTGGCCGGTGTCGAGGAAGTCGCCGTGGAGCCGCAGGCGCAAGGGGCGCTGAGTTAGCATGAGCGCATTGGTGTCGAAGTAGTGGTGCACTGGGGAGAAGACATTGTTGACAACGCGTCGCGCCGGGGTTGCCAACCCCAGGGACACATCGTAGAAGAAGGCACGTGTCGGTGTTGCCAGCACCGGGCATGCGTAGACGGACGAAGACGAAGCCGACGAAGCGCCACACCAGGCTTGCTAGGCCTGGGGACACGTCGTGGACGAAGGCACGCGACGGTGTTGCCAGCACCGGGCATGCGTAGACTGGGACCTGCACGAGCTGTACGCCATGTCGAAGAAGTCAGAGAGGCCAGCAGATAAGGACTCGACGACGGTTGCGGCGCCAATCGGCGCGGGGCCAATGTTGCCTGCGGTTGTCGGAGTAGATGAAGCGATCGGGGTAGATGATGGTGACGACGGGCTGGTGCTGGACGAAGACGAAGGGGTTGGACGGGCGGCTGCGGTGGCTACGGAGGTAGCGGCGGCCAAAGAAGAGCGGCGGCGGCGGCTAGGTTAGGAGTGCGGCGGCGGTGCTCGAAGTAGGCGAAGAACCCTGATAGCATGACGAAGACCGGCGTGGACGGTGGCGTTCCCGCGCCAAGGGAGACGGTGTGGTGCATATCACGGGAGGTCGACGCGCGGTGACGGCAGAGTGGACCGCGGGCCGCGGCGCTATGGCCCGAAGGGGCGACGCAGCGGCGACAAGCGGGTCGGGGCGACGGCGGGAAGACCTCGAGGCAGCGGTGGGGACCGCGGGCCGCGATGCTGCGGCCCGAAGAGGCGACACAATGGCGGTTTGCGAGCCGGTGCAGCCGCGGGGACAGCCTCGGGGCAGCGGCGGGGACCGCGTATTGCGGCACTACGGCCTGAAGGGGTGATGCAGCGGCGATGCACGAGTCGACGCAGCCAAGAGGAGAACCACGGGGCGGCGGCACTGTGGCCCGACGGGGCGATGCAGCGGCAGTCTGATGCTCGATCGGCGAAGAGGTGCCTGGTACTCGGGACGATCTTCACGGGACCTGCGGAGGCGCGCGTAACCGACAGGCCAGGTCGGTCGCGTAGCGTAGATGAGGCGGATTGCGGCGGTGAGCGGGTGATCAAGCCGATCATGCGCGAGGTCGGGGACGCCGCTCGATGAAGGCAGGGTGGCGGCGGAGTCCGCTATGAGGCCGGCGATGACGGACGGTGTGGGACGTCGTGCAGACGAGCTTGTCAGCAACGGCACCCAGGCAGCGAGGCCCGAGCGACCAATGGAGCAGCGGCACCTGAGTTGAGGCAGCCGACGAGCCTGACGTAGCAGTCCCGACGCAGCCGAGGACGAGGCCGATGAGGTAGACTGTCGGGTCATCATGCAGATGCCGCAGAGGCGGGTGACACGGATCAATGGGCGGGCCACCGCGCAAGCGACGGCTATGATTGGCCGTCGCATGGCGCGAGGCCGCCGGGTCGAGGCGATGCAGGTGTCCCGGTCGGAGCAGGGCGGTGACGGCCGGTGCAGGGCGACAAGCGGACCGACGCGCGGACGGCGGCTGGCCCTAACGGGCCGCCTCGGCGTGCGTGGCCGCCGGTTCGGAGGAGAGGTCGGCTGGTCACGCCGTGGTCGGAGTAGAGGCGCACGGGGGTCGACAGTAGTGGAGGGCGACGCGAACCGATCAGTATTAGATCGGAAAACCAAAAAGAAAAATGCCGATCAAAATGACCGGCGAGAGAGCGAAAAAACCCGGAGCAAGGGCTCGGGAAAAAGACTCTTCTAGGGCAGCCGGCCAACACGACCGGCGGACGAACCCTAGGTACGAGCGGCGCAGCCCCCGGCGGCGGTCATGGAGGTCGATGGCCCCGGGGGCGGCGCGCGGGTGCGGAAGCGGTGACAGCTAGGGTTTGGATCGTGATTAGGCTGATACCATGTTAAAAGGGAGATAGGGATTGGTGGAATAGTTCAATGTATTGCTTGTGCCTCGTGGGCATATATATAGGAGTACAATGATCTACTTGGAGTACAAGACAAGCCAGAACAAATCCTAGTCTATCTCGTCTTTCCTAATAAACATTATACTCAACAACGAGGAAGAGGAAGTTGTTGTTGGCGGGCCCCTATGACACCACACCGTATCCGTCGCCCGGTCGTCCACCATGTTAAACGTCTTCACCAGGAGCGGCGGTGGTGCCCCAGCCGCAGCCCTTGGAGTCGCCACCGTAGTCTCCGCTGTAGCTCCCTGCCCTCTATCACCACACCCGATCTATGGGGCATCGGTCCCCACCTCAGAGCTCGGCCCCATGGCACCACCATAGGTGCACCACGAGGGGATTCCGGTGAGCCGTGAAAATGTCAACGCCGGGAAGCAATAATATCTCTGGCAAGGGAAATATAGCCTGAGAGAATTCGGTAATCCACGGATGCCAGCCGAACCGACGATGGTGCCGCAGGAGCGCCCTCGCGCATAGATGGATCCCAGCCGCCGTGATGTAGGAGATGTAGCCAGGGGAAAGATTTATGGGTTGGATTGATATGCTAAAGGAGGACCATTCAGTTCCCTGCTTAAGCGGTAATGGGATCTAACGTGGCCGGTTGATGTGGTGGTCGGGCCCATTGTAAGTGGGTAATAAAACATTGACGTGGCAGGCCTGCTGAGGTGGATAGGTTGCATGTCAAGAGGAATAGGTTAGTGGGAATGAACTAACTAGGTATTATAGATGTGTATTACTATGATCGAGATTCAATAAACCATTTACATTGGGTGTATGATGATAGAAGGTTTTATTCATGTAAACAAAACAACAATTATGCTCTGACTTAAATGAATAACTGTATCGTAATAAATATGACCCAATCATATTCATGCTCAACGCAAACACCAAATAAAATTTATTTAGGTCCAACACTAACCCCGAAGGTAGAGGGAGTGTGTGATGGTGATCTTATCAACCTTGGAATCACTTCCAACACACATCGTCACCTCGCCCTTAACTAGTCTCTGTTCATTTTGCAACTCCTGTTTTGAGTTACTAATCTTAGCAACTGAACCGGTATCAAATACCCTGGGGTTACTATGAGCACTAGTAAAGTACACATCAATAACATGTATATAAAATATACCTTTGTTCACTTTGCCATCCTTCTTATCTGCCAAATACATGGGGCAGTTCCGCTTCCAGTAACCAATCCCTTTGAAGTAGAAGCACTCAGTTTCAAACTTACATCTAGACTTGGGCTTCTTCCCGGGAGTGGCAACTTGCTTGCCATTCTTCTTGAAGTTCACCTTCTTTCCTTTGCCATTTTTCTTGAAACTAGTGGTCTTGTTAACCATCAACACTTGATGCTCCTTCTTGATTTCTACCTCTGCAACTTTGAGCATAGCGAAGAGCTCGAGAGTTATCTTATCCATCCCTTGCATATTATAGTTCATCACGAAGCCTTTGTACCTTGGCGACAGTGATTGGAGAACTCTGTCAATAACACTATCATCTGGAAGATTAACTCCCAGCTGAGTCAAGTGGTTATGATACCCAGACATTCTGAGTATGTGTTCACTGACAGAACTGTTCTCGTCCATGTTGTAGCTATAGAACTTATTGGAGACTTCACATCTCTCAACTCGGGCATTTGCTTGAAATATTAACTTCAATTCCTGGAACATATCATATGGTCCATGACATTCAAAACGTCTTTGAAGTCCCGATTCTAAGCCGTAAAGCATGCACACTGAGCTACCGAGTAGTCATCAGATTGAGCTTGCCAGACGTTCATAACATCAGTATATGCTCCTGCAGCAGGCCTATCACCTAGCGGTGCATGTCGGTGTCAAAACCGGCGGATCTCGGGTAGGGGGTCCCGAACTGTGCATCTAAGGTCGATGGTAACAAGAGACGAGGGACATGATGTTTACCCAGGTTCGGGCCCTCTTGATGGAGGTAACACCCTACTTCCTGGTTGATTGATCTTGATGAATATGAGGATTACAAGAGTTGATCTACCATGAGATCGTAATGGCTAAACCCTAGATGTCTAGCCTGTATGATTATGATTGCCTCTATGGGGTAAACCCTCCGGTTTATATAGACACCGGAGGGGACTAGGGTTGTACAAAGGTTGGTTTACAGAGGAAGGAATCTACATATCCGAATGCCAAGCTTGCCATCCACGCAAAGGAGAGTCCCATCCGGACATGGGAAAAAGTCTTCTGTCTTGTATCTTCATAGCTCATCAGTCCGACCCATGTCATATAGGCCGGACGCCCGAGGACCCCTTAATCCAGGACTCCCTCAGTAGCCCCTGAACCAGGCTTCAATGACGATGTGTCCGGCGCGCAGATTGTCTTCGGCATTGCAAGGCAGGTTCCTCCTTCGAATACTCCAAAACAGCCTTCGAATACAGCAAACGTGTCCGGCTCTACAAAACAAGTACCACACACACACACACAACATAGAGAGTATAATATTTCACGAGTCCAATCTACTGACAACTTTTGTAGCGTGACATCACATCACCGCCAGGTCATTATTTCGAACCGTTTCGTAGCCTCCCGCTCCATGTTTCAAGATGCGGTTTTATTGGCACGTCTTGTGGCAGTAGAGATCATGTCCCCTTATTGCGGGATTCTCATCAATACGGGCATGGGTAATCCAACCGCGCCGTCTACACGGCCCTTGGGGAACAGGCGAGTTTCAAGGCGAATGGGGAGGCGCTTGATAGTCGCAACCTTTATAAATGGATAAGGATTTCACCTTTTTAGCCACGCCTTCTTTCTCTCTGCCCATCCATTCTCGAGCTCCAACGCCCAAGCTTCCATCGTCTCCACCTCAAAAAAGCACTCCAGCCATGTCCGGATCTGGAGCGCAGGGCAAGTGGATGGTTTCCTCCATCAAGGAGAAGGACATCACCAAGCTCCGGGAGGCCGGGTACTTAGCCCAGGAAATCGCCCACCGGCTTCCAGCAAAGGGGAAGATCATCCCCACTCGAGAGCCCCATGAGCGGGTGGTATTCATCCCCCACTTCGTCCGCTGGGATTCCCTCTCCACCCATTCATCCGCAGACTCATGTTCTACTACGGGCTAGATTTCCACGATCTGGCCCTGAACTCCTTCCTCAACATCTCGGCATTCATTGTCGTGTGCGAGGCCTTCCTCCGCATCTCACCCCACTTCGGATTGTGGTTAAAGATCTTCAATGTAAAGCCAAAGGTGGTGGGAGGTCAAAATGCAGAGTGCAGTGGCGCCATGGTGAGCAAGATGCCCAACGTCTCATGACCCAAAGGTACCATCATGGAGACCGTCAAAGGGTGGTAACAACAATGGTTCTACGTCACAGAACCTCGCGACACCACCTGGGCCGCGGCTCCCGAATTCTGGTCCGGAGCCCCGATGCGGCTCACCTCCTGGCTAGAGAAGGGCCTGAACTGGTTTTCATCAGACGAGTTGTCAGTGCTTCAGAAGCGCATCCAGAGCATGGTTGACAATAACATCAAGCTTGTCAATGTGATCCAGGTGATGCTTTTTCGCCGGATCCTTCCGTGCCAAAGCCGGACTTTCCATTTGTGGGAGTTCGATCCATCCGAGCACCAGACCCTGCAACAGTTCTTCGGCACTACACATAAAGACATCCGGAAGGTGCTTTTCAAGGCCAATGAGACGTGGCCGAAGACGTCCGAGGATCGTGGGTACAACCTGACCCATCCCGCCAATCCGGTAAGTTTTTCGTATTTCAAGGTGTATCCTTTACTTGTATACTCACGGAAAATGCCTAAGCTTCCCTATTTGTTTGTTTTTAGGGCTGGACAAAGAAGGCAAGCGGATTCAGTGTCCGGCTCCGCTGCTCGAAAACCCAGCAATCCCACTTCTTACGAAGATGCTGGTTCCGGCACCCTACCAAGCACCGGAGAAGAAGGCCAAGGAGACCAGAAGTGGCCTCTGCCGTAAGGGCACTTCGGGTATGACGTTCGAAGACACCGAGACCCACTCCTCCCCCACTGAGGACGACAAGGAGGAGGAGGAAAGCAATTCTCCCCCGGAGGGGGGAAGGAAGAAAAGGGCGGCCTCCACGCATCTGGAGGCAGAGGCGTCCAAGAAGGGGAAGGTTTCCCTCGCGGACAACTCCGCGTGGGACATTGATAGCAGCTCCAGTGGCGCCCCAGGGACAAGCCCCTGGCCGAATTGAAGTACTCAAAGACGCACTCATATATCCAGCTCCTTTATATCATGGTATTAACATATTGAATCATGCGCTGCAGCCCATCCCGTTCCGACCTCCAGCGATCCTCATCGTCGGGGAATTCGCTAGATCCGAAGGTGATGGACAGCAGGTCCCTTCCGGTGGCCTCCTCTCCCCAGGCTATGGACGATGCCGAGGTGTTGTCCCAAAGGAACTCCCCAGGCCAAGGAGAAACACAGGAGGCCGTCAGGGTGGCGCCAGAGGGTAATACCTCGACCGCCTGACACATGGGGGAGCAAATCCCCCTAGAGACTGGCGATGGGGGCCATATTCAATTCGGCCCCCAGCCGAATACAATTCCGGAGACCTATACGGCTCCGGAATCAGGCAAGCAGCCTCCTTCAAAAGAAGGAGGTGTACCGACTCCACCGGTGACCTCTGTCCATCCAGAGGCACCTGATACTCTACTGGAAGCGCTGCAAGGCGCTTCCATTGTTGAGGAGCACCGTATCCTTATGGGTACGGTGGTTGAAAGGGTTCAGTCCGCTAAGAGCGGACTGACCGAAGCCTGCACCAGCCTTCTAACAGGCTTTGAGGTATGCGACATAATTATGTAAAAAGAATGTCATAGTATAGACAGTAGCCCCTGAGACTCAGTCCGGTGTTTGGAAAGAAAAGCCGGACAAAGGATCAAATAGTTTTCGCAGGAGACTAACCATACGTGTCTATATGAATAAGCAGGCGTCTTTGCTGACTGCGACCTCCCATTATTTCTAAGTCTCTGGACTGAAGCAGAGTCTGGAGCGGGCCGAGGAAGAGCTCGGTCGTGTGAAAAAGTAGCTGGAGGACCATCAAGGTATGCAATGACCTTGTGTAGATTTAGAAAGGATGAATGATTTGTGCTGACCATAGTTCTATGATATTTTGTAGGAGCGGCGACCGAGGTGGAGACCCTCAAGAAGGCGCTGGCCGAAGCCTAGGAGAGAGAGGCAAAGGAACAAGCCGCTCGTGAGAAATACGAGGCCAGGGTTGGTGAGGTCCAGCAGGAGCTCCAAGACGCCGTGAAGAAATGCGAGTCCTTGGAGCGCAATATTGCAGATCAAGAGTCCAAACTTGCCAACGCCCGCCAAAGTGCATACGATGCCCGGGTTGAAGCCCAGGGAGCCCTCCAGGAAATCCAGGAGGCCAAAAAAATCGCGGCGGGTAAGGCCTTTATTATGCAGAGCAAGTATGTGAAGAAAAGGTTCCTCTAACTAACCCGGATTTGGAGTTCTCCAGGGGCGTTTCGGATCTGCCACGCAGTGTTGCTGACGCTACAGAATTCTTCCGAGCCAAAGAGGGGAGCTCAACGGAGAAGCTGTTCTGGTCGCAATACCTTGCGCCAGAGCATCCGGTGCCCTTTAGCGATCAGCTGAAACAACTGACCGAACTGCATAGGGTGGCCGAACTGGCCATGAAGGATTTGATAATCCGTTTATGGCCTGCCGAAGCCATACCCAGCAGCTACTTCGGGCTCGTGAAGCGGCTGGTCAATGGTTGCCCTCGGCTTGATGCCATCAAGCGGTCGGTCTGCATTGAAGGTGCGCGGATGGCCTTCGCCCATGTCAAGGTGCAGTGGGCGAAGATGGACGCCGTCAAGCTCGCGACCGAGGGACCGCCCGCGGGCAAGGAGCACCGCACGCCCGAGTGGTATTTTGGTGATGTCCTGAAGGGATCCCGCATTGTAGAGGGCCGGTGTTCAAAAGACATCATCTTTGAATGAAGTCATTCATATTATCCCTTCCTGTATTATGAAACAAAGCCGTTTATGTAATATAATGTTTATCGTTTGAAAATTTTACCTCCTGTGTGGCCGTTTTGTTAAATCTGAGAGTTGGCCAGTCGTCGGCTTCAGCCCCCACGTAGGTAGTAAGGGGGTGTTCGGGATGGAATCTAAACACTCTTGATCCAATGGTTTGGTCCTTCAAAGGAGGTGTTTAGCGCGACAAACCAGGCAATCGTACTATGTGGCTTTATCACACTCACTTAGACATAGGAGTTTGAAAATAAAAAGTGTATGCACAGCCCCTAGTTGGCATTTTGTTAATCCGGACTAGTGTGCTGTAGACACCTGATCGAGGAAGCCGATCCATCGCATAATGCGGAAAAATCACAAAATATTTATAACCTCTGAATAGCTGACCAGCTCTCGCCGCATCATGACTGTCAGTTTTCGGCTTTCTCTACTGAGGTGTTTGCTCGGATGAACCAGAAACACAATCGCAGTAGTTCTCCCTTTACTACCCTAGCCGATAGGACGGAACGTAAGGTAGTAAGCACAGGATCCGGGCAATCCAACTATTGACCAAACACATGATTCGGAGCCGATGCATATAATGCCAATTTCGGGGTGCCGAACTATACTGTAAATAGTGTTCAGACTTTGTTGTCGTAGTATGGAGCGCAATGAAGCCCCTGGCGAATTAAAGCGTACCAAAGTGTACGGGTGCAATTGATAAGAATAATAAGATGAAGTAGTAAGCTAGTGCCACGTAAGTTGAGCCGCAAACTGTTTTCATTATAACTTGATTGATACGTCAAAACGTGTTTGTACAAATAGTGCGATAAGCAACCTGGATATTTAACATGCAAAGACCAAGGGGGAGCTGTGTGCGGGTCCTGAAAACAGGTAGAATGATCGTCAAGAAGAACATCTAGAGATTCCCCACACATCTGTACTGCTTGCCGCCTTGGTGTATCTATCCTTCGAAAGGGCCGATGATTAGGCCGTCGGGAGGGGCCTGTGAAAAAGACACCAAAAAAATGGTAAAAAGGAAAAGGAAAATTATGTGTGTGAGTCGTATGATGGGCCACAATCAAGTTATTCCTCCGTCTATGCCCATGGTATTTTGAGTGCGTAGTTATGTACGCGCGGTACGTACGCCGCCATTTGGTCAGGACTGAGACGGAGGCCGAATTGCTAGTCGAGCTCTTGACGAGCTGGACTGTCCTGCTGCAGAGTGGTCCGGACTCGTTTGACAGTGTCCGGGAGCTTGGCCACCGAATTAAGGTTTTGCTTGATAAGGCCGCTCTGTACTTCTGCTGCCAGGGTTGTGGTGTGCTCCTCAGTACGGAGGGAGCGTTCCATGTTTCCATTGACTGTTATGACACCGTGTGGTCCGAGCATCTTGAGTTTGAGATAAGCATAGTGTGGCACCGCATTGAATCGGGCAAATGCAGTTCGTCCGAGCAGTGCATGATAACCGCTGCGCAAAGGGACGATATCGAATATCAAGTCCTCGCTTCGAAAGTTGTCCGGAGATCCGAGGACGACTTCCAATGTGATTGAACCCATGCAGCGGGCCTCTACACCTGGTATTACTCCTTTAAAGGTAGTTTTTGTGGGATTGATCCTTGATGGATCGATGCCCATTTTGTGGACTGTATCCTGATAGAGCAGGTTGAGGCTGCTGCCACCGTCCATGAGGACTCGTGTGAGGTGGAATCCATCAATGATTGGGTCAAGGACCAGTGTGGCTGAACCGCCATGAAGGATACTGGTCGGATGGTCCATGCGATCGAAAGTGATCGGGCAGGACGACCATGGGTTGAATTTTGGCGTGACTGGCTCTATCGCATAGACGTCCCTGAGCGCACGTTTGCGCTCCCTCATGGGGATATGGGTAGCGTATATCATGTTCACCGTTTTGACCTGGGGGGAACTTCTTCTGTCCCCCTTGTTTGATGGACGGGGCTCCTCGTCGTCGTCCTCACTTTGCGACCCCTTCTCCTTGTTCTCAGCATTTAACTTGCCAGCCTGTTTAAAGACCCAACAGCTTCTGTTGGTATGATTGGCTGGTTTGTCGGTGGTGCCGTGGATCTGACATGGATGATCGAGTATGCGGTCCAAGCTGGATGAGCCCAGATTGTTCCTTTTAAATGCTTCTTCCACTGGTCAGATTTTGAGCCACTGAATCCGGTGTTGACCGCCGTGTCATCGGTATTATCACTGTTGCTTCGACGCTTGTGTCTGTTACGTCGGGGCTTGCCGTTTCTATTTCTGGCTTGAGAGGTGCCAGGTTCGCTTGAACTATTGTTGCTACAGGCTAGCCAGCTGTCTTCGCCCGCGCAAAAGCGGGTCATGAGTGTCGTGAGGGCTACCATGGACTTCGGCTTTTCCTGGCCCAGGTGTCGGGCGAGCCATTCGTCACGAATGTTGTGCTTAGAGGCCGCTAGGGCTTCGGCATCCGGACAGTCGACGATCTAGTTCTTTTTAGTTAGGAACCTAGTCCAGAATTACCTGGCTGACTCTCCGGGTTGTTGAACTATGTGACTTAAATCATTAGCATCCGGAGGTCGGACGTATGGACCTTGGAAGTTGTCGCGGAAGGCGTCTTCCAAGTCCTCCCAACTGCCAATGGAGTTTTCAGGCAAGCTATTTGACCAGTGCCGAGCTAGTCCCTTGAGTTTTAGCGGGAGATATTTGATGGCATGAAGATCATCACCACGGGCCATATGAATATGGAGAAGAAAATCCTCAATCCATACCGCGGATCTGTTGATCCATCGTATGATTCAATATTCACGAGTTTAAACCCTTCTAGGAATTCGTGCTCCATTACTTCATCAATGAAGCAGAGGGGGTGTGCGGCGCCTCTATATCAGGCCAAGTCGCGATGCAGCTCGGATGGAGTCCGTCTAGGGTTTTCGGCCTGGGCATGATTATGCTTGTCACGTCCGGCTAGATAGTCGTCGTCGTGCACCGGAGCACGCCCCCGTGATCCGTAGATCAATTTGGTCTGACCTGCTCTATTGTCCAGGTCCTGACGCAGGTCATATGTATATCCCCGAGCTATCATATCTCTACCTTTACGGTGAGGTGATATGTGCTGGTGTTCGGCCTGAATTGTCGTTTTGTCCCGGCCACGAGGTGGTCGGTCAGCCGCATTACGTGCTGACGGTAGGGGGTTCAGTGCCTCGTCGTCGAATTGAGGTAGAAGTTTACGCTTCGGGTAACTTTTGGTTGGGCGCTTGATGACCCACAAGTATAGGGGATCTATCATAGTCCTTTCGATAAGTAAGAGTGTCGAACCCAACGAGGAGCAGAAGGAAATGACAAGCGGTTTTCAGTAAGGTATTCTCTTCAAGCACTGAAATTATCGGTAATAGCTAGTTTTCTTGTCACACCCTGATTTTCATGCCACAACACTTAAGCTAATAAATCATGATAAAATGTGGTTTGACAAAAACTTTTGAGTGTTTTGTCTTTGCTTTGATTGAATGTTTGACTATTGTTTGCAAGTGCTCTAAAAATCAAATAAATCCTCCAACTCTTATACTCCTTCTCCTTGATCCAAAACCTTTTCTCAATGATCATGCCATCTGTATAGTGCAATATAGTATTTTCTTACAAAAATAATTTGGCCAAATAGTATTTTCAAAAAATTAGTTTTCCAAAAACCCCTTGATTGAGGTTTGCACTGCAAGTACTTAATAAAGGGCAGTAAAAATCTTTCCAAAAATATATTTGACTCCTATTAGATATAGGATACCCAGAAACCACAAAAATATAATTTTAAAAGTTATTTTCCTATTTTATTTAAAGGCTCTTTCTTAAGGCCAGAAATGGTCTTAAATGGGTTAAAATTATTTTAAAGCTTTAAAAATATTTGAGAAAAATTAGGGAGACTCAATGGACATATATTTTCCATATATATGAGTTTCAACACATGGTCATGATCAAAATATTGGACAAAACCTCCCAAAACCATTTCTGCTCATTTCAAGGATTTGAAATATTTCTACAGGAAATATTTTTATAAAAATCCAAGAAAATTCTAACATGTCACATATGACATTTATGATGATGTTGCCAAGTCTCATGTCATGGAGAACAATATAACCCCATGAAACCCTCTCAAAACCACTTCTGTCCTTTTTCAAGTTTGAACAGCTTTGCACTGTCAAACATGTCCAAATGCTCTCAAACTAGGTGCACATTCTCAAATGGTGTAATAATGCATCTAGACCAAATGGCACAAGTTGGAGAGAATTTTTATCTTGATCAAAGTACCCCAAAACCCTCTTTGACCAGAATCAAATTTGAACAAGTTTGTACTGCCAACCTTTTCTCCTTGACCCCAACTTTTGTGATCATGTTCACATGACCAAATGAGGCCACTACACCAAGTGGTGCATCAAGGAGAAATGATTTTCTCAACTAGATCTACACAAGTCCATTTCTGCTAATTTCGAGGGTTTACCAAAGTTACATTGGCAACTTTCTTCAAATGGACTCAAACTTGGTGGTCAACCTCAATTATGTGTGACACTTGATCCTGTTAATTCTCTTGTCAAGTGGAGTTAATTTTCTTGCCCAAATTTGCATCAAACACCTGCTGTCACTTTTCAAAAATCACCATTTTGGCCACTTAGACTATTCTCCTTGAGCTCAACTTTTTACCACAGCCCCTCCTAGTCCTCCTCTACCTCCAGTAACAATGGTTGCATCTCAGCTCAATGATTGAGGGGTGAAACCACCTCATTTCCCCTCTGGACAGCCCCTGCACCCCTCTTCCTCACCTCCCTCCTCACTCCAGTGGATCCCCAGGGAATCCAATGCCATATCCACATTGTTTACTCCCCCTTGCAGCTGCGAGACACAAGTGGGCGCGTGAGGACGCGAGAAAAAGCCACGGGTGCTGGCCATTTGCGCGCTCTGGAGCACATCAGCGTGCTCCCGACCGTTGACGCCGCGTCCCCCGACCACCTTGAGCCTCCCCCTCACGCCAGTCGAGGTGCCTCGACGTCCGCAACACGCCACCGTGCAGGCCCCCTCGTCTCCCCCTCTCTCTCACCTCCTGCGGTGCGCGCCCAGGGCCGCCCAGCTCGGCCAATGCCCGGCCTCGCACGCGCGAGCACCAGGGCCTCGCCCCGCTCTGTCTCTCTCTTCCTGGCACCCTACGCGACTTTCACGAACGCCGTAGGCAGCTCCGCTCCCTCCCTCCTGGCCTCCCGAGCCGTTGCCGCGGCCACCCGTGCGCCGCGTCCACGGTGAGCTACGGGTCGGCTATTTAAGGCCACCCCCGATCCCCCTCTCTACTCCTTTGGCTCCCTCTCCCTCTCGTGCACCCCTGGACAAATCCACACCCCTCCCCGTGTCTTCCGTTCACCGCAATGGCCGGAGCGCCGCCGTCGGGCTCCGCCTAAATCCGGGCTATCCCGAGCCTCTCCTCTCTCCCTAGCCACTCCAGTACTCTCATACCACCACCTCGAGGCCCTCGATCACCGTCGTTCATCCCCGGGAACGCCACACGCTCGTGGCCAAAGATGGCCGACAGCCTCCTCCGCGGCCACCCAAGCCATCGCTGCTGCAGCCCTCCATGGCGTGCGTGCAGCACATGGATGGGTGCGGCATGGCCTCCTGAGCACGCCGGTGGAAGGAGCGTCGCCGGAGACGATCTGTAGCCCTGGCAATCGCCGGCGGGAGCCGCTCCTCCCCGCGGCCGAAGCGCGTGCGGGAGGTTGAAGGCGACCTGCCGCTGGGGCCCGCGCGTCAGCGACCCAGTGGACGGCCCTGCCCGTTTAAGTGGAGACGGCTTCCACCGTTAACGCCTCTCCCGTGCGAAGGCGTATTTTCATGAAGCCGCCTCCGACGTGGCCCCTGCGCACGTGCAGCCGAGCTGCTGGGCCGGCCCACTGCTATTTCCCGCCCTGTGCGCAGGATAAGGGTAAAACCCTTTCCCTTTCCCTTTTCTTTTTCCAGTCAACTTCAGAAATCCATAAACAATTCAAATTAACTCCAAATTTGATGATTCAAATTTCTAGTAGTTTCTAAAATCATTCCCTACCACATGGTGCTATGGTCACATCTTTACAGAAGCATTTCCTTCACAAATAATTAGCAAATCCTATTTTATCCATTTTTGTGATGAACTTTAGAAAATCACAGAGAGCTCAAATTTGATCCAAATGCCATGATTCAAATTCCTTTATGTTTGTAAGTTCATAACTTAGTTTATGAACATTTTTATTAATACTTTCTGTACCACACAAAATAATGAGCCATTTCTTCATATTTGTCAACTTTGCAAATTCATAGGAAAATCATTTGACCTCCAAATCCAGTGAAACCAACTCCTAGATGCTCCTAAAATCATGGTTTGTTAAATGGTGCCTTTGCTCATTTTTCAAAAATATATTTCTATACACTTCTTGCAAATCCATAAACCCCTTGATTCCATCATATCAAAATGTTCAGAAATATTCACCAATCCAATTCCAGTGAAACCACCCTGGTTATTTTTCATATAACCAGAGATGTCCTAGAGAAGTCAAATCAATATTTTTAGAGCACTTTCATTTCCTGCCTTGTTGTGTTGCTTATTATGGTTGCTTTCAACGATAGCTGACGGAGTAGATGAAATGCTCGGAGTTGGACCAGAGATATTTGAAGACCTTGAAGACTTTGTTAAAACAGTTAAGCAGCCCTTTGACCATGTCTATGAAACCCTTTTTATGCATGTCATATGGCACTTTTATTGCTTGCATCAAAATCATGATGAGATGGTAACCACTTTGGTGGGTTGCCTT
Organism: Aegilops umbellulata; assembly: GCA_032464435.1. Taxonomy (NCBI): domain Eukaryota; kingdom Viridiplantae; phylum Streptophyta; class Magnoliopsida; order Poales; family Poaceae; genus Aegilops; species Aegilops umbellulata. The sequence goes on along the minus strand of CP136057.1, from coordinate 312,514,106 downwards.
CGTTACTTCCTCGTTGATACTTGCATTATGCATGACCCTACCTCCTTATGAGGGTTATGCCGGTGGGAGTAGATAGGATGCTAAAGTAGTTGCTACGCAAAAAGGGATGGGAATATGCATGGTGATGGAGACAAAGTATTTTCAAAGGACTTTTCGAAAACCCCGTCGGGTGCCACTTATGCCCGAGGGAGATAATGGGATGGGTAACCACTTGATGACGAAGTGTGTGTGTTGCTTTCAAAAACGGATTGGTTTAAGTTGCGACCGTTATTCCAACCTTACATGCGCAACCACTCTACCCTTATATGGGAAAGGGCATTATTGATTACCTAGGCCGATACTAGCTTGGAGCCCACATTACTAGTGACGGGGGAGAGTTGTTGCTCTCTCTCGGGACGGGGTCGTGCCAGGTAGGGCGGCCAAGAACATTTTTGTGGGGCACCGGACACACCGTTGGTATCCCGTGCCAGTGGTATGTGATGAATATAGGAGCGAGGCTCCACAAATTTTAAGTTGTGAAATGTTGGGCACGGGGGTTACTACCAATCAAGTGGACTCCTTGTTAGTGTCGTCTAGGGAAAGATAGTGATCGGGTGCTTACCCCGGGTACTTGAGGTACCGCGGGTCGTGGATGACACGGAAGTTCCCCGGATCTTGTGGGTAAAGTGTGCAACCTCTGCAGAGTGTAAAACTATTCGAATAGCCATGTCCACGGTCAAGGACAGTTGGGTAACCGCTCTTGGGCTACGTCCACATGTTACAAACCAGTGTGTGTGTTTGGATAAGTGGGAAGAACTACTTGAGTCAAGTCAAAGGACTTGACATGATTGAGTTGGGTTGATGTCCACTCTATTTATGTTGATATCTGTAACCTGTCCTCATGGTTAATTGAATTCTCCTGATGCATGTCTGACAAATTGTTGAACATGTCATTGCACTCAAAACTAGCTTTCCGCGAAAATTTACCTATATCATGCATTGTTGTACTTGAACCAAAACATGGGTTGCTTGCGAGTACATTCAAAGTACTCATTGGCTTGCCACTGGTTATTTTATTGGCCAAGCATGAAAGAACATGATATGAAGAAGAATATTGTGGTGACGAACATGCGAGCTAGGATGCTTCCCAGTCAGAATGCCTGTAGGGTTAAGGCAGATGGCATGGGTCCAAGTTATCGACGAAGATTTCCGCTGCAATGTTATACTCAAGACTTGACCATAATGGTCCTACTTTTGTAATACGGTATGTATGGATGTAAGACTCTTGTTATTCAGCTTCTGTTTGTTCAGTGAGCATTGATCTCTGGGATCACTGTACACATGCATTCGGTGACCACGACTTATGAGTCGGGGTCCCCACAGAGCTGGTATCAGAGCCATCCTGACTGTAGGAAGCCTTAGTTAGCATGGTCGTTAGTTAGGGTAAAACTATTTCCAAAACTACTACTAGTTTTCAAAACTATCTATACTTCTCTTCCCTTCTCAGTTTTTCGAAAACTAAGGTATACTTTCCTTATTGATCTCTTCCCTTCAAAACCTTTGGTCGCTAGAACCCTTATGCCCCTGACCACTGGATTCCTTGTAATCCTCGTGGATAATCTAGAAGGAAGATGCCTTGCCAGACATTCACCCACATCTCCTGAACACAAGATTGGCGACATCACAACAAGACGATACCAATAGAAGATACATCCTCGAGGGATGAGGACCTGAAGACCTAGGAGATGGTGACACCCTTGATACTGCCCCAAGATGATGCAACCTTAGCCTACGACGATCGGGGCATAGGATATGCAAGATCATGATATACATCGCTAATAGGGTAACCCTGTCACTACCATTGTTGTATCGGCGACCACCAGTGGATGAGAACCTAGACATTTGGTCCGCCTCACTATAGTGGGCAGGAAAACGGTTCTCTTCATCCCCCGCTCTCGGTGACGATATTGTCAACAATGTGTTCGACGGATTGGACCTGTATTATGCCTTGTTAATGTCATTGCATAAAGGATGGCCACTTGGAACCGCCGACACCTTAAAAAGGCAAAAGCGATCATCATGACTAAGAGGACAAGAGAAGACCAAGTCAATGCCAGCTACGAGGAGCCACCTTCACCCCATCACTTCAACGGGCGAGAAGTTGTTGAAGAATCTTCAGGCTCAACCTGGATCGTTTCATCGAACAACTACAAGAGATGTAACAACACCTGAGGAAAACTCAGAAGACTGCACGAGGCTCAAGGCACGACTACTGGATCCGAGAACCCCTAGGGTAGGATGAGTCGTGTACCCCCTATGCGCAGTCGAGTCCATATGATGGTTCGAATAGAACCATGATTGTGTGTTGCTTGCTTTTATTTGTTTGTGTTTTGATATCAGTCGCCCTTTTTGCCCTAGGCAACAAGTATGCAACTATATCACCTGCCTTATTTTGTTGTTTGTGTTCGGCCCTTTTTGGCACTTATTTGTTTACACTCGCACTATAGAACCCCCTTTAGGCAGTCCCCTCCCCTATGCTACTTTTCCCTCTCATCTCTCTTTCCTCAACTGAAGACCGGCAAGACAAGGTACACCAAGGATTCTACCTCGGCGACCCACTAGCACCGAAGAACTTTTCTACAGCCCCCTCGACCAAGTAAAACCCCGTAGAGTTATGTTTAACCCTCCAGACTAGAAACCCATTCCTAGACCCTTCGAGGCTTCATAAGATACCCCAGCTCGAATCCTTAACCATGTTCTTAACCCACAGAATTGCAAGAGAACCTATTAAGCATCCATAACCTTGCTTACCACTGGGTTCATTATGGAACTAGTGGACATAGTGAACGAGCACATTATCATCCTAAGATAGCACCAAAACTGACGGTGCCATAGGGAAGACCAGTTTGAGGATATAGGAATAGAGGACAAATGACTTGATGAGTTATATCAATGACTTGAGAAATTATATGAGACTATTTGGTGGATTATGAGGCTTTGATGTTGGTAGATGAACTTGGTGGGATCATGTTCATAGAGTAGCATAACTTTCATTACCCCTGGAGTAAATTGGATTTTGTAGGACAATTATAATCGCAAGACGAAATTCTTGGAAGTATAAGGATTTGACCGAGCCAGGGGATATGATAGAAGATAGATGGCATTACGAAAATGACTTGGGGGAATAGATAGGAATCCTCATTGGACATGAGATTTGGATTCAATAGGTTATCCTAGTGGAGTATGGATGCAGAGTAATTCTACATGGTTCGGAGTAAATTGGATTTAGACTGATGATCTTGATCATGATACCATGTTTTTCGGTGAACGATAAACTAAGAGATTGGATTAATTGTCAGAGTTGATTTGGGAGATCTTGTGGAACACCATAGAGATTGGATTTGTAGAACTACTGGATCATGTAGTGATTAGTGTAATTAATGGGTCGTTGGAGTTGATTCATAGGAAGGAAACAAGATCTTGGAGTGGCTTACGACGTGTTTCCTTAGGATAGAGATGCTTTATCATGGACCTTGGATAAATAGAATGAGCACTTGGATTGTGGTGATTAAATTCAAGCTTAGCAACTTATATGCTCTACCCATGGAATTTTTAGGGGTAGCCATACATATGAGTTTGGGGATCGTAGAAATATATGATTTTGTTAGACCTCCTCTTGGGAGTCATGAGGATATGAATAACATGAGTGATGATTGGAGTTGACCTATACGGGATGACTCTTTCGGTGACATGATGTGATTGTTTGGAAGACTAGATAGAACGATTGGCATCTCAGAAACTGTGCTAAAGGATAAGATGACAAACGTTTGCTCACACACTAGAATCCTTGAAACCCTTAAGCCCCACCAAGCTACGATATGGTCGGAATCACAACCATGGGCTTTGGCTCTAGGACAAGGAAACCTTGGCCAATACTCAACCATGATCACCACCAATACCCATTCTACTTTATGTACCCCATGGGCGAGTCTTCACGGAGTACTCAAACAAGCTGGTTGTCATCGCTATTTGGTGATATACTTGCCTACCCGAAGACAGAAGAAGAACCGTTCAGTCGGTTAGGGAACATCTGAAGACCGCCATGTCAAGGAGGAAGAACTATACCAACCACCATCGTCAGGAAGTAAACCTCCGCATCGAAGACCAGGCATATCTACAAGCCACTTCTCTCAAAGGAACCAAGCATTTACATGTCGAAGGGAAGCTCACACCAAGATTTATCGCCCCTCTCCAAGATCACTGCAAGAAGAAGAATAGACGGCTACCAGCTAGAGTTATCACCTGAGTCACCCACTGTGCACAATGTTTTCCACGCGTCACACCCCCGGAAATGTTTCCAACTTCCTAACTAGTCCGGTCTCTACAAGGACATTGACCACGAGCCATTGACCCCAGCCCAACCTGACCTAACGCAAGAGACCCCTTAGCAACCTGGATCAAGCAAGAACATCATACACGAAGCCACAGCATCAAGTACTTCAAGGTTCAATGGGGCACCACTCGGAAGCAGAAGAAGTATGAGGACGTGAAGACTACCCCAGATCCAAGTTTCCGTATTCCTTTCCGCGCCTAGTCTAGGAATCTCCGGGACGAGATTCTTGTAAGGGGGGTAGGTCTGTCACACCCTGATTTTCATGCCACAACACTTAAGCTAATAAATCATGATAACATGTGGTTTGACAAAAACTTTTGAGTGTTTTGTCTTTGCTTTGATTGAATGTTTGACTATTGTTGGCAAGTGCTCTAAAAATCAAATAAATCCTCCAACTCTTGTACTCCTTCTCCTTGATCCAAAAACTTTTCCCAATGATCATGCTATGTGTATAGTGCAATATAGTATTTTCTTACAAAAATAATTTGGCCAAATAGTATTTTCAAAAATTAGTTTTCCAAAAACCCCTTGATTGAGGTTTGCACTGCAAGTACTTAATAAAGGGCAGTAAAAAACTTTCCAAAAATATATTTGACTCCTATTAGATATAGGATACCCAGAAACCACAACAATATAATTTTAAAAGTTATTTTCCTATTTTATTTAAAGGCTCTTTCTTAAGGCCAGAAATGGTCTTAAATGGGTTAAAATTATTTAAAGCATTAAAAATATTTGAGAAAAATTAGGGAGACTCAATGGACATATATTTTTCATATATAGGAGTTTCAACACATGGTCATGATCAAAATATTGGACAAAACCTCCCAAAACCATTTCTGCTCATTTCAAGGATTTGAAATATTTCTACAGGAAATATTATTATAAAAATCCAAGAAAATTCTAACATGTCACATATGACATTTATGATGATCTTGCCAAGTCTCATGTCATGGAGAACAATATAACCCCATGAAACCCTCTCAAAACCACTTCTGTCCTTTTTCAAGTTTGAACAGCTTTGCACTGTCAAACATGTCCAAATGCTCTCAAACTAGGTGCACATTCTCAAATGGTGTAATAATGCATATATACCAAATGGCACAAGTTGGAGAGAATTTTTATCTTGATCAAAGTACCCCAAAACCCTCTCTGACCAGAATCAAATTTGAACAAGTTTGTACTGCCAACTTTTTCTCCTTGACCCCAACTTTTGTGAGCATGTTCACATGACCAAATGAGGCCACTACACCAAGTGGTGCATCAAGGAGAAATGATTTTCTCAACTAGATCTACACAAGTCCATTTCTGCTAATTTCTAGGGTTTTACCAAAGTTACATTGACAACTTTCTTCAAATGGACTCAAACTTGGTGGTCAACCTCAATTATGTGTGACACTTGATCATGTTAATTATCTTGTCAAGTGGAGTTAATTTGCTTGCCCAAATTTGCATCAAACACCTGCTGTCACTTTTCAAAAATCACCATTTTGGCCACTTAGACTATTCTCCTTGAGCTCAACTTTTTACCACAGCCCCTCCTAGTCCTCCTCTATCTCCAGTAACAATGGTTTCATCTCAGCTCAATGATTGAGGGGTGAAACCACCTCATTTACCCCTCTGGACAGCCCCTGCACCCCTCTTCCTCACCTCCCTCCTCACTCCAGTGGATCCCCAGGGAATCCAATGCCATATCCACATTGTTTACTCCCCCATGCAGCTGCCAGACACAAGTGGGCGCGTGAGGATGCGAGAAAAAGCCGCGGGTGCCGGCCATTTGCGCGCTCTGGAGCACGTCAGCATGCTCCCGACCATTGACGCTGCGTCCCCAACCACCTCGAGCCTCCCCCTCGCGCCAGTCGAGGTGCCTCGACGTCCGCAACACGCCACCGTGCAGGCCCCCTCGTCTCCCCCTCTCTCTCACCTCCTGCGGTGCGCGCCCAGGGCCGCCCAGCTCGGCCAATGCCTGACCTCGCACGCGCGAGCACCAGGGCCTCGCCCCGCTCTGTCTCTCTCTTCCTGTCACCCTACGCGACTCCCACGAACACCGTAGACAGCTCCTCTCCCTCCCTCCTGGCCTCCTGAGCCGTTGCCGCGGCCACCCGTGCGCCGCGTCCACGTTGAGCTACGGGTTGGCTATTCAAGGCCACCCCCGAGCCCCCTCTCTACTCCTTTTGCTCCCTCTCCCTCTCGTGCACCCTTGGACAAACCCACACCCCTCCCCGTGTCTTCCGTTCACCGCAATCGCCGGAGCGCCGCCGTCGGGCTTCGCCTAAATCCGGGCTATCCCGAGCCTCTCCTCTCTCCCTAGCCACTCCACCACCTCGAGGCCCTCCATCACCGCCGTTCATCCCCGGGAACGCCACGCACTCGTGGCCGAAGATGGCCGATAGCCTCCTCCGCCGCCACCCAAGCCATCGCTGCTGCAGCCCTCCACGGCGTGCGTGCAACACATGGATTGGTGCGGCATGGCCTCCTGAGCATGCCGGTGGGCGGAGCGTCGCCGGAGATGCTCTGTAGCCCCGGCATTCGCCGGCCGGAGCCGCTCCTCCCCGCAGACGGAGCGCGCGCGGGAAGTTGAAGGCGACCTACCGCTGGGGCTCGCGCGTTAGCGACCCAGTGGACAGGCCCTCCCGTTTAAGTGGAGACGGCTTCCACTGTTAACGCCTCTCCCGCGCGAAGGCGTATTTTCGTGAAGCCGCCTCCAACGTGGCCCCTTCGCGTGTGCAGCCGAACCGCTGGGCCGGCCCACTGCTATTTCCCGCCATGTGCGCAGGATAAGGGTAAAACCCTTTCCCTTTCCCTTTTCTTTTTCCAGTCAACTTCAAAAATCCATAAACAATTCAAATTAACTCCAAATTTGATGATTCAAATTTCTAGTTGTTTCTAAAATCATTCCCTACCACATGGTGCTATGGTCACATTTTTACAGAAGCATTTCCTTCACAAATAATTAGCAAATCCTATTTTTCCATTTCTGTGATGAACTTTAGAAAATCTCAGAGAGCTCAAATTTGATCCAAATGCCATGATTCAAATTCCTTTATGTTTCTAAGTTCATAACTTAGTTTATGAACATTTTTATTAATACTTTCTGTTCCACACAAAATAATGAGCCATTTCTTCATATTTGTCAACTTTGCAAATTCATAGGAAAATCATTTGACCTCCAAATCCAGTGAAACTAACTCCTAGATGCTTCTAAAATCATGGTTTGTTAAATGGTGCCTTTGCTCATTTTTCAAAAATATATTTCTATACACTTCTTGCAAATCCATAAACCCCTTGATTCCATCATATCAAAATGTTCAGAAATATTCACCAATCCAATTCCAGTGAAACCACTCTGGTTATTTTTCATATAACCAGAGCTGTCCTAGAAATGTCAAATCAATATTTTTAGAGCACTTTCATTTCCTGCCTTGTTGTGTTGCTTATTATGGTTGCTTTCGACGATAGTTGACGAAGTAGATGAAATGCTCGGAGTTGGACCAGAGATATTTGAAGACCTCGAAGACTTTGTTAAAACAGGCAAGCAGCCCTTTGACCATGTCTATGAAACCGTTTTTATGCATGTCATATGGCACATTTATTGCTTGCATCGAAATCATGATGAGATGTTAACCACTTTGGTGGGTTGCCTTCATTACTTCCTCGTTGATACTTGCATTATGCATGACCCTACCTCCTTATGAGGGTTATGCCAGTGGGAGTAGATAGGATGCTAAAGTAGTTGCTACGCAAAAAGGGACGGGAATATGCATGGTGATGGAGACAAAGTATTTTCAAAGGACTTTTCGAAAACCTCGTCGGGTGCCACTTATGCCCGAGGGAGATAATGGGATGGGTAACCACTTGATGGCGAAGTGGTGTACCGAGGCAAGTGTGTGTTTGTTGCTTTCAAAAACGGATTGGTTTAAGTTGCGACCGTTATTCCAACCTTACATGTGCAACCACTCTACCCTTATATGGGAACGGGCATTATTGATTACCTAGGCCGATACTAGCTTGGAGCCCGCATTACTAGTGACGGGGGAGAGTTGGTGCTCTCTCTCGGGACGGGGTCGTGCCAGGTAGGGCGGCCAAGAACATTTTTATGGGGCACCGGACACACCGTTGGTACCCCGTGCCAGTGGTATGTGATGAATATAGGAGCGAGGCTCCACAAATTTTAACTTGTGAAATGTTGGGCACGGGGGTTACTACCAATCGAGTGGACTCCATGTTAGTGTCGTCTAGGGAAAGATAGTGATCGGGTGCTTACCCTGGGTACTTGAGGTATCGCGGGTCGTGGATGACACGGAAGTTCCCCGGATCTTGTGGGTAAAGTGTGCAACCTCTGCAGAGTGTAAAACTATTCGAATAGCCGTGTCCACGGTCAAGGACAGTTGGGTAACTGCTCTTGGGCTACGTCCACATGTTACAAACCAGTGTGTGTGTTTGGATAAGTGGGAAGAACTACTTGAGTCAAGTCAAAGGACTTGACATGATTGAGTTGGGTTGATGTCCAGTCTATTTATGTTGATATCTGTAACCTGTCCTCATGGTTAATTGAATTCTCCTGATGCATGTCTGACAAGTTGTTGAACATGTCATTGCACTCAAAACTAGCTTTCCGCGAAAATTTACCTATATCATGCATTGTTGTACTTGAACCAAAACATGGGTTGCTTGCGAGTACATTCAAAGTACTCATTGGCTTGCCACTGGTTATTTTATTGGCCAGGCATGAAAGAACATGATATGAAGAAGAATACTGTGGTGACGAACATGCGAGCTAGGACGTATCCCAGTCAGAATGCCTGTAGGGTTAAGGCAGATGGCATGGGTCCAAGTTATCAACGAAGATTTCCGCTGCAATGTTATACTCAAGACTTGACCATAATGGTCCTACTTGTGTAATACGGTATGTATGGACGTAAGACTCTTGTTATTCAGCTTCTGTGTGTTCAGTGAGCATTGATCTCTGGGATCACTGTACACGTGCATTCGGTGATCACGACTTATGAGTCGGGGTCCCAACATTTGTGATAAGGTAATTTGTAACGGGTAACAAGTAACAAAAGTAAATAAAGTGCACCAAGGTGGCCCAATCCTTTTTGTAGCAAAGGAAAAGCTTGGAAAATCTCTTATATAGAGAAAAGCGCTCCCGAGGACACATGGGAATTATCGTCAAGCTAGTTTTCGTCACGCTCATATGATTCGCGTTCGTTACTTTGATAATTTGATATGCGGGTGGACCGGTGCTTGGGTACTACCCTTTCTTGGACAAGCATCCCACTTATGATTAACCCCTATTTCAAGCATCCGCAACTACAAAAGAAGTATTAAGGTAAACCTGACCATAGCATGAAACATATGGATCCAAATCAGCCCCTTACGAAGCAACTCATAAACTAGGGCTTAAGCTTCTGTCACTCTAGCAACCCATCATCTACTTATTACTTCCCAATGCCTTCCTCTAGGCCCAAACAATGGTGAAGTGTCATGTAGTCGACATTCACATAACACCACTAGAGGAGAGACAACATACATCTCATCAAAATATCGAACGAATACCAAATTCACATGACTACTTATAGCAAGACTTCTCCCATGTCCTCAGGAACAAATGTAACTACTCACAAATCATATTCATGTTCATAATCAGAGGGGTATTAATATGCATAAAGGATCTGAACATATGATCTTCCACCAAATAAACCAACTAGCATCAACTACAAGGAGTAATCAACACTACTAGCAACCCACAGGTACCAATCTAAGGTTTTGAGACAAAGATTGGATACAAGAGATGAACTAGGGTTTTAGAGGAGATGGTGCTGGTGAAGATGTTGATGGAGATTGACCCCCTCCCGATGTGAGGATCTTTGGTGACGACGATGACGATGATTTCCCCCTCCCGGAGGGATGTTTCCCTGACAGAACGGCTCCGCCGTAGCCCTAGATTGGTTCCGCCAAGGTTCCGCCTCGTGGCGGCGGTGTTTCGTCCCAAAATCTTGCTTATGATTTTTTTCCAGGGTAAAAGAATTCATTGCATAAGATGTGCATCGGAGGCCTGCCAGGGGGGCCCATGAGGCAGGGGGCGCGCCCAGGGGTAGGGCGCGCCCCACCCTCGTGGCTAGGGTGTGGGCCCCCTCTGGTTGATTCTTTCTCCAGTATTTTATTATATATTCCAAAACGTGCCTCCGTGAAGTTTCAGGACTTTTGGAGGTATGCAGAATAGGTCTCTAATATTTGCTCCTTTTCCACCCAGAATTCCAGGTGCCGGCATTCTCCCTCTTCATGTAAACCTTGTAAAAATAAGAGAGAAAAGGCATAAGTATAGTGACATAACTTTTAATAACATTCCATAATGCAATAAATATCGATATAAAAGCATGATGCAAAATGGACGTATCAACTCCCCCAAGCTTAGACCTCGCTTGTCCTCAAGCGGAAGCCGATATCGAAAAATATGTCCACATGTTTAGAGATAGAGGTGTCGATAAAATAAAATATGGACATGAGAGCATCATGATCATTCTTATAATAGCAACATATATGGATATTGTCACATGATTTCTTATGCTCAAGTAATAATCTATTCACAATGTAAAGTATGAATCAGAAACCTCATTGAGAACCAACAAACTATAATCTCAGTCATTGAAGCAATTGCAATTTATCATAACATCGGAAAGAGTCAGTATAAGAGCTTTTCAACAAGTCCACATACTCAACTATCATTTAGTCTTTCATAATTGCTAACACTCACGCAATACTTATGGGCATGGAGTTTTAATCGGACACAGAGAAAGATAGGGGCTTATAGTGTTGCCTCCCAACCTTTCACCTCAAGGGTAATGTCAACAATAATAATTCATGCTAACTTACATCCAATTGGATATATATATCAGGATCTTTCGAACACAATGTGCTTGCCAAAGGATAAAATGTAAAAAGGAAAGGTGAAGATCACCATGACTCTTGCATAAGGTATAAGACAAAAGTAAAAGATAGGCCCTTCGCAGAGGGAAGCAGAGGTTGTCATGTGCTTTTATGGTTGGATGCACGAAATCTTAATGCAAAAGAACGTCACTTTATATTGTCACTTGTGATATGGACCTTTATTATGCAGTCCGTCACTTTTATTCCTTCCATATCACAAGATCGTATAAATCTTATTTTCTCCACATTAATAGATCATACATATTTAGAGAGAAAATGTTATTGCATGCAACGATGACAACTTACTTGAAGGATCTTACTCAATCCATAGGTAGATATGGTGGACTCTCATGGCAAAACTGAGTTTAAGGATATTCGGAAGCACAAGTAGTATCTCTACTTGGTGAAAAGAATTTGGCTAGCATGAGGGGGAAAGGCAAGCTCGACATGTTGGATAATCCATGACAATATACTTTATTTCGGATATAAGAAAACATAACCCATTACGTTGTCTTCCTTGTCCAACATCAACTCTTTAGCATGTCATATTTTAATGAGTGCTCACAATCATAAAAGATGTTCAAGATATTATATTTATATGTGCAAACCTCTCTTTCTTTATTACTTCCTATTAATTGCAACGATGACAAAAACTATGTTTGTCAAATCTCAACAACTTTATTCACCATACTCTTTATATGTGAAGTCATTACTCTCCATAAGATCAATATGATCTCTTTATTTCTTTTTATTCTTTCTTTTTCTTTACTTCCGTCACAATCATAGCAAGATAATCAAGCCCTTGACTCAACACTAATCTTTATTATATATAGCTCACAGACTCGATTACATAGAAGGATCATAAAGCAAAGCTCAAAACTAGATCATACTAAAACTTTATTCTACTAGATCAAGATATTATTAAAAGGATAGAACTAAGAAAAACGGTAAAGATAGGAGTGTGATGGTGATACGATACCGGGCATCTCCCCCAAGCTTGGCAGTTGACAAGGGGAGTGCGCTTACCCATGTGATTATGTCTTCTTCCTCAGTGGTGGTGATGATGGAGTTGTTGATGATGTAGGCTTGTCGTCCATCTTCCAAGGCATAGGCTCACCATCATAGAAGGATGATCGAGTCTCCGGGATCCTTAAATCTGTAGCCAAACTCATCCTCTTGAATCTATATTCATACTCACAGTTTTGGTTTTGCAGGTCATAGATCTGGGCTTGGAGATGCTCAATTTTCTCGTGAAGCTTGAAGATGGTCTCCCCAATGTTCTTGTCGTCCAGCTTGTGGTTGTTGGTGAACTCTACGATCATCATGTGGTTGGCGTTGAGTCCGCGTTCCACCATCCCCTGGCACTTGAAAACTTGTTGCTCCATTGCTTCGAGTCTTGTCTCCATGCTTCCGGTCTTCCTTGGTCCCTCGACACCGCAGATGTGCAGCAACCCATCACACATCTTAATTGTTTGAGGGTGTTGCAGCACCTCCGCGAGGTAAGGATTGATAACATTCTCGAAGAACTTGTCCTTGGGAGCGCTTGAAGACGTCATGATGATCTAGATCTATCAGAAAATAGCTCGAAACAAAAACAGAAGATATTTGCGTGGTACGGTGGTCAAAACCTTCGGGAGATTATATAATGAATTTTTACCGACCGAAAGAAGTATCCTGCAAGAAAACGGAGTCCGTAGGGCACACGAGGTGCCCACGAGGCAGGGGCGCGCCCAGGGGGTAGGGCGCGCCCTCCACCCTCGTGGACGCCTCGTGTCCTTCCCGGACTACTTCTTATTTTCCTATTTTCTTAAATATTCCAAAACGGAGAAAAATTACCATTAGAACTGTTTTGGAGTCGGTTTACTTACTGTACCACATACCTACTATTTTCGAAGTCTGAAGCATTCTGGAAAGTGTCCCTTATGTATTCCTCCGGGGTCACGGTTTCAATAACATTAGTTTCAACATTTATAGGATTACCTGAGATATAATGTTTGATTCTTTGACCGTTCACCACCTTTGGATTTGTGCCTTCGAAGTTGTTCATTTTTATGGCACCGGAATGATAGACCTCCTCGATAACGTACGGACCTTCCCATTTAGAGAGAAGTTTTCCTGCAAAAAATCTTAAACGAGAGTTGAATAGTAACACACAGTCACATACGTTAAACTTGCGCTTTTGTATCATTTTGTCATGCCATCTCTTAACTGTTTCTTTAAACAGTTTGGCATTCTCATAGGCCTGGGTTCTCCATTCATCAAGTGAGCTAATGTCAAATAGTCTCTTCTTACCGGCAAGCTTGAAATCATAGTTGAGCTCTTTAATGGCCCAATATGCCTTATGTTCTAGTTCGAGAGGTAAGTGACATGCTTTTCCATAAACCGTTTTATACGGAGACATGCCCATAGGATTTTATATGCAGTTCTATAGGCCCATAATGCATCATCAAGTTTCTTGGACCAATTCTTCCTAGATCTATTAACAGTCTTTTGCAAAATTAACTTGATCTCTCTATTACTCAATTCTACTTGACCACTGGACTGTGGGTGATATGGAGATGCAATTCTATGATTAACATCATACCTAGCAAGCATTTTACGAAAAGCACCATGAATAAAATTTGGACCACCGTCAGTCATTAAATATCTAGGGACTCCAAACCTCGAAAAAATAACTTCTTTAAGCATCTTAATAGAGGTGTTATGATCAGCACTACTAGTTGGAATAGCTTCTACCCACTTAGTAACGTAATCAACAACAACTAAAATATGTGTATACCCATTAGAGGAAGGAAATGGTCCCATATAATCAAAGCCCCAAACGTCAAATGGTTCAATAACAAGTGAATAGTTCATAGGCATTTCTTGATGTCTACTAATATTACCAATTCTTTGACATTCATCACAAGACAAGACAAACTTACAGGCTTCTTTGAAGAGAGTAGGCCAATAAAAACCGGATTGCAATACCTTATGCGCAGTTCTATCTCCAGCATGGTACCCTCCATAAGCCTCGGAGTGATATTTGCGTAGGATCTGTTCCTGTTCATGCTCAGGTACACAACTTCTAATAACACCATCTACTCCTTCTTTATAAAGGTGTGGGTCATCCCAGAAGTAATATCTTAAGTCATAGAAAAAACTTTTCTTTTGCTGGAATATGAAACTAGGTGGTATAAATTTAGCAACAATGTAATTAGCATAATCAACATTCCATGGAGCAGTACGCTAAGCATTTATGACAACTAATTGTTCATCAGGAAAGCTATCATCAATAGGTAGTGGGTCATCAAGAAATTCTCTAACCTAGACAAGTTGTCTGCTACGGGGTTCTCATCTCCCTTTCTATCAATAATATGCCAATCGAATTCTTGTAGCAAGAGAACCCATCTAATAAGTCTAGGTTTAGCATCTTTCTTTTCCGTAAGATATTTAATAGCAGCATGATCAGTGTGAATATTTACTTTAGAATCAACAATATAAGGTCTAAGCTTATCACAAGCAAATACAACTGCTAAAAAATCTTTTTCAGTAGTAGCATAAGTTTTCTGGGCACTGTCTAGAGTTATACTAGCATATTGGATAACATTAATTTCTTATCAACTCTTTGTCCTCGAACAACACCTACAGCATAATCACTAGCATCACACATAATTTCAAAGGGTAAATTACAATCAGGTGGTTGAACAATGGGTGCAGAAATCAAAGCTTCCTTAAGTATTTCAAATGCTTCTACACATCATCATCAAAGACAAAAGGAATATCTTTTTGTAAGAGATTAGTCAGAGGCCTAGATATTTTTGAGAAGTCTTTAATGAACCTCCTATAAAAACCGGCATGACCAAGGAAACTTCTTATACCTTTAATGTCCTTAGGACACGACATCTTTTCAATAGCATCAACTTTAGCTTTGTCAACTTCAATACCTCTTTCAGAAATTTTATGCCCCAAGACAATACCTTCATTAACCATAAAGTGGCACTTCTCCCAATTCAAGACAAGATTAGTTTCTTCACATCTCTGCAAAACTCGATCAAGGTTGATTAAGCAATCATCAAAAGAAATTCCATATACGAAGAAATCATCCATGAAAACCTCAACAATATTTTCACAAAAGTCAGACAATATAGCAGTCATACATCTTTGAAAGGTAGCAAGTGCATTACATAAACCAAAAGGCATACGTCTATAAGCAAAGGTACCGAAAGGGCAAGTAAAAGTGGTCTTTTCTTGTTCCTCTTTTGACACAGGTATTTGAGAGAAATCAGAATAACTATCTAGAAAGCAAAAATGTGTATGTTTGGATAATCTTTCTAGCATTTGATCAATAAAAGGTAAAGGTAATGATCCTTTTTAGTAGATTTACTTAATTCGCGGAAATCAATTACCATTCTATAACCTGTAATAATTCTTTGTGGGGTCAATTCATCTTTATCATTAGGAACAATAGTAATACCTCCCTCCATAGGGACACAATGGACATGACTTATCCACTGACTATCAGCAACGGGATAAATTATGCCTGCCTCCAGAAGCTTTAGTATTTCTTTTCTTACCACTTCTTTCATCTTAGGATTTAACCGTCGTTGGTGATAAACAACTAGTTTAGCGTCTTTCTCCAATTTTATTTTGTGCTGTCGTAGAGTGGGACTAATGCCCTTAAGATCATCAAGAGTATATCCAACAGCAGCACGGTGCTTCTTCAGAGTTTTCAATAATTTATTTTCTTCATGCTCTCAAAGGTTAGCACTAATAATAACAGGATATATCTTCTTTTCATCCAGATAAGTATATTTAAGAGTATCAGGTAATGGTTTAAGCTCAAACACGGGGTCACCCTTGGGTGGAGGAGGATCCCCTAGGATTTCAACAGGCAAATTGTGTTTCAAAATAGGTCCCTATTTAAAGAATACTTCACATATTTCCCTTCTTTCATTCATAAACATATCATTTTCATGGTCGAGCAAATATTGTTCTAAAGGATCACTAGGAGGCACAGCAATAGAGGCAAGACCAATAATTTCATCTTTACTAGGTAATTCTTTATCATGGGGTTGTGAAAGTGCAACTATCCCTGGGTGGTTTTGGTAATTCCTAACAACATATAGCTCATTGAGCTAACATTATTCCAAGATAAATATTTCAGGAAAAGCTCAATGAATGGCATGGCATGGATGAGGAAAGTGGTTCCCTCAAAATTCTAAGGACAAAAAGTTTGGCTCAAGCTTGAAGCTCAAGACTCTACATTTTATATTTTAGTGATCCAAGATCACATTGAGTCTATAGGAAAAGCCAATACTATCAAGGAGGGATGAGGTGTTGCTTAATGAGTTTCTTGCTCTTCAGTGCTTAGTGATATGCTCCAAAACCCTCAACTACCTTCCCACATCCACATATGACCTAAACCAAAAGTCAAACTCGGCCCCACCGATTCTTTCTATCCGACGCCACCGAGTTTCAAATGTCATAGCCACTGCCACAAACACTAGCTAAATCGGTTTCACTGATAGGGATCTCGGTCTCACCGAGATGGGATTGTAATCTCTCTGTTTCCTTTTGTAACGTTTCAGTACAACCGAGATGAGCGATCGGTCCCACCGAGATTGCAATGTAAACTCTCTGTTTCCCTTATGTAACATTTCGGTCTCACCGAGATGAGCGAATCGGTCCCACCGAGTTTACCTGACCAACTCTCTGGTTAGCTTATTACCAAAATCGGTCCCACCGAGTTTGTGTAATCGGTCACACCGAGATTACGTTATGCCCTAACCCTAACCATATCGGTCCTACCGAGTTGCATCTCAGTCCCACCGAAATCCTAACGGTCACTAGGTTTGCTGAATCGGTCCGACCGAGTTTAACCATTCGGTCCCACCGAGTTTGGCAAATTGTGTGTAACGGTTAGATTTTGTGTGGAGGATATATATACCCCTCCACCCACTCTTCATTTGTGGAGAGAGCCATCAGAACATACCTACACTTCCAATACACATTTTCTGAGAGAGAACCACCTACACTTGTGTTGAGGTCAAGATATTCCATTCCTACCATATGAATCTTGATCTCTAGCCTTCCCAAGTTGCTTTCCACTCAAATCTTCTTTCCACCAAATCCAAATCCTGTGAGAGAGAGTTGAGTGTTGGGGAGACTATCATTTGAAGCACGAGAGCAAGGAGTTCATCTTATCCAAGCGTTTACTCTTATCCACTTACATGCCTCAAGTCAAGTCTAGTAACAAGAACAAGAAAGATTCTTCCTCTAGTAGTAACAATAATCATGCTAAATCCAATATTGTTGCTTCTAGTAGTTCTCTTGATCCCACTAATGATTCTCTTAGCCAAGTTACACTTGAGCAAGAAAATAGCTTATTGAAGGGAATTATGGAGAAAGGTGTTTACAAGAGCCTTGCCGGAAGTAAGCAATTCGAGGAAATTGTACGCAAGCAAGGAAGGCACCGGAAGAATCAAGGTGTTGGTTTTGAACGAAAGTTCAGTGCCAATGGAGTTGAGTGGGAAGAAGATCAATACCCCAAGACGAAGTTTGTTCCTCAACAAGAGAAGTATGATCCTTCTTCTTTCAAAGGCACACAAGCTCAAGATGATCTTCCACCACAAGACCACAACCAAAAAGGCAAGGACAAGCTTCAAGAGGAAATTGATGCATTTGAAGAAGATCCTAAGGCCTTGGTCAAGTGGGTTCCCAGGACTACTTCAAGTTCCACTTAATCAAGTACAACTACAACTCCGAGGATTCCCATCAAGATGATGTGGATCCTGAAGAAGAAGAACTAGAGAGTTCTTGAGGGTGACTCCGCCAACATACTTCACTCTTATCATCTTGGCAAGAACAAGTGCAATCAACTTCCACATCTTGCACTAGATCAAGGAGTCACAAACCCTCTTGTTGGTAAGACAAGGAACAAGGTAACCTAAAAGCTTTCATAGACATCATCTTGTGTGTGCATCACTTTATGTCTATGGATATCCTTGTTTGTTCCTTGTGGGACTAACCCGTGTAGGTATTGAAAGTGCAACTCACTCCAATGGATAGCTCCAAATGATCTACATCAACACTAAGCATCCACATCTTCAACATCTACATGAAGTCATCATCGACAAAACCCAAGGTTAGGTCATCCCTCTTAGGGGGCATCTCACATCTAGGGGGAGCTTTACTCTAAGAATTGAGCTAAAGCAACTCTAATGGTGTGAACACAACAATGCTTTATGTAAAAGTGGTAACCCCACATGTGCTTAAACGATGAGTATGACCTATGATCAAATGTTCTCATTTGACTCCTAAGTCAATATACTCATATATATATATATGACCTAGTCATCGCAAATTGCTTGATAGATGCTAGAATTGGTTGTGCATGCTTTGCCACATATTTCATTTGTCATTTTATTGTGTGATCATGTTGGTTGCATATTTCACTCATTCAAGGACATCCACTTGTTGTTTTGATTGATTGGTTCTCTTTTCTTTTGCCAAGTGGATGGACAAGAATGCCTAAGAACCTTCTCTAGCTATCTATGCTTTTCTTGTCTCAAACTATATTCATGCTACATCACAAAGTTTGATCAAGTCAGATTCGAACCACTCTGTGTGAGCAGCACTCAGAGTCCCCGATTCATCATAGACTTAAACTTCCAAAACTTCTTTGTGTGTTTCGGTCTGACCGATTCATCCATTTCGGTCATACCGAGATCACTAAGTTGATCTAGATTTTCAATGTCGGTGCAACCGATTTGAACTTTTCGGTCACACCGAGTTGCTGTAACAGTCAACAGTTATGCATCTCGGTGCCACCGAGTTGTTCCACTCGGTCACACTGACAGGGTCGGGCTATATATACTCACGGGCAAAATTTTGGAAATTTCTCCGAAACCCCTTTGCCCGCGCATAGCTCGCTCTGCCTCTTGGGTCTCCGGATCGTCCTCCTCGTCGCCAGCCGCCTCCTGTCGCTGGTCTCCGCTGCCGACAACGGAATTCTTCCCCGCCGTTGCCGCCGTAGCGAGTTCATCGCTGAACTAGGGTATGGACTCAATCATAGTGCTATCCCCGTCCGATTCCTAGCACATTGTGTTCATTATGATTCTTACCATGATTGAAACGCCTCTATCCAGTAAAAACACTCCGTAGATTAGAGTTGAATCGAAAATTTAGGGTTAGGTTTCTGCCGAAACCATCTCGGACCCACCGGGTTGCAGAACTCGGTTCCACCGATTCAGCCAAGGCCATTGCACATGTGGTTCTCGGTCTGACCGAGAATTGCAAATTGGTGTGACCGAGTTCAGGACTTTGTGAAACCCTAGCAGTCTCGGTGCCACCGAATTGTGACTTGGTCTGACTGAGTTCACTAGTTTTGGTTCCAAGCTGCTTCGATATCACAGAGTTTGCACATCGGTTGATCCGAAATGCTTTCTGTGGCAAACTAAAACTAAGTTTTTGACTCATTCTTTTGCAAAAATCTCTGTATTTTGTGATGCTCATCCACTCTATCTCATCTACAATCTATTCACAGGGTCTGCAGTTAGTGTTTGCAACATGTCTGACCAGAGTGACAGCCAGAACAAGTCAGAGGAGCAGGTGCACATGAGTGAGGGCACTAGTTCCTCTAGCAGCTTAGATGAGGGTAGCAGAAGCACCCTAAGCAATTTGCCAAAGGCTGCCACTAGAGCAAGCAAGAAAAGAACTTCAGAGTCTGAGGATGAAGATTATGTGGCAGAGGAAGAGGAAGCCACATCAAAGAAGAAGGTGCTCAAAAAGGAATATGGCTCAACAGCAGCCACAAAGCCAGGTATGCAGAAGAAGGCACCTGCAAGGAGAGTTCCCACTTCCAAACCTAGGAAGGTTGCCACTGGAGAAACCATAAAGTTTACCATGGAGTCAGAAGAGGAAGCTGTTGGCCAAGATAACAAGAAAAAGAGAGTCAGAACCACTACTGCTAGAGTTCTTGGCAAACCCTCTATGAGGAGAGATTCTGAGGAAGAGGAAGAGGTTGCTGCACCAGCGCCTAAGGCCCAGAAGCTTACGGGTGATGCTATCAGGACAGGGGCTGCTTCATCAAAGCCCAAAGAAGCACCCAAAGCTGCCTCCAAGCCCAAGACTGCACCAAAGAGGAATACAAGGAACATATCTGTTGCTGAGAAGAACAAGTCCCCAGTGCCTGAAGTTGCTGCTGATGAAGATGATGAAGGACAAGCTCTTAGGAAGCACCCAAGATTCCAGACCACAATGATGCTCATCCTGTGGCTAAGAACATGAAACTCAGAGGAGACTCAAGACTGAGGAAATGGAGAGAGATAGATCCATATGCTACCAGGAGAAGGACTGCTGTTGATTACAGGTTCCACACAAAGGAACAACAAGATTTCTATGAGACGGTGTTGCTGGACAAGAAACCTATAGTGTGTGATATGAGGTGGGTCGACTGGACCTACATGAAGGAGAATGAAGAACACTATCCTGGAGTGTATGACAGTTTCAGTGCTTGTGGAGTTGCAGACTTTGTTGGGCAGAAGCTCACAAAGTGGAATGAGGAGCTCATAATGCAATTCTACTCCACAGCACACTTCTATCCAGATGGCAGGATAGTATGGATGTCCGAAGGTACAAGGTACCAATCAACTATTAAGGAATGGACAAATCTGATCAATGCCCCAAAGGAAAGTGAAGATGACTTGGATGTCTATGCCAAGAAGAAGATGGATCACAATTCTATGTCAAACATGTACAAGGAAATCCTAGACAAAGCTCTTGAGACTTTCAAGTTTGGGTCAGTCCATTTTCTTCTGTCAGGACTGCCAATGATTAACTGGATCCTAAGGCACACTCTTTTGCCCAAGTCAGGTGACCACAACATGATCAGAGGGCATGCAATTAACTTGCTACACATATTTGATGTGCCACAGAAATTCAAGGTCATGAGCCTCATGGTTAAGACTATCAAGAGGACAGCAGCAGACCAAAAGAGAAGTTGTGGATATGCCCCACAAATTCAGGAGTTGATTAACTCAAAGATGGGCACAGGCACATACTTGTTGGATAAGGAACACTTGCCTATCTACCCAGACTTCGAGGACAATCAAGTTGTGATGAATGAGAATGAACCATCATCAGTACAAGCTCAAGCAAAGAAGGAGAAGGCAAAAATGGAGAAGGCTGCCAAGATGCCAACTCAAGAGGAGGCATCTGAGTACTTTTTGAAAAGCAAGCAAGACCAGCTTGGTTATTTGATAGCATCAACTCTGAGGATTGAGAAGGGGTTGGCCACCCTGACTCGAAACCAGGAGAGCTTGGAAAGAATCATGGAACAAAAATTCTATGATTTAGATGTCAAAGTAACTGAGATACAGTCAGTTGTGGAGCAGCTACAGGATGACATGCAGGAAAGGAAGGGCAAGACAACCACTGATGCATTTGCCAGAGTGCCTAGAGCTCAGAGGTCAACTGCAATGCCAGTATCAGACACTAGAGCCACTTCATCTGCACCAGCTACAACTTCAGTGCCACCAGCTCCAGCACCTACCCCAGCAGCTCCGTCTACTTCGACTGAAGCCTTCGTCCTTGGCGTTATCCGGACTCCACCACCTGAAGACCAAGCCTGAGAGTCGTTTTAGTGTTATGCATTTTCTATGAACTTTTTGGTAACTTGTTGCCAAAGGGGGAGAAAAATGTATAGATCATAGGCTGCGAGAGAGAGAGAGAGAGAGAGAGAGAGAGAGAGAGAGAGTTTGCTTTTGTTCTCTCTTGTCTTCTTGGTTGAACTTTGTTTGCTTCTGATTGCTTGAGATACTATGCTTGTTTGTGATACTTGTATGATCATGTGTGTTTGATCATATGCTACATTAATGCTTGTTGGATGATACTATCATTTTATCCCTATTTGATCATTCACTTTGCTTGGTGATGAGTGCATGTATTTAATTTTTATCATTTTGAGCGCTCCACCAAGATGTATGTGACATGGAAGAGTAACCCATGATCCTAACTCATTGTGCATTTGCAGTCCAAAGCAAATATTAAGATATGCAAAAATTTAGGGGGAGCTCTTGCTTTTCACATACTTCTCAAAGCGATAATATCTTTCACTCTTATTATCATTTGTCGAAGCTTTGATCTATATGTTGTCATAAATTACCAAAAAGGGGGAGATTGAAAGTGAAACTGTCCCTGGGTGGTTTTGGTAATTCCTAACAACATATAGCTCATTGAGCTAACATTATTCCAAGATTAATATTTTAGGAAAAGCTCAATGAATGGCATGGCATGGATGAGGAAAGTGGCTCCCTCAAAATTCTAAGGACAAAAAGTTTGGCTCAAGCTTGAAGCTCAAGACTCTACATTTCATATTTTAGTGATCCAAGATCACATTGAGTCCATAGGAAAAGCCAATACTATCAAGGAGGGATGAGGTGTTGCTTAATGAGTTTCTTGCTCTTCAGTGCTTAGTGATATGCTCCAAAACCCTCAACTACCTTCCCACATCCACATATGACCTAAACCAAAAGTCAAACTC
Organism: Aegilops umbellulata; assembly: GCA_032464435.1. NCBI lineage: Eukaryota > Viridiplantae > Streptophyta > Magnoliopsida > Poales > Poaceae > Aegilops > Aegilops umbellulata. Next base: position 312,491,283 of record CP136057.1, on the reverse strand, counting down.
GGCCCCACCGATTCTTTCTATCCAGCGCCACCGAGTTTCAAATGTCATAGCCACTGCCACAAACCCTAGCCAAATCGGTTTCACCGATAGGGATCTCGGTCTCACCGAGATGGAATTGTAATCTCTCTGTTTCCCTTCGTAACGTTTCGGTACAACCGAGATGAGCGATCGGTCCCACCGAGATTGCAATGTAAACTCTCTGTTTCCCTTTTGTAACATTTCGGTCTCACCGAGGTGAGCGAATCGGTCCCACTGAGTTTACCTTACCAACTCTCTGGTTAGCTTATTACCAAAATCGGTCCCACCGAGTTTGTGTAATCGGTCACACCGAGAATACGTTATGCCCTAACCCTAACCATATCGGTCCTACCGAGTTGCATCTCAGTCCCAACGAAAATCCTAACGGTCACTAGGTTTGCTGAATCGGTCCGACCGAGTTTAACCATTCGGTCCCACCGAGTTTGGCAAATTGTGTGTAACGGTTAGATTTTGTGTGGAGGCTATATATACCCCTCCACCCACTCTTCATTCGTGGAGAGAGCGATCAGAACATACCTACACTTCCAATACACATTTTCTAAGAGAGAACCACCTACACTTGTGTTGAGGTCAAGATATTCCATTCCTACCATATGAATCTTGATCTCTAGCCTTCCCAAGTTGCTTTCCACTCAAATCTTCTTTCCACCAAATCCAAATCCTGTGAGAGAGAGTTGAGTGTTGGGAGACTATCATTTGAAGCACAAGAGCAAGGAGTTCATCATCAACACACCATTTGTTACTTCTTGGAGAGTGGTGTCTCCTAGATTGGCTAGGTGTCACTTGGGAGCCTCCGACAAGTTTGTGGAGTTGAACCAAGGAGTTTGTAAGGGCAAAGAGATCGCCTACTTCGTGAAGATCTACCGCTAGTGAGGCAAGTCCTTCGTGGGCGACGACCGTGATGGAATAGACAAGGTTGCTTCTTCGTGGACCCTTTGTGGGTGGAGCCCTCCGTGGACTCGCGCAACCGTTACCCTCCGTGGGTTGAAGTCTCCATCAACGTGGATGTACGATAGCACCACCTATAGGAACCACGACAAAAACATCCGTGTCTCCAATTGCGTTTGAATCCTCCAAACCCTTCCCTTTACATTCTTGCAAGTTGCATGCTTTACTTTCCGCTGCTCATATACTCTTTTGCAAGCTTGCTTGAATTGTGTGGAGATTGCTTGACTTGTGCTAAGATAGCTAAAATCTGCCAAGAACTAAAATTGGGAAAAGGCTTTTGGTCAAGTAGTCTAATCACCCCCCTCTAGACATACTTTCGATCCTACAGGTTGTCTATGAAATTTAACAAAATTAAAATCATGAGACATATCCCCCAAACCAATAGTAACAACATCATTTTTGCAGTCTATCCTAGCATTAACAGTATTCAAGAAGGGTCTACCAAATATAATGGGACAACAGCTATCTTGTAGGGAACCAATAACAAGAAAATCAGCAGGATATTTAACTTTCCCGCACATGACTTCAACATCTCTAACAATCCCAACTGGTGAATTAGTGTCTTTGTTGGCAAGCTTAATTGTAACATCAATTTCCTCTATCTCAGCAGGTGCAATATCATGCATAATTTCTTTGTATAAGAAATGAGGTATTGCACTTGCACTAGAACCCATATCACATAAGCCATGATAGCAATGATCTCCTATTTTAACATAAATAACAGGCATGCCTACAACAGGTCTATGTGGGACAATTACATTTGAGCCCCTAGTTGTGTCACACCCACATGTTTTGCCCCTAAATTCAAAAAACCCTCGTTTCTGCCCGAGCTCATTTGCTCTTCTTATGCTTTTGCCCTTTAACCGTTTGACTGTAACTTTGAAAACTTCATTATGAATTCATACTAACTAAGAAAAATGCATATAAGATATCAAAATGTTCGGATAAACATCACTTATATGTTTTGAATTTGTTTTCAATTTTTTCATCATTTACTATTCATGCTGACATCATATGAGCTCAAACTAAGATAGGGACTTTTCAGCACTTTTGTCAGGAATGCAGATGACATGCACATATAGGTGATGTTTTTCCAATCATTTTGATATCTTATTTGCATTTTTCTGAGTTAGTATGAATTCGTTATGAAGTTTTCAAAGTTGCGGTCAAACGGTCAAAGGGCAAAAGCATAAGAGAGTAAATGAGCTTGGGCAGAAACAAGGGTTTTTTGAATTTAGGGGCAAAACACACGGGTGTGACACAACTAGGGCTCAAATGTAATTGTCCCTTTTATTTTTAGTATCAGGTCTAGCAATTCTAGCAGCTTCATCACAGAAGTAAATAACATGCCCATCAATATTATCAGCCAAGAGATCTTTAACCATAGCAATACTAGGTTCAACTTTAATTTGCTCAGGGGGTGTAGGTGTTCTAGTGTTACTCTTACGAACCACAGTTGAAGCTTTAGCATGATCCTTTATTCTAACAGGGAAAGATGGTTTCTCAATATAAGCAGTAGGAACAATAGGATCAACATTATAAGTGATAGTCTTTTCTTCAACTTTAATAGGTGCAACTACTTTTACTTCAATGGGAGGATTATATTTAAACCACTTCTCCTTAGGGAGATCAACATGAGTAGCAAATGATTCACAGAAAGAAGCTACTATCTCAGAGTCAAGTCCATATTTAGTGCTAAATTCACGAAAAACATCGGTATCCATAAAAGATTTAACACAATCAAACTTAGGTGTTATACCTGACTCCTTACCTTCTCGAGTTCTCAATCTTCAGAGTTGCATTTAATTCTTTCCAATAAATCACATCTGAATTCAATAGTCTTCATCATAAAAGAACCAGTACAAGAAGTATCGAGCATGGAGCGATTATTGAGAGAAAGTCGAGCATAAAACTTTTGAATAATCATTTCTCTTGAGAGCTCGTGATTGGGGCATGAATATAACATTGACTTAAGCCTCCCCCAAGCTTGAGCGATACTTTCTCCTTTGCAAGGCCAAAAATTATACATATAATTACGATCACAATGAACCAGATGCACAGGATAAAACTTCTGATGAAATTCTAATTTCAATCGGTTGTAGTTCCATGATCCAATATCATCACATAGCCTAAACCATGTCAATGACTTTCCCTTCAAAGATAAAGGGAAGACCTTCTTCTTTATAACATCCTCGGGCATACCTGCAAGCTTAAATAATCCACAAACTTCATCCACATAGATTAGGTGCATATCGGGATGTAATGTTCCATCTCCTATATAAGGATTAGCTAGCAGTTTCTCTATCATACCCGAAGGAATTTCAAAGTAAAAAAATTTCAGTAGGTTGAGGAGCAACTCTTTTCTCTACTGGTCAGGGTGAAGATACCCCGAACAAGCCTCTCAAAGGATTATTTTCCATAGTAACAAGTGATAGTAAATTTTTGCACACTATATAAATTTTTCCTTACCAAATTCCACTTACCAAAGGCGCTTCACTCCCCGGCAACGGCGCCAGAAAAGAGTCTTGATGACCCACAAGTATAGGGGATCTATCGTATTCCTCTTGATAAGTAAGAGTGTCGAACCCAACGAGGAGCAGAAGGAAATGACAAGCGGTTTTTCAGTAAGGTATTCTCTTCAAGCACTGAAATTATCGGTAACAGATAGTTTTGTGATAAGGTAATTTGTAACGGGTAACAAGTAACAAAAGTAAACAAATTGCAGCAAGGTGGCCCAATCCTTTTTGTAGCAAAGGACAAGCCTGGACAAACTCTTATATAGAGAAAAGCGCTCCTGAGGACACATGGGAATTATCGTCAAGCTAGTTTTCATCACGCTCATATGATTTGCGTTCGTTACTTTGAATTTGATATGTGGGTGGACCGGTGCTTGGGTACTGCCCTTTCTTGGACAAGCATCTCACTTATGATTAACCCCTATTGCAAGCATCCACAACTACAAAAGAAGTATTAAGGAAAACCTAACCATAGCATGAAACATATGGATCCAAATCAGCCCCTTACGAAGCAACTCATAAACTAGGGCTTAAGCTTCTGTCACTCTAGCAACCCATCATCTACTTATTACATCCCAATGCCTTCCTCTAGGCCCAAACAATGGTGAAGTGTCATGTAGTCGACGTTCACATAACACCACTAGAGGAGAGACAACATACATCTCATCAAAATATCGAACGAATACCAAATTCACATGACTACCTATGGCAAGACTTCTCCCATGTCCTCAGGAACAAACATAACTACTCACAAATCATATTCATGTTCATAATTAGAGGGGTATTAATATGCATAAAGGATCTGAACATATGATCTTCCACCAAATAAACCAACTAGCATCAACTATAAGGAGTAATCATGTCAGGACCCCGATCCTAAGCCACATCGATCTAGCATGTAACACATCATATCACTTTGCGGCCTCACGCACGGTATTCCCACGGGTGCCACCTTACCTGGCCCAGGACCGTTTGCGCCTTTTGGCTCACGTATATGATAGTGTCTCTAGCATCCATATGACAGAGAACTCGGGCCGACATGGCTAGACGTGAGCCCAAGGCGGCACTAACCCATGAGGACAGGCATACATGAATCACATCGAGCATGTCGGTCATCAACGTGTGAATCCGGGCTGTAGCACTGGGCTAACAGGACTCCGGTAACCTGGGCTGTAGCAGGCTAGGCAGGACTCCGGATGTCATCGCGTGACATTTCCCTGAAGGGACAGACACAGGAACAAAGTGAAACACATGCCGGCCAATCAAGCGTCCAAAGCAGTAGTGCTGGGCTAGCAGGACTCCGGTGAACCGGGCTGTAGCGGACTACTATCGCTCAGGAAGCACTAGACTACATTTCCCCATATGAGAGGCTGCCAAGTATAAACAACTAGATAGTCGGATCCCACACATAGCAAGCATTTCAATCATACACACAATATGCTCGATATGTGTAAATATAACATGGCATCACAACATAACTCTACGACTCCAATATTTATTAATTATGCTCCGAGGATCAAGATATTACAAACATGGGTCTCATGACCCAACATTCAGAGCATACAAGTCAAAGCACACGCGGAAGCTTAACATGTCTGAGTACAGACATCTACAAATGAAAAAGGCTGAGAAGCCTGACTATCTACCAGATCCTGCCGAGGTCACAAGATCGTAGCTGAGGTATCAAGCTAATCGTCGAAGTCCACACGGAACTACTAGCGAGACTGACGTCTCTCTGCAAAACATAAAATAGGCAAACGTGAGTACAAATGTACCCAGCAAGACTTACATCAGAACTAGCTACATATGCATCGGTATCAACAAAGGGGGTGGTGGAGTTTGACTGCAGCAAGCCAGCTTTGACTTGGTGGCTATCCTAAACTACGACTGCAAGTAACTCTTTTGAGGTGGCGCACATGAGTCCACATATTCACCATATCAATACACCACTATGGACCCGCTCCCGTCTCCCTACGAGAAGGCCATCCATAACACTCACGCTTATCTTGCGAGTTTTAGAGTATCCACTTTCACTTGTCTATGAACTGATATAGGCAACCCAGAAGTCCATTACCGCGGACACAGCTATTCGAATAGATGATGTTAACCCTGCAGGGGTGTACTTCTTCACACACGTTCTCACCACTTATCGCTGTTTACACGGCATGTACTCGGCTACCTTCAAGCGGAAGCCCAGCGAGGGTGTCGGCCACGGCCTACCTAAACACTCAAGTCTCTAGTCCAGGTTTATCGCCTATTCAGGTTCCATCCGCAGGGAGTCCGGCCGAGGTTTCCACATACGGCCCCGAACGATGTGAGCAGGGTTCCCGAGACACCAAACGGGCGCTCGGTACACCGTGCCACGTGCCTACCGCAACACAGCCCACCCCTACGGTCAGTGCTGCGTGCGCCCCCCAGCATACTACAAACACCAGAAACTACTTGCAACTCCTGCACAGTGGACAGGGGTGATTAAGAAGCCGAGAGAGTCAACTAAGGATCCCAATGTGTGGTAGTAACTGTTTCATGGATCACAAACACAGAACTCAGTTCCTGAGGACGGCTTCAATGAGACAACCCACCATGTACTCCTACATGGCCTCTCACTGCTACCTTTACCAAATCGTGTTTACACACTTAGCTCACACACAGTAGGACATGTTCATCACCATTCCAATTCATTCCCGACGAATCAGACCCAACTCAACTCTAAGCAGTAGCAGGCACGACAAACAAGCATGAATGAGTAGGCACATCAAGGCTCAAACAACTCCTACTCATGCTAGTGGGTTTCATCTATTTACTGTGGCAATGACAGGTCATGCAGAGGAAAAGGGGTTCAATTACCGTAGCATGTAACAGTTGAATCGATGTTGTCCTAATGCAGTAGAAGAGAGCAGGAGTGAGAGAGTGGGATTGTATCGGAATGAACAAGGGGGTTTTGCTTGCCTGGCACTTCTGAAGATAATATAGCTCTTCGTCGGTGTCATCGAACTCATCGTCGGAACCACCTCTTTCGAGAGGGGACAAATACCGACAACATAGAGAAAGAAACACAATCGATGCAATGCACAATATGATGCATGATCATGACATGGTAAAATGAGTGTGTTGGGATAATGCAACTACAACCAGAAGGTTTTGAGCTTATTTGAATCAAGGATTCAAATACAAACCTAAAATATGAACCCATATAAGTGCATTATCATGTTTCATCTAAACAGCAAGGGTAGGTTGCTCTATCATGCATGAAACCAGTACAGATGGATAGATTGGATTTTTCTGATCATTTTTCATATATAAATTATTTCATTCTGAGTTACGGTTGATTTTATATGAATTTTTGAAGTTAGCACTATTTTCTGAAATTACCTGAATAAGAATAAATCCAGAAAATGTATTACTGCGTCAGCATGAGGTCATGCTGACGTCAGCAAGTCAACAGGCGCCGTCCAGGTCAAACCTGCCCTGTGGGGTCCACTGGTCAGTGACAGGGGCTGGTTAGTGACGCTGACTGGTGGGTCCGGTCAACGACCACGTCAGCAAAGTCAACTTGACATGTGGGGCCACTCAACCGCCATGTCAGCGCGGCCAAAGCTGATGTGTGGGTCCCGCTGCGTTTTAACTAACTTTAAATAGAAAATTAAACTAACCTAACTGGCACAGGGGCCCACATAGCAGTGGCTCTAGAGGTGGTTTAGCTGGTCATTAGTGGCTAATGATGAGCCATGTCATCAGTCCCCGGAGTTTCGCCGACGACGACCATTTCGCGCGGCGGAGATCGTCGGGATCTCGCTACAACCCACGGTTTGAGGCGGGGTTTGCTCCTACGGCTTCCTGGCATTCTCGCGCATCTAGTGGTGGTAGCGGCAGCAGCTGGGATGGCCGGGGTTGACGGCGGTGAGCACTTCTGCGGCGGCCGGAGTTCGGGCACCTGCGGGTTTGGCGTTGTGGTGCACGGGAGGGGAGCTGATGGGTCCTACGTGCTCCTGGTGAGGTGTGGAGCATGTTGTCGTGCTCGGGAGTGAGCTGTGGTGGCTCTGGTCTCGTCTGCATCATCACCGGCGGCGAGGAGCTCACGGCTCCGGTGAAAAGGGCGGCCAGAGTGCGGGAACGAGTGCGGGGAGGAGGGGGAAGGTGTGGGAGCTCACAACGATCTCGAGGAAGGACTCAGCGGGCTCGGGGAGCCGGAGACAGCGACGAATCGTTCGACGACAACCGCCAGTGCAGAGGACGAAGATGGCGTCGACGACGGCGCTCCAGGGCGTCCAGCGTCATGTGTCTCGGCGGAGAGGACGGGGGCGTCACGGCGGAGCTCGGGGGCACGTCGGAGGGGCTTGGAGATGGTTGTGGCCGTGGGGGAGCTCGTCGGCGGCGACGGCTGCCTTCGGTCGCGCTCGGGGAAGGGACTAGAGGGCGAAGGAGAGAGCAGAGAGTGAGGGAGAGGAGCGAGGCCCACGCGGCGTCTCCGTGGCGTCGCTAGAGGGCCCGGGGAGGAAGCAGGAGGTGGCCAGGGCGAGCACGCGCGCGGGCGACACGCCTCTGCCTACTAGCAGAGGTTGAGGACGACCGCTTTGGCCAGTGGGCTGGGCCACCTGCTGGGCCGCCAGGTAGCCTGCACAGGAGGTAAGCCCAGGTAGGTTTCCTTTCTCTCTCTTCTTTTATTTGTTTCTGTTTTCTATTATTCTGTAGTCTTTAGGGCTTTATTAAAAATACTTAGACACTTCCAAAAATCATGAAACTACTCATGATCACTGTTGGAAATATATCCTACAGTAAACATTTTAGTTTATGTTTATTTGAGCATTTAAAATATTTAATAGCATTTAAATGCCCAAATGCAAATAGAGTATGATTTAATCCAGAGCCCAAATATGTCATGCAAAAAATGTGCATCACCACTAGTTACTGTTTCCAGCTGTTTCCAAGAATGATGAACATTTTTTAAAGCCATTTGGATTTACTGGAAATATTTTGGTTGAACCTAGTGAATTCCTTTAATGCTAGGGTCTAGGCAATCCCCATTTCAACTTTCTGAGAAATTTAAACATGATGACATGAATGCCTTAATGCAACTAATGACAAGCAAATTCTAGGGTTGTGACAACTCACCCCCACTAAACAAGAATCTCGTCTCGAGATTCAAGACGTGAGGTAAGAAGACAGAGGGAGCACAAGCTAACACAGTCTTCACGATCCAGGTTGCGCTGCAAAGGAACATTGACGTGATCACCATCTTTGTCTCGATGTCTTGCTTTGAGAACTCCAACTAACATGACAATGAGAGGAAAGGGAAAACTCCAGAAGGATCGATCTTCTCGAAGATCGAACAACTCAGGATCACTCATCGAGTGATACATTGAAACATCTCTCCAGCTGATACACGAAACACATCGAGAGGGATGGGGGAACAAGCGACGGGGTTTGATTTGGTGGGCAACGATTCCATGCTTAGAAAGATGGTGGATGGTGTCAAGGTGGCGGGGAAATAATTGCCATGATCCCGTAACGGAGCACCTTGGAAAGGTGACTCGAAGAACTATTCCCTTAAGTGGCAAAAAGAATTACTTTTGATCCATAGATCATTGGAACTCTTCTCACCAGCCTAAGGCAATTTACGAATGATCATTTGACAGAGCTCGAAGAAATGACGTACTCGGACTAGAATGGATGATGTGGACTACCTTGTTGAGGACAACGCAATGGATGATTTTTGCTTATCACCTGAAATGAATGGGACCACCAAATCATCTATCAGGACCCATGGCAGACTGACACAATGACGGGTGCAAGCTGGGAACAAAATGCAAATACTGGGAATGACCCAACCTTCATATCTGCCTGAGATTCAGATCTGGTTGGTAACGGGATGTTTTAGACAACATGTCTGAAGAAGAAAGTTTGCAACACAACCCGACGAGATGACATTGCGAGATTCTCAGGAAATGAACTATGATAGCAAGCTCCAAAACATGAGCTGGTTCTGCTACATACAGGTGAACACACTGTCCCAGACAAGCATGATCACGTAGTAGTCTTATAATAAAACACTACCGAGTTTAGGTGGGGAACCATAATCGAGGATATTGAGGTCCTTGCATAAGGCATGCTCTTAAGAAGGAACTTCCTTTCCTTGAACATGTCAATCAGTGGCTTGGGGTGCTAGGAAACACCTATGGAGTGGAGGCGGCCAACCTATCAAACCATAGAGCACTTCGCACATATGCGTGACTAACCTGGGATGATTCCAGAGGAAACAAAACAAACCTTTCTCAAATTCATGGCGGCAACTTACACCAATGCACATGAATTCGAGGAAGTCACTTCTTCCATCCAAGCATATGCTTCATGAACGGAACATGAAGGCATTGTTTAAAAAGTTTCCAACACTAGCTTAATGTTTAACACGAATCATGGGGGAGACAATATGCCGCTGATGGGCTCAACAGCAACTCATCGGAATTTCCATATCACTGGACCTCCACCATCATGTGAACACGGTGATAGCATTGGTCAGACCAAAAGATATAATGGTGTATGCTCGAGGGATCAACCACGAGTAAGACAACATTACGAACATCGTTGGTTCTGGTTTGACTTGACGATAGCCCATACTCAAGTCTAAGTTTTGACAAGGCAGTAGATTCAACAACTGATCACGAGGACCAATTGGTGAAGATATCATCTTTCTTTAACACACACACACACAAGGATATCCCTTAGTGATGAACTAAGTGGATTAAGCTTTTATCTTCCAACTCTCCAAATTGTTGTTTAGCTCAACCAACTAGATCAGGGTATCCAACACAGATTCTTGGAGAAAGGGTGGTTCACAAGAAACCAACTTGATCACGAGCTCAACATAACAGTCAGGGGACAACCTGGTAATACTTCCAAGAAGATATTCAGAAAATCACGAACCACCGATATGTTACTAAGCTCGAGAACAACCTTGCTTTTCAGGGCAAGATGATATGATCAACAGAGTGAGGGATTGACACAATCCTAACTCATTGATCGGAGAGTGCACCGGAAATAAGGACTAGGTAGCATAATCTATCTTAGAATGATGATTCAATAACCAACACGCTAAGAATGAGAATATTGTCCACTTACTACCAAGCAGCTAGTTGCTAGGAGTATTGATTTCACAGATCATGATTCACTTGTCGGCATTCCAGTTACAATAACATGGAACTGAGGAATGAAAAATGATGGCAAGAAGTATCACTATATCAAGAGTTCATAGGATGGTTTCCAATTCCCATGATAATCTTAATATAAAGATGGTAATACTCTAAGGTAGAACAGAACAAAAACTGGATTAATACTTGATCTGCGGAACACAACTGCTTTGACCCAATCCTAGAAATGGATGAGGTACTGGAGTTTGTTTCTCCTAGCTATTCTGAAATAGAATGGCCTGACGGACCACAAGAATGATAAGCATCGATAACACGAATGCACAACTACTCCTGACTATCAATTGATAGCCGAGGGTCCGGATACAACTAAAGAGGGACAGCTCAAAGGAACATATAATTTTCTGAGTTGTGGATGCATAGATTAGTATGTCGAATCAAGCTCAACGGGTTTCTTCTGAATAACCCATGCAGAAAAAGTAGGACTGGCAGATTCACAATTATGAATGGAGAACCCATTAAGAGCACTCTTATTGTGATCTTTTGGTTCAAAGGCTTTTGCCATAAGCAGTTCATGGTATTTGGAAGAAGGAAATACCACGGACCTCGAGGACTAACTCAACAGTTACTAATATCCTAAAGGAACTAGCAAACACTATCAACATGAAGTAGGGTGAATCTCGGGTTCAAGAACCCAGGAATATAATACCTACTAAATAAATGGCATCACGGGATGCTTTCGAGAATGGTGGCCAGAATCATCACACTGGGAATATAAAGCATGGCTAGATTATGCGTGGTTCTCTAAGATGCCTAGGGTCATAATAATGGCTCCAACATATATGCCGAGGCAACGGAGTACCTCAACTTGACGATTAGTGTGCTTATTCTGACCAAAAAGGACATCGGGAACGGAAAGAAAGGATTTGCAAATGCATCAGACTATTTAGAGACCTGGGATGACTCGGACAGCATAACGACTGTAAATTCTCAAAATGATTTGAGACATCCTGCAAAATGGTGGCATAACCACTCAACATCACAATATCAAGGTTCTGAGGCCAGCTATGAACATATGGAAGTAGTAGGAACTGAATTGAGGCTTGAACTCAACAATCCTAGGCAACTACGGTTTAGTAACACGTCATCCTGAGAGATAGAAGCGAAGCCTAATTCTTAATCCCCGTAGAAAGGAAGAGGATGACTCAGATTAGAAGGCCATGAGGTATAAGGAGTAAAAAGAGCCTTACGTTCCCTTCCACAATCAATTCCCTTACATAACTAAAGCATTTTTAGACACGACTTCGACCAGTTTGGCTTGGTAATCCTACAGGCAGTCAGGCTCTGATACCAACGCTGTCAGGACCCCGATCCTAAGCCACATCGATCTAGCATGTAACACATCATATCACTTTGCGGCCTCACGCACGGTATCCCCACGGGTGCCACCTTACCTGGCCCGGGACCGTTTGCGCCTTTTGGCTCACGTATATGATAGTGTCGCTAGCATCCATATGGCAGAGAACCCGGGCCAACATGGCTAGTCGTGAACCCAAGGCGGCACTAACCCATGAGGACAGGCATACATGAATCACATCGAGCATGTCGGTCATCAACGTGTGAATCCGGGCTGTAGCACTGGGCTAATAGGACTCCGGTAACCCGGGCTGTAGCAGACTAGGCAGGACTCCGGATGTCACCGCGTGACATTTCCCCGAAGGGACAGACACAGGAACGAAGTGAAACACATGCCGGCCAGTCAAGTGTCCAAAGCAGTCGTGCTGGGCTAGCAGGACTCCGGTGAACCGGGCTGTAGCGGACTACTATCGCTCAGGAAGCACTAGACTACATTTCCCCATATGAGAGGCTTCCAAGGATAAACAACTAGATAGTCGGATCCCACACATAGCAAGCATTTCAATCATACACACAATATGCTCGATATGTATAAATACAACATGGCATCACAACATAACTCTACGACTCCAATATTTATTAATTATGCTCCGGGGAGCAAGATATTACAAACATGGGTCTCATGACCCAACATTCAGAGCATGCAAGTCAAAGCACATGCGGAAGCTTAACATGTCTGAGTACAGACATCTACAAATGAAAAAGGCTGAGAAGCCTGACTATCTACCAGATCCTGCCGAGGGCACAAGATCGTAGCTGAGGTATCAAGCTAATCGTGGAAGTCCACACGGAACTACTAGCGAGACTGACGTCTCTCTGCAAAACATAAAATAGGCAAACATGAGTACAAATGTACCCAGCAAGACTTACATCAGAACTAGCTACATATGCATCGGTATCAACAAAGGGGGTGGTGGAGTTTAACTGCAGCAAGCCAGCTTTGACTCGGTGGCTATCCTGAACTACGACTGCAAGTAACTCTTTTGAGGTGGCGCACACGAGTCCACATATTCACCACATCAATACACCACTATGGATCCGCTCCCGTCTCCCTACGAGAAGGCCATCCATAGCACTCACGCTTATCTTGTGAGTTTTAGAGTATCCACTTTCACTTGTCTATGAACTAATATAGGCAACCCAGAAGTCCATTACCGCGGACACGGCTATTCGAATAGATGATGTTAACCCTGCAGGGGTGTACTTCTTCACACACGCTCTCACCACTTATCGCCGTTTACACGACATGTACTCGGCAACCTTCAAGCGAAAGCCTAGCGAGGGTGTCAGCCACGGCCTACCTAAACACTCAAGTCTCTAGTCCAGGTTTATCGCATATTCAGGTTCCATTCGCAGGGAGTCCGGCCGAGGTTTCCACATACAGCCCCGAACGATGTGAGCAGGGTTCCTGAGACACCAAACGGGCGCCCGGTACACCGTGCCACGTGCCTACCGCAACACAGCCCACCCCTACGGTCAGCGCTGCATGCGGCCCCCAGCATACTACAAACACCAAAAACTACTTGCAACTCCTGGACAGAGGACATGGGTGATTAAGAAGCCGAGAGAGTCAATTAAGCATCCCAATGTGTGGTAGTAACTATTTCATGGATCACAAACACAGAACTTAGTTCCTGAGGACGGCTTCAATGAGACAACCCACCATGTACTCCTACATGGCCTCTCACCGCTACCTTTACCAAATCGTGTTTACACACTTAGCTCACACACAGTAGGACATGTTCATCACCATTCCACATCATTCCCGACGAATCAGACCCGACTCAACTCTAAGCAGTAGCAGGCACGACAAACAAGCATGAATGAGTAGGCACATCAAGGCTCAAACAACTCCTACTCATGCTAGTGGGTTTCATCTATTTACTGTGGCAATGACAGGTCATGTAGAGGATAAGGGGTTCAACTACCGCAGCATGTAACAGTTGAATCGATGTTGTCCTAATGCAGTAGAAGAGAGCAGGAGCGAGAGAGTGGGATTGTATCGGAATGAACAAGGGGGTTTTGCTTTCCTGGCACTTCTGAAGATAATAGAGCTCTTCGTCGGTGTCATCGAACTCATCGTCGGAACCACGTGTTTCGAGAGGGGACAAATACCGGCAACATAGAGAAAGAAACACAATCAATGCAATGCACAATATGATGCATGATCATGACATGGTAAAATGAGTGTGTTGGGATAATGCAACTACAACCAGAAGGTTTTGAGCTTATTTGAATCAAGGATTCAAATACAAACCTAAAATATGAACTCATATAAGTGCATTATCATGTTTCATCTAAACAGCAAGGTTAGGTTGCTCTATCATGCATGAAACCAGTACAGATGGATAGATTGGATTTTTCTGATCATTTTTCATATATAAATTATTTCATTCTGAGTTACGGTTGATTTTATATGAATTTTTGAAGTTAGCACTATTTTCTGAAATTACCTGAATAAGAATAAATCCAGAAAATGTATTACTGCGTCAGCATGAGGTCATGCTGACGTCAGCAAGTCAACAGGCGCCGTCCAGGTCAAACCTGCCCTATGGGGTCCACTGGTCAGTGACAGGGGCTGGTTAGTGACGCTGACTGGTGGGTCCGGTCAACGACCACGTCAGCAAAGTCAACTTGACATGTGGGGCCAGTCAACCGCCATGTCAGCGCGGTCAAAGCTGACGTGTGGGTCCCGCTGGGTTTTAACTAACATTAAATAGAAAATTAAACTAACCTAACTGGCACAGGGGCCCACATGGCAGTGGCTCTAGAGGTGGTTTAGCTGGGTCATTAGTGGCTAATGATGAGCCATGTCATCAGTCGCCGGAGTTTCACCGGCGACGACCATTTCGCACGGCGGAGATCGTCGGGATCTCGCTACAGCCCACAGTTTGAGGCGGGGTTTGCTCCTACGGCTTCCTGGCATTCTCGCGCATCTAGTGGTGGTAGCAGCAGCAGCTGGGATGGCCGGGGTTGACGGCGGCGAGCACTTCCGCGGCGGCCGGAGTTCGGGCACCTGCGGGTTTGGCGTTTTCATGCACGGGAGGGGAGCTGATGGGTTCTACGTGCTCCTGGTGAGGTGTGGAGCACGTTGTCGTGCTCGGGAGTGAGCTGTGGTGGCTCTGGTCTCGTCTGCATCATCACCGGCGGCGAGGAGCTCACGACTCCGGTGAAAAGGGCGGCCAGAGTGCGGGAACGAGTGCGGGGATGAGGGGGAAAGGTGTGGGAGCTCACAACGATCTCAAGGAAGGACTCAGCGGGCTCGGGGAGCCAGAGACAGCGGGGAATCGATCGACGACGACCGCCAGTGCAGAGGACGAAGATGGCGTCGACGACGGCGCTCCAGGGCGTCCAGCGTCATGTGGCTCGGCGGAGAGGACGGGGGCGGCACGGCGGAGCTCGGGGGCGCGTCGGAGGGGCTCAGAGATGGCTGTGGCCGTTGGGGAGCTCGTCGGCGGTGACGGCTGCGTTCGGTCGCGCTCGGGGAAGGGACTAGAGGGCGAAGGAGAGAGCAGAGAGTGAGGAAGAGGAGCGAGGCCCACGCGGCGTCTCCGTGGCGTCGCTAGAGGGCCCGGGGAGGAAGCAGGAGGTGGCCAGGGCGAGCGCACGCGCGGGCGACACGCCTCTGCCTATTGGCAGAGGTTGAGGACGACCGCTTCGGCTAGTGGGCTGGGCCACCTGCTGGGCCGCCAGGTGGCCTGCACAGGAGGTAAGCCCAGGTAGGTTTCCTTTCTCTCTCTTCTTTTATTTGTTTCTGTTTTCTATTATTCTGTAGTCTTTAGGGCTTTATTAAAAATACTTAGACACTTCCAAAAATCATGAAACTACTCATGATCACTGTTGGAAATATATCCTACAGTAAACATTTTAGTTTATGATTATTTGAGCATTTAAAATATTTAATAGCATTTAAATGCCCAAATGCAAATAGAGTATGATTTAATCCAGAGCCCAAATATGTCATGCAAAAATGTGCATCACCACTGGTTACTATTTCCAGCTGTTTCCAAGAATGATGAACATTTTTTTAAAGCCATTTGTATTTACTGGAAATATTTTGGTTGAACCTAGTGAATTCCTTTAATGCTAGGGTCTAGGCAATCCCCATTTCAACTTTCTGAGAAATTTAAACATGATGACATGAATGCCTTAATGCAACTAATGACAAGCAAATTCTAGGGCTGTGACAAATCAGCACTACTAGCAACCCACAGGTACCAATATGAGGTTTTGACACAAAGATTGGATACAAGAGGTGAACTAGGGTTTTAGAGGAGATGGTGCTGGTGAAGATGTTGATGGAGATTGACCCCCTCCCGATGAGAGGATCATTGTTGATGACGATGGCGGTGATTTGCCCCTCCCGGAGGGATGTTTCCCCAACAGAACAGCTCCGCTGGAGCCCTAGATTGGTTCCGCCTCGTGGTGGCGGTGTTTCTCCCGAAAGCTTGCTTATGATTTTTTTTCAGGGTAAAAGACTTCATATAGCAGAAGATGGGCATCGGAGGCCTGCCAGGGGGCCCACGAGGCAGGGGGCGCGCTCAGGGGGTAGGGCGCGCCCCCACCCTCGTGGCCAGGGTGTGGGCCCCCTCTGGTTGATTCTTTCTCCAGTATTTTTTATATATTCCAAAACGTGCCTCCGTGAAGTTTCAAGACTTTTGGAGCTGTGCAGAATAGGTCTCTAATATTTGCTCCATTTTCAACCCAGAATTCCAGCTGCCGGCATTCTGCCTCTTCATGTAAAGCTTGTAAAAATAAGAGAGAAAAGGCATAAGTATTGTGACATAACGTGTAATAACATTCCATAATGCAATAAATATCAATATAAAAGCATGATGCAAAAATGGACGTATCAGCGCTCGAGGCCGTATTCCTCGGCTTCCAGGACGTTAGTCCACCTGTCGTTGAGTAAATCTTGATCAGCTTGAAGCTGCTGCTGCTTCTTTTTCAAGCTCCTTGCAGTGGCTATTAGCCGGCGCTTAAAGCACTCCTGCTTGAGAGGTTCCTCCCACACGATGAAGTCTTCGTTGCCGAGGCTCACCTCATCCTCGGAGAGTGGAAGATAATAGCTGTCCTCCGAGTCTTTGTTTATGGCATGTTCATCAGGGCTAACTTGTCCGTCTTCCCAATCGTCCTGTTCGGAGGTTGGCTCGACGGGCTCTTCTTCGTCTTCGGCATCGTCTAGAGTGTTGTCTCTCGTGCCGGTATTACTTTCTTTTCCACGGCGTGATTTAGAGTGGCCCCGCTGACGTATGTGCTTTGGTTGTATCTCAGGAGGTTTATCCTCAACTGGATCTTCTTTGTCATCACCGTCACCCTCTTTGGGTGTATCCACCATGTACACGTCATACAAAGAGGTGGCTGTCCAGCGGCCGGTAAACGGCGGGTTTTCGGCCTGCTCCTCTCCGGCATCGTCGTCCATACCGTCGATGTCTTCGGAGCCGTAGTCGAGCATGTCAGTTAAGTCCTCGACAGTGGCTATGAACTGGGTGGTGGGTGGGACGCAAAATTCCCTGCCCTCAGCCCCTAGTTCGGGCCGGGCGTAGTTCGGACATTGCTCCTCTGTAATGACGAGGTATCGCATCAAGTCCAGAGCCTCGCTTAAAGGCGAGGTTTTGCCAGGGAGAAGAAAATCCATGGAGTATGGCAGGAAGGAAACTCCTTGGCTGAGCTCACACGATGCTAACTCGGAGGGTTCGGAGCCAGTGTCCTGAGTGGAGTCCGGCTCCATGATGGTTGCCAGAGACACTACTTCCTCCGGCTCTCCCGTACTGGGTTTAGCAACCGCAGATAGTCCGGTGGGCTTACTAATCCCGTCTTCGGACCTGGTGATGCGCTCCGGATCTAAGGCCAGAGCGGAAGTTGGGGTCGCGAACCCTTGGAAGATCAAGTCTCCTCGGATATCAACGACATAGTCCAGATTTCCAAAACTAATATGGTGACCTAGGGTGTAGTTGTCGATCTGCTGTAGATGGCCAAGCGAGTTGGCCCGTAGTGCGAAGCCGCCGAACACAAAGATCTGGCTGGGGAGGAAAGCCTCCCCCAGGGAAGAATTGTTGTAGATGACTGATGGAGCCATCGAACCTTCCGATGACGATGTAGTGGAACTCTCAATGAAAGCACCAATGTCGGTGTCAAAACCGGCGGATCTCGGGTAGGGGGTCCCGAACTGTGCGTCTAAGGTCGATGGTAACAGGAGACGGGGGACGCGATGTTTACCCAGGTTCGGGCCCTCTTGATGGAGGTAACACCCTACTTCCTACTTGATTGATCTTGATGAATATGAGGATCACAAGAGTTGATCTACCATGAGATCATAATGATAAAACCCTAGTTGTCTAGCCTGTATGATTATGATTGCCTCTACAGACTAAACCCTCCGGTTTATATAGAGACCGAAGGGGACTAGGGTTGTACAAAGGTCAGTTTACAAAAGAAGGAATCTACATATCCGAACGCCAAGCTTGCCATCCACGCAAAGGAGAGTCCCATCCGGATAGGGGAAGAAGTCTTCTGTCTTGTATCTTCATAGCCCATCAGTTCGGCCCATGTCATATAGGCCGGACGCCCGAGGACCCCTTAATCCAGGACTCCCTCAGTGCATCAAGGACATAATTCTTCTGTGCATTAATGAGGATAATCCTCAGATCATGGACCCAGTCCGCATCATTGCTACTATCATCTTTCAACTTAGTTTTCTATAGGAATATATCAAAAACATAGGGGAGCTACAACGCGAGCTATTGATCTACAACATAGATATGCAAATACTATCAGAACTAAGTTCAAGATAAATTAAGTTTAATTAATCAAATTACTTAAGAACTCCCACTTAGATTGACATCCCTCAAGTCATCTAAACAATACGTGATCCAAATAAATAAAACCATGTTCGATCATCACGTGAGATGGAGTAGTCATAAATGGTGAACATCTCTGTGTTAATCATATCTACTATATGATTCACGTTCGACCTTTTGGTCTCCAGTGTTCCGAGGCCATGTCTGTACATGCTAGGCTCGTCAAGTTTAACCTGAGTATTCCACATGTGCAAAACTGTCTTGCACCCGTTGTATGTGAACATAGAGCCTATCACACCCGATCATCATGTGGTGTCTCAGCATGACGAACTGTCGCAACGGTGCATACTCAGGGAGAACACTTATACCTTGAAATTTTAGTAAGGGATCATCTTACAATGCTACCACTGTACTAAGCAAAATAAGATGCATAAAAGATAAACATCACATGCAGTCAAAATATGTGACATGATATGGCCATCATCATCTTGTGCCTTTGATCTCCATCTCCAAAGCACCATCATGATCCCATCGTCACCGACTTGACACCTTGATCTCCATCATAGCGTCGTGGTCGCCTCGCCAACTATTGCTTCTACAACTATCGCTAACGCATAGTAATAAAGTAAAGCAATTACATGGCGTTTGCATTTCATACAAATAAAGCGACAACCATAAGGCTCCTGCCAGTTACCAATAACTTCTACAAAACATGATCATCTCATACAACAACGTATATCACATCATGTCTTGACTATATCACATCACAACATGCCCTGCAAAAACAAGTTAGACGTCCTCTACTTTGTTGTCGCAAGTTTTACCTAGCTGCTACGGGCTTCTAGTAAGAACCGTTCTTAACTACACATCAAAACCACAACAGTGATTTATCAAGTTTGCCATTTTAACCTTCAATAAGGACCGGCTGCAGTCAAATCCGATTCAACTAAAGTTGGAGAAATAGACACCCGCCAGCCACCTTTATGCAAAACTAGTTGCATGTTTGTCAGTGGAACCGGTCTCATGAACGTGGTCATGTAAGGTTGGTCCAGGCTGCTTCATCCAACAATACCGCTAAATCAAAATAAGACATTAGTGGTAAGCAGTATGAAGATCATCGCCCACAACTCTTTGTGTTCTACTCGTGCATATCATCTACGCATAGACCAAGCTCGGATGCCACCGTTGGGAAACATAGCATGCAATTTCAAAAAAATCCTACGCTCACGCAAGATCTATCTAGGAGATGCATAGCAACGAGAGGGGGAGAGTGTGTCCATGTACCCTCGTAGACCGAAAGTGGAAGCGTTTGACAACACGGTTGATGTAGTCGAACTTCTTGTCGTTCCGACCGATCAAGCACCGAACGTACGACACCTCCGAGTTATGCACACATTCAGCTCGATGACGTCCCTCGAACTCTTGATCCAGCAAAGTGTCGAGGGAGAGTTCTGTCAGCACGACGACACGGTGACGGTGATGGTGAAGTGATCCGCGCAGGGCTTCGCTTAAACACTGACCGGAGGCGTAAACTGTGGAGGGGGCGCCACACACGGCTAGGAATCAATGTTGTGTGTTCTAGCGGTGCCCCCTCATATATATAGTTTGGAGGGGAGGAGAGGCAGCCAAGGGGGCGCCCCAAGTAGGAGGAATCCTACTTGGGGCCTCCCAATTCCGCCTCCCCCTTCCATATTCATCCGGATGGGGAAGGAAGGAGGAGGGAGGAGAAAAGGAAGGGGGAGGCCGAATCCCTCCCCTTCCTTTCCCTCTTATCCTCTTTCCTTTCCCCTTATTTCGGCCTACATGGGGCGCACCAGCCCCCTAGGGGCTGGTCTGTCCCCTTCTTGGCCCATTAGGCCCATGTAGTTGCCGGGGGGATGCCCGGAACCCCTTTCGGTGACCCGATATGTACCCCGTACCCCCAGAACACTTCCGGTGTTCGAATATCATAGTCCTATATATAAATCTTTACCTCTCGACCATTTCGAGACTCCTCATCATGTCCGTGATCTCATCCAGGACTCCAAACAACATTCGGTCACCAAATCACATAATTCATATAATACAAAATCGTCATCGAACGTTAAGCGTGCGGACCCTACGGGTTCGAGAACTATGTAGACATGACCGAGACACCTCTCTGGTCAATAACCAACAACGGAACCTGGATGCTCATATTGGTTCCCATATATTCTACGAAGATCTTTATCGGTCGTATCGTAATGACAACATACGTTATTCCCTTTGTCATCAGTATGTCACTTGCCCGAGCTTCGATCGCCGGTATCTTCATACCTATTTCAATATTGTTATCGACAAGTCTCTTTACTCGTTCAGTAATACATCATCCCACAACTAACTCATTAGTCACATTGCTTGCAAGGCTTCTTATGATGTGCATTACCGAGAGGGCCCAGAGACACCTCTCCGATACTCGGAGTGACAAATCATAATCTCGGTCTATGCCAACCCAACAAACACCTTCGAAGATACCCGTAGAGCATCTTTATAATCATCCAATTACGTTGTGACGTTTGATAGTACACAAGGCATTCCTCCGGTATCCGGAAGTTACATAATCTCATAGTCGAAGGAATATGTATTTGATATAGAAAGCAATAGCAATAAAACTGAACGATCAATATGCTAAGCTAACTTATAGAGGCAAAGGTGTCCCGTCTTTCGATGAGATGGTGGTTATCGTTATGGAGGAAGTCGACTTTGATGATCCGACTACGAACGTGCGAGGACGTCGCGCCTTAGCAATCGCTAAACCAACTCCAAGAGGTTATTGACCATGCCGGAGCACGATCAACCTGACCACGAAGGTCTGTTTCCTGCAGGCAAATGAAGAACAAGCAAGAAACTAAGATTGCAATCTGGATATTGCGAATATAAGAGTAAAGCTTTATTGATCAAGGTGGGGTTCTATGACGCCTTGGTCTGGTCGTTGAACACAAACGAAGTACGCGAAGTTGCGGCTATGGCGACTTTTAATCTAAACAAAACCCAAAGTCTAAACGGTGCCCTAAGGGCTATATATATGGAGGAAGAGGGGGAAATTTCGTGGCCCTTGGGGAAGGGGTCCGAAAGCAACCCTATCTCTTGTTTCCCCACACATACGGACTCTAAAAACAGCCTATACTTATGTATTTTGAAATTACATGGGCCTGGCCCAATAATAAGGTGATGCAACACCTAGATTAGCCTCTGGACGAAATTTATGAAGTGGCATCTTGTATATTTCGTCCAAGGCTTCATTCACTCCTTATGGTGGCTTCAAAGTCCTGAAATCATCACTTGTAACTCCGTTCTTGTTCCCCTTGCGCATGCCATCAACTCCATGCTTGTTCTTGCTCCAATTTTCATCCTTCTCCAAGCTAGGCCCTTCATTTGTAAGCAAAACAAATGTATCCAATTTAGGCAGCACCATATTCTCATGAACATTAGAATCATTACCAAGAAACGAAAGTGCCTGGTAATTTAATTGGAGTGGGCGAGCTCTAGTAATTGGTCCATTATATGTAACAGTAGGGGCTGTGGGTGTAACAATGGTATTGATGTCCTCATCATCGTCCCCTTCTTGAAATGAAGTCGTCCTCGACGGAAGCTCATCTTCCTCACCCAAATAAGGCTTTAAATATGCAATGTTAAAAGTGGGACTAACCCCAAAATCTGCAGGCAGCTCAAGTTTATATGCATTATCATTTATTTTCTCTAACACCTTAAAAGGACCATCAGCACGTGGCATTAGGTTTGATTTGCGCAGATTAGGAAACCTATCCTTACGCAAATGTAACCAAACAAGATCTCCAGGTGCAAAGACAACATGTTTTCTACCCTTATCTCCAGCAAGTTTTTATTTAGCATTCATACGCTCAATGTTTTCCTTAGTTAACTCATGCATTTTTAAGATCAATTCAGCATGTTGTTTAGCATCAAAATTAACCTTCTCCGAAGATGGAAGAGGCAACAAATCAATGGGTGCATGAGGTAGGAAACCATACACAATTTCAAAAGGGCACATCTTAGTAGTAGAATGCAATGAACGATTATAAGCAAATTCAATATGAGGCAAGCATTCTTCCCACATTTTCTTATTATTCTTCAAAACAGCCCTAAGCATAGTAGCCAATGTTCTATTGACTACTTCAGTTTGTCCATCAGTTTGGGGGTGGCAAGTAGTACTAAAAAGCAGTTTAGTCCCCAACTTAGCCCATAAACATCTCCAAAAGTGGCTAAGGAATTTAGTATCATGATCTGAAACAATAGTATTTGGCACACCATGCAAGCGAATAATTTCCTGAAAGAACAAATCCGCAACATTAATAGCATCATCACTTTTATGACATGGTATAAAGTGTGCCATTCTCGAGAATCTATCCACGACAACAAATATGTTATCCCTCCCCTTCTTTGTTCGAGGTAAACCTAAAACAAAGTAGGTACTGGCAAAGGCATATATAAACCATGAGGATTGAGTCGTGACTTAGCTTTTTGACATGTAGTGCAACGAGCAACAAAACGCTCAACATCCCGTCTCATCTTGGGCCAAAAGAAATGTGTAGCAAGTACGTCCTCCGTCTTCTTCACGCCAAAGTGTCCCATTAATCCTCCTCCATGCGCCTCCTGCAACAACAAAAGATGAACAGAGCTAGCAGGAATGCATAGCTTGTTTGCACGGAACACAAAGCCATCATTAATAACGAACTTGTTCCATGTTCTTCCTTCTTTACAATTTTGCATTACATCTTTAAAATCAGCATCATGCACATATTGATCTTTGATGGTCTCCAAACCAAATATTTTGAAGTCAACTTGTGAAAGCATAGTATAGCGACGAGACAATGCATCAGCAATAACATTTTCTTTACCCTTCTTGTGTTTAATGACATAAGGGAAAGTCTCAATGAATTCAACCCATTTAGCATGTCTACGGTTCAGTTTAGCTTGACTTTTAATGTGTTTCAAAGATTCATGATCAGAATGTATAACAAATTCTTTGGGCCATAAATAATGTTGCCATGTTTCTAAGGTCCGAACAAGAGCATATAATTCTTTATCAGAAGTAGAATAGTTCAGACTAGGCCAACTCAATTTTTCAAAAAAGTATGCAACAGGTTTGCCATCTTGTAATAACACAGCTCCTAATCCAATTCCACTAGCATCACATTCAAGCTCAAAAGTCTTATTAAAATCAGGAAGTTGGAGTACAGGAGCATGTGTCAACTTATCTTTCAATACCGTGAAGGCTTCTTCCTGTGCGGTACCCCAAACAAAAGGCACATCCTTCTTTGTAAGCTCGTTGAGAGGTGCAGCAATGGTGCTGAAATCTCTCACAAAATGCCTATAGAAACCAGCGAGGCCAAGGAAACTCCTCACTTGTGTGACCGTTTTGGGCTGCGGCCAACTCTCAATAGCTTCAATGTTGGCTTTATCAACTTCAATTCCCTGTGGAGTAACAACATAGCCAAGAAAAGATACTCGGTCGGTGCAAAAGGTGCACTTCCCAAGGTTACCAAACAAACGTGCATCACGTAGAGCAATAAAAACAGCACGTAAATGTTCCAAATGTTCTTCCGAAGATTTGCTATAAATCAGTATATCATCAAAATATACTACCACAAAACATCCAATGAAAGCACGTAAAACTTCGTTCATTAGTCTCATGAAAGTACTAGGTGCATTAGTTCACCCAAAAGGCATGACTAACCACTCATATAAACCAAACTTAGTTTTAAATGTTGTTTTCCATTCATCTCCCAATTTCATACGAATTTGATGGTATCCACTACGCAAATCAACTTTGGAGAATATTGTAGAGCCACTCAATTCATCAAGCATATCATCTAGCCTAGGAATAGGATGACGATAACGAATAGTAATATTATTAATGCCTCTACAATCAACACACATACGCGACGTACCATCCCTTTTAGGCACTAGTATAATAGGAACATCACAAGGACTAAGAGATTCACGTATATAACCTTTGTCGAGAACTCCTGTACTTGACGCATAATCTCCTTTGTCTCCTCTGGATTGGTACGGTATGGTGCACGGTTGGGTAGCGATGCACCGGGAATTAAGTCAATTTGATGCTCAATCCCTCGAATAGTTGGTAATCCCGGTGGCACGTCTTGTGGAAAGACATCAGCGAACTCCTGCAAAATGTTAGTGACAGCAGGGGGCAAAGAGGAAGGCACATTCTCGAATGAAAATAATGCCTCTTTGCACACAAAAGCATAGCAAACAGATTTGCTAGAATCTAGCTCATCAATATTAGATTTGGTGGCAAGTAAACATGCACTTTTCAATTTAATTTCTGAAGCAACAGTAGATGGTTTATTATTAGGCTTCATTTGTTGCTCAAATTCTTTTGCCACAATCTGATTTTCACTCTTATTTTTCTCCTGTTTTACTTTATTAGCTCTATTAATATCATCTTTCAAAATGGAATCAGGTGTCATAGGAAGCAAAGTAATATTTTTATCCTTATGAAAAAGAGTATACTGATTGTTTCTACCATGGTGTATAGAATTTTTATCAAATTGCCATGGTCTACCAAGTAATAAGGAACATGCTTGCATAGGTACCACATCACAATCAACATAATCAGCACATGTAGAGATACTAAAATGCACACGAACAGTACGTGTTACCTTAACCTTGCCGCTGTTGTTGAACCATTGGACGTAGTAAGGATGTGGATGTGGTCTTGTGGTGAGAGATAGCTTCTCCACCATCTCCAGGCTAGCCAAGTTGTTGCAGCTCCCTCCATCTATGATGACGCGAATAGAACGTTCCTTCACAACTCCCTTTGTATGGAACAAATTATGCCTCTGATTTTGCTCAGCTTGTGTAACCTGCACACTCAAAACACGTTGAGCAACTAAACATTCATACCTGTCAGCATCTTCAGCAGCCATGTATTGCGTCTCATGATCAGAATCATCTCCACCGTGTTCTTCATGTGTAATAAGAGCCAAAGTCTCCTCATCATAGTCACTAGCGGACTCATACCCACCATCCTCAGTAACAATCATCACACGCTTAGATGGGCATTCTCTCGCATAATGCTCTCCACCCTTGCAACGTCGACAAATAATATCATGTGTTTGCCCTATTGATGCCATGGATGAAGAAGAGCTCTTTGCAGGCCCAGAAGGCGTGCTCTTGGCAGATATGAAGGAAATATGCCCTAGAGGCAATAATAAAGTTATTATTTATCACCTTATATCATGATAAATGTTTATTATTCATTCTAGAATTGTATTAACCGGAAACATAATACATGAATGAATACATAGACAAACAGAGTGTCACTAGTATGCCTCTACTTGACTAGCTCGTTGATCAAAGATGGTTATGTTTCCTAACCATAGACATGTGTTGGCATTTGATTAACGGGATCACATCATTAGGAGAATGATGTGATTGACATGACCCATTTCGTTAGCTTAGCACCCGATCGTTTAGTATGTTGCTATTGCTTTCTTCATGACTTATACATGTTCCTACGACTATGAGATTATGCAACTCCCGTTTACCGGAGGAACACTTTGTGTGCTACCAAACGTCACAACGTAACTGGGTGATTATAAAGGTGCTCTACAGGTGTCTCCGAAGGTACTTGTTGGGTTGGCGTATTTCGAGATTAGGATTTGTCACTTCGAATGTCGGAGAGGTATCTCTGGGCCCTCTCGGTAATGCACATCACTTAAGCCTTGCAAGCAATGAAACTAATGAGTTAGTTGCGAGATGATGTATTACGGAACGAGTAAAGAGACTTGCCGGTAACGAGATTGAACTAGGTATTGAGATACCGACGATCGAATCTCGGGCAAGTAACATAACGATGACAAAGGGAACAACGTATGTTGTTATGCGGTCTGACCGATAAAGATCTTCATAGAATATGTGGGAGCCAATATGAGCATCTAGGTTCTGCTATTGGTTATTGACCGGAGACGTGTCTCGGTCATGTCTATAACATTACGATGACAGTTTCATTATGAGTTTATATGTTTTGATGTACCGAAGGTTGTTCGGAGTCCCGGTGTGATCACGGACATGACGAGGAGTCTCGAAATGGTCGAGACATAAAGATCGATATATTGGACGGCTATATTCGGACACCGGAAGTGTTCTGGGTGATTTCGGAGAAAACCGGAGTGCCGAAGGGTTACCGGAACCCCCCGGGAGAAGTAATGGGCCTTATGGGCCCTAGTGGAGAGAGAGAGGGGCGGCCAGGGTGGGTCGCGCGCCCCCTCCCCCTCTGGTCCGAATTGGACTAGGAGAGGGGGGCGGCACCTGTCGTGGTTCTAAGTCTGACAGTAGAATGGGGGGTAGGAATGGAGAGGCAAGATCCTAGATTTGGAGTAGTTGTGCACGTAAGAGTTTTACGAGTTCAGGCCCTTCTCAGAGGAAGTAATAGCCCTACGTCTCGGAGCCCGGAGGCGGTCGACTGGATTATATGCGTGTGTGTTACAAAGATGCGAACCCTTCTTCCTGTGGAGGGGGGTGGCTTATATAGAGTTCGCCAGGACCCCTGCCAGCCCACGCAATGAAGGATCTTAAGGTACATTAAGGCAAGGCGTTACTGGAAACGCCCTGTATAAAGTGCTATTAAGGCTATAAAGGATATTTAACTTCAGACCGTTTGGATGCGGTCTGGCTCCTGTGCTTCCTATGGTCGAGTGAATCTTCATGGTCGAGTGTCTCTGCGCTCGTCGAGTGTTATTGTATTTGTCGAGTGGACGCTTATCAGGTCGACTGGTAAGCAGCCTCTTTTAGTCAGTGACCTTGGGGAGGGTACCCTTGGGCAGGCCTATGACCCTACCCTAGGTACATGACTTCATCATTAGCCCCCGAATGGATCGAGGTTTGAGTGAGGAAGGAGTTGATAGCCTTTCGACCTGTTTCTTGCGTGGCAAGTGTGTCTTGCTCTGGATCAACGGCCTTTTAGCGATGGCTTCAAATTCTCTTTCAGTCGCCTTGATCCATTCTTTGCGTTTGTCGAGTGAACTTCCTGGTCTTGAGGATCTCCGAGTGACAGATCGATGGAGACTCGCTATCTGGCTGATTGCTCTGCGGTTAGCGGATTTCCCGGGATCTGAATTTTGGGAAGCGCGCGAAGCAGAGAAAACCGCGACACTCGGATGGGACGAGACGATGACGCCTCGATCTTCGCGCCGCCTTTTTCGTCACGTACCGCTCGCGCGCCTGTTGCGGGATTTGATGGATTGCCTGGGCCTACTGGTCAGCCACTCGGAAGTGGCCTTATTTAAGGCGCCAGGTGGGGGTATTTTGAACAGTGCCAACACAATCTTCGTCTTCCTCTGCCCCCAAATCTCTCTGTAGCGCCCGCAGCTTTCTCAGCGCCGCCGCTTCGCACCAGTCTCGCCGGCGACAATGGGGAAGGAGAAGACTGCGGCTCTGGAGCGGGCGAAGAAGGCGACGGCGATGCCGAAGGGGAGGGCGTCAAGCCGGGGCAGATCCTCGTGTCGGTCCCAGCTGCCGCGGGGTTGGGTCCAAGGAGATTGGATCCGCTCGACCATCACCGAGAAGGATCTCGCCGATCTGGCCGACGAGGGACTGATCCCCCACGGGTCGGCAAGGCTCCCGGGAACGGAGACGCAACCGCAGCCGAAGGAGGGTGAGTGTGTTCTTCTGGCCACTCATGTAGATCGTGGGTTTTCTCTGCCGCCGAGTCCTTTCTTCTGGGGGTTTCTGAACTTCTTTGGGGCGCAACTCCATCATTTCACTCCCAATTCCATCGTCTACCTCGCTGCCTTTGTTTCGCTGTGTGAAAATTTCTTGGGCTGTCGGCCGCACTGGGGGCTTTTCAAGCACATATTCACCTGTCGCTCTCAGTCAGTGAAGAAAACAAATCCAGACGACGAGAGAACTCAAGTGATCCAGATGTGCGGGGGACTCGGAGTCCAGACGAGGGGCAAGAGTGCCTTTCCAGCGATGACTCTGCCCGACTCGGTTAGAGGATGGCAGTCGACCTGGTTCTACTGCCAAGACCAGTCGACGCTGGGGCAGTCGACTGGGCTCCCCCCTTTCTCCATGAGTCGAGTAGACAAGCCATCTTCTCTGAAGGTGGTACCGGAGGAGAAGGCCCAAGTGAAGTTGTTGATGGGGCGCGTAGTCCAGCTTATTCGAGACGGGGTGACTGGCATGGATCTTCTCGAAGTTTTCCTCCGACGGCGAATTCAGCTACTGCAATACCGAGGCCATCCGATGTGGATGTACTCTGGTATCGAAGACGCTACTCGGGTTCATCCAGAGGAGGTCGACGATGCCACGGTGGAGAGGTGGATGACTGCCATCACTGGGAACAAGGACAATCCTCGAGGTGCCAGGAGAGTTCTCCCATTCGACCAGTCTCGTCAACCAGATAAGGTATGAACACTTTTCTCCGACTGATCTGTAATATTCAATCTGCTTGTTTTCTCTTCCGAGACAGTCGATTGACCTTTACCTTGCTTGTTGTTCTCCAGGAAATTACTGAAATGTATTCGACGCCCAATGGAGCGCAGGATCAGGCTGTAGAAGGAGAGGCGAGCGGGGGCGAGAGCGGAGACGAGCCAGAGGAGTGGGAGTCCGACGGCGAAGGGGAGGGAAGAAGCGACGCCTACTCTAGTGAGGAGGAGGAGGAGGAAGCTGAACCTCCTCGCACAGAAAGGCGGTCCAAGCTTACACACGACCCTGCGCGGGAGCGGGGTAAGGCGACTGCTCCTGTGGGGCAGTCGTCGAAGCGTCCCAGGACTTCTTCGCCCGCGCCGACTAAAAAAGCTCCCAAGCATCCGCGTGCGACGCCGTCCAAGCCCCCCAAGGCCTTGCTCAGGATGAAAATGACTATCCCCACCATTTTTGGGTAAAGAGTTGAACTTGTCTTCTCTTGCTGAATGTGACAGATTTTGGTCGACTCATTGACCGAGTCGACTGACTCTTGAAATTTGCAGTGCTGCTACCTTGTAGATTTCTGCCAAGGGTGATGATCAGGAGATGGAAGACGCTGTTACCTCCAACCCGGGTATGATTACTGATGCTTTATTCTGGGTCGACTGCTGATTTCTTATCATTCCGGTCGGTTGAACTTTTCTTGCAGCTCCTCCTCATGTCATTGATCTCCCTGATGACGACGACGAAGAGCCGCTGAGGGCGGGGAGGAACAGGAAGGCTCTGGCCGGCAAGACTCCGCAAGCTACCCCGGCGCCTGAGGTCGTGGCTCGGGATGGAGGTGATGCTACTCGGACTTCGGTGACTTTTGCTGTACCGCTGACGAGTGCTCGACCCACTTCGTCGACTGTTGCTCCACCATCTCTTTTTGCTACCCACCACGTCCCGGAAGACCCAGTGAGCGCTGCTAAGGAAGCCATTCGCCAAGCAGGGATTATGATGGAACAAGTGAAGGTGGTCCGAGAGGCCGGTCAGGCAGCTTATGATGCCAGTTCAGCTCTTCAGAATAATGTTCAGGTAAGTCGACTTGTCTGTTTCGTTATGAAACGCCACCTGAAAACTGCTTCTTTCTGAAGATTTTTGCTGTTTGTACACCCACTAGGGTGTGTGTGTCGATTGAATTTCTGTGGGGGCACGCTGAGTGCACCCACTGGGTGTAGTCCCCGAGGCTATGGTGGACTGCTGGCAGTCGACTATAGTCTCTATACTTTAAAACTTCTTCACTCGGGCTGGATGGACCAAGTCGAGTGGAACCAACAAAAGCCTGTGGGGGCACGCTGAGTGCACCCACTGGGTGTAGTCCCCAAGGCTATGGTGGACTGCTGGCAGTCGACTATAGTCTAAAGAACTTTATGCTTCTCTTTTTTTTTGTGGCTGACCGCTGACTATTAGTCATGGCACTAGAATCATATTTGGTCGACTGATCGATCAGGATTTTGAAAGATTACCGATGGGGGCACGCTGAGTGCACCCACTGGGTGTAGTCCCCGAGGCTACTGTCGAATGTTTGATTCGGCTGTAGTCTTAGAAGTGCTACAACTTTTCCTTTAATCACTCGGAAGTAACTTGTCTTTGATATCTTTTGTCGATTGACTCTTTGCAGAAGTCTTGCGAGCTTGTTGCTCATCTTGCTGAATTGAAGGAGAAACAGGTCCAGCTTAACCTCGACTTGAAGTTTGCCCAGGAGAACTTGCAGAAGGCGAAGGACGAAGCAAAAGGTATGGCTGGTGAGGATTCGACGACTGTCTTTGTTTTTCTGCCTATTCTCAACTCTGTTCTCATTATTGTTTTGCAGACCAACTGGAGGAGGCTCTGAGGAAGAAAGATCTTGACCTTGCGGAAGAAAACGAAGCTCGCTGAAGAAAAGCTTGCTTCAGTTGGTCAGCTTGAAGACGAGAATGCCAAGCTGAAGTCTGCTCTTGACGCGGCCAACAAGGAAGCAAGTCGATTGAAAAACGACAAGATTGCTCTGACTGACAAGGTCGGCGATATGGCGGGGAAGCGAAAGGATCTGGAGGCTTACCTCGGAGGGCTCGCCAAGAAACTATTCCTCATGCTTGAAGGTAATCCCCTTACTCGATTGACTTGTCGTTGTCGACTCATCATTCAATTATAATATTGGACTGTACCTTTCAGAATTCTATCAAAACTTCGAGGAAGAAACTGGTCGAGTGGAAACCAATCTGGACCCCATCAACTCTCCTGTGAAGGATGAAACTGCCATGAATGTCCTCCGGCTGGAGTCTCGCATCGCCAGTGTGGTGGACTACCTCGCTCGACTGAAGGCTGCAGTGTCGCGGATCGACTCTGCACTCTGGCCAAATCAGATACTTCAGAATGACCTTGAATCCTTGGTCACTCGACTGAAGGAAGTGCCAAGTCGAGTGCATGAATGGAAAAAGTCTTCTACCAGGTGTGGTGCCGATGTTGCTCTGTCGCTGGTTCGTGTCCACTGCAAGGAGGCACGAGAAGAGAAGCTGGCCGCCCTCCAAGTTGCCAATACCAGGAAGCATAATTTCCAGGACTTCATGGAGACCTTCATTGCTGCTGCCACCCGTATCTCAGACGGGATTGATTTGGACGAGTTTGTTGCCCCATCTAGTCCTCCACCGGAGGAGTAAAAAACTACTGTGTCTCACTTTAAATTTGCCTCTGAATGCCGAGTGGTTTGTGTAACCGATAAACTCTGTCGAGCTGGAGGCTCGGGCACTTTTATTTGCGGTCCAGGACCTTTTGATCTATATCCGAACTTGATTTATCATTGAATATCTTCGTGATTTATCCGTCGAGTGAGACTTGACTTTTACTCAAAATGACTTAGGCGAGCACGGAGCTGCAGCTAAGCCTCCGAGTGGGAGGTTTGCTCTCCACTTGGTAGGATTTTAATCACTTAGGCGAGCACTGGGCTGCAGCTAAGCCTCCGAGTGGGAGGTCTACTCTCTACTCGGTAGGATTTTAATCACTTAGGCGAGCGCTGGGCTGCAGCTAAGCCTCCGAGTGGGAGGTATGCTCTCCACTCGGTAGGATTTTAATCACTTAGGCGAGCACTGGGGCTGCAGCTAAGCCTCCGAGTGGGAGGTATGCTCTCCACTCGGTAGGATTTTAATCACTTAGGCGAGCACTGGGGCTGTAGCTAAGCCTCCGAGTGGGAGGTTTGCTCTCCACTCGGTAGGATTTTAATCACTTAGGCAAGCACTGGGCTGCAGCTAAGCCTCCGAGTGGGAGGTTTGCTCTCCACTCGGTAGGATTTTTGAATATAGCTTCTGAAGGAGAAGGAGGCAGTCGACCTGCACCTTGTCGTCCTTGCGAAGCGTTCATTATATTGAGAGTTTGACTAAAACCTTGGGCTGTTATTAAGCCCTCGAGCGGGAAGCTGGCTTTCCACTCGGTAGGAATTTTAAATACTTAGGCGAGTACTTGGACTGCAGCTAAGCCCCCGAGTGGGAGGCTTGCTCTCCACTCGGTAGGATTTTAAATACTTAGGCGAGTACTTGGACTGCAGCTAAGCCCCCGAGTGGGAGGCTGGCTCTCCACTCGGTGGGATTTTAAATACTTAGGCGAGTACTTGGACTGCAGCTGAGCCCCTGAGTGGGAGGCTGGCTCTCCACTCGGTAGGATTTTAAATACTTAGGCGAGTACTTGGACTGCAGCTAAGCCCCCGAGTGGGAGGCTGGCTCTCCACTCGGTAGGATTTTAAATACTTAGGCGAAACGGATTCGCAGCTAAGCCTCCGAGTCGGAGGCTGGCTCTTCACTCGGCAGGACTTTTACAAACTTAGGCGAAACGGATTCGCAGCTAAGCCACCCACTGGGGGAAATTTCAACAAAAAGAAATAGCAATCTTCTGTGAAAATTATAACATTCTTGCTTTAGATAAAAGAACTACAGAGGTACTTTTATTACATCTCAACCGAGTGAGTTTCTTTTTTCAAGTGTAAAAAGGACGGAGTAACTCCGCATTCCAAGCTCGAGGCTCATCGATCTGGCGATCAACGTTGTAGAGGTGATATGCTCCGTTGTGGAGGACTTTGTTGGCGTTCTGGGAACGGGGGTCCCCAGACTTGCCTGCCTGCAGCCTGCGGCGTGGCTCGAGTGGGGGCCCAACGTGGCCCATCTTCATCAACACAAGGCTCAAGACCCTCGCGAGGGGCCAAGCCTCACGAGGCGGACGACATGGAGCTTCCTCCAGCAAGGCCTCCTTAGGCTGGCTCGCGAGGAGGCGGAGAGATCAAGGTGGGGTACCTCACGAGGTGCCCATGACGCAAGCCATGACGACCAGAGGTGCCAGGCGGGCGCCAGCCCGCGCAGTGTCCTCCCTTTCCTCTTTGGTGCAAAGGGGGCAAGCGAAGGCGAGAGGATCAAGCAAAGGCACCCATTTCGATGCAACGAGACCAAGAACAACTCCACGCAAGGAGGAAGTCACTTTGGAGCCCAAGCCGGCGTCATCACCAGAACCTTTGGCAGGGGAAGACCAACTTTAGTCAGGATAAGTGTACCCGATGTTCCCCTTCAAAACGGCCGATTGTTGGCGCCCTTCCCGCTCAAATATTTGGGAAGAGGCCCAGGGCCTTTGCCTATAAATAGGACTAGCCACCCCCAGGGTAGAGACACACACACACAGAGAGAGAATCCAACATGATTCAGTACCCAGAGCAAGTAGAGAGAGAGAGAGAAGGGCGATTGAACTCCCCCTAGCAGTTCATCCCCAGCCAAGAACAGACCCTCGCGAGGTCGTTCTTCCTTGCATTGTTCTTACTCATCAGCCCAAGAGGCAATCCACCACACCACAATGGAGTAGGGTATTACACCACAATGGTGGCTCGAACCAGTATAAACCCTGTGTCTCTTGTGTTGTTCTTGCAGTAGTTTAGGTCCCTACGAGACGGAGAGGTAGGGGGCACGACCTCCGCGCGCACCCCAGAGTTCGAACCTTAAGGGTCTGCCGGAACCCGTGGTCCGACATTTGGCGTCAGGTAGGGGTGCGCCGGGATCCATCTTTCACCGCTCCGCTCTCCTCCGACCACCGCATCCATGTTTGACGCTCGTCGGGCCCGCGCCGAGCGCCGGGCCGCCATCGCTTCCCGCGTCGTCCAGACGGCCCCCGTCGGCGGGCGCCCTCGTCGTTCCCCGTCGCCCGCCGTCAACGCCGCCACCGGCCCGGCGGGGAACGAGCAGCAAGCGTCCTCTCAACACCCGTCCGTGTGGCGGGATGGCCGCACGGCCACTCCGTCGCTCACCCCAGCCGGTTCCTCGTCGCACGCGCTGCGCGCGCCATTGGAGGCTCGAGCTGCGCTCATCACGGCGAACGAGCTCCTGCGCTACCGCCCCATCGACGACGTCTACGAGGAGTAGCTCGACCGCGTCGCCGAGCTCGTCCGCGCTGCAGGGGGCTCTCCCGCGCCTTCCGCACCACTGCGCCGCACGCCGCCCCGCATGGGCAATGAAGCTCCGGGGGCGTTCCAGCCGCCACCTTTCCAAGAAGATGCCATGGCCCCAAGGCGCGCAGCTCCTGGGCGGAATCCGCTCCGTCATGTGCCAGCCCAGCAGGAACGGAGCTGCCAAGAAGCCCCGCGACCGCAAGAGGCCGCTCGGGCGCTCCCGGCTCTGGCCCGCCGAGACCCTGCTCCAGCTCCGGCGCGTCAAGACCCCGCGCTGCTCCCAGCTGCGGCGCAAGGGGACCCACAAGGCCAAGCTCTCCCTCAACCAAAACCTCCCGCGGCCACCGCTGGCTGCCGCGCCTACACCCCTGAGTTGCGTAGCGTTGCGTGGCCCGGCAAGTTCAAGACGGACCTGCCTCCTCGCTACGACGGCACCACTGACCCCACGGAGTTCCTCCAGCTCTACGAGCTGGGAATCGAAGCTGCCAGCGGGGACGAGAAGGTCATGGCGAACTGGTTCCCCAGGGCGCTAAAGGAAGGTGCTCGCACTTGGCTCCTGAACCTGGCCCCAGGCACGATCTCCTCCTGGGACCAGATGCGTACCCGCTTCATCGCCAACTTCCAAGGTACCCGCGACCGACCTCCCGCCGTGAGCGACATGCACCGCATCAAGCAGCAACCTGGGGAGACCCTACAGAAGTACATCCAGCGCTTCAACAGCGCGCGCCTCAAGATCCCCAGGGTGTCCGAAGAAGCCATCATTTCGGCCTTCTCCGATGGCGTGCGCGACGTCAAGATGAAGGAGGAGCTGGCGATGCATGAAGACCTCTGCACCTCCCTGGAGCTGTTCAACCTGGCGACCAAGTGCGCCAGAGCTGAGGAGGGACGCCTCTCCCTCCTCGAGCTGCCTGCCGCAGACCCAGAAGAGAAGAAGCCCAAGGCCAAGGACGTGAAGCGCAAGGGGGCTGCCGTGCTCGCGGCAGAACCAGACACCAAGCGGGGTAAGGATTTGCCTGAATCCTCCAGGGGCAGCCGGTACTGTGTGTACCACGACCTCCGCACCCACAACACCAATGAATGCCAAGAACTCCGCACCGTGCGAGAAGGAAGAGTCGGCCGACGCCCTGACCATGCTGACCGGGGCTACGGCCGAGGAGGAGGAAGGAACCCGGGACGCTGGGAAGACCGCGGCCCACGTCCAGGCTGGCGTGACTAACCTCGCGAGGACCGCTGGCGCGACCCGCCTCGCGAGGGGGACTGGAGGGATCAGCCTCGTGAGGATCGCCCTCATGGCAACCCAGGCCTGCCGCCGTTGCCGCCTCAGCCAAGAAGGAATGAAGACCGCCACCAGGACGAGGGGGCTGGGGGCTTCCAGGAGCCTCGCGCCATCGCATGCATCCTGGGCGGAGCTCAAGCCCCAGCCTCCCAACGTATCTTCAAGCAGTTTGCTCGCGAAGTGAATGCAGTCCTCCCCAAGCTCAAAGCAACGCGTCCCCTCAGGTGGTCGGCCCGCACCATCACGTTCAGCTCAGCAGACCAGCTCAAGTGCACAGCTACAGCTGAAGTCCTCCCAATGCTTTGTTCCCCAGTCATCGGCAACATTCTGGTCACCAGGACCCTCGTCAACGGAGGGGCAGGGCTCAACGTCTTGTCCGTGGAAACGTTCAACAGCCTCCAAGTGCCCTATGACCAGCTTCAGCCGACCAAGCCCTTCTTCGGAGTCACCGACGGTTCCACGGTCCCGATCGGGCAGGTCCGCCTCCCAGTCACCTTCGGCACCTACAACAACTACCGCACCGAGCTCATCGACTTCGACGTCGCCCACATCCGCCTGCCGTACAACGCCATCCTCGGGTACCCGGCGCTGGCCAAGTTCATGGCCGTGACTCACCATGGCTACAACGTCCTCAAGATGCCAGGAAGCGACGGCGTCATCACGGTGCCATGTCAAGAGAAGGATGCAGTGTGTGCACTGGAGCGAGCCTTTCAGGCCGCGTCACTAGAAGACCCAGATTGCGGAAGCAGGAGGCTTCCTGAGACCACCCCCAAGAAGAAGACAACGTCAGGCTCAGACCCTCAGGAGGCAGGCCCTTCAAGGCCCGCGTCTGCCCAGGGGGACCCTCCTTCAATCGCATAGGAAAGCGCGCCCGGCGCCCTCCTCAGGCAGGGCTCGGGGTCTCTCACCTGGAGGGCCACCGACCTCGCCAAGGTCACGAGGGAGGCGCTGGGGCACCATGTGGAGGCGTGTTTTGAAACACGCTTCCCTCGGGAGGAAGCCAGGGAAGGAAGGCCAGACCAACAGGAGTTTGTTAGCAAGGCGATACAAGAGCTACAGGAGTCAAGGATCATGAGGGGTTGCCGTCGCCCACCAGCTGTGGCTCCCCATCCAGGCGAGGATGGTGGGCTGCGCGTCTGCGTCGACGTACCAGGGCTCAACCAGGTCGCCACGGCGGAGCGCCTCTGGCCCTCACACGCGGGGCGATGCGGAGGACCACCCCACAGCTATGTTCGCATGCCTTATGGCCTGCCGAGCGTGGCTGCGGCGTACCAGCGCATCATGAGGAGCATCTTGGAGGCGCAAGAAGGCAGGCGTTCCGCAACCCTGGGGGAGATGGAGGCTGCTCACGAGGAGCCACCAGTGCCTCTGGAGCCTCCTGAGGCCCCCGGGCCTGGGGGCTCGTGAGGATCAGTTTCCACAGCCCACCGAGTCTGCTGCGCCAACGCCACTTATTCAACGACAACTTCAGGTGAAATCTTTCAAGTTTCATTCTCAGCTGGGAGCGCCCTCCCAGGGTTGCGTCATTCCCAGGCCGCGTGGGTCCGTCCCTGTGGCATGTATCCCTTTTTA
Organism: Aegilops umbellulata; assembly: GCA_032464435.1. NCBI lineage: Eukaryota > Viridiplantae > Streptophyta > Magnoliopsida > Poales > Poaceae > Aegilops > Aegilops umbellulata. The sequence continues at coordinate 312,453,727 of CP136057.1, read as the reverse complement.
TCTTTTCAGCCGCTAGCTTGCTTTGCTGGGGGCGCCCCTCGGGCTGCATCACCCCCAGGCCGCTCGGGTTAGGCCCAGCGGCGTGTATCCCTTCCGCGTTTATTTCCAGTTATGCATCATTACTCGATGCCGTCCGCGGCGCCCTTCTTCTTCATGTCGACCACTTGCACGTTAAAGGGGGGGTGCCTGAGCATCGCGACTCAGGGCTCTTACTGGCTCTCCATCCCTCACCCTCTGGCCTTGTCCACGGCATCGCGACCTGGCATACCAGCGACGGCTGAGACAAGCTCGAGGGCCGGGACCCAAGGACGTAGAGTGCCGGCATCTAACCAGACTTTGCAGGAACACCTCTCGAGATGCGGCCCAGCGCCAGGCACAGCCCGCCTAGAGGTAGGGTCTCGTGAGCCCCGCGCTGGCTCACGGGTGCTCCGACACACCTCGCCCGCTCCAACCGGCGAGCTCCTGAGCGACTAACAGTCAACTAATCGCTGCTATGGCAACCCCGTCTTCTCTTTTTGAGGTGAATCCGCAAGGCCCATAGGGGGAATCACGCTAGCCGAGGCCCTCACGGTGTTCCCTTGCCCGCGCGAGCCGCTTGCACGTTAAAGGGGGGGTGCCTGAGCATCGCGACTCAGGGCTCCTACTGGCTCTCCAGCCCTCACCTTCTCGCCTTGTCCATGGCATCGCGACCTGGCATACCAGCGACGGCTGAGACCAGCTCGAGGGCCGGGACCCGAGGATGTAGAGCAGAAAGGGGAGCAGAGGTGAGGGAGAAGGGGCACGCGAGGACCTCGTCAAGCAGCTCCGCTCGAGCCACCCCCCAGATCCGACGGCACGCTGAAGGCAATCTCCAGTCCTCAAGATAAGTCACCATCCAATGCATTGGCTACCGCATCACTACCCCCGCACCTAAAGTGACTCCGTACTAGCGACGTTGCTTCCTTTTCTCACCAGCGACGGCTGCTTGGGCGCCAAAGGGGACCTCCTGAGCATCGCGACTCAGGGGCTCTTACTGGACCCCGGGTCACTCACCTCCTGGCCTTGACCACGGCATCGCGACCTGGCATACCAGCGACAGCTGACGCCGCCTTGGGACTGGGACCTGTTGACGCAAAGCACCAAGCCCTCACGAGGTGCGAAAGGGGGAACCAAACTACGATGGAATTCGCGATTCGCACAAATTCATAGCAAGGGTTACATATTAACAACAAGGATCACAGCCACCTTACAAGCCCCTATGGGGCGCAATGTGATTCCTCGCAGGGAACGAATCCTAAAGGGTGCTAACTACACGCGCCCCTGCAGAAGATGCCATCATCAACAATGGGCCGGAAGGCGCCGGCGCCAACCCCATCCAGATCAGGATCGGCGGCGACAAAGCGAGCCTGCCCTGCTCCGGGAGCGGCGCCTTTTTGCGGTCTCGTAGCTGTCGTCGCTCGTCTCCGGCATCGCGAAGACCTCACTGGGATCGCTGGATCCTCCGGCGCTCCCGTCGCTTGCGGAGCTGTCCAGGGGGCGATTGGCGGGCCCAGCCGTCGCCGTGGCAGGGTCCTGGCCGCCTCCCCCGGGGCAGCACTCCAGCCGGCGACCGTTCGCGTCGAAGACCTTGAAGAACATCACCGAAGCGCCATCGTACTCCAGGTGGATCGTGAGGGCGCCCTTCGTTCTGCAGCACCGAGCGATTTCCCCCCAGCCGCGAGTCATGAAGACCTCGCCCGGGGCGGTGATCGCAACCTCTGCCCCGGTTGCAGGAGTACAACAGTCGGCATGCTGCAGCCATAGCTCCAGGAGTCTCACCTGCTGGAAGGCGGAGGCGAAGAAGGGAGGAAGGCGGATCCAAGTCCGCGGAGGCATGGCAGCGTGGAGCACGAGCTCGCGGGATGAGCCCTCGGAGTGGACTCCGGGAGGAACAACCAACACCTTCGTGATCCTGCGGCGCCGGCGACGGCGCTGGCCAAGGGGATCGGCATCTCCTCTTCCAGAACCCTCGGCGTGGGCGTACAAGGGAAGCGGGAACCCCGGCGGAGGCCGCTCGTACCAAGGCCTCGGCACCACCAGGCGATTCTCCTCGTCTTGGCCGCGCGAGGCGGGCCGTTTCTTCGGCGGGAGCGGGTCAGGTACCTCCTGAGGAGCCTTTCCCTTCTCCGCCGCGGAGAACCGGCGAATCGGAGCCATCACACCAAGGCGGAGCAAGAACTGAGGCAGGAGAGGAAGCAAGAAGAGATGGACTGGAAGGGCACGCGTGGAGCCATACTTATAGCCGACGGAGGCCAACCGCCGGCCTCCACGATCACAGGTAATCATGACATGGTTTGCATGCAGGGACTTGTCCAATCCGCGCGATCGTCGAGGCGTCGTGGGGAAGTGGAGACGCCCACGACCAATCAACCGCCACGCGGCGCCCGAGGCCGCAGGCTGTTAGGGCCCGCGGCGCTTCGCCCTTGCCCTTTCGCCTCATGGCACGGCCAAGTCCATGCGCGCCTTGGGCCCGGGGGCTACTGTGGGCGTTCTGGGAACGGGGGTCCCCAGACTTGCCTGCCTGTGGCCTGCGACGTGGCCCGAGTGGGGGCCCAACGTGGCCCATCTTCATCAACACAAGGCTCAAGACCCTCGCGAGGGGCCAAGCCTCGCGAGGCGGACGACATGGAGCTTCCTCCAGCACGGCCTCCTTAGGCTGGCTCGCGAGGAGGCGGAGAGATCAAGGTGGGGTACCTCATGAGGTGCCCATGACGCAAGCCATGACGACCAGAGGTGCCAGGCGGGCGCCAGCCCGCGCAGTGTCCTCCCTTTCCTCTTTGGTGCAAAGGGGGCAAGCGCAGGCGAGAGGATCAAGCAAAGGCACCCATTTCGGTGCAACGAGACCAAGACCAACTCCACGACAAGGAGGAAGTCACTGTGGAGCCCAAGCCGACGTCATCACCAGAACCTTTGGCAGGGGAAGACCAACTTTAGTCAGGATAAGTGTACCCGATGTTCCCCTTCAAAACGGCCAATTGTTGGCGCCCTTCCCGCTCAAATATTTGGGAAGAGGCCCAGGGCCTTTGCCTATAAATAGGACTAGCCACCCCCAGGGTAGAGACACACACACAGAGAGAGAGAATCCAACCTGATTCAGTACCCAGAGCAAATAGAGAGAGAGAGAAGGGCGATTGAACTCCCCCTCGAATCTCTTCTCCAACTTTCTTACTGCATTGCAATAACCCGTCATGGCTGGGCTTCGAACATCCCACTTCTTCATCACTTGATTAACAACCAGATCTGAGTCGCCGTAGACCATAAGGCGACGGACGCCGAGTGAAATGGCCATACGCAGTCCATATAGGAGTGCTTCATATTCCGCCTCGCTGTTGGAGTAATCAAAGTGAATCTGGAGGATGTATTTGAGCTTGTCTCCTCGGGGGGAAACCAATACAACCCCCGCACCGGACCCATTCAGCATCTTGGAGCCATCGAAAAACATAGTCCAGTGCTCCGAGTGAACTTGAGTCGGAAGTTGTTGTTCAGTCCACTCGGCGAGGAAATCGGCTATTGCTTGGGACTTGATAGCTTTCTTTGCCTCGAACTTGATATCAAAGGGAAGAAGTTCAATCGCCCATTTTGCCACTCGACCAGTTGCATCTCTGTTATGAAGGATCTCTGATAACGGGGCGTCGCTGACGACTGTAATGGAGTGATCAGAGAAATAATGAGCAACCTTCTTCGTGGTCATGTAAATCCCGTAGACAAGCTTCTGATAGTGAGGGTATCTTTGCTTTGATGGGGTCAGAACTTCAAAAAGGTAATAAACTGGGCGCTGAACTTTGAATGTTTTTTCCTTCCTCTTCCCGCTCGACCGTAAGTACGGTACTAACGACTTGTCCAGTGGCTGCAATGTAAAGCAATAATGGCTCTTTGCTGACAGGGGCAGCAAGCACCGGCTGGGTGGAGAGCAGAGCTTTTAGCTCTGCAAATGCTGCATCAGCTTCCGGAGTCCACTCGAACTTGTCTGACTTCTTCATCAGTCGATAAAGAGGCAATGCCTTTTCACCGAGTCTGGATATGAATCGACTTAAAGCGGCCAAGCATCCAGTAAGTTTCTGGACATCGTGCACACGCACAGGGCGTTTCATTCGGAGTATGGTGCCAACTTTTTCAGGGTTAGCGTCGATTCCTCGTTCGGAAACAAGAAAACCGAGTAACTTTCCTCCAGGAACTCCGAATGTGCATTTTGATGGATTAAGCTTGATATCATACCTCCTGAGATTGGCAAACCTTTCAGCAAGGTCAGTCAGCAGGTCGGAACCTTTTCGCGACTTGACCACTATATCATCCATGTATGCTTATACATTCCGACTGATTTGAGTGATCAGGCACTTCTGAATCATTCTCATGAAAGTAGCTCCGACATTCTTGAGAACGAAAGGCATGGTGACATAGCAGAAGCACCCGAACGGGGTGATGAAAGCTGTTTTTATTTCATCTGGTCCATACAGACGGATCTGATGGTATCCGGAGTAAGCATCTAAAAAAGACAACCTCTCGCATCCTGCGGTCGAGTCGACTATTTGGTCGATGCGAGGAAGAGGGAAATGATCTTTCGGGCAGGCCCGATTGATATGTTTGAAATTGATGCACATGCGCAACGACTTGTCCTTCTTGGGGACCATTACAACATTGGCGAGCCACTCGGAGTGGTAGATCTCGCGAATGAACTCTGCCGCTAAGAGTCGAGCCACCTCTTCGCCAATGGCCTTTCTCTTCTGGACGGCGGACCGTCGAAGATGTTCCTTAACTAGTTTGACTTTTGAGTCGACTCGAAGGCGGTGCTCAGCCAGTCCCCTGGGAACACCTGGCATGTCAGCAGGCTTCCATGCAAAGGTGTCCCAATTCTCACGGAGGAACTGGATGAGCGCTTCTTCCTATTTAGAGTCGAGTGTAGTGGAGATGTTGGTCGGAGCCGCATTGGGGTCAGTCGGGTGGATGTGAACCTGTTTTGTCTCACCGGACGACTGAAATGCTGACTCTGTGGTAGGCTTCTTGGCTCGCAACAAATCACTCGGGTCTGCGGTCTTCTGGTACTCTTGTAACTCCATTTTGGCCATCTGAGCGTCAGCAATTTTGGAGCCTTTCTGGAAGCATTCTTCTGCCTTCTTCCGATCGCCCGTGATAGTGATCACACCTCTGGGACCGGGCATCTTCAATTTAAGGTATACGTAGCATGGTCGGGCCATGAAACGAGCGTACGCTGGCCTTCCAAGTATGGCGTGGTACGCACTCTGAAAATCCACGACCTCAAAGGTCAACTTTTCCTTCCGGAAATTCTTCGAGTCACCAAAAACTACATCGAGAGCGATTTGGCCGAGTGACTCAGACTTCTTTCCAGGAATGACTCCGTGGAAGCTCATGTTACTCGTGCTGAGTCTGGACATCGGAATGCCCATCCCTTTCAGCGTCTCTGCATACAGCAAATTCAAGCCACTGCCACCATCCATCAACACTTTGGTCAGTCGAGTGCCTTCAATGACTGGGTCGACCACCAACGCTTGCCTCCCTGGGGTAGCAATATGAGTCGGGTGATCGGACTGGTCGAAGGTGATGGCAGTCTGAGACCATTTCAGATAATTGGGTGTCGTCGGAGCGACCATGTTCACTTCCCGATTGATAACCTTCAATCGACTCTTGCTTTCGACATCAGCGAAAATCATCAGGGTGGAGTTGACTTGGGGGTACTCCTCACCGCTGTCTTCTTTGTCCTCAACTTTGTCTGACTCTTTCTCTTTGTCTTTGGCCTGTTTCCCTTGAAACTGCTGAATTAGGAGTCGACATTGTCGAGTGGTATGCTTTGGGTAAATGAGTTTACCCTCCTCGTCTTTTTTCGTGTGAATGTGACACGGTAAGTCCATCATATCGTTCCCATCCTGATCTTTCACCTTCTTGGGGTTCCAGGGACCCTTGGGTTTCCCCTTAAACTTTCCCGGGGTCACAGCCAAGGTCTCTCCAGGAGCAGCTGGCTCGGCTTTGCGCTTTTGCTTCCGACTGGAGTTTCCTGCGCCGGCCTCATTAGCGGCTGCTTTGTACTTGCCACTCCGGAGCCTATCTTCTTATTCACCGTTTGCATACTTGGTGGCAATTTCCATCATCCGACTCAATGTCATATCTCCGGTTCGACCGAATTTCAAACTCAGTTCTCTGTTCTTGACGCCTTCCTTGAAGGCACGAACTGCCTGGTGATCAAATACATTCTCGACTGTGTGATGTAAAGTGATCCACCTCTGGATATAATCCCTCAGAGTTTCACTCGACTTCTGAACACACGACTGCAATTATGTCAACCCTGCTGGTCGCTTGCAAGTCCCTTCAAATGTCCTGACAAACACTCGGGCAAGATCTTCCCAAGTGTAAATACTGCTGGGTGCCAACTGGTTCAACCATGCTCTGGCTGATCCCTCCAGCATAAGAGGCAAATGCTTCATGGCTACCTCGTCGTTGTCGCCGCCAATCTGAACAGCCACTCGGTAATCTTCAAGCCATGTGTCAGGCTTGGACTCGCCGGTGAACTTACTAACTCCAGTCGCCAACCTGAAGTTGGGAGGAATTACAGCGGCCTTGATCGCTCTGCTGAAACATTCTGGTCCTGATACTTGAACCCTGCTGCTGGAGGGAACGTCTCTGTCATGGCTTTCTCTGTGAGCTCTATTCCTGTCGACCAGACCTTGAACGATAATGGATCTCGCATCAAAGCCTGGCTCCCTGGGGTCGACTGGAAACCTACGCCCAGCACTGTGCTGGCGTCTGTCATCTTGTTGCCGAGGGACGTACGATCCAGCCCTTGGGGGAGGAGTGGGCACTCGACGTCGATCATTGCGATCGAATCAGTGTTCATACCACTCACGGCCTTGCGATCGAATTGGGGGAGGACCCCTGCCAGCCCACGCAATGAAGGATCTTAAGGTACATTAAGGCAGGGCGTTACTGGCTGTATAAAGTGCTATTAAGGCTATAAAGGCTATTTAACTTCAGACCGTTTGGATGCGGTGTGGCTCCTGTGCTTCCTATGGTCGAGTGAATCTTCATGGTCGAGTGTCTCTGCGCTCGTCGAGTGTTATTGTATTTGTCGAGTGGATGCTTATCAGGTCGACTGGTAAGCAGCCTCTTTTAGTCAGTGACCTTGGGGAGGGTACCCTTGGGCAGGCCTATGACCCTACCCTAGGTACATGACTTCATCAGCACCCCCCTTTCCTTCTCCCTCTCCCCCTTCCTTTGCCCCTCCTAGTAGGAGTAGGAAAGAGGGGAGTCCTACTCCTACTAGGAGGAGGACTCCTCCTCCTTGGCGCGCCCACAAGGGCCGGCCGGCCTCCCCCCTTGCTCCTTTATATACGGGGGCAGGGGGGCACCTCTAGACACAGAATTTGATCTTCGTGATCGTTCTCTTAGCCATGTGCGGTGCCCCCCTCCACGATAATCCTCGATAAAATTGTAGCGGTGCTTAGGCAAAGCCCTGCGACGGTAGAACATCAACATCGTCACCACGCCGTCGTGCTGACGGAACTCATCCTCGACACTTTGCTGGATCAGAGTCCGGGGATCGTCATCGATCTGAACGTGTGCTAAAACTCGAAGGTGCCGTAGTTTTGGTGCTTGATCGGTCGGGCCGTGAAGACGTACGACTACATCAACCGCGTTGTCATAACGCTTCCGCTGTCGGTCTACGAGGGTACGTAGACAACACTCTCCCCTCTCGTTGCTATGCATCACCATGATCTTGTGTGTGCGTAGGAATTTTTTTGAAATTACTACGTTCCCCAACAGTGGCATCCGAGCCAGGTTTTATGTGTTGATGTTATATGCACGAGTAGAACAGAAGTGAGTTGTGGGCGATATAAGTCATACTGCTTACCAGCATGTCATACTTTGGTTCGGCGGTATTGTTGGATGAAGCGGCCCGGACCTACATTACGCTACGCTTACGCAAGACTGGTTCTACCGACGTGCTTTGCACACAGGTGGCTGGCGGGTGTCAGTTTCTCCAACTTTAGTTGAACCGAGTGTGGCTACGCCTGGTCCTTGCGAAGGTTAAAACAGCACCAACTTGACAAACTATCGTTGTGGTTTTGATGCGTAGGTAAGAACGGTTATTGCTAAGCCCATAGCAGCCACGTAAAACTTGCAACAACAAAGTAGAGGACGTCTAACTTGTTTTTGCAGGGCATGTTGTGATGTGATATGGTCAAGACGTGATGGTTTATTTTATTGTATGAGATGATCATGTTTTGTAACCAAGTTATCGGCAACTGGCAGGAGCCATATGGTTGTCGCTGTATTGTATGCAATGCAATCGCCCTGTAATGCTTTACTTTATCACTAAGCGGTAGCGATAGTCGTAGAAGCATAACGTTGGCGAAACGACAACGATGCTACAATGGAGATCAAGATGTCGCGCGGGTGACGATGGCAATCATGGAGGTGCTTCGGAGATGGAGATCACAAGCACAAGATGATGATGGCCATATCATATCACTTATATTGATTGCATGTGATGTTTATCTTTTATGCATCTTATCTTGCTTTGATTGACGGTAGCATTATAAGATGATCTCTCACTAAATTTCAAGATAAAAGTGTTCTCCCTGAGTATGCACCGTTGACAAAGTTCGTCGTGCCCAGACACCACGTGATGATCGGGTGTGATAAGCTCTACGTCCATCTACAACGGGTGCAAGCCAGTTTTCCACACGCAGAATACTCAGGTTAAACTTGACGAGCCTAGCATATGCAGATATGGCCTCGGAACACTAAAACCGAAAGGTCGAGCATGAATCATATAGTAGATATGATCAACATAAAGATGTTCACCATTGAAAGCTACTCCATTTCACGTGATGATCGGTTATGGTTTAGTTGATTTGGATCACGTGATCACTTAGAGGATTAGAGGGATGTCTATCTAAGTGGGAGTTCTTAAGTAATATGATTAATTGAACTTAAATTTATCATGAACTTAGTACCTGATAGTATCTTGCTTGTCTATGTTGATTGTAGATAGATGGTCGTGTTGTTGTTCCATTGAATTTTAATGCGTTCCATGAGAAAGCAAAGTTGAAAGATGATGGTAGCAATTACGCGGACTAGGTCCGTAACTTGAGGATTATCCTCATTGCTGCACAGAAGAGTTACGTCCTGGAAGCACCGCTGGGTGCCAGGCCTGCTGCTGATGCAACTGACGATGTTAAGAACGTCTGGCAGAGCAAAGCTGATGACTACTCGATAGTTGAATGTGCCATGCTTTACGGCTTAGAACCGGGACTTCAACGACGTTTTGAACGTCATGGAGCATATGAGATGTTCCAGGAGTTGAAGTTAATATTCCAAAAGAATGCCCGGATTGAGAGACATGAAGTCTATAATAAGTTCTATAGCTGCAAGATGGAGGAGAATAGTTCTGTCAGTGAGCATATACTCAAGATGTCTGGGTATTGTAATCACTTGATTCAACTGGGAGTTAATCTTCCGGATGATAGCGTCATTGACAGAATTCTCCAATCACTTCCACCTAGCTACAAAAGCTTCGTGATGAACTATAATATGATAGGATGGATAAGACAATTCCCGAGCTCTTCGCAATGCTAAAGGCTGCGGAGGTAGAAATCAAGAAGGAGCTTCAAGTGCTGATTGTTAACAAGACCACTAGTTTCAAGAAAAAGGGCAAAGGGAAGAGGAAGGGGAACTTCAAGAAGAACAGCAAGCAAGTTGCTTGTCAAGAGAAAAAACCCAAGTCTGGACCTAAGCCTGAAACTGAGTGCTTCTACTGCAAGCAGACTGGTCACTGGAAGCGGAACCGCCCCAAGTATTTGGCGGATAAGAAGGATGGCAAGGTTAACAAAGGTATATGTGATATACATGTTATTGATGTGTACCTTACTAGAGCTCGCAGTAGCACCTGGGTATTTGATACTGGTTTTGTTGCTAATATTTGCAACTCGAAACAGGGACTACGGATTAAGCGAACACTGGCAAAGGACGAGGTGACGATGCGCGTGGGAAATGGTTCCAAAGTCGATGTGATCGCGGTCGGCACGCTACCTCTACATCTGCCTTCGGATTAGTATTAGACCTAAATAATTGTTATTTGGTGCCAGCGTTGAGCATGAACATTATATCTGGATCTTGTTTGATGCGAGACGGTTATTCATTTAAATCAGAGAATAATGGTTGTTCTATTTATATGAGTAATATCTTTTATGGTCATGCACCCTTGAAGAGTGGTCTATTTTTAATGAATCTCGATAGTAGTGATACACATATTCATAATAATGAAGCCAAAAGATGCAGAGTTGATTATGATAGTGCAACTTATTTGTGGCACTGCCGTTTAGGTCATATCGGTGTAAAACGCATGAAGAAACTCCATACTGATGGACTTTTGGAACCACTTGATTATGAATCACTTGGTACTTGCGAACCGTGCCTCATGGGCAAGATGACTAAAACGTCGTTCTCTGGTACTATGGAAAGAGCAACAGATATATTGGAAATCATACATACAGATGTATGTGGTCCGATGAATGTTGAGGCTCGTGGCGGATATCGTTATTTTCTCACCTTCACAGATGATTTAAGCAGATATGGGTATATCTACTTAATGAAGCATATGTCTGAAACGTTTGAAGAGTTCAAAGAATTTTAGAGTGAAGTTGAAAATCATCGTAACAAGAAAATAAAGTTTCTACGATCTGATCGTGGAGGAGAATATTTGAGTTACGAGTTTGGTCTACATTTGAAACAATGCGGAATAGTTTCGCAGCCCACGCCACTCGGAACACCACAGCGTAATGGTGTGTCGGAACATCGTAATCGTACTTTACTTGATATGGTGCGATCTATGATGTCTCTTACAGATTTACCGCTATCGTTTTGGGGTTATGCTGTAGAGACGGCCACATTCACATTAAATAGGGCACCATCAAAATCCGTTGAGATGACGCCTTATGAACTATGGTTTGGCAAGAAACCAAAGTTGTCGTTTCTTATAATTTGGGGCTGCGATGCTTATGTGAAAAAGCTTCAACCTGATAAGCTAGAACCCAAATCGGAGAAATGTGTCTTCATAGGGTACCCAAAGGAGACTGTTGGGTACACCTTCTATCACAGATCCGAAGGCAAGACATTCGTTGCTAAGAATGGATCCTTTCTAGAGAAGGAGTTTCTCTCGAAAGAAGTGAGTGGGAGGAAAGTAGAACTTGATGAGGTAATTGTACCTGCTCCCTTATTGGAAAATAGTACATCACAGAAACCGGTTTCTGTGACACCTAAACCAATTAGTGAGGAAGTCAATGATGATGATCATAGAACTTCAGATCAAGTTGCTACTAAACTTCATAGATCAAATAGAGTAAGATCCGCACCAGAGTGGTACGGTAATCCTATTCTGGAAGTCATGCTACTAGATCATGATGAACCTACGAACTATGAAGAAGCGATGGTGAGCCCAGATTCCGCAAATGGCTTGGAGCCATGAAATCTGAGATGGGATCCATGTATGAAAACAAAGTATGGACTTTGGTTGACTTCCCCGATGATCGGCAAGCAATCGAGAATAAATGGATCTTCAAGAAGAAGACTGACGCTGACGGTAATGTTACTGTCTACAAAGCTCGACTTGTTGCGAAAGGTTTTCGACAAGTTCAAGGGATTGACTACGATGAGACCTTCTCACCTGTAGCGATGCTTAAGTCTGTCCGAATCATGTTAGCAATTGCCGCATTTTATGATTATGAAATTTGGCAAATGGATATCAAAACTGCATTCCTGAATGGATTTCTGGAAGAAGAGTTGTATATGATGCAACCGGAAGGTTTTGTCGATCCAAAGGGAGCTAACAAAGTGTGCAAGCTCCAGCAATCCATTTATGGACTAGTGCAAGCCTCTCGGATTTGGAATAACCGTTTTGATAGTGTGATCAAAGCATTTGGTTTTATACAGACTTTTGGAGAAGCCTGTATTTACAAGAAAGTGAGTGGGAGCTCTGTAGCATTTCTGATATTATATGTGGATGACATATTACTGATTGGAAATGATATAGAATTTCTGGATAGCATAAAGGGATACTTGAATAAGATTTTTTCAATGAAAGACCTCGGTGAAGCTGCTTACATATTGGACATTAAGATCTATAGAGATAGATCAAGACGCTTGATTGGACTTTCACAAAGCACATACCTTGACAAAGTTTTGAAGAAGTTCAAAATGGATCAAGCAAAGAAAGGGTTCTTGCCTGTGTTACAAGGTGTGAAGTTGAGTAAGACTCAATGCCCGACCACTGCAGAAGATAGAGAGAAAATGAAAGATGTTCCCTATGCTTCAGCCATCTATCATGTATGCAATGCTGTGTACCAGACCTGATGTGTGCCTTGCTATAAGTCTAGCAGGGAGGTACCAAAGTAATCCAGGAGTGGATCACTAGAAAGCGGGAAAGAACATCCTGAAATACCTGAGAAGGACTAAGGATATGTTTCTCGTTTATGAAGGTGACAAAGATCTCATCGTAAATGGTTACGTTGATGCAAGTTTTGACACTGATCCGGACGATTCTAAATCGCAAACCGGATACGTGTTTACATTAAACGGTGGAGCTATCAGTTGGTGCAGTTCTAAACAAAGCATCGTGGCGGGATCTACGTGTGAAGCAGAGTACATAGCTGCTTCGGAAGCAGCAAATGAAGGAGTCTGGATGAAGGAGTTCATATCCGATCTAGGTGTCATACCTAGTGCATCGGGTCCAATGAAAATCTTTTGTGACAATACTGGAGCAATTGCCTTAGCGAAGGAATCCAGATTTCACAAGAGAACTAAGCACATCAAGAGACGCTTCAATTCCATCCTGGATCTAGTCCAGGTGGGAGACATAGAAATTTGCAAGATACATACGGATCTGAATGTTGCAGGCCCATTGACTAAGCCTCTTCCACGAGCAAAACATGATCGGCACCAAGGCTCCATGGGTGTTAGAATCATTACTGTGTAATCTAGATTATTGACTCTAGTGCAAGTGGGAGACTGAAGGAAATATGCCCTAGAGGCAATAATAAAGTTATTATTTATTTCCTTATATCATGATAAATTTTTATTATTCATGCTAGAATTGTATTAACCGGAAACATAATACATGTGTGAATACATAGACAAACAGAGTGTCACTAGTATGCCTCTACTTGACTAGCTCGTTGATCAAATATGGTTATGTTTCCTAACCATAGACATGTGTTGTCATTTGATTAACGGGATCACATCATTAGGAGATTCATGTGATTGACATGACCCATTTCGTTAGCTTAGCACCCGATCGTTTAGTATGTTGCTATTGCTTTCTTCATGACTTATACATGTTCCTATGACTATGAGATTATGCAACTCCCGTTTACCAGAGGAACACTTCGTGTGCTACCAAACGTCACAACATAACTGGGTGATTATAAAGGTGCTCTACAGGTGTCTCCAAAGGTACTTGTTGGGTTGGCGTATTTCGAGATTAGGATTTGTCACTCCTAATGTCGGAGAGGTATCTCTGGGCCCTCTCGGTAATGCACATCACTTAAGCCTTGCAAGCAATGCAACTAATGAGTTAGCGAGATGATGTATTATGGAATGAGTAAAGAGACTTGCCGGTAACAAGATTGAACTAGGTATTGAGATACCGACGATTGAATCTCGGGCAAGTAACATACCGATGACAAAGGGAACAATGTATGTTGTTATGCGGTCTGACCGATAAAGATCTTCGTAGAATATGTGGGAGCCAATGTGAGCATCCAGGTTCCGATATTGGTTATTGACCGGAGACGTGTCTCGGTCATGTCTACATTGTTCTTGTTGGGGAACGTAGTAATTTCAAAAAAAATCCTACACACACGCAAGATCATGGTGATGCATAGCAACGAGAGGGGAGAGTGTTGTCCACGTACCCTCGTAGACCATAAGCGGAAGCGTTATATCAACGCGGTTGATGTAGTCGTACGTCTTCACGATTCGACCAATCCAAGCACCGAAAGCACGGCACCTCCGAGTTCTACACACGTACGGCTCGGTGACGTCCTTGCCTTCTCGATCCAGCAAGAGGGGCGAAGTACTAGATGAGTTCCGGCAGCACGACGGCGTGGTGACGGTGTTGGTGAAGAACAATCTTCGCAGGGCTTCGCCTAAGCACTACGAAAACTATGACGAAGGATGAACTAGAGGAGACGGGGTTGCCGACACACGGCTTGGTGTTTCTTGATGTGTCTTGGGTGCTAGCCCTACCCCTCTATTTATATGTTGAGCCTTGGGGTCGAAACTTGGAGTAAAAGCCTCCACAAAGTCGGTTTCACCCGAAAGGCAAGAGTCCTTCTCGGACTCCAGGGCCAGGCGCCAGGGTTCCCGGTGTCTGGGCCCAGACGCCAGCGACCCTGGCGTCTGGCCTCTGGACTCCGCAAAACTTCCTTTTGCGCTTTCCAAAAACTTTGTGAGCTTTCCCCTTTGGCCCAGATAAAGTGTTCTCATGCCCAAACATTTCGGGAAACATCTGGAACCCCTTCCGATGGATTCCAGAACCTTTCCGGAGATCAAACACTACTATACACATATCAATCTTTACTTCCGGACCATTCTGGAGTTCCTCGTCATATCCGTGATCTCATCCAAAACTCCGAACAACATTCGGTCACCAACATACATAACTCATAGTACTATATCGTCAACGAACGTTAAGCGTGCGGACCCTACGGGTTCGAGAACTATGTAGACATGACCGAGACACCTCTCTTGTCAATAACCAATAGCGGGACCTGGATGCCCATATTGGCTCCTACATATTCTACGAAGATCTTTATCGGTCAAACCGCATAACAACATACGTTGTTCCCTTTGTCATCGGTATGTTACTTGCCCGAGATTCGATCGTCGGTATCCCAATACCTAGTTCAATCTCGTTACCGGCAAGTCTCTTTACTCGTTCTGTAATACATCATCCCGCAATTAACTCATTAGTTGCAATGCTTGCAAGGCTTACAGTGATGTGCATTACCGAGTGGGCCCAAAGATACCTCTCCGACAATCGGAGTGACAAATCCTAATCTCGAAATACGCCAACCCAACATGTACCTTCGGAGACACCTGTAGAGCTCCTTTATAATCACCCAGTTACGTTGTGACGTTTGGTAGCACACAAAGTGTTCCTCCGGTAAACGGGAGTTGCATAATCTCATAGTCATAGGAACATGTATAAGTCATGAAGAAAGCAATATCAACATACTAAACGATCGTGTGCTAAGCTAACGGAATGGTTCATGTCAATCACATCATTCTCCTAATGATGTGATCCCGTTAATCAAATGACAACTCATGTCTATGGCTAGGAAACATAACCATCTTCGATCAACGAGCTAGTCAAGTAGAGGCATACTAGTGACACTTTGTTTGTCTATGTATTCACACATGTATTTTGTTTCCGGTTAATACAATTATAGCATGAATAATAAACATTTATAATGATATAAGGAAATAAATAATAACTTTATTATTGCCTCTAGGGCATATTTCCTTCAGTCTCCCACTTGCACTAGAGTCAATAATCTAGATTACATAGTAATGATTCTAACACCCATGGAGCCTTGGTGTTGATCATGTTTTGCTCGTGGAAGAGGCTTAGTCAACGGGTCTGCAACATTCAGATCCGTATGTATCTTGCAAATCTCTATGTCTCCCACCTGGACTAGATCCCGGATGGAATTGATGTGTCTCTTGATGTGCTTGGTTCTTTTGTGAAATCTGGATTCCTTCGCCAAGGCTATTGCTCCAGTATTGTCACAAAAGATTTTCATTGGACCCGATGCACTAGGTATGACACCTAGATCGGATATGAACTCCTTCATCCAGACTCCTTCATTTGCTGCTTCCGAAGCAGCTATGTACTCCACTTCACACGTAGATCCCGCCACGACGCTTTGTTTAGAACTGCACCAACTGACAGCACCACCGTTCAATGTAAACACGTATCCGGTTTGCGATTTAGAATCGTCCGGATCAGTGTTAAAGCTTGCATCAACGTAACCATTTACGATGAGCTCTTTGTAACCTCCATAAACGAGAAACATATCCTTAGTCCTTTTCAGGTATTTCAGGATGTTCTTGACCGATGTCCAGTGATCCACTCCTAGATTACTTTGGTACCTCCCTGCTAGACTTATAGCAAGGCACACATCAGGTCTGGTACACAGCATTGCATACATGATAGAACCTATGGCTGAAGCATAGGGAACATCTTTCATTTTCTCTCTATCTTCTGCAGTGGTCGGGCATTGAGTCTTACTCAACTTCACACCTTGTAACACAGGCAAGAACCCTTTCTTTGCTTGATCCATTTTGAACTTCGTCAAAACTTTGTCAAGGTATGTGCTTTGTGAAAGTCCAATTAAGCGTTTTGATCTATCTCTATAGATCTTAATGCCCAATATGTAAGCAGCTTCACCGAGGTCTTTCATTGAAAAACTCTTATTCAAGTATCCCTTTATGCTATCCAGAAATTCTATATCATTTCCAATCAGTAATACGTCATCCACATATAATATCAGAAATGCTACAGAGCTCCCACTCACTTTCTTGTAAATACAGGCTTCTCCAAAAGTCTGTATAAAACCAAATGCTTTGATCACACTATCAAAGCGTTTATTCCAACTCCGAGAGGCTTGCACCAGTCCATAAATGGATCGCTGGAGCTTGCACACTTTGTTAGCTCCTTTTGGATCGACAAAACCTTCCGGTTGCATCATATACAACTCTTCTTCCAGAAATCCATTCAGGAATGCAGTTTTGACATCCATCTACCAAACTTCATAATCATAAAATGCGGCAATTGCTAACATGATTCGGACAGACTTAAGCATCGCTACGGGTGAGAAGGTCTCATCGTAGTCAATCCCTTGAACTTGTCGAAAACCTTTCGCAACAAGTCGATCTTTGTCGACAGTAATATTACCGTCAGTGTCCGTTTTCTTCTTGAAGATCCATTTATTCTTGATTGCTTGCCGATCATCGGGCAAGTCAACCAAAGTCCATACTTTGTTCTCATACATGGATCCCATCTCAGATTTCATGGCCTCAAGCCATTTTGCAAAATCTGGGCTCACCATCGCTTCTTCATAGTTCATAGGTTCATCATGATCTAGTAGCATGACTTCCAGAACAGGATTGTCGTACCACTCTGGTGCGGATCTTACTCTGGTTGATCTATGAGGCTCAGTAGTAACTTGATCTGAAGTTTCATGATCATCATCATCAACTTCCTCACTAATTGGTGTAGGTGTCACAGAAACCGGTTTCTGTGATGAACTACTTTCCAATAAGGGAGCAGGTACAGTTACCTCATCAAGTTCTACTTTCCTCCCACTCACTTCCTTTGAGAGAAACTCCTTCTCTAGAAAGTTTCCGAATTTAGCAACAAAAATCTTGCCTTCGGATCTGTGATAGAAGGTGTACCCAACAGTCTCTTTTGGGTATCCTATGAAGACACATTTCTCCGATTTGGGTTCGAGCTTATCAGGTTGAAGCTTTTTCACATAAGCATCGCAGCCCCAAACTTTTAGAAACGACAACTTTGGTTTCTTGCCAAACCACAATTCATAAGGCGTCGTCTCAACGGATTTTGATGGTGCCCTATTTAACGTGAATGCGATAGTCTCTAAAGCATAACCCCAAAATAATAGCGGTAAATCAGTAAGAGACATCATAGATTGCACCATATCTAGTAAAGTACGATTACGACGTTCGGACAAACCATTAAGTTGTGGTGTTCCGGGTGGCGTGAGTTGTGAAACTATTCCGCATTGTTTCAAATGTACACCAAACTCATAACTCAAATATTCTCCTCCACGATCAGATCGTAGAAAATTTATTTTCTTGTTACGATGATTTTCAACTTCACTCTGAAATTCTTTGAACTTTTCGAATGTTTCAGACTTATGTTTCATTAAGTAGATATATCCATATCTGCTTAAGTCATCTGTGAAGGTGAGAAAATAACGATATCCGCCACGAGCCTCAACATTCATTGGACCACATACATCTGTATGTATGATTTCCAACAAATCTGTTGCTCTCTCCATAGTACTGGAGAACGGCGTTTTAGTCATCTTGCCCATGAGGCACGGTTCGCAAGTACCAAGTGATTCATAATCAAGTGGTTCCAAAAGTCCATCAGTATGGAGTTTCTTCATGCGTTTTACACCGATATGACCTAAACGGCAGTGCCACAAATAAGTTGCACTATCATTATCAACTCTACATCTTTTGGTTTCAACATTATGAATATGTGTGTCACTACTATCGAGACTCAATAAGAATAGACCACTCTTCAAGGGTGCGTGACCATAAAAGATATAACTCATATAAATAGAACAACCATTATTCTCTGATTTAAATGAATAACCGTCTCGCATCAAACAAGATCCAGATATAATGTTCATGCTCAACGCTGGCACCAAATAACAATTATTTAGGTCTAATACTAATCCCGAAGGTAGATGTAGAGGTAGCGTGCCGACCGCGATCACATCAACTTTGGAACCATTTCCCACGCGCATCATCACCTCGTCCTTAGCCAATCTTCGCTTAATCCGTAGCCCCTGTTTCGAGTTGCAAATATTAGCAACAAAACCAGTATCAAATACCCAGGTGAAAGTGCGTTATATCGACTAGAGGGGGTGAATAGGCGATTTTTATGAAATTCTTCATTGAGGAATTTGCTCGTGAGGAAATTCCTTAGCGAAGAACTACTAGCTGCGGAATAAGTACTCAGAGGTAAACATAGCAGAATACATGCATGGTCATCATGATGAAATAAAGACAAACACAAAGTACAAAAAGCGTAAATACATGATAGCACAAGATGAAGACAAACAGACTGAAGAAATTGAACTGAGGAAATTGAGGAAGTCTTCAGTCAAAGTCTTCAAACACAGATATGAACAAACACACAACACAGTAATGAGGAAATGAAAGTGTTGAGGAAATAGAACCAATGAGCTTGGTGAAGACAATGATTTGGTAGACCAGTTCCAACTATTGTCTCAGTTGTACATCTGGTTGGAGCGGCTGAGTATTTAAAGTCGAGGACACCTAGTCCCGGACACACAGTCCTCACCGTATTCTCCTTGAGCTAAGGACACACAGTCCTCGCCCAATCACTCGTGGTAAGTCTTCAGGTGACTTACAAACCTTCAGAGACTTGGTCACTCAGCGATCCACAATTCCTCTTGGATGCTCTAGACCTTGACGCCTAACCGTCTGGAAGAAGCACAGTCTTCAAAGGTAACAAGCATCGGATCCACGCAGGATCAATCTCTTTAGTGATGCTCAATCACTTTGGGTTTGTAGGTGTTTTGGGTTTGGGTTTGGATTTTCCTCACTTGATGATTTTCGCTCAAAGTCCTCGGAGGATGGGTTGCTCTCAAATGACAAGTGTCAAGTTCACGCGGAGCAGCCAACCAGCTAGTGGTTGTAGGGGGCGGCTATTTATAGCCTAGGGAGCATCCCGACATGATAAGACATAAATGCCCTTCAATGATATGACCGTTATGTGGACAAGATATTTTGGGACAGCTGGCGCGTAGCACAGCAACGGTCGGAAATATGAGGTACAATTTCCTCAGGGCTATCATGTTCCTCACAGTGTAGGCAATTCGCACTGGCGAATTCCTAACTCCTCAGCCAGAGCAAAGTCCTCCGTGACCAGAAGAACTACGTCTCTGTCACTGAAGAAATTGACTGAACTGTATGAGATTTCCAATGGCTTCACTCGAAGGGATTGGTAGGTGTAGGATTTGAGTTGAGCATCACTTGGAAATTTTCTCCTTAGTATTTCCTCGACCACCTTTAATAGTACGGTGTTTCCTATGACTCAAGAAAGAGAAAATGAAACTACGAAAACAGAAGTCTCCATGCTTCATGTTCCTCGAATGATAACCAAGTCTTCAAGGTCACACCAATTTCTTCACTTTCAAAGTCTTTAGAAAGTCTTCAAAATATCAAAGTCTTCAGTCGAAGAACTTCATTTTTAGGGGTCGACTTTCTCTGTAAATATCAAACTCCCCATAGACTTATGGACCTGTGTACACTCATAAACACCTTAGATACTTAACCTATAAGTCTTCAATACACCAAAATCACTAAGGGGCACTAGATGCACTTACAATCTCCCCCTTTTTGGTGATTGATGACAACATAGGTTAAGTTTTCAATGGGGATAAATATATGAAGTGTAAATACTGATATTGGGGAATTTGATTGCAAGATATAGAAGAACTCCCCCTGAAGATGTGCATAGTGAGGAATTTGCTTTTGAAGCAATGCACACTTGAAGAGTTGAATCATGGAGATCTCCCCCTATATCTTGTAATTCATACACGCATTTGATATATGATATGAAGAATTTGAAATGCATGATGAAATATGGTGCCTGATGAAATGCAGCATGCGTGCAATAATATTAACGAGGAATAAGCATGCCGAATAGAGCATCAAAAGTATCAGAACCTAGTGCAATAAAAGTATCAGTGCACCATCGGGTTTAAGATTACAGCTTGATCCAATAAAAGTTTCGGAAGAACGAGAGTTGTAACTTAGCAGAAAAAAATGCCCATTATTATAGACCCGCTTGAAGACTATCTCAGATTTCTCCCCCTTTGTCATCGAATGACCAAAAGGATCGAAACTGAGGACTAACGCTCCTGAAGATATTCAAGTTGACGAAGGAGCGCCAGCGTTGTTGGGGTCGGTTGTTGAAGTAGGGCCTGCCGCAGTGTCGTCCAAGTCTTCATTTTCATCAGTATCGCGTGATGAAGAATATGAACTGGCCACCAAAGAAGGAAATGGGACCTTCTTGTATTTCTTCGGAGGAGGTGCAGACCAGGCAAATTCTTCATTGAGACCCATTTTCTTCAGATCATCAGCGCTGTAGACTTGAGACAGAACAGCCCAGGTGCGGTTGAGGGTTTCATGGAGGTAGTAGTGGTTTTTCTTCACTACATTATGTGTCGCAGTCATGTTGTGAAGAATTGAACCAAACTGACGCTTGACCCATTTGTGATTGCGATCAACCTTTTGGTGAAGACTGAGGAGTAACTCACGGTCAGTCATCACCCTGGGTGCTGTGGCTTGAGGATTTGGCTTGGCAGTGTTGGCGGCAGTGTCATGTGTGGCAGAGTCATCATTGGTGGAATAAGATGCGGCCTTGCGAAATTGACCATCCAATGGACGAATGCCTTCATCTATCACAACAGTGGCCTTGCCCTTTGCTTCAGCTGAGGAAAATGTCCTTTTGAGGACTTCAATAGGAGGCAAGTAGCTGCAGTGGTTGAGAGTTTCAGCTTTGTAGTTGAGTGAAGACCTTGTCCTGATGAATCTCATAATCCAAGGTGCATAAGGCTTCAACTCAAATGGTGGCATAGCAATGTTGGCCAGAGTCCTCATGAAGAAATCATGGAAGTTGATGGGAACGCCATGAATGATGTTGAAAAGCATATTCTTCATGATGCCAACGACTTCTTCATCAGTTGAATCGTGGCCTTTGATGGGACTCATTGTCTTAGTCAGAATGCGATAGACAGTCCTTGGCACATACAACAATTCCTTGACGAGGAATGTGGTTCAAGGGGCCTGCCCTGGCTTCAAAGGCTTCATGAGCACTTGCATATAGTGATTTGAAAGCTCAGGTTCGTTGTAAATACAACGTGCATCTTTAGTGGGTGGACTCAGAGGAAGGGCACGAAGCAATTCAGATGCTGGGGCCTTATGATGTGTGTTCTTAGTCATCCAGTCCAGAACCCATGAATTCACATCTTCAGAGTTGCCGGTGATGTGCAGTGTTGCATAGAACTGAAGAATGAGTTCTTCATTCCAATCGCATATGTCAGTGCAGAAGTTGAGCAGCCCAGCATCGTGAAGAACACTGAGGACTGGCGTGAAGCACGACATAGACTCCATATCCACGTGAGGAATATGTGCATGGTCGAAGACTTTGTCCTTGTTGAAAAGCACTGAGGAATAGAAATTTGCTTGGCTTGTTGTCCAGAAACGCCTCTTCCTTATGCGAGCAGAGTCATAGGGGTTGCATTCAGTGAAGAACACGTGCTCACCAAAGAAGTCTTCAGCCTTGAATTTTTGCTTCTTTGAGAACGGATCCTTTGGCTTTGGCAGAGGAGTGTCAGTGAGTTGTATCACTACCTCAGGAATCACGATCTCAGGTTCTTCAGGCTGAGGAATTTCTGGTTCCTCCTCAGGTGCAGTCACCTTTTCAGCTTCAGCAGCAGTTTCTTCAGCACTAGTGGCTGGAATTTCTTCATTCACAAATGCAGTGGGATGAGTTTCTTCAGAGCCCATTTGAACAGTTTGTGCAGGGGAGTGAGGAATTTGCTGCAGTGGGGTGAAGAGTGGGGAATTGGGGTGCTGACTTTCCCAAAAGTCGTCATTCATCAACGGAGTTGTGCTTCCAATATCCACATCTTCATCATCAATTTCTTCAACACCAGCCTCTTCAGCATCAAACTGAGGCATTGGTGATGAGACTATTGGGGTTGAAGGGATTGCATCCACTTCAATTTCTTCATCAATCTGCTCTGACGAAGCAACAGATTGAGTTTCTTCATCTGATCCACTTGGGATCACATAATCTTCACCAAAAGGAACAAGGTCCTTTGATGGCATGGATGAGATAGGAATAGCATCAATGGGATTTGCAAACGAGCTGGTCATCGGCTTCATCTTCTTGGGAGCTGAAGATTCTGAAGCATTTGATGCCTTCCTTTTCTTCACTGCAGCTCGCTCTGCAGCCTTGGTCTTCTTCACCTCTAGTGCAGAAGGAAGAATAGGAGTTGGCGTAGGCGCAGGTGGAGCTAAGGAATCTGGTTGATTTTCCTCAGGCGCAACTGATGCAGTTGCCCTGATTTCTTCAGTTTCTTCAGGCGCACCACTAGTGGATGCCCTGGCAATTTCTTCAGTGGCTGGAGTAGAGTCATCAGCCCTGGAACTGGCATTTTCTTCAGCAGCCTAAACTTCATCAGCGGTGCTGGCATGTTCTTTAGTTTGCTGAACAGATGCTTCAGCGTGAGGAACTTCTTGTTGAGTTGGGGCTGCACCCTTGGTGAAAGTATTAGTCAGCTTCACAAATTTGACCTTGGCTCCTTGCCAATCAGCATAGTAAGAATCAAAGTTGTCGCTGAGGGCTTTGATTTCAGCTTGCATCTTGATGAGTTCTTCAGTTGTCATTTTGACAACGTTTTTCTTCAGCAGTTTGTCTTTGCGATACTGTGATTTCTTGATCTCTCTGGCCCTATCATATTTCCACTTCTCCTCTTGGATGAAGTGAGTCAGCATGTGACTTTGGCCAGGTGTCAGCTTGAAGTCAGGCATAGGTGTGTTGGGATCCTTATGCCAGAGATCAATGTAATCGAGGATCGCCCTTGGATCCAACAGCAGTGGCACAAGTGTGCCTTTGGCTTTAGCAGCCCTTTCTTGGCGGTCCCTGATGATTTCAGCAAGTTCTTCTTCATTAGCTTCATCATGATTAGATGGTATAGTGAAGACTACCTGCTTCTTCTTAGGACTTGGGCGAGTGCCGCATCCAGCAATAGCCTTTTTCTTCAGCAGAGAGGGTCCAGCTGAGGAACTTGGTGCAGCTGAGGAACTAGCTGAGACACCAGAGGCAATTGAGATGCTTGTAGTCCTTTGGCATGAGGCCAGATGCACAGGTGCTGAGGACTTTGTCGGGACAGCTGAGGACTGTGGAGGAGGCGCTGAGGACTTTGGTGGAGCAGGTGCAGCATGAGGATTTTGCTTTGAAGATTTTGAAGTTTCTGGCCGTGAGGGCATAGCAGAGGAATTTGGCCTTGAGGGCATTGCTGGTGAAGCACTTGGCTTGCGAGCGGGCTTCTTGAGCATCGCTTTCCTCGTCTTAGCAGAAGCCTAAGTGGCAGCAACAGCAGCAGAGTCTTCATTGAATTTCCTCACTGCTTCTCTGGCTTGCCTTGCCAGTTTAGCTTGGCGCTTGGCCCATTCTTCAGGAAAATCCTCACCGCGTTTGATGCTAGTGGGATCAGCCACTTGGCCAGGTGCCAATGGGGCTCTTGGACATGGAGGGTTCAGTGCGAATTTCTTCATGTACTTTGGAGTGACGTATCTGTACTCCCTCCATTCGCGTGCCCATCTCCGTTCAATCCTTTGGATGCGCACCTTGCACTGATTTTTATCTTCTTTGCCAAACTTGGCTTCATCAGGCGTGCAGTAATCTTTATAAATATCCTCAGGGATTTCAAATGCACTCATAACCTCAGGCTTCTTTCCTCCTTTCTATGGCCTTTTTCCTTCAGCCATTTTCTTCTGTTGAGGAATTTGAACAATTGAGTTCTCTGAAGAAGTATGCAACTTTTCTTCGAGGAACGCTGCAAATGAGTTAAGTTGATGAGAACCTAATGATTCAGCAGCGGACATGTGTGCCTGTGAACAGAGTATAGTTGCGAGGAATTTGAAGAGGTCATATGCGTTCTCAGAGGGTTTTTCATAAAGAACAAGTTTGAGGAATTTGACCAGATGCGTCTTGAGGAATTTCACTAAGCGCTTTATATCTTAGATTCCAGAGTTGTATAGATCGAAGATCCACACAATTGAGGAATCTTGAAGAAAATGATGCTTAGGGAAATGAATCAAGAACTGATAACATGTGAGGTGTTTTGTGTGTGAGGAGTTGAAGAATAAAACACCTTTGAAGATTTTGTAGAAAAGTTTTGAATCAAAGAGGGCAGTAAAAGTAGCTTTTAATTACCCTGAACGAAGAACACGACAAACTGTGAGTTGAAACAGGGAAGTTCGTCGATGCAGATCTTCCACGCCCTAACTTGGCGAAGGAAGACGTCTACGGCGGCAGCGGAGGTGAAGATTTACGCGGTCGGCGCGAGTACGACGGCGACGAGGTCGAGGCAGTGAAGCTCTTCCTCACCGACGACGATGGAGTAGCGGCGACGCTAGGGTTTGGAAGCTCGAGCGGGAGAGTGAGATCGAGCGGGGTAAAAGAAGTGAGGAAGGGGACAGGGGTATTTATAGCCACAGTGAAAAACTGCTCGCCCAAAGATTTGGGACGAACGTGCCCCTGGCCGTTCTCCTTCTCACGACATGCATCACCCACGTACTGTGTAGTGGAGATCGTGTAAGATCGTGGTGGATAAAATAATGCATCATGGGATGCGGAACGGTTTGAGCGGCAAAACCGAAAGTTTGGATAAGATTAGTTTTAACGTTCCGTTCGCAATTTCTTCAGCTGACAAGGACACAGTGAAGAATTTGAACGAGTTTCAAGTAGAACGCACATGAAGAATTTGTGAATAGATTGGATTGAGTATAGCATAGAGGGGAAGGGTCCGATCACATTCACTTAGCAGAAAACACCAACTTGAAGAAATAGCCATAAGTGAATGCTGTAGAGGACATAAACTCATATATATATATATATATATATATATATATATATATATATATATATATATATATATATATATATATAT
Organism: Aegilops umbellulata; assembly: GCA_032464435.1. Classification (NCBI taxonomy): domain Eukaryota; kingdom Viridiplantae; phylum Streptophyta; class Magnoliopsida; order Poales; family Poaceae; genus Aegilops; species Aegilops umbellulata. The sequence goes on along the minus strand of CP136057.1, from coordinate 312,428,171 downwards.
ATATATATATATATATAGCCAATGAAGAGAAACGACGGCACAAGTGAAGACTTTGCAAAGTTTAAGAATTTGAAAAACTGAGGAATTTCAAAAGTTGTGGAAAAACTCAAACTGAAGATTTTCAACTTTTGTGGTGGCGTGACCCACCGTATAAGAACGATGATTTCAGACACCGCGTACAATTGTCGTAGGGTTCTGAGAATCAAATTCTTCATTAATTTCTTCACACTTAGAGTGTTATTCTTCATTGATTGAAGAAACACGTTTCTTCATGTGTTGCACATCTAAGTCATCAATTTTGCATAAGTGTTAGGATGAGTGCCTTTTTCAAAGTACATTCGAAGACTCTAAGATATTTAGCTCACATCGCAACTTGTTAAATCTCTTTTCATCCAAGGGCTTAGTGAAGATATCGGCTAGCTATTCTTCAGTCTTCACATGCTCAATAGAAATGTCGCTCTTCAACACATGATCACGAAGAAAATGATGACGAATCTGTATGTGCTTTTTCTTCGAGTGCTGAACTGGGTTGTGAGCAATCTTGATGGCACTCTCATTGTCATAGAGGAGAGGCACATTCTTCACGTTGATGCCATAGTCCTTGAGCGTTTGCTTCATCCATAGCAGTTGAGCACAGCAAGAACCAGCAGCAATGTACTCAGCTTCAGCAGTAGACAGTGATACGCAGTTCTGTTTCTTCGAGGACCAACAGACCAAGGATCGTCCGAGGAAATGACAAGTACCAGATGTTGACTTGCGGTCACGGTCACCAGCATAGTCAGAGTCTGAATATCCAATGAGATCAAAATCCGAGCCCTTGGGATACCATAATCCTAGTGTTGGTGTGTGAGCTAGATATCGAAGAATATGCTTCACAGCCTTATGGTGTGATTCCTTTGGTGCAGCTTGAAATCGTGCACACATGCAAACACTAAGCATTATATCTGGCCTAGATGCACATAAGTACAATAAAGAGCCAATCATGGAGCGGTATACCTTATGATCGAAGTCAGTACCATTTCCATCAGTGCATAAATGACCATTTGTGGGCATAGGAATTTTGATGCCTTTGCAATCTTGCATGCCGAATTTCTTCAGGACATCCTTGAGGTATTTCTCCTGAGATATGAATATGCCATTGTGCTGTTGACGAATTTGAAGACCTAAGAAGAATTTCAACTCTCCCATCATAGACATTTGATATTCTTAACTCATCATATAGGCAAATTCATCACTATAACGTTGGTCAGTACAGCCAAAGATGATATCATCAACATATATTTGACACATAAACAGTTCACCATCATAAGATTTAGTAAAGAGAGTGGAATCGAGTGAACCGGGTGTGAAGCCTTTCTTCATGAAGAATTCCTTCAATGTATCATACCACGCCTGTGGGGCCTGCTTGAGGCCATAGAGGGCCTTGTTAAGTCTGAAGACTTTGTCAGGATGTTTTGGATCTTCAAAACCTGGGGGTTGAGCAACATATACTTCTTCCTCAAGCTTACCATTGAGGAATGCACTTTTCACATCCATTTGGTATAAGATGATATCATGATGGTTAGCATAAGCAAGTAATATGCGAATAGCTTCAAGTCTAGCAATAGGTGCAAAAGTTTCATCGAAATCAATTCCTTCAACCTGTGTGTAGCCTTGAGCTACTAGTCGTGCCTTATTCCTCACCACAACACCATTTTCATCTTGCTTGTTGCGGTAGATCCACTTTGTGCCAATCATGTTATGCTTGCGAGGATCGGGACGATTGACTAGTTCCCATACGTTGTTGAGCTTAAACTGATGTAATTCTTCTTGCATGGCCTGAATCCACTCAGGCTCCAGAAATGCTTCATCTACCTTAGTGGGCTCTGTGATAGAGACAAAAGCAAAATGCCCACGAAAGTTAGATAGATGTGAAGCTTTTGAGCGTGTGAGAGGACCTGGTGCTCTAATGTCATCGATGATCTTCTCCACTTGCACTTCCTTTGCAACGCGAGGGTGAGCTGGTTGTCATTGAGGAATTTGATCAGCATTTTCTTCAGCATCAATTTCCTCAGCATTTTCTCCAGGTGCATCAGCTCGACGTTCTTCACGTTCTGGAATGAATTCTTCAGCAGATTCTTCAGTAGGAATGACATCTTCAGTAGCCTTGTGCTTGATAGAATCCTCAGGTGCTGGTTCATCTAACACAGAAGGTATGTGCTCTCTTTGCGAGCCATTAGTTTCATCGAACCGCACATCTACAGTTTCAACAATCTTGTGAAGAACATTGTTGAAGACTCTGTAGGTGTGCGAGTCCTTTCCGTAACCAAGCATAAAACCTTCATGTGCTTTCGGTGCAAATTTAGAGTTGTGATGAGGATCTCGAATCCAGCATTTAGCACCAAAGACTTTGAAATAACTCACATTGGGTTTCTTGTCAGTGAGGAGTTCATATGCAGTCTTCTTGAAGAATTTGTGAAGATATACTCTGTTGATGATATGGCACGTAGTATCAATTGCATCAACCCAGAAACGACGAGGGGTTTTGTACTCATCGAGCATAGTGCGAGCCATCTCAGCAAGAGTCCTGTTCTTGCGCTCCACGACGCCATTCTGTTGAGGAGTATAAGGAGCAGATAACTCATGAGTAATACCAAGTTCATCAAGATAGTCATCGAGACCCGAATTCTTGAACTCAGTGCCATTATCACGTCTGATGTGCTTGATCTTCACACCAAAGTTGGTTGAAGCCTTCGAGGAAAATCGTTTGAAGACTTCCTGCACTTCAGTTTTGTAAGAGACAAGGTGTACCCATGTGTAACAAGAGTAATCATCAACAATAACAAAGCCATATTGAGATGCTTCATTTGAAACAGAGGAATAATGATTAGGACCAAAGAGATCCATGTGAAGCAATTCGAATGGACGAGTGGTGGTCATGATAGTCTTCGCTGGATGCTTGGCCTTTGTCATCTTTCCAGCTTCACAGGCACCGCACAAGTGATCCTTGAGGAATTTGACATTCTCAATGCCAATGACATGCTTCTTCTTCGCAAGCGTGTTCAAATTCCTCATGCCTGCATGATCAAGTCGTCGATGCCATAGCCATCCTTCTGAAGCTTTTGCAAGTAGGCACATGGCTGGTTGTGAATCTGCAGAGAAATCAACAATATACAAGTCTCCTCTCATAAAGCCTTCGAAGACTTTGGAATTGTCAGCTTCCATAATCACAACACAATGATACTTGCCAAAGAAAACAACCATATCAAGATCACAAAGCATTGAGACAGACATAAGGTTGTATCCTAAGGACTCAACAAGCATGACTTTGTCCATGTGTCGATCTTTTGTGATAGCAACTTTACCTAGACCCAATACCTGACTTTTGCTTTTATCAGCGAAGATGATATGCTTCATATGTGACGATGATAAGGGAGCATCCATCAAGAGATTCTTGTCACCAGTCATGTGATTTGTACACCCACTATCAAGTACCCACTCAGTGGCTTTGGGTTGATCATCCTGCAGATGAATTAGTGCAACTTACGACCTCATATACTTCAGCAGTGAAGAATATGATATCACAATTCATCAGATCAATTTCATCATGTAATAAGACAGTTAAAACAGAGGGAGGACGTGTGAAATGAAAGTTCATTTCATCATGGTTAGCCTGCGTCCTTTCAGGCAATTTGTCAGGTCCCCAGCAAATTCTTCAGACATTACAATGCGTCTGGAGACCTAACCCTGCATAAGAGATTAGTTCTTTTTCTTCACCACCCACATCTGAAGGGGTGGCAAAGAGTTCATCACTCTGCGAGCTCCATATGAGAATGGTGGCATAGCAGCCAAACCATTTCGTTTCACATAAGGACGGTTAGGGTAAGCATATGAATAAGCAGAGAAATTCTTCGAGGACTTATGAACATAATAATTTGAAGAATAATGCTCATATTCATAGCCCTTGGCTCTTCCCCGCGAAACAGAGTTGTTAGCACGATGATGTTCATATGAGGACTTTGATCCATGTGAGGAATTTGATCCTCCTGAGGAATTTGGTCCGTATGAGGACTTGGATCCATATGAAGAGTTTGGTTCATATGAGGAATTTGATCTGGGGTTCCTTTTCTTCACAGGTGGTGTTATGAGGACATTCACCTGAAGACTTTCAAGGCACCTTTTGGGAACCCAGATTTTCTTCATAGGAGATCCATTCCTGCAGTTAGTGCCAACATATCTAGCAAATACTTCACCATTCTGATTTTTGAACAGTTTATAGTTGGAGTCAAATGACTTATCAGAAGAATGAGTAGATTCACATGTATAGCCAGATAAATTAGATGGATCAACTGGAGGTCCCTTTGCAGCAACCCATGAGGTTTTGGGGTACTGCTCACGCTTCCAATATGTACCATCAGCATTGAGTTTCCTCTCAAAGGCAATACCCTCTTTCCTAGGGTTCCTGTTGAGGATCTGCTTTTTAAGCACATCACAAAGAGTCTGATGCCCTTTGAGGCTTTTGTACATGCCTGTCATGTACAATTCCTTCAGTCCTGCATCGTCAGTAATGCTAGCAATGTCCTCAGATGAGGAATTAGTGATAGCAGAGACAGGTGAAGAATTTGTAACATTAGAAGCATTTGAACATTCGGGTGAGGAATTAGCAGATTCTCGTTCAATGCATTTCAAACATGGAGGAATAAATTCTTCCTGAGCAACGCTGATTTGTTGAGCAAGTAATGAATCGCGCTCCTTCTGAAGATCTTCATAACTCACTCTTAGCTTCTCAAGATCTTGCTTCTTTTGAATATATTCATAAGAAAGCTTCTCATGATCAGATAAGAGAGTGTTATGATGACTTTGAAGGTTGTCAAACCTGGTCTGAAGTCTCTGAAGATTTTCAGTTAAGGCCTTAGTGCGATCCAATTCTTCACCCAACATATCATCACTTTTGTCTAGCATGTTTTGAACCTTTTCAAAAGCCTTTTGTTGTTGCACAACAATCTTAGCAAGTTTAGAGTAGCTACGCTTAAGATTTTCATCAGATTCATCCTCACTAGATTCAGAAGAGGCGTATTTGAGTACCTTAGCACCCTTTGCCATGAAGCAATAGGTGGGAGCGTAGTCATCACTGCCTTCATCAGCCTTGTTGGTGAGATCACTTTCTTCAGAGGTGAAGGCGGGCTTGCTGACGAACGCAGTAGTGAGGGCTAGGCTCGCCACACCAGACTCAGAGTCATCAGATTCCTCTTCTGCTTCATTTTCTTCAGATTCAGCCTCAGAGTCCATTTCCTTGCCAATGAATGCCCGAGCCTTCTTGGAACTGCTCTTCTTGTGAGACGAAGACTTTGAAGATTTTGATGATGAAGATTTTGAGGACTTCTTCTTTTTCTTCGCATCATCAGAACTGTAATCCTTGTATTTCTTCTTCTTTGATTCCTTTTCCCACTGAGGACAATCTTGAATGTAATGTCCTGGTTTCTTGCACTTGTGACAAAGCCTCTTCTTATAGTCACTGGATGAGGAATCATTGCTCCTTGAGGGTTTTCCAAAGCGACCACGTCTTGAGAACTTCTGGAATTTCTTCACAAGCAGTGCTAGATCATGACTCAGTTCTTCAGGATCACCAAGGCTGCTACCAGAGTCTTCATCTTCGGACTCAGATACTACCTTGGCCTTCAGTGCACGTGATCTGCCATAGCTCGAACCGTAGAGATCTCTCTTTTCAGCAAGCTGGAACTCATGAGTGTTAAGCCTCTCGAGGATATCAGCGGGGTCAAGTGACTTGTAATCAGCACGCTCTTGTATCATCAGTGCCAGAGTGTCAAATGAGGAATCAAGCGATCTCAGCAATTTCTTCACCACCTCATGGTCGGCGATGTCAGTGGCACCAAGTGCTTGCAGCTCATTTGAGATGTCAGTGAGGCGATCGAAGGTTTGCTGAACATTCTCATTGTTGAGTCTTTTGAAGCGGTTGAAGAGATTGCGAAGAACATCAACTCGAGAGTCACGCTGAGTTGAAACTCCTTCATTGACTTTGGACAGCCTATCCCAGATAAGCTTAGCAGTCTCCAAAGCACTCACTCTACCATACTGTCCTTTGCTCAGATGTCCACATATGATATTCTTCGCTTGAGAGTCGAGTTGCTTGAATCTCTTCACATCGGTAGCGTTCAGTGAGGGTGAGACGGAGGGAACACCATTTTCCACAACGTACCAGAGATCGTTATCAATTGCCTCAAGATGCATTCACATCTTATTCTTCCAGTAAGGGTAGTCCATCCCATCGAAGGTAGGACACCCAGCAGAGACCTTGATCATACCTGCGGTCGACATAACTAAAACTCCAGGCGGTTAAACCAAAATCACACAGAACAAGGGAGTACCTTGCTCTGATACCAATTGAAAGTGCGTTATATCGACTAGAGGGGGGTGAATAGGCGATTTTTATGAAATTCTTCACTGAGGAATTTGCTCGTGAGGAAATTGCTTAGCGAAGAACTACTAGCAGCGGAATAAGTACTCAGAGGTAAACATAGCAGAATACATGCATGGTCATCATGATGAAATGAAGACAAACACAGAGTACAGAAAGCTTAAACACAGGATAGCACAAGATGAAGACAAACAGACTGAAGAAATTGAACTGAGGAAATTGAGAAAGTCTTCAGTCAAAGTCTTCAAACACAGATATGAACAAACACACAACACAGTAATGAGGAAATGAAAGTGTTGAGGAAATAGAACCAGTGAGCTTGGTGAAGACAATGATTTGGTAGACCAGTTCCAACTGCTGCCTCAGTTGTACATTTGGTTGGAGCGGCTGAGTATTTAAACTCGAGGACACCTAGTCCTGGACACACAGTCCTCATCGTATTCTCCTTGAGCTAAGGACACACAGTCCTCGCCCAATCACTCGTGGTAAGTCTTCAGGTGACTTCCAAACCTTCACAGACTTGGTCACTCGGTGATCCACAATTCCTCTTGGATGCTCTAGACCTTGACGCCTAACTGTCTGGAAGAAGCACAGTCTTCAAAGGTAACAAGCGTCGGATCCACGCAGGATCAATCTCTTTAGTGATGCTCAATCACTTTGGGTTTGTAGGTGTTTTGGGTTTGGGTTTGGATTTTCCTCACTTGATGATTTTCGCTCAAAGTCCTCGGAGGATGGGTTGCTCTCAAATGACAAGTGTCAAGTTCACACGGAGCAGCCAACCAGCTAGTGGTTGTAGGGGGCGGCTATTTATAGCCTAGGGAGCAGCCCGACATGATAAGACATAAATGCCCTTCAATGATATGACCGTTATGTGGACAAGATATTTTGGGACAGCTGGCGCGTAGCACAGCAATGCTCGGAAATATGAGGTACAATTTCCTCAGGGCTATCATGTTCCTCACAGTGTAGGCAATTCACACTGGCGAATTCCTAACTCCTCAGTCAGAGCAAAGTCCTCAGTGACCAGAAGAACTGCATCTCTGTCACTGAAGAAATTGACTGAACTGTATGATATTTCCAATGGCTTCACTCGAAGGGATTGGTAGGTGTAGGATTTGAGTTGAGCATCACTTGGAAATTTTCTCCTTAGTATTTCCTCGACCCCCTTTAACAGTACGGTGTTTCCTATGACTCAAGAAAGAGAAAATGAAACTACGAAAACAGAAGTCTTCACGCTTCATGTTCCTCGAATGATAACCAAGTCTTCAAGGTCACACCAATTTCTTCACTTTCAAAGTCTTCAGGAAGTCTTCAAAATATCAAAGTCTTCAGTCGAAGAACTTCATTTTTAGGGGTCGACTTTCTCTGTAAATATCAAACTCCTCATAGACTTATGGACCTGTGTACACTCATAAACACCTTAGATACTTAACCTATAAGTCTTCAGTACACCAAAATCACTAAGGGGCACTAGATGCACTTACACCAGGTGCTACCGCGAGCATTAGTAAGGTACACATCAATAACATGTATATCACATATACCTTTGTTCACCTTGCCATCCTTCTTATCCGCCAAATACTTGGGGCAGTTCCGCTTCCAGTGACCAGTTTGCTTGCAGTAGAAGCACTCAGTTTCAGGCTTAGGTCCAGACTTGGGTTTCTTCTCTTGAGCAGCAACTTGCTTGCTGTTCTTCTTGAAGTTCCCCTTCTTCTTCCCTTTGCCCTTTTTCTTGAAACTAGTGGTCTTGTTGACCATCAACACTTGATGCTCCTTCTTGATTTCTACCTCCGCAGCCTTTAGCATTGCGAAGAGCTCGGGAATTGTCTTATCCATCCCTTGCATGTTATAGTTCATCACGAAGCTCTTGTAGCTTGGTGGCAGTGATTGGAGAATTCTGTCAATGATGCTATCATCCGGAAGATTAACTCCCAGCTGAATCAAGTGATTATTATACTCAGACATTTTGAGTATATGCTCACCGACAGAACTATTCTCCTCCATCTTGCAGCTATAGAACTTATTGGAGACTTCATATCTCTCAATCCGGGCATTTGCTTGAAATATTAACTTCAACTCCTGGAACATCTCATATGCTCCATGACGTTCAAAACGTCGTTGAAGACCCGGTTCTAAGCCGTAAAGCATGGCACACTGAACTATCGAGTAGTCATCAGCTTTGCTCTGCCAGACGTTCATAACATCTGGTGTTGCTCCTGCAGCAGGCCTGGCACTAAATCTGAGAACAGTTTTTAAATAACCGGGTAAAATGGTTTGGTTTTTCTTATGGTTTTGATCGGTTCAGTTTTTTTGGGGCTAAGCGTTTTTTAGTTTGGTTTGGTTTTGGGTATGTAGAAAAACTAAGTCGGGTATAGTTGGTTATGGTCTTAACAAGTTTAGTCTAACACGGGTGTAAACTGTAGGTCGAACCGGTTCCTCGCCCCGGAGAAAGCCCAATCACGCATTCATGCTAACTCAAGGCGACACCACGATAGGCCGATAGCCCAGACGGCAGACCTCTATTCCCTCGGTCCCTCCATCCTCCAGGGTCCAGGCCTCCACCGCTGCCGGCCGCCTCGCCAACGGAAGCGGGCCTCCTCCTCGCGCACGGGGCGCTCCTCCTCGCACTCTCCATCGCGGGCCTGGCCGGTTCCCTCGATGGCACATCCTGTCTCACCGACCACGGCGCCGGCCACCTGCTCCGTAGTATCCGGCAGGGGGTACTCCACCTAGCTGCAGCACTCGTGCGCGTGGTGGCTAGGGTTCACCTCCGCCCTCGACCTCGTCGCGTGCCCTCCTCCAGCCCCTCCCCTCCCCCCGCTCGCTCCCCCTCCCCCATCAACGAGGAGGAGCATCCGGTGCCCCTGCCCTCGAGTTCGTCGATGGCGCCGTCCTCCTGCCCAAGCTTGCTGCTACTGCTCCTCCTCTCCTCTGTCCACGACTTCCCCAAGGAGTAATCTCACCTGTCCTTTCCTCTCCTCTGTGATCTGCATTCTTCATTACCCTGATGATTTGGATGGTGTCACACCAACATGTTGATGTTGATGATCCAAGACTTAAAGAACATAATGCCTGGAGGCTGCATACAAGAGGCAAACCTGATGAAATTCAGTTTGAAAGTGTCATCACTAGTCAGAGTAAAATTCACTGTACTAGCATGACCAAGTACACAGGTTCTGTTTGGAGTTCTACTGCTGTGGAGATGGATGGTTTAAGTTGTACGGTAGCAACACAAATCATGAGCATTGTCAGTATTGTTGCTTAGAAATAAAAGATGATGTACTTAAAAAAATATGTCTTTAAATCTTTAAAAGCTCATAACTGGCATTCTAGGACTCCAGAAACAAAAGTTTGTTGTTGCCAATTACAGTAGCTAGTTTCATTTCATCTTTTTTCATTGATAGAAGAAACATATTTTGTTTTATTGGCTGGATAGCATCCATACTGTAGATATGCTTATCACTGATTTTTATATGGAATTGTGGTTTTGTATTGATCTAATAGAACTCTCTTTGTGATGTAATAGTGGTTTAGCATGGTGGTCCGAAAGTGTTGCAGCTTGGTTTGTGAGATACAGACCTTATCAAGTAGTAAAGTCATCTCATGTATGCCCACGACGAAGATGCTGATGATTCTACCAATGTTGCTTGTTTGTTCTATTGCCACTGTTTGTTTGATGTTCTACTTTGTTCTGTTTCCGTGTGGCAAAGAAAGTAGCCTAAGCAATAGTAGCCTGTTCAGAAACGACATGTCACTGTAAAACTGTAGTTGAATGTCTCTGTTAAATTATTGTTTGGCATGGTACTGTTAAACTGCAGTTGAATATGGTTATGTATTGGGTTTATACCCATGGTTATGTACTGAGTGTGAACCCGTTTGGGTGGAAAAATTATTGGGTGCAGTTTTGGTTAGGATGAAAATGGTATTATCTGGTTATGGTTCAGGTTTGGTTTAGAGAGATACGTGTACGGGCATAGTTTAGTTATAGTCCAGTTATTAACCCGTTCTCAGATTTACCTGGCACCCAGCGGTGCTTCCAGGACGTAATTCTTCTGTGCAGCAATGAGGATAATCCTCAAGTTACGGACCCAGTCCGTGTAATTGCTACCATCATCTTTCAACTTTGCTTTCTCAAGGAACGCATTAAAATTCAACGGAACAACAGCACGGGCCATCTATCTACAATCAGCATAGAGAAGCAAGATACTACCAGGTACTAAGTTCATGATAAATTTAAGTTCAATTAATCATATTACTTAAGAACTCCCACTTAGATAGACATCCCTCTAATCCTCTAAGTGATCACGTGATCCAAATCAACTAAACCATGTCCGATCATCACGTGAGATGGAGTAGTTTCAATGGTGAACATCGCTATGTTGATCATATCTACTATATGATTCACGCTCGACCTTTCGGTCTCCGTGTTCTGAGGCCATATCTGTTATATGCTAGGCTCGTCAAGTTTAACCTGAGTATTCCACGTGTGCAACTGTTTTGCACACGTTGTATTTGAACGTAGAGCCTATCACACCCGATCATCACGTGGTGTCTCAGCACGAAAAACTTTCGCAACAGTGTATACTCAGGGAGAACACTTATACTTTGATAATTTAGTGAGGGATCATGTTATAATGCTACCGTAAATCAAAGCAAGATAAGATGCATAAAAGATAAACATCACATGCAATCAATATAAGTGATATGATATGGCCATCATCATCTTGTGCTTGTGATCTCCATATCTGAAGCAACGTCATGATCACCATCGTCACCAGCGCAACACCTTGATCTCCATCGTAGCATCGTTGTCGTCTCGCCAATCTTATGCTTCTACGACTATCGCTACCGCTTAGTGATAAAGTAAAGCATTACAGGGCGATTGCATTGCATACAATAAAGCGACAACCATATGGCTCCTGCCAGTTGCCGATAACTCGGTTACAAAACATGATCATCTCATTCAATAAAATTTAGCATCATGTCTTGACCATATCACATCACAACATGCCCTGCAAAAACAAGTTAGACGTCCTCTACTTTGTTTGTTGCAAGTTTTACGTGGCTGCTATGGGCTTAAGCAAGAACCAATCTTACCTACGCATCAAAACCACAACGATAGTTTGTCAAGTTGGTGTTGTTTTAACCTTTGCAAGGACCGGGCGTAGCCACACTCGGTTCAACTAAAGTTGGAGAAAATGACACCCGCCAGCCACCTGTGTGCAAAGCATGTCGGTAGAATCAGTCTTGCGTAAGCGTACGCGTAATGTCGGTCCGGGCCGCTTCATCCAACAATACCGCCGAACCAAAGTATGACTTGCTGGTAAGCAATATGACTTATATCGCCCACAACTCACTTCTGTTCTACTCGTGCATATAACATCAACACATAAAACCTAGGTTCGGATGCCACTGTTGGGGAACGTAGTAATTTCAAAAAAATTCCTACGCACACACAAGATCATGGTGATGCATAGCAACGAGAGGGGAGAGTGTTGTCTACCTACCCTCGTAGACCGTAAGCGGAAGCGTTATATCAACGCGGTTGATGTAGTCGTACGTCTTCACAATCCGACCGATCCAAGCACCGAAAGCACGGCATCTATGAGTTCTACACACGTACGGCTCGGTGACGTCCCCGCCTTCTCGATCCAGCAAGAGGGCGAAGTAGTAGATGAGTTCCGGCAGCACGACGGCGTGGTGACGGTGTTGGTGAAGAACAATCTTCGCAGGGCTTCGCCTAAGCACTACGAAAACTATGACGAAGGATGAACTAGAGGAGACGGGGTTGCCGACACACAGCTTGGTGTTTCTTGATGTGTCTTGGGTGCTAGCCCTACCCCTCTATTTATATGTTGAGCCTTGGGGTCGAAACTTGGAGTAAAAGCCTCCACAAAGTCGGTTTCACCCGAAAGGCAAGAGTCCTTCTCGGACTCCAGGGCCAGACGCCAGGGTTCCCGGCGTCTGGGCCCAGACGCCAGGGACCCTGGCATCTGGCTTCTGGACTCCGCAAAACTTCCTTTTGCGCTTCCCAAAAACTTCGTGAGCTTTCCCCTTTGGCCCAGATAAAGTGTTCTCGTGCCCAAACATTTCGGGAAACATCCGAAACCCCTTCCGATGGATTCCGGAACCTTTCCGAAGATCAAACACTACTATCCACATATCAATCTTTACTTCCGCCGCTGGATCGCTGCTGTCGCACTCGGACGCAGTCTCTGCGGAGCCAGTCGACAGATCGAACAGGCCGTAGAGTGATTCGTCGGGCTCAATCGCTGCGACTTGGGGGATGGCCGACTGGCGGGCCAATGCATGCCTCACCCACCGCTGGAGCCTCGACCGACAGGAGCGCTTGCGCCGGCGGGAAACTGGGAGCGAGGACGAAACGGGTGCCGACCCGTACTGGGCTGACGGTTGCCGCAGGAGGACGCCACGAATGCACGCGCGAAAGTGCGTTGCTCCGCGGGCGGGAAGCGCGTCCACGTCGAGTGGAGCCTCCTGGAGCCAAGCAGAGTCATCAACGACGAAAGTGAGGGCGCCGAGGCGGATCTCGCGCCCCTCGACCAGGACTCCGCTCGACGACATGATGGGAGATGTCAAAAGAATCCCAACTCCTCCAACAAATCGCTAGAACACCTGCCCCATGGTGGGCGCCAACTGTCGTGGTTCTAAGTCTGACAGTAGAATGGGGGGTAGGAATGGAGAGGCAAGATCCTAGCTTTGGAGTAGTTGTGCACGCAAGAGTTTTACGAGTTCAGGCCCTTCTCAGAAGAAGTAATAGCCCTACGTCTCGGAGCCCGGAGGCGGTCGACTGGATTATATGCGTGTGTGTTACAAAGATGCGAACCCTTCTTCCTGTGGAGGGGGTGGCTTATATAGAGTTTGCCAGGACCCCTGCCAGCCCACGCAATGAAGGATCTTAAGGTACATTAAGGCAGGGCGTTACTGGCTGTATAAAGTGCTATTAAGGCTATAAAGGCTATTTAACTTCAGACCGTTTGGATGCGGTGTGGCTCCTGTGCTTCCTATGGTCGAGTGAATCTTCATGGTCGAGTGTCTCTGCGCTCGTCGAGTGTTATTGTATTTGTCGAGTGGATGCTTATCAGGTCGACTGGTAAGCAGCCTCTTTTAGTCAGTGACCTTGGGGAGGGTACCCTTGGGCAGGCCTATGACCCTACCCTAGGTACATGACTTCATCAGCACCCCCCTTTCCTTCTCCCTCTCCCCCTTCCTTTCCCCCTCCTAGTAGGAGTAGGAAAGAGGGGAGTCCTACTCCTACTAGGAGGACGACTCCTCCTCCTTGGCGCGCCCACAAGGGCCGGCCGGCCTCCCCCCTTGCTCCTTTATATACGGGGGCAGGGGGGCACCTCTAGACACAAAATTTGATCTTCGTGATCGTTCTCTTAGCCATGTGCGGTGCCCCCCTCCACGATAATCCTCGATAAAATTGTAGCGGTGCTTAGGCAAAGCCCTGCGACGGTAGAATATCAACATCGTCACCACGCCGTCGTGTTGACGGAACTCATCCTCGACACTTTGCTGGATCAGAGCCCGGGGATCGTCATCGAGCTGAACGTGTGCTAAAACTCGGAGGTGCCGTAGTTTCGGTGCTTGATCGGTCGGGCCGTGAAGACGTACGACTACATCAACCGCGTTGTCATAACGCTTCCGCTGTCGGTCTACGAGGGTACGTAGACAACACTCTCCCCTCTCGTTGCTATGCATCACCATGATCTTGTGTGTGCGTAGGAATTTTTTTGAAATTACTACGTTCCCCAACAGTGGCATCCGAGCCAGGTTTTATGTGTTGATGTTATATGCACGAGTAGAACAAAAGTGAGTTGTGGGCGATATAAGTCATACTGCTTACCAGCATGTCATACTTTGGTTCGGCGGTATTGTTGGATGAAGCGGCCCAGACCGACATTACGCTACGCTTACGCGAGACTGGTTCTACCGACGTGCTTTGCACATAGGTGGCTGGCGGGTGTTAGTTTCTCCAACTTTAGTTGAACCGAGTGTGGCTACGCCTGGTCCTTGCGAAGGTTAAAACAGCACCAACTTGACAAACTATCGTTGTGGTTTTGATGCGTAGGTAAGAACGGTTATTGCTAAGCCCATAGCAGCCACGTAAAACTTGCAACAACAAAGTAGAGGATGTCTAACTTGTTTTTGCAGGGCATGCTGTGATGTGATATGGTCAAGACGTGATGGTATATTTTATTGTATGAGATGATCATGTTTTGTAACCAAGTTATCGGCAACTGGCAGGAGCCATATGGTTGTCGCTTTATTGTATGCAATGCAATCGCCCTGTAATGCTTTACTTTATCACTAAGCGGTAGCGATAGTCGTAGAAGCATAACGTTGGCGAAACGACAACGATGCTACAATGGAGATCAAGGTGTCGCGCCGGTGACGATGGCAATCATGGAGGTGCTTCGGAGATGGAGATCACAAGCACAAGATGATGATGGCCATATCATATCACTTATATTGATTGCATGTGATGTTTATCTTTTATGCATCTTATCTTGCTTTGATTGACGGTAGCATTATAAGATGATCTCTCACTAAATTTCAAGATAAAAGTGTTCTCCCTGAGTATGCACCGTTGACAAAGTTCGTCGTGCCCAGACACCACGTAAAGATCAGGTGTGATAAGCTCTACGTCCATCTACAACGGGTGCAAGCCAGTTTTGCACACGCAGAATACTCAGGTTAAACTTGACGAGCCTAGCATATGCAGATATGGCCTCGGAACACTAAGACCGAAAGGTCGAGCATGAATCATATAGTAGATATGATCAACATAAAGATGTTCACCATTGAAAGCTACTCCATTTCACGTGATGATCGGTTATGGTTTAGTTGATTTGGATCATGTTATCACTTAGAGGATTAGAGGGATGTCTATCTAAGTGGGAGTTCTTAAGTAATATGATTAATTGAACTTAAATTTATCATGAACTTAGTACCTGATAGTATCTTGCTTGTCTATGTTGATTGTAGATAGATGGCCCGTGTTGTTGTTCCGTTGAATTTTAATGCGTTCCATGAGAAAGAAAAGTTGAAAGATGATGGTAGCAATTACGCGGACTAGGTCCGTAACTTGAGGATTATCCTCATTGCTGCACAGAAGAGTTACGTCCTGGAAGCACCGCTGGGTGCCAGGCCTGCTGCTGATGCAACTGACGATGTTAAGAACGTCTGGCAGAGCAAAGCTGATGACTACTCGATAGTTCAATGTGCCATGCTTTACGGCTTAGAACCGGGACTTCAACGACGTTTTGAACGTCATGGAGCATATGAGATGTTCCAGGAGTTGAAGTTAATATTCCAAAAGAATGCCCGGATTGAGAGACATGAAGTCTCTAATAAGTTCTATAGCTGCAAGATGGAGGAGAATAGTTCTGTCAGTGAGCATATACTCAAGATGTCTGGGTATTGTAATCACTTGATTCAACTGGGAGTTAATCTTCCGGATGATAGCGTCATTGACAGAATTCTCCAATCACTTCCACCTAGCTACAAAAGCTTCGTGATGAACTATAATATGCAAGGGATGGATAAGACAATTCCCGAGCTCTTCGCAATGCTAAAGGCTGCGGAGGTAGAAATCAAGAAGGAGCTTCAAGTGCTGATTGTTAACAAGACCACTAGTTTCAAGAAAAAGGGCAAAGGGAAGAGGAAGGGGAACTTCAAGAAGAACAGCAAGCAAGTTGCTTGTCAAGAGAAGAAACCCAAGTCTGGACCTAAGCCTGAAACTGAGTGCTTCTACTGCAAGCAGACTGGTCACTGGAAGCGGAACCGCCCCAAGTATTTGGCGGATAAGAAGGATGGCAAGGTTAACAAAGGTATATGTGATATACATGTTATTGATGTGTACCTTACTAGAGCTCGCAGTAGCACCTGGGTATTTGATACTGGTTCTGTTGCTAATATTTGCAACTCGAAACAGGGACTACGGATTAAGCGAACACTGGCAAAGGACGAGGTGACGATGCGCGTGGGAAATGGTTCCAAAGTCGATGTGATCGCGGTCGGCACGCTACCTCTACATCTACCTTCGGGATTAGTATTAGACCTAAATAATTGTTATTTGGTGCCAGCGTTGAGCATGAACATTATATCTGGATCTTGTTTGATGCGAGACGGTTATTCATTTAAATCAGAGAATAATGGTTGTTCTATTTATATGAGTAATATCTTTTATGGTCATGCACCCTTGAAGAGTGGTCTATTTTTAATGAATCTCGATAGTAGTGATACACATATTCATAATGTTGAAGCCAAAAGATGCAGAGTTGATAATGATAGTGCAACTTATTTGTGGCACTGCCGTTTAGGTCATATCGGTGTAAAACGCATTAAGAAACTCCATACTGATGGACTTTTGGAACCACTTGATTATGAATCACTTGGTACTTGCGAACCGTGCCTCATGGGCAAGATGACTAAAACGCCGTTCTCTGGTACTATGGAAAGAGCAACAGATATATTGGAAATCATACATACAGATGTATGTGGTCCGACGAATGTTGAGGCTCGTGGCGGATATCGTTATTTTCTCACCTTCACAGATGATTTAAGCAGATATGGGTATATCTACTAAATGTAGCATATGTCTGAAACGTTTGAAAAGTTCAAAGAATTTTAGAGTGAAGTTGAAAATCATCGTAACAAGAAAATAAAGTTTCTACGATCTGATCGTGGAGGAGAATATTTGAGTTATGAGTTTGGTCTACATTTGAAACAATGTGGAATAGTTTCACAGCCCACGCCACTCGGAACACCACAGCGTAATGGTGTGTCCGAACATCGTAATCGTACTTTACTTGATATGGTGCGATCTATGATGTCTCTTACAGATTCACCGTTATCGTTTTGGGGTTATGCTTTAGAGACGGCCGCATTCACATTAAATAGGGCACCATCAAAATCCGTTGAGACGACGCCTTATGAACTATGGTTTGGCAAGAAACCAAAGTTGTCATTTCTTATAATTTGGGGCTGCGATGCTTATGTGAAAAAGCTTCAACCTGATAAGCTAGAACCCAAATCAGAGAAATGTGTCTTCATAGGGTACCCAAAGGAGACTGTTGGGTACACCTTCTATCACAGATCCGAAGGCAAGACATTCGTTGCTAAGAATGGATCCTTTCTAGAGAAGGAGTTTCTCTCGAAAGAAGTGAGTGGGAGGAAAGTAGAACTTGATGAGGTAATTGTACCTGCTCCCTTATTGGAAAATAGTACATCACAGAAACCGGTTTCTGTGACACCTAAACCAATTAGTGAGGAAGTCAATGATGATGATCATAGAACTTCAGATCAAGTTGCTACTGAACTTCGTAGATCAAACAGAGTAAGATCCGCACCAGAGTGGTACGGTAATCCTATTTTGGAAGTCATGCTACTAGATCATGATGAACCTACGAACTATGAAGAAGCAATGGTGAGCCCAGATTCCGCAAATGGCTTGAAGCCATGAAATCTGAGATGGGATCCATGTATGAAAACAAATTATGGACTTTGGTTGACTTGCCCGATGACCGGCAAGCAATTGAGAATAAATGGATCTTCAAGAAGAAGACTGACGCTGACGGTAATGTTACTGTCTACAAAGCTCGACTTGTTGCAAAAGGTTTTCGACAAGTTCAAGGGATTGACTACGATCAGACCTTCTCACCCGTAGCGATGCTTAAGTCTGTCCGAATCATGTTAGCAATTGCCGCATTTTATGATTATGAAATTTGGCAAATGGATATCAAAACTGCATTCCTGAATGGATTTCTGGAAGAAGAGTTGTATATGATGCAACCGGAAGGTTTTGTCGATCCAAAGGGAGCTAACAAAGTGTGCAAGCTCCAGCGATCCATTTATGGACTGGTGCAAGCCTCTCGGAGTTGGAATAAACGTTTTGATAGTGTGATCAAAGCATTTGGTTTTATACAGACTTTTGGACAAGCCTGTATTTACAAGAAAGTGAGTGGGAGCTCTGTAGCATTTCTGATATTATATGTGGATGACATATTACTGATTGGAAATGATATAGAATTTCTGGATAGCATAAAGGGGTACTTGAATAAGATTTTTTCAATGAAAGACCTCGGTGAAGCTGCTTACATATTGGGCATTAAGATCTATAGAGATAGATCAAGACGCTTGATTGGACTTTCACAAAGCACATACCTTGAAAAAGTTTTGAAGAAGTTCAAAATGGATCAAGCAAAGAAAGGGTTCTTGCCTGTGTTACAAGGTGTGAAGTTGAGTAAGACTCAATGCCCGACCACTGCAGAAGATAGAGAGAAAATGAAAGATGTTCCCTATGCTTCAGCCATAGGCTCTATCATGTATGCAATGCTGTGTACCAGACCTGATGTGTGCCTTGCTATAAGTCTAGCAGGGAGGTACCAAAGTAATCCAGGAGTGGATCACTGGACAGCGGTCAAGAACATCCTGAAATACCTGAAAAGGAATAAGGATATGTTTCTCGTTTATGAAGGTGACAAAGATCTCATCGTAAATGGTTACATTGATGCAAGCTTTGACACTGATCCGGACGATTCTAAATCGCAAACCGGATACATGTTTACATTAAACGGTGGAGCTGTCAGTTGGTGCAGTTCTAAACAAAGCGTCGTGGCGGGATCTACGTGTGAAGCAGAGTACATAGCTGCTTCGGAAGCAGCAAATGAAGGAGTCTAGATGAAGGAGTTCATATCCAATCTAGGTGTCATACCTAGTGCATCGGGTCCAATGAAAATCTTTTGTGACAATACTGGAGCAATTGCCTTAGCGAAGGAATCCAGATTTCACAAGAGAACTAAGGACATCAAGAGATGCTTCAATTCCATCCGGGATCTAGTCCAGGTGGGAGACATAGAAATTTGCAAGATACATACGGATCTGAATGTTGCAGGCCCGTTGACTAAGCCTCTTCCACGAGCAAAACATGATCGGCACCAAGGCTCCATGGGTGTTAGAATCATTACTGTGCAATCTAGATTATTGACTCTAGTGCAAGTGGGAGACTAAAGGAAATATGCCCTGGAGGCAATAATAAAGTTATTATTTATTTCCTTATATCATGATAAATGTTTATTATTCATGCTAGAATTGTATTAACCAGAAACATAATACATGTGTGAATACATAGACAAACAGAGTGTCACTAGTATGCCTCTACTTGACTAGCTCGTTCATCAAAGATGGTTATGTTTCCTAACCATAGACATGTGTTGTTATTTGATTAACGGGATCACATCATTAGGAGATTGATGTGATTGACATGACCCATTTCGTTAGCTTAGCACCCGATCATTTAGTATGTTGCTATTACTTTCTTCATGACTTATACATGTTCCTATGACTATGAGATTATGCAACTCCCGTTTACTAGAGGAACACTTTGTGTGCTACCAAACGTCACAACGTAACTGGGTGATTATAAAGGTGCTCTACAGGTGTCTCCGAAGGTACTTGTTGGGTTGGCGTATTTCGAGATTAGGATTTGTCACTCCGAATGTCGGAGAGGTATCTCTGGGCCCTCTCGGTAATGCACATCACTTAAGCCTTGCAAGCAATGCAACTAATGAGTTAGTTGCAAGATGATGTATTACGGAATGAGTAAAGAGACTTGCCGGTAACGAGATTGAACTAGGTATTGAGATACCGACAATTGAATCTCGGGCAAGTAACATACCGATGACAAAGGGAACAATGTATGTTGTTATGCAGTCTGACCGATAAAGATCTTCGTAGAATATGTGGGAGCCAATGTGAGCATCCAGGTTCCGATATTGGTTATTGACCGGAGACGTGTCTCGGTCATGTCTACATTGTTCTTGTTGGGGAACGTAGTAATTTCAAAAAAAATCCTACACACACGCAAGATCATGGTGATGCATAGCAACAAGAGGGGAGAGTGTTGTCCACGTACCCTCGTAGACCATAAGCGGAAGCGTTATATCAACGCGGTTGATGTAGTCATACGTCTTCACGATCCGACCGATCCAAGCACCGAAAGCACGGCACCTCCGAGTTCTACACACGTACGGCTCGGTGACGTCCTTGCCTTCTCGATCCAGCAAGAGGGGCGAAGTACTAGATGAGTTCCGGCAGCACGACGGCGTGGTGACGGTGTTGGTGAAGAACAATCTTCGCAGGGCTTCGCCTAAGCACTACGAAAACTATGACGAAGGATGAACTAGAGGAGACGGGGTTGCCGACACACGGCTTGGTGTTTCTTGATGTGTCTTGGGTGCTAGCCCTACCCCTCTATTTATATGTTGAGCCTTGGGGTCGAAACTTGGAGTAAAAGCCTCCACAAAGTCGGTTTCACCCAAAAGGCACGAGTCCTTCTCGGACTCCAGGGCCAGGCGCCAGGGTTCCCGACGTCTGGGCCCAGACGCCAGCGACCCTGGCGTCTGGCCTCTGGACTCCGCAAAACTTCCTTTTGCGCTTTCCAATAACTTCGTGAGCTTTCCCCTTTGGCCCAGATAAAGTGTTCTCGTGCCCAAACATTTCGGGAAACATCCGGAACCCCTTCCGATGGATTCCAGAACCTTTCCGGAGATCAAACACTACTATCCACATATCAATTGTTACTTCCGGACCATTCTGGAGTTCCTCGTCATATCCGTGATCTCATCCAAAACTCCGAACAACATTCGGTCACCAACATACATAACTCATAGTACTATATCATCAACGAACATTAAGCGTGCGGACCCTACGGGTTCGAGAACTATGTAGACATGACCGAGACACCTCTCTTGTCAATAACCAATAGCGGGACCTGGATGCCCATATTGGCTCCTACATATTGTACGAAGATCTTTATCGGTCAAACCGCATAACAACATCGTTGTTCCCTTTGTCATCGTGTTGTTACTTGCCCGGGATTCGATCGTCGGTATCCCAATACCTAGTTCAATCTCGTTACCGGCAAGTCTCTTTACTCATTCTGTAATACATCATCCCGCAATTAACTCATTAGTTGCAATGCTTATAGTGATGTGCATTACCGAGTGGGCCTAGAGATACCTCTCCGACAATCGGAGTGACAAATCCTAATCTCGAAATACGCCAACCCAACATGTACCTTCGGAGACACCTGTAGAGCACCTTTATAATCACCCAGTTACATTGTGACGTTTGGTAGCACACAAAGTGTTCCTCCGGTAAACGGGAGTTGCATAATCTCATAGTCATAGGAACATGTATAAGTCATGAAGAAAGCAATAGCAACATACTAAACGATCGTGTGCTAAGCTAACGGAATGGGTCATGTCAATCACATCATTCTCCTAATGATGTGATCCCGTTAATCAAATGACAACTCATGTCTATGGCTAGGAAACATAACCATCTTCGATCAACGAGCTAGTCAAGTAGAGGCATACTAGTGACACTCTGTTTGTCTATGTATTCACACATGTATTATGTTTCCAGTTAATACAATTCTAGCATGAATAATAAACATTTATCATGATATAAGGAAATAAATAATAACTTTATTGTTGCCTCTAGGGCATATTTCCTTCAGTTCTCAGACCCGTAGGGTCCGCATGCTTAACGTTACGATGACAGTTTCATTATGAGTTTATATGTTTTGATGTACCGAAGGTTGTTCGGAGTCCCGGATGTGTTCACGGACATGACGAGGAGTCTCGAAATGGTCGAGACATAAAGATCGATATATTGGACGGCTATATTCGGACACCAGAAGTGTTCTGGGTGATTTCGGAGAAAACCGGAGTGCCGAAGGGTTACCGGAACCCCTCGGGAGAAGTAATGGGCCTTATGGGCCCTAGTGGAGAGAGAGAGGGACGGCCAGGGTGGGCCGCGCGCCCCCTCCCCCTCTGGTCCGAATTGGACTAGGAGAGGGGGGCGGCACCCCCTTTCCTTCTCCCTCTCCCCTTCCTTTCCCCCTCCTAGTAGGAGTAGGACAGTAGGAGTAGGAAAGAGGGGAGTCTACTCCTACTGTCCTACTCCTACTAGGAGGAGGACTCCTCCTCCTTGGCGCGCCCACAAGGGCCGGCCGGCCTCCCCCTTGCTCATTTATATACGGGGGCAGGAGGGCACCTCTAGACATAGAAGTTGATCTTCGTGATCGTTCTCTTAGCCATGTGCAGTGCCCCCTCCATGATAATCCTTGATAATATTGTAGCGGTGTGTCACGCCCAAGATGCGACCCTATCCTAAAGGAACTCAAAGGTCCGACCAAGGATAGAAGCGCATCTTGAAGACGCTTTTGCAAGGTGGATATCATTACATCAACATTACATAAATAGAGGGGATACATCCAATACATACAATGTCACATGAATACAACAACACATCATATACAAGATCAACATCCAACTACGGATGAAACATAAACAGAAACTCAAACAATATCCACCCTGCTAGCCCAGGCTACCGACCAGGAACCTATCCCTCAATCAAAGAAGAAGCAGAAGAAGAACTCCAACACAAATAAACATCACTCTCGTGTCATGAACATCGCATAACCTGTACCTGCAACTGGTGGTGTAGTTATCTGTGAGCCACGAGGACTCAGCAATCCCATTACCATGGGTATCAAGACTAACAAAGCTTAAAGGGAAAGGAAAGGGTAAAGTGGTGAGGTTGCAGCAGCGACTAAGCATGTATGGTGGCTAACTTACGCAAATAAGAGCGAGAGGAGAAGCAAAGCAAGCGGTCGTCAACTAATAATGATCAAGAAGTGATCTTGAACTCCTACTTACGTCAAACATAACCCAGAAACCGTGTTCTTCTCTCGATCAACCCCGAAAAGAGACACTCACGGTTGGTGTATTTTAGAAGAGTTTACTTTAAGTTTACTACAACCGGATATTAACAAATTCCCATCTGCCACATAACCGCGGGCACGGCTTTCGAAAGTTCAAACCCTGCAGGGGTGTCCCAACTTAGCCCATGATAAGCTCTCGCGATCAACGAAGGATATTCCTTCTCCCCGGGAAGACCCGATCATTCTCGGAATCCCGGCTACAAGACATTTCACAGTAATAAAACAAGACCAGCAAAGCCTCCCGGCGTGTCGACACCCTGATAGTAGCCGCGCGTATCTCGTCTCAGGCCACGACCGGATGAGCAGTCCGTACAAGTAAAACCAGACCACAAGTTTCCCTGAGGTGGCGCTGCAAAGGGCTCTAGTTTGGACCAACACTTAGACAAGCATTGGCCCGGGGGCTAAATAAAGATGACCCTCGGGCGGAGGAGTCTTATTCAAAGCGAACTGTCAAGGGGGTCCCATAAATCACCCAACCACATTAGGGACGCAAAATCCGGGAACATAACACCGGTATGACGAAAACTAGGGCGGCAAGAGTGGAACAAAACACCAGGCATAAGGCCGAGCCTTCCACCCTTTACCAAGTATATAGATGCATTAATAATATAAGAGATATTGTGATATCCCAACATAAACATAAACATAATCCAACATGGAGCAATCTTCATCTTCACCTGCAACTAGCAACGCTATAAGAGGGGCTGAGCAAAAGTTGTAACATGGCCAACCAACGGTTTGCTAGGAAGGGTGACAAAGGTTAGGGGTTCATGGCAATTTGGGAGGCTTGAGCAGCAAGTGGTAGGTAACGCAGCATAGCGATAGAACGAAGCATCTAGCATAGCAATGATAGTAATGAGATCCAAGGTGACGGTCATCTTGCCTGAAATCCCGCAAGGAAGAAGAACGAGTCCATGAAGAAGATGAAGCCACGAAGACGAACCAAGCATAGACGAACGAATCCTCAAGATCGCAACGAAACGGGAACTATCGAGAAGAAGCACACAACATGGTAAACACACCACACATGAACAAGGCATGATGCTCAACCAAGTATGATGCATGACAAGGCTACATGAAGCTACTCATGGCAAGAGATGATGCATACAAGAACAACACATCAAGGCAAGTATAAATGAGGCCGGAAACAACATAGAACAACTCCGGTAAGTCCTCATATGCAAATTTCGAAATTGGTCCAGATCTGAATAACCTTATTTTCAAGTTTGTTAAACAGAAAGTTAAGATGCACCAACATGATCTACACGACATTCTAGTCAAGTTACATATAAAGTTCATTAGATTCGGAGCTACGGCCTAGAAGATATGAGCAAAACAAGATAAGCATGGCATTGGAGCCGCGGGACGGCAGCGGGGCACGCGGGACGGCGGCGAAGAGGAGGAGCCGCGGGGCTCGGGCGCTCGGGCCGGGAGGGCCGCGATCGGGCCCCGGCGGGCCCGCGTGGGCGGCGCGGAGGCGCGTCTCCGGGTGGCGACGTGGTGACGGGGGATTGGGCGCAGGGCGGCGGAGGCTGAGGTGGCGAGGCCGGATTGGCCGGAGTGAGGTGGAGGTTGGACGTGTCCGGACGCCGGGCAGACATGTCCGGCGGCGCGAGGTGGGAGAGGGCTAGGGTTCAACTGAGCAAAAATCCGGGGGGGAGCATATATTTATAGGTAGGAGGAGGTGGGAGTGTCCAAATGAGGTGCGGTTTTCGCCCACACGATCGTGATCCGACGACCGAGAGGATGGAGATGACTTAGATGGGTTTTGGGCCACTTTGAAGGGGTGTTGGGCTGCACACAAAAGAGGCCTTTGCGGTTACCCGGTTAACCGTTGGAGTATCAAACGACCTCCGAATGACCCGAAACTTGACAGGCGGTCTACCGGTGCTATACCAAGGCCGCTTGGCAAACCTCGGTCCATTCCGAGAAAGTTTAACACCCACACACGAAAAGAGGTAAAGGGGGCGCACATAGGAGTGCCGGATTGCAAAACGGACAACGGGGAAAATGCTCGGATGCATGAGACGAACACGTATGCAATGCAATGCACATGATGACAAGATATGAAATGCAGATGATGACATGGCAAAGTGCAACACGCAAGCACATGACCTGGCAATGACGACGAATAACTGGCGGACACCTGGCGCATCAGATCCGGGGCGTTACAACTCTCCTCCACTAACAAGAGATCTCGTCCCGAGATCTTAGGACCGAGACGGGAAGGAAAAAGAATGGGGTGCAATAAGAATAAAAGAGAGAGGATGAACAAAATCGAGAGCACTTGATAGGAAAGAAGAACGACGAGAATGATGAGAATCAAAGCTCCGAAACAAAAACGAATTCGCAACCACTCCGGTTATAACAAGATAGACAAGGAATAATAACGAAGGAATATAGGCAGCACTCCGGTTGAACATGGATGGAATAGAACATGAACTAGAGAAGATGGAATGATACTTGGCTTGAGGAACAACACAATGGCTCCGGAAGAATTGAAATAGTGGAATGAGAAGAACGGGGAAGAAGATGGCAACTTCTACCACGAATGAAATAGAAAGCAACCTTAGAAGAAAGGTACGAACGGAGTTGTTGGAAATTCAAAAACAAACGAATAGGCTTGTTGTGGGCTTATAGATAACTTCTCAAAATTATGAGGTGATAACCGACCACAAGCGGAAAAGATTGAATAACTGAGAGGAACGAAGAAATGCAAAACTCCACTTCAAAAGAATATGGAGAATTAATTGCACTTGGAGATGCAAGAAGATAATATAGTTGCACTCCTCCAACAAGAATCTTGATGAACACTTGAAGAATGAATCAAATCATTGCGAACCACCATGAAGAACTCCGGTAACAAAAGGATGACGAGATAAAATCGAAGGATGAAAGGAATAAGGTTAAGCCTTGCGATGATTCGGATGGAGCTTCGAGACGAGACAAGCGAGAAGACTTGGAACTCCGGAAAATAAGGATGAACAACACATAACCGAGAAATTATTCAAAATGAACAATCTCCTAAGAAAAGAATTAATCAACTTGATGAAAGAAGAATAAGAATTACGTTATGCTTATCCTCCACCAATTAAATTGATGAAAAGCAATGGATTGCATACCACTTATTTGCATTGGGAAAAGATTAAGGGAAGATATACCCCCAAATTTGGGAAAGTCATCATGAGCCACCGGTAGGATTGAAAAGAATGAATGAATTGATATGATGAGAACCGAAAAGGAATCTTCCGCGAACCACCAGCAGAATTCAAAATTAAAAGATGACGGAGGATGAATCACCGGGAAGAATTTAGAAACCACGAAGATACTTGAGGGAATTTAGGGAAAAGAGAGAGAGAACGTAGAGATCGCGAACTGATTGAAGAATGTTTGAACGAATCACCGGAAGAATATTGAAACGAACGAAGAGGCACGAATATAGAATAATTGGAGAACGAATCTGAAAATTTAGAACGAAGAAATCTTCTGAAAAGATAGCCTCCGGATGATCGAGAGGGAAAAACAACTCCTGAAATACTCCGGATGGATGAAAAGAATTGCACGACTGGAAACCATTTGATAGGATAACATCGAGCTAGCACCACGGATCTCCGGGAGAACGGACAAGATTTACGAGAAATTCTTCTTCGGTCTTCAAATGTTGAGAATGACGACGAGAAACACCATCAAAATTGTTGAGATACTCCGGGAAAATGAAAAGAGGAAAGATTGACCCGAACATGAAAGAATTTGAGAGCGATCTTGGTAAGGCATCTGACTGATGAGATTCATTCTTACATCGCACTTCGAAAAGGATTTGAGAATAAATCCGGGAAAATAGAAGAGTCAGGTAAGATCCTGGGAAAAGACCTGTGGGTTAGGGCCCACTGAAAAGAAACACCGTTGGAAAGGATTTTTGAATGAGGAATGATGCACCGAAACAATTGAAAGATTTAAATGAGGTGACAACCTCGAAATAATTGAATGCAAACACGAATCTTCTGAGATGTCTTCAACACTTCGGGATAAAAGAATGGCGAGAGGAGGAACGAGCAAAGAGAAATATTTGAGCTAAGGGAAAGAATACGATCGACAGCGAAAAACTTGAATTTGGATCCACCGGAAAGAAAACAAGACGAACATTGATGAACCAGATGAGAATTCACCAGTTGAGACAATTGAGGAAAGACTGAAGTCACTCCGCACGAACTGAATTGATTACTCGAATAAAGGCCCAGACTCCGGAATAAAAAGGGTGGGAGGGCGGGAATAAACAAGGCAACTTGGAACGGGGAATCGACGAATCTCTTGAAGAGAAAAGCACCGGTTGAAATAATTGTGAAGGGAAAGCAAAAGCTTTGCATGAGTAGAATGGAAACTCAATTATGGACTCCGGTTCCGAGAAGAAGAAGGGTGGGCGGGTGGGAAAAACAAGGACAACTTCGAACAGGGAAAACAACATCGTGGAGGAAGAACTGAGGATTGATCTCACAAAAGACAAAGAGGTTTGAGTCGACTTGACGAGAAAAGCGCCGGATTGAAAAGAGGATGGGCAACGAACGAAAAACTAACCGCGTGATCCTAAAGAAAAATTGAAGGGGAAGAGAAGTAAGTCAAAACACCTACGTCAAGATTTCTCACCAGAGCGACGAAGGGGTAGAGGAGTAAAAAGAATTCCTACTCTCCGATATAACTAGACTCCGAAAAAGTTTTCTTCTAGACTAAACATCGGCCAAACTACACGATCAATCAAGGGGCTCCTAGGGTCAGTCGAGGCTCTGATACCAACTTGTCACGCCCAAGATGCGACCCTATCCTAAAGGAACTCAAAGGTCCCACCAAGGATAGAAGCGCATCTTGAAGACGCTTTTGCAAGGTGGATATCTTTACATCAACATTACATAAATAGAGGGGATACATCCAATACATACTATGTCACATGAATACAACAATACATCATATACAAGATCAACATCCGACTACGGATGAAACATAAACAGAAACTCAAACAATATCCACCCTGCTAGCCCAGGCTGCCGACCAGGAACCTATCCTTCAATCGAAGAAGAAGCAGAAGAAGAACTCCAACACAAATAAACATCACTCTCGCGCCATGAACATCGCATAACCTGTACCTGCAACTGGTGATGTAGTTATCTGTGAGCCACGAGGACTCAGCAATCCCATTACCATGGGTATCAAGACTAGCAAAGCTTAAAGGGAAAGGAAAGGGTAAAGTGGTGAGGTTGCAGCAGCGACTAAGCATGTATGGTGGCTAACTTACGCAAATAAGAGCGAGAAGAGAAGCAAAGCAAGCGGTCGTCAACTAGTAATGATCTAGAAGTGATCCTGAACTCCTACTTACGTCAAACATAACCCAGAAACCGTGTTCTCCTCTCGATCAACCCCGAAAAGAGACACTCACGGTTACACACACAGTTGGTGTATTTTAGAAGAGTTTACTTTAAGTTTACTACAACCAGATATTAACAAATTCCCATCTGCCACATAACCACGGGCACGGCTTTCGAAAGTTAAAACCCTGCAGGGGTGTCCCAACTTAGCCCATGATAAGCTCTCACGATCAACGAAGGATATTCCTTCTCCCCGGGAAGACCCGATCAGTCTCGGAATCCCGGCTACAAGACATTTCGACAGTAATAAAACAAGACCAGCAAAGCCTCCCGGCGTGTCGACACCCTGATAGTAGCCGCGCGTATCTCGTCTCAGGCCACGACCGGATGAGCAGTCCGTACAACTAAAACCAGACCACAAGTTTCCCTGAGGTGGCGCTGCAAAGGGCTCTAGTTTGGACCAACACTTAGACAAGCATTGGCCCGGGGGGCTAAATAAAGATGACCCTCGGGCTGGCCGACCCAAGGGAAAGGGATAGGTGGTAGGCAAATGGTAAATCCAATGTTGGGCCTTGCTGGAGGAGTCTTATTCAAAGCGAACAGTCAAGGGGGTCCCATAAATCACCCAACCGCGTTAGGGACGCAAAATCCGGGAACATAACACCGGTATGACGAAACCTAGGGCGGCAAGAGTGGAACAAAACACCAGGCATAAGTCCGAGCCTTCCACCCTTTACCAAGTATATAGATGCAATAATAATATAAGAGATATTGTGATATCCCAACGTAAACATAAACATAATCCAACATGGAGCAATCTTCATCTTCACCTGCAACTAGCAGCGCTATAAGAGGGGCTGAGCAAAAGTTGTAACATGGCCAACCAACGGTTTGCTAGGAAGGGTGACAAAGGTTAGGGGTTCATGGCAATTTGGGAGGCTTGAGCAGCAAGTGGTAGGTAACGCAGCATAGCGATAGAACGAAGCATCTAGCATAGCAATGATAGTAATGAGATCCAAGGTGACGGTCATCTTGCCTGAAATCCCGCAAGAAAGAAGAACGAGTCCATGAAGAAGATGAAGCCACGAAGACGAACCAAGCGTAGACGAACGAATCCTCAAGATCGCAACGAAACAGGAACTATCGAGAAGAAGCACACAACATGGTAAACACACCACACATGAACAAGGCATGATGCTCAACCAAGTATGATGCATGACAAGGCTACATGAAGCTACTCATGGCAAGAGATGATGCATACAAGAACAACACATCAAGGCAAGTATAAATGAGGCCGGAAACAACATAGAACAACTCCGGTAAGTCCTCATATGCAAATTTCGAAATTGGTCCAGATCTGAATAACCTTATGTTCAAGTTTGTTAAACAGCAAGTTAAGATGCACCAACATGATCTACACGACATTCTAGTCAAGTTACATATAAAGTTCATTAGATTCGGAGCTACGGCCTAGAAGATATGAGCAAAACAAGATAAGCATGGCATTGGAGCAAAAAGCATTCAAACAACAAGCACACACCTCAAAACATGAATCCAACAAGGTAATATGAAGCTACATGCAAAACTAAGCAAGTTTCATATAGAGCACACTCAAAACAGAGCAACGGTTCAACACACACACTATACAAGTCTAAAGGGCTTGCTGCCCAAAACAGCAACTAGGCATATTGCAAGCACCAAAACAACATGCTACAGGATATCAACATGAAAAAAAAGGCATGGACATGATATACAGGTAAAGCATGACAAAACATGAACACTGAGCTATCTCCAGAAATCACTACATCATACTCAAACAAGCATGACAAGATTGCAAATAATAACCGGTTCACAGACTTAGCAGAATTCACAGGGCATGGCAGAAATAACATCAGGTTGCAATATTCAGAGCTATCAAACAACATGTTACAGCAAGCTATAATGTTAAACTAGAGCATGGAATGAATCTACTCAAATCGTTTAACAAAAGTCCCTTACTGACCATAAGCCAAAAGGGATCAGAGAATACAGTTGCAAGCATGCGAACATGGCAAAAACATAAACAGATTCAGACTTAGTGAAAAACTGGAGCATGGCAAAAACAGATCATAAGTAGGCATGTTGGTGAGCTCGATTCACTCACTACGAGACAATGCATCACAAACCAAGCATACAACCAGCAACTAGACGTGGCATAGAAGCTAGACATGGCAAGAACAACAACATAGCATGCACGGATCAACAGCAACAAGCTAGGCAAAATTGAATAACACGTAAACAATCTGCCAGGAACATTTTATAGCAAAAGTAGAGCAAGATTAAGACATGCTAGGGCACTCTATAAATGCAACCAGGAGCATGGATGGATATAGCATAACCATATGAACACAACACCATTACTGAACATACTCAAAAGAGGCATGGATCTCACTGTAGCAACATGAATACATGGCATAAAATTAACAGCAGACAAAGACTTGGAGAAATTCCAAGTCTCTGAAATCAGCAACATTGAGTAAGCTACTTTGCATGCTTGTTATAGTCACCACATAGATCACAAAAATACATGGCATACACCCATGTAAAGATGGCATGACATACTTCAAAACACATGTAGGGCTCAAGATCATAGGAGGCACACAACAATCATGGCAAAAATGACAAATGAGCATATTCTGATAACAGGCAGCAGACAATATCATATAGCAGTCTTGCAACGATGATTTAGGCATCTAGATGAACTCAAATAAACATGGCACAATGGAACAAAATGAAGAGCACAACCATATGGACATTTCGGTATATCATGGACGCAAAACGGAGCAGTATGCAGAGAGTTATGGCATGTCAAACGTAGCAACAAAATGCAACAAATCTGGGACTTAGTGGAAATATACCCTCGCGAAAAAGTCAACCGGGACGGGACGGAGCGGGACGGCGGGATCCAGGGTGCGGGGAGGCCGTTTGGTTCCGGGACGGGTGGATCTCGTCCCACCCGTCCGGATCTGGGACGGGGCGGCCGCCGGCGGTGGCGAGGTCGCCGGAGGAGGGCCGGGCGGCAACGTGGAGAAGGCGGCGAGGGACGGGCGGCTCCGTGCGGCCCGGGCGATGGCGCGCAACACCGGCGAGCGGCGGCGCGTAGGGGCGACGGGGCCAACGGGAGGTGCAGCGAACGGTGCGGAGGAGCTCACCGGCGGCGAGGAGCTCCGGGGTCGGGGTCGCCGGCGGGACGGCGGCGGGGCACGCGGGACGGCGGCGGAGAGGAGGAGCCGCGGGGCTCGGGCGCTCGGGCCGGGAGGGCCGCGATCGGGCCCCGGCGGGCCCGCGTGGGCGGCGCGGAGGCGCGTCTCCGGGTGGCGACGTGGCGACGGGGGATTGGGCGCAGGGCGGCGGAGGCTGAGGTGGCGAGGCCGGATTGGCCGGAGTGAGGTGGAGGTTGGACGTGTCCGGACGCCGGGCGGACATGTCCGGCGGCGCGAGGTGGGAGAGGGCTAGGGTTCAACTGAGCAAAAATCCGAGGGGGGGGAGCATATATTTATAGGTAGGAGGAGGTGGGAGTGTCCAAATGAGGTGCGGTTTTCGCCCACACGATCGTGATCCGACGACCGAGAGGATGGAGATGACTTAGATGGGTTTTGGGCCACTTTGAAGGGGTGTTGGGCTGCACACAAAAGAGGCCTTTGCGGTTACCCGGTTAACCGTTGGAGTATCAAACGACCTCCGAATGACCCGAAACTTGACAGGCGGTCTACTGGTGCTATACCAAGGCCGCTTGGCAAACCTCGGTCCATTCCGAGAAAGTTTAACACCCACACACGAAAAGAGGTAAAGGGGGCGCACATAGGAGTGCCGGATTGCAAAACGGACAACGGGGAAAATGCTCGGATGCATGAGACGAACACGTATGCAATGCAATGCACATGATGACAAGATATGAAATGCAGATGATGACATGGCAAAGTGCAACACGCAAGCACATGACCTGGCAATGACGACGAATAACTGGCGGACACCTGGCGCATCAGATCCGGGGCGTTACAACTCTCCTCCACTAACAAGAGATCTCGTCCCGAGATCTTAGGACCGAGACGGGAAGGAAAAAGAATGGGGTGCAATAAGAATAAAAGAGAGAGGATGAACAAAATCGAGAGCACTTGATAGGAAAGAAGAACGACGAGAATGATGAGAATCAAAGCTCCGAAACAAAAACGAATTCGCAACCACTCCGGTTATAACAAGATAGACAAGGAATAATAACGAAGGAATATAGGCAGCACTCCGGTTGAACATGGATGGAATAGAACATGAACTAGAGAAGATGGAATGATACTTGGCTTGAGGAACAACACAATGGCTCCGGAAGAATTGAAATAGTGGAATGAGACGAACGGGGAAGAAGATGGCAACTTCTACCACGAATGAAATAGAAAGCAACCTTAGAAGAAAGGGACGAACGGAGTTGTTGGAAATTCAAAAACAAACGAATAGGCTTGTTGTGGGCTTATAGATAACTTCTCAAAATTATGAGGTGATAACCGACCACAAGTGGAAAAGATTGAATAACTGAGAGGAACGAAGAAATGCAAAACTCCACTTCAAAAGAATATGGAGAATTAATTGCACTTGGAGATGCAAGAAGATAATATAGTTGCACTCCTCCAACAAGAATCTTGATGAACACTTGAAGAATGAATCAAATCATTGCGAACCACCATGAAGAACTCCGGTAACAAAAGGATGACGAGATAAAATCGAAGGATGAAAGGAATAAGGTTAAGCCTTGCGATGATTCGGATGGAGCTTCGAGACGAGACAAGCGAGAAGACTTGGAACTCCGGAAAATAAGGATGAACAACACATAACCGAGAAATTATTCAACATGAACAATCTCCTAAGAAAAGAATTAATCAACTTGATGAAAGAAGAATAAGAATTACGTTATGCTTATCCTCCACCAATTAAATTGATGAAAAGCAATGGATTGCATACCACTTATTTGCATTGGGAAAAGATTAAGGGAAGATATACCACCAAATTTGGGAAAGTCATCATGAGCCACCAGTAGGATTGAAAAGAATGAATGAATTGATATGATGAGAACCGAAAAGGAATCTTCCGCGAACCACCAGCAGAATTCAAAATTAAAAGATGACGGAGGATGAATCACCGGGAAGAATTTAGAAACCACGAAGATACTTGAGGGAATTTAGGGAAGAGAGAGAGAACGTAGAGATCGCGAACTGATTGAAGAATGTTTGAACGAATCACCGGAAGAATATTGAAACGAACGAAGAGGCACGAATATAGAATAATTGGAGAACGAATCTGAAAATTTAGAACGAAGAAATCTTCTGAAAAGATAGCCTCCGGATGATCGAGAGGGAAAAACAACTCCTGAAATACTCCGGATGGATGAAAAGAATTGCACGACTGGAAACCATTTGATAGGATAACATTGAGCTAGCACCGCGGATCTCCGGGAGAACGGACAAGATTTACGAGAAATTCTTCTTCGGTCTTCAAATGTTGAGAATGACGACGAGAAACACCATCAAAATTGTTGAGATACTCCGGGAAAATGAAAAGAGGAAAGATTGACCCGAACATGAAAGAATTTGAGAGCGATCTTGGTAAGGCATCTGACTGATGAAATTCATTCTTACATCACACTTCGAAAAGGATTGAGAATAAATCCGGGAAAATAGAAGAGTCAGGTAAGATCCTGGGAAAAGACCTGTGGGTTAGGGCCCACTGAAAAGAAACACCGTTGGAAAGGATTGTTTGAATGAGGAATGATGCACCGAAACAATTGAAAGATTTAAATGAGGTGACAACCTCGAAATAATTGAATGCAAACACGAATCTTCTGAGATGTCTTCAACACTTCGGGATAAAAGAATGGCGAGAGGAGGAACGAGCAAAGAGAAATATTTGAGCTAAGGGAAAGAATACGATCGACAGCGAAAAACTTGAATTTGGATCCACCGGAAACAAAACAAGACGAACATTGATGAACCAGATGAGAATTCACCAGTTGAGACAATTGAGGAAAGACTGAAGTCACTCCGCACGAACTGAATTGATTACTCGAATAAAGGCCCAGACTCCGGAATAAAAAGGGTGGGAGGGCGGGAATAAACAAGGCAACTTGGAACGGGGAATCGACGAATCTCTTGAAGATAAAAGCACCGGTTGAAATAATTGTGAAGGGAAAGCAAAAGCTTTGCATGAGTAGAATGGAAACTCAATTATGGACTCCGGTTCCGAGAAGAAGAAGGGTGGGCGGGTGGGAAAAACAAGGACAACTTCGAACAGGGAAAACAACATCATGGAGGAAGAACTGAGGATTGATCTCACAAAAGACAAAGAGGTTTGAGTCGACTTGACGAGAAAAGCGCCGGATTGAAAAGAGGATGGGCAACGAACGAAAAACTAACCGCGTGATCCTAAAGAAAAATTGAAGGGGAAGAGAAGTAAGTCAAAACACCTACGTCAAGATTTCTCACCAGAGCGACGAAGGGGCAGAGGAGTAAAAAGAATTCCTACTCTTCGATATAACTAGACTCCGAAAAAGTTTTCTTCTAGACTAAACATCGGCCAAACTACACGATCAATCAAGGGGCTCCTAGGGTCAGTCGAGGCTCTGATACCAACTTGTCACGCCCAAGATGCGACCCTATCCTAAAGGAACTCAAAGGTCCCACCAAGGATAGAAGCGCATCTTGAAGACGCTTTTGCAAGGTGGATATCTTTACATCAACATTACATAAATAGAGGGGATACATCCAATACATACTATGTCACATGAATACAACAATACATCATATACAAGATCAACATCCGACTACGGATGAAACATAAACAGAAACTCAAACAATATCCACCCTGCTAGCCCAGGCTGCCGACCAGGAACCTATCCTTCAATCGAAGAAGAAGCAGAAGAAGAACTCCAACACAAATAAACATCACTCTCGCGCCATGAACATCGCATAACCTGTACCTGCAACTGGTGATGTAGTTATCTGTGAGCCACGAGGACTCAGCAATCCCATTACCATGGGTATCAAGACTAGCAAAGCTTAAAGGGAAAGGAAAGGGTAAAGTGGTGAGGTTGCAGCAGCGACTAAGCATGTATGGTGGCTAACTTACGCAAATAAGAGCGAGAAGAGAAGCAAAGCAAGCGGTCGTCAACTAGTAATGATCTAGAAGTGATCCTGAACTCCTACTTACGTCAAACATAACCCAGAAACCGTGTTCTCCTCTCGATCAACCCCGAAAAGAGACACTCACGGTTACACACACAGTTGGTGTATTTTAGAAGAGTTTACTTTAAGTTTACTACAACCAGATATTAACAAATTCCCATCTGCCACATAACCGCGGGCACGGCTTTCGAAAGTTAAAACCCTGCAGGGGTGTCCCAACTTAGCCCATGATAAGCTCTCACGATCAACGAAGGATATTCCTTCTCCCCGGGAAGACCCGATCAGTCTCGGAATCCCGGCTACAAGACATTTCGACAGTAATAAAACAAGACCAGCAAAGCCTCCCGGCGTGTCGACACCCTGATAGTAGCCGCGCGTATCTCGTCTCAGGCCACGACCGGATGAGCAGTCCGTACAACTAAAACCAGACCACAAGTTTCCCTGAGGTGGCGCTGCAAAGGGCTCTAGTTTGGACCAACACTTAGACAAGCATTGGCCCGGGGGGCTAAATAAAGATGACCCTCGGGCTGGCCGACCCAAGGGAAAGGGATAGGTGGTAGGCAAATGGTAAATCCAATGTTGGGCCTTGCTGGAGGAGTCTTATTCAAAGCGAACAGTCAAGGGGGTCCCATAAATCACCCAACCGCGTTAGGGACGCAAAATCCGGGAACATAACACCGGTATGACGAAACCTAGGGCGGCAAGAGTGGAACAAAACACCAGGCATAAGTCCGAGCCTTCCACCCTTTACCAAGTATATAGATGCATTAATAATATAAGAGATATTGTGATATCCCAACATAAACATAAACATAATCCAACATGGAGCAATCTTCATCTTCACCTGCAACTAGCAACGCTATAAGAGGGGCTGAGCAAAAGTTGTAACATGGCCAACCAACGGTTTGCTAGGAAGGGTGACAAAGGTTAGGGGTTCATGGCAATTTGGGAGGCTTGAGCAGCAAGTGGTAGGTAACGCAGCATAGCGATAGAACGAAGCATCTAGCATAGCAATGATAGTAATGAGATCCAAGGTGACGGTCATCTTGCCTGAAATCCCGCAAGAAAGAAGAACGAGTCCATGAAGAAGATGAAGCCACGAAGACGAACCAAGCGTAGACGAACGAATCCTCAAGATCGCAACGAAACAGGAACTATCGAGAAGAAGCACACAACATGGTAAACACACCACACATGAACAAGGCATGATGCTCAACCAAGTATGATGCATGACAAGGCTACATGAAGCTACTCATGGCAAGAGATGATGCATACAAGAACAACACATCAAGGCAAGTATAAATGAGGCCGGAAACAACATAGAACAACTCCGGTAAGTCCTCATATGCAAATTTCGAAATTGGTCCAGATCTGAATAACCTTATGTTCAAGTTTGTTAAACAGCAAGTTAAGATGCACCAACATGATCTACACGACATTCTAGTCAAGTTACATATAAAGTTCATTAGATTCGGAGCTACGGCCTAGAAGATATGAGCAAAACAAGATAAGCATGGCATTGGAGCAAAAAGCATTCAAACAACAAGCACACACCTCAAAACATGAATCCAACAAGGTAATATGAAGCTACATGCAAAACTAAGCAAGTTTCATATAGAGCACACTCAAAACGGAGCAACGGTTCAACACACACACTATACAAGTCTAAAGGGCTTGCTGCCCAAAACAGCAACTAGGCATATTGCAAGCACCAAAACAACATGCTACAGGATATCAACATGAAAAAAAAGGCATGGACATGATATACAGGTAAAGCATGACAAAACATGAACACTGAGCTATCTCCAGAAATCACTACATCATACTCAAACAAGCATGACAAGATTGCAAATAATAACCGGTTCACAGACTTAGCAGAATTCACAGGGCATGGCAGAAATAACATCAGGTTGCAATATTCAGAGCTATCAAACAACATGTTACAGCAAGCTATAATGTTAAACTAGAGCATGGAATGAATCTACTCAAATCGTTTAACAAAAGTCCCTTACTGACCATAAGCCAAAAGGGATCAGAGAATACAGTTGCAAGCATGCGAACATGGCAAAAACATAAACAGATTCAGACTTAGTGAAAAACTGGAGCATGGCAAAAACAGATCATAAGTAGGCATGTTGGTGAGCTCGATTCACTCACTACGAGACAATGCATCACAAACCAAGCATACAACCAGCAACTAGACGTGGCATAGAAGCTAGACATGGCAAGAACAACAACATAGCATGCACGGATCAACAGCAACAAGCTAGGCAAAATTGAATAACACGTAAACAATCTGCCAGGAACATTTTATAGCAAAAGTACAGCAAGATTAAGACATGCTAGGGCACTCTATAAATGCAACCAGGAGCATGGATGGATATAGCATAACCATATGAACACAACACCATTACTGAACATACTCAAAAGAGGCATGGATCTCACTGTAGCAACATGAATACATGGCATAAAATTAACAGCAGACAAAGACTTGGAGAAATTCCAAGTCTCTGAAATCAGCAACATTGAGTAAGCTACTTTGCATGCTTGTTATAGTCACCACATAGATCACAAAAATACATGGCATACACCCATGTAAAGATGGCATGACATACTTCAAAACACATGTAGGGCTCAAGATCATAGGAGGCACACAACAATCATGGCAAAAATGACAAATGAGCATATTCTGATAACAGGCAGCAGACAATATCATATAGCAGTCTTGCAACGATGATTTAGGCATCTAGATGAACTCAAATAAACATGGCACAATGGAACAAAATGAAGAGCACAACCATATGGACATTTCGGTATATCATGGACGCAAAACGGAGCAGTATGCAGAGAGTTATGGCATGTCAAACGTAGCAACAAAATGCAACAAATCTGGGACTTAGTGGAAATATACCCTCGCGAAAAAGTCAACCGGGACGGGACGGAGCGGGACGGCGGGATCCAGGGTGCGGGGAGGCCGTTTGGTTCCGGGACGGGTGGATCTCGTCCCACCCGTCCGGATCTGGGACGGGGCGGCCGCCGGCGGTGGCGAGGTCGCCGGAGGAGGGCCGGGCGGCGACGTGGAGAAGGCGGCGAGGGACGGGCGGCTCCGTGCGGCCCGGGCGATGGCGCGCAACACCGGTGAGCGGCGGCGCGTAGGGGCGACGGGGCCAACGGGAGGTGCAGCGAACGGTGCGGAGGAGCTCACCGGCGGCGAGGAGCTCCGGGGTCGGGGTCGCCGGCGGGACGGCGGCGGGGCACGCGGGACGGCGGCGGAGAGGAGGAGCCGCGGGGCTCGGGCGCTCGGGCCGGGAGGGCCGCGATCGGGCCCCGGCGGGCCCGCGTGGGCGGCGCGGAGGCGCGTCTCCGGGTGGCGACGTGGCGACGGGGGATTGGGCGCAGGGCGGCGGAGGCTGAGGTGGCGAGGCCGGATTGGCCAGAGTGAGGTGGAGGTTGGACGTGTCCGGACGCCGGGCGGACATGTCCGGCGGCGCGAGGTGGGAGAGGGCTAGGGTTCAACTGAGCAAAAATCCGAGGGGGGGGGAGCATATATTTATAGGTAGGAGGAGGTGGGAGTGTCCAAATGAGGTGCGGTTTTCGCCCACACGATCGTGATCCGACGACCGAGAGGATGGAGATGACTTAGATGGGTTTTGGGCCACTTTGAAGGGGTGTTGGGCTGCACACAAAAGAGGCCTTTGCGGTTACCCGGTTAACCGTTGGAGTATCAAACGACCTCCGAATGACCCGAAACTTGACAGGCGGTCTACCGGTGCTATACCAAGGCCTCTTGGCAAACCTCGGTCCATTCCGAGAAAGTTTAACACCCACACACGAAAAGAGGTAAAGGGGGCGCACATAGGAGTGCCGGATTGCAAAACGGACAACGGGGAAAATGCTCGGATGCATGAGACGAACACGTATGCAATGCAATGCACATGATGACAAGATATGAAATGCAGATGATGACATGGCAAAGTGCAACACGCAAGCACATGACCTGGCAATGACGACGAATAACTGGCGGACACCTGGCGCATCAGATCCGGGGCGTTACAACTCTCCTCCACTAACAAGAGATCTCGTCCCGAGATCTTAGGACCGAGACGGGAAGGAAAAAGAATGGGGTGCAATAAGAATAAAAGAGAGAGGATGAACAAAATCGAGAGCACTTGATAGGAAAGAAGAACGACGAGAATGATGAGAATCAAAGCTCCGAAACAAAAACGAATTCGCAACCACTCCGGTTATAACAAGATAGACAAGGAATAATAACGAAGGAATATAGGCAGCACTCCGGTTGAACATGGATGGAATAGAACATGAACTAGAGAAGATGGAATGATACTTGGCTTGAGGAACAACACAATGGCTCCGGAAGAATTGAAATAGTGGAATGAGAAGAACGGGGAAGAAGATGGCAACTTCTACCACGAATGAAATAGAAAGCAACCTTAGAAGAAAGGGACGAACGGAGTTGTTGGAAATTCAAAAACAAACGAATAGGCTTGTTGTGGGCTTATAGATAACTTCTCAAAATTATGAGGTGATAACCGACCACAAGTGGAAAAGATTGAATAACTGAGAGGAACGAAGAAATGCAAAACTCCACTTCAAAAGAATATGGAGAATTAATTGCACTTGGAGATGCAAGAAGATAATATAGTTGCACTCCTCCAACAAGAATCTTGATGAACACTTGAAGAATGAATCAAATCATTGCGAACCACCATGAAGAACTCCGGTAACAAAAGGATGACGAGATAAAATCGAAGGATGAAAGGAATAAGGTTAAGCCTTGCGATGATTCGGATGGAGCTTCGAGACGAGACAAGCGAGAAGACTTGGAACTCCGGAAAATAAGGATGAACAACACATAACCGAGAAATTATTCAACATGAACAATCTCCTAAGAAAAGAATTAATCAACTTGATGAAAGAAGAATAAGAATTACGTTATGCTTATCCTCCACCAATTAAATTGATGAAAAGCAATGGATTGCATACCACTTATTTGCATTGGGAAAAGATTAAGGGAAGATATACCACCAAATTTGGGAAAGTCATCATGAGCCACCGGTAGGATTGAAAAGAATGAATGAATTGATATGATGAGAACCGAAAAGGAATCTTCCGCGAACCACCAGCAGAATTCAAAATTAAAAGATGACGGAGGATGAATCACCGGGAAGAATTTAGAAACCACGAAGATACTTGAGGGAATTTAGGGAAAAGAGAGAGAGAACGTAGAGATCGCGAACTGATTGAAGAATGTTTGAACGAATCACCAGAAGAATATTGAAACGAACGAAGAGGCACGAATATAGAATAATTGGAGAACGAATCTGAAAATTTAGAACGAAGAAATCTTCTGAAAAGATAGCCTCCGGATGATCGAGAGGGAAAAACAACTCCTGAAATACTCCGGATGGATGAAAAGAATTGCACGACTGGAAACCATTTGATAGGATAACATTGAGCTAGCACCGCGGATCTCCGGGAGAACGGACAAGATTTACGAGAAATTCTTCTTCGGTCTTCAAATGTTGAGAATGACGACGAGAAACACCATCAAAATTGTTGAGATACTCCGGGAAAATGAAAAGAGGAAAGATTGACCCGAACATGAAAGAATTTGAGAGCGATCTTGGTAAGGCATCTGACTGATGAAATTCATTCTT
Source organism: Aegilops umbellulata (assembly GCA_032464435.1). Taxonomy (NCBI): domain Eukaryota; kingdom Viridiplantae; phylum Streptophyta; class Magnoliopsida; order Poales; family Poaceae; genus Aegilops; species Aegilops umbellulata. The sequence continues at coordinate 312,386,703 of CP136057.1, read as the reverse complement.
ACATCGCACTTCGAAAAGGATTTGAGAATAAATCCGGGAAAATAGAAGAGTCAGGTAAGATCCTGGGAAAAGACCTGTGGGTTAGGGCCCACTGAAAAGAAACACCGTTGGAAAGGATTGTTTGAATGAGGAATGATGCACCGAAACAATTGAAAGATTTAAATGAGGTGACAACCTCGAAATAATTGAATGCAAACACGAATCTTCTGAGATGTCTTCAACACTTCGGGATAAAAGAATGGCGAGAGGAGGAACGAGCAAAGAGAAATATTTGAGCTAAGGGAAAGAATACGATCGACAGCGAAAAACTTGAATTTGGATCCACCGGAAAGAAAACAAGACGAACATTGATGAACCAGATGAGAATTCACCGGTTGAGACAATTGGGGAAAGACTGAAGTCACTCCGCACGAACTGAATTGATTACTCGAATAAAGGCCCAGACTCCGGAATAAAAAGGGTGGGAGGGCGGGAATAAACAAGGCAACTTGGAACGGGGAATCGACGAATCTCTTGAAGAGAAAAGCACCGGTTGAAATAATTGTGAAGGGAAAGCAAAAGCTTTGCATGAGTAGAATGGAAACTCAATTATGGACTCCGGTTCCGAGAAGAAGAAGGGTGGGCGGGTGGGAAAAACAAGGACAACTTCGGACAGGGAAAACAACATCGTTGAGGAAGAACTGAGGATTGATCTCACAAAAGACAAAGAGGTTTGAGTCGACTTGACGAGAAAAGCGCCGGATTGAAAAGAGGATGGGCAACGAACGAAAAACTAACCGCGTGATCCTAAAGAAAAATTGAAGGGGAAGAGAAGTAAGTCAAAACACCTACGTCAAGATTTCTCACCAGAGCGACGAAGGGGCAGAGGAGTAAAAAGAATTCCTACTCTCCGATATAACTAGACTCCGAAAAAGTTTTCTTCTAGACTAAACATCGGCCAAACTACACGATCAATCAAGGGGCTCCTAGGGTCAGTCGAGGCTCTGATACCAACTTGTCACGCCCAGGATGCGACCCTATCCTAAAGGAACTCAAAGGTCCCACCAAGGATAGAAGCGCATCTTGAAGACGCTTTTGCAAGGTGGATATCTTTACATCAACATTACATAAATAGAGGGGATACATCCAATACATACTATGTCACATGAATACAACAATACATCATATACAAGATCAACATCCGACTACGGATGAAACATAAACAGAAACTCAAACAATATCCACCCTGCTAGCCCAGGCTGCCGACCAGGAACCTATCCTTCAATCGAAGAAGAAGCAGAAGAAGAACTCCAACACAAATAAACATCACTCTCGCGCCATGAACATCGCATAACCTGTACCTGCAACTGGTGATGTAGTTATCTGTGAGCCACGAGGACTCAGCAATCCCATTACCATGGGTATCAAGACTAGCAAAGCTTAAAGGGAAAGGAAAGGGTAAAGTGGTGAGGTTGCAGCAGCGACTAAGCATGTATGGTGGCTAACTTACGCAAATAAGAGCGAGAAGAGAAGCAAAGCAAGCGGTCGTCAACTAGTAATGATCTAGAAGTGATCCTGAACTCCTACTTACGTCAAACATAACCCAGAAACCGTGTTCTCCTCTCGATCAACCCCGAAAAGAGACACTCACGGTTACACACACAGTTGGTGTATTTTAGAAGAGTTTACTTTAAGTTTACTACAACCAGATATTAACAAATTCCCATCTGCCACATAACCGCGGGCACGGCTTTCGAAAGTTAAAACCCTGCAGGGGTGTCCCAACTTAGCCCATGATAAGCTCTCACGATCAACGAAGGATATTCCTTCTCCCCGGGAAGACCCGATCAGTCTCGGAATCCCGGCTACAAGACATTTCGACAGTAATAAAACAAGACCAGCAAAGCCTCCCGGCGTGTCGACACCCTGATAGTAGCCGCGCGTATCTCGTCTCAGGCCACGACCGGATGAGCAGTCCGTACAACTAAAACCAGACCACAAGTTTCCCTGAGGTGGCGCTGCAAAGGGCTCTAGTTTGGACCAACACTTAGACAAGCATTGGCCCGGGGGGCTAAATAAAGATGACCCTCGGGCTGGCCGACCCAAGGGAAAGGGATAGGTGGTAGGCAAATGGTAAATCCAATGTTGGGCCTTGCTGGAGGAGTCTTATTCAAAGCGAACAGTCAAGGGGGTCCCATAAATCACCCAACCGCGTTAGGGACGCAAAATCCGGGAACATAACACCGGTATGATGAAACCTAGGGCGGCAAGAGTGGAACAAAACACCAGGCATAAGTCCGAGCCTTCCACCCTTTACCAAGTATATAGATGCATTAATAATATAAGAGATATTGTGATATCCCAACATAAACATAAACATAATCCAACATGGAGCAATCTTCATCTTCACCTGCAACTAGCAACGCTATAAGAGGGGCTGAGCAAAAGTTGTAACATGGCCAACCAACGGTTTGCTAGGAAGGGTGACAAAGGTTAGGGGTTCATGGCAATTTGGGAGGCTTGAGCAGCAAGTGGTAGGTAACGCAGCATAGCGATAGAACGAAGCATCTAGCATAGCAATGATAGTAATGAGATCCAAGGTGACGGTCATCTTGCCTGAAATCCCGCAAGAAAGAAGAACGAGTCCATGAAGAAGATGAAGCCACGAAGACGAACCAAGCGTAGACGAACGAATCCTCAAGATCGCAACGAAACAGGAACTATCGAGAAGAAGCACACAACATGGTAAACACACCACACATGAACAAGGCATGATGCTCAACCAAGTATGATGCATGACAAGGCTACATGAAGCTACTCATGGCAAGAGATGATGCATACAAGAACAACACATCAAGGCAAGTATAAATGAGGCCGGAAACAACATAGAACAACTCCGGTAAGTCCTCATATGCAAATTTCGAAATTGGTCCAGATCTGAATAACCTTATGTTCAAGTTTGTTAAACAGCAAGTTAAGATGCACCAACATGATCTACACGACATTCTAGTCAAGTTACATATAAAGTTCATTAGATTCGGAGCTACGGCCTAGAAGATATGAGCAAAACAAGATAAGCATGGCATTGGAGCAAAAAGCATTCAAACAACAAGCACACATCTCAAAACATGAATCCAACAAGGTAATATGAAGCTACATGCAAAACTAAGCAAGTTTCATATAGAGCACACTCAAAACGGAGCAACGGTTCAACACACACACTATACAAGTCTAAAGGGCTTGCTGCCCAAAACAGCAACTAGGCATATTGCAAGCACCAAAACAACATGCTACAGGATATCAACATGAAAAAAAAGGCATGGACATGATATACAGGTAAAGCATGACAAAACATGAACACTGAGCTATCTCCAGAAATCACTACATCATACTCAAACAAGCATGACAAGATTGCAAATAATAACCGGTTCACAGACTTAGCAGAATTCACAGGGCATGGCAGAAATAACATCAGGTTGCAATATTCAGAGCTATCAAACAACATGTTACAGCAAGCTATAATGTTAAACTAGAGCATGGAATGAATCTACTCAAATCGTTTAACAAAAGTCCCTTACTGACCATAAGCCAAAAGGGATCAGAGAATACAGTTGCAAGCATGCGAACATGGCAAAAACATAAACAGATTCAGACTTAGTGAAAAACTGGAGCATGGCAAAAACAGATCATAAGTAGGCATGTTGGTGAGCTCGATTCACTCACTACGAGACAATGCATCACAAACCAAGCATACAACCAGCAACTAGACGTGGCATAGAAGCTAGACATGGCAAGAACAACAACATAGCATGCACGGATCAACAGCAACAAGCTAGGCAAAATTGAATAACACGTAAACAATCTGCCAGGAACATTTTATAGCAAAAGTAGAGCAAGATTAAGACATGCTAGGGCACTCTATAAATGCAACCAGGAGCATGGATGGATATAGCATAACCATATGAACACAACACCATTACTGAACATACTCAAAAGAGGCATGGATCTCACTGTAGCAACATGAATACATGGCATAAAATTAACAGCAGACAAAGACTTGGAGAAATTCCAAGTCTCTGAAATCAGCAACATTGAGTAAGCTACTTTGCATGCTTGTTATAGTCACCACATAGATCACAAAAATACATTGCATACACCCATGTAAAGATGGCATGACATACTTCAAAACACATGTAGGGCTCAAGATCATAGGAGGCACACAACAATCATGGCAAAAATGACAAATGAGCATATTCTGATAACAGGCAGCAGACAATATCATATAGCAGTCTTGCAACGATGATTTAGGCATCTAGATGAACTCAAATAAACATGGCACAATGGAACAAAATGAAGAGCACAACCATATGGACATTTCGGTATATCATGGACGCAAAACGGAGCAGTATGCAGAGAGTTATGGCATGTCAAACGTAGCAACAAAATGCAACAAATCTGGGACTTAGTGGAAATATACCCTCGCGAAAAAGTCAACCGGGACGGGACGGAGCGGGACGGCGGGATCCAGGGTGCGGGGAGGCCGTTTGGTTCCGGGACGGGTGGATCTCGTCCCACCCGTCCGGATCTGGGACGGGGCGGCCGCCGGCGGTGGCGAGGTCGCCGGAGGAGGGCCGGGCGGCGACGTGGAGAAGGCGGCGAGGGACGGGCGGCTCCGTGCGGCCCGGGCGATGGCGCGCAACACCGGCGAGCGGCGGCGCGTAGGGGCGACGGGGCCAACGGGAGGTGCAGCGAACGGTGCGGAGGAGCTCACCGGCGGCGAGGAGCTCCGGGGTCGGGGTCGCCGGCGGGACGGCGGCGGGGCACGCGGGACGGCGGCGGAGAGGAGGAGCCGCGGGGCTCGGGCGCTCGGGCCGGGAGGGCCGCGATCGGGCCCCGGCGGGCCCGCATGGGCGGCGCGGAGGCGCGTCTCCGGGTGGCGACGTGGCGACGGGGGATTGGGCGCAGGGCGGCGGAGGCTGAGGTGGCGAGGCCGGATTGGCCGGAGTGAGGTGGAGGTTGGACGTGTCCGGACGCCGGGCGGACATGTCCGGTGGCGCGAGGTGGGAGAGGGCTAGGGTTCAACTGAGCAAAAATCCGAGGGGGGGGAGCATATATTTATAGGTAGGAGGAGGTGGGAGTGTCCAAATGAGGTGCGGTTTTCGCCCACACGATCGTGATCCGACGACCGAGAGGATGGAGATGACTTCGATGGGTTTTGGGCCACTTTGAAGGGGTGTTGGGCTGCACACAAAAGAGGCCTTTGCGGTTACCCGGTTAACCGTTGGAGTATCAAACGACCTCCGAATGACCCGAAACTTGACAGGCGGTCTACCGGTGCTATACCAAGGCCGCTTGGCAAACCTCGGTCCATTCTGAGAAAGTTTAACACCCACACACGAAAAGAGGTAAAGGGGGCGCACATAGGAGTGCCGGATTGCAAAACGGACAACGGGGAAAATGCTCGGATGCATGAGACGAACACGTATGCAATGCAATGCACATGATGACAAGATATGAAATGCAGATGATGACATGGCAAAGTGCAACACGCAAGCACATGACCTGGCAATGACGACGAATAACTGGCGGACACCTGGCGCATCAGATCCGGGGCGTTACAACTCTCCTCCACTAACAAGAGATCTCGTCCCGAGATCTTAGGACCGAGACGGGAAGGAAAAAGAATGGGGTGCAATAAGAATAAAAGAGAGAGGATGAACAAAATCGAGAGCACTTGATAGGAAAGAAGAACGACGAGAATGATGAGAATCAAAGCTCCGAAACAAAAACGAATTCGCAACCACTCCGGTTATAACAAGATAGACAAGGAATAATAACGAAGGAATATAGGCAGCACTCCGGTTGAACATGGATGGAATAGAACATGAACTAGAGAAGATGGAATGATACTTGGCTTGAGGAACAACACAATGGCTCCGGAAGAATTGAAATAGTGGAATGAGAAGAACGGGGAAGAAGATGGCAACTTCTACCACGAATGAAATAGAAAGCAACCTTAGAAGAAAGGGACGAACGGAGTTGTTGGAAATTCAAAAACAAACGAATAGGCTTGTTGTGGGCTTATAGATAACTTCTCAAAATTATGAGGTGATAACCGACCACAAGTGGAAAAGATTGAATAACTGAGAGGAACGAAGAAATGCAAAACTCCACTTCAAAAGAATATGGAGAATTAATTGCACTTGGAGATGCAAGAAGATAATATAGTTGCACTCCTCCAACAAGAATCTTGATGAACACTTGAAGAATGAATCAAATCATTGCGAACCACCATGAAGAACTCCGGTAACAAAAGGATGACGAGATAAAATCGAAGGATGAAAGGAATAAGGTTAAGCCTTGCGATGATTCGGATGGAGCTTCGAGACGAGACAAGCGAGAAGACTTGGAACTCCAGAAAATAAGGATGAACAACACATAACCGAGAAATTATTCAACATGAACAATCTCCTAAGAAAAGAATTAATCAACTTGATGAAAGAAGAATAAGAATTACGTTATGCTTATCCTCCACCAATTAAATTGATGAAAAGCAATGGATTGCATACCACTTATTTGCATTGGGAAAAGATTAAGGGAAGATATACCACCAAATTTGGGAAAGTCATCATGAGCCACCAGTAGGATTGAAAAGAATGAATGAATTGATATGATGAGAACCGAAAAGGAATCTTCCGCGAACCACCATCAGAATTCAAAATTAAAAGATGACGGAGGATGAATCACCGGGAAGAATTTAGAAACCACGAAGATACTTGAGGGAATTTAGGGAAAAGAGAGAGAGAACGTAGAGATCGCGAACTGATTGAAGAATGTTTGAACGAATCACCGGAAGAATATTGAAACGAACGAAGAGGCACGAATATAGAATAATTGGAGAACGAATCTGAAAATTTAGAACGAAGAAATCTTCTGAAAAGATAGCCTCCGGATGACCGAGAGGGAAAAACAACTCCTGAAATACTCCGGATGGATGAAAAGAATTGCACGACTGGAAACCATTTGATAGGATAACATTGAGATAGCACCGCGGATCTCCGGGAGAACGGACAAGATTTACGAGAAATTCTTCTTCGGTCTTCAAATGTTGAGAATGACGACGAGAAACACCATCAAAATTGTTGAGATACTCCGGGAAAATGAAAAGAGGAAAGATTGACCCGAACATGAAAGAATTTGAGAGCGATCTTGGTAAGGCATCTGACTGATGAAATTCATTCTTACATCGCACTTCGAAAAGGATTTGAGAATAAATCCGGGAAAATAGAAGAGTCAGGTAAGATCCTGGGAAAAGACCTGTGGGTTAGGGCCCACTGAAAAGAAACACCGTTGGAAAGGATTGTTTGAATGAGGAATGATGCACCGAAACAATTGAAAGATTTAAATGAGGTGACAACCTCGAAATAATTGAATGCAAACACGAATCTTCTGAGATGTCTTCAACACTTCGGGATAAAAGAATGGCGAGAGGAGGAACGAGCAAAGAGAAATATTTGAGCTAAGGGAAAGAATACGATCGACAGCGAAAAACTTGAATTTGGATCCACCGGAAAGAAAACAAGACGAACATTGATGAACCAGATGAGAATTCACCAGTTGAGACAATTGAGGAAAGACTGAAGTCACTCCGCACGAACTGAATTGATTACTCGAATAAAGGCCCAGAATCCGGAATAAAAAGGGTGGGAGGGCGGGAATAAACAAGGCAACTTGGAACGGGGAATCGACGAATCTCTTGAAGAGAAAAGCACCGGTTGAAATAATTGTGAAGGGAAAGCAAAAGCTTTGCATGAGTAGAATGGAAACTCAATTATGGACTCCGGTTCCGAGAAGAAGAAGGGTGGGCGGGTGGGAAAAACAAGGACAACTTCGAACAGGGAAAACAACATCGTGGAGGAAGAACTGAGGATTGATCTCACAAAAGACAAAGAGGTTTGAGTCGACTTGACGAGAAAAGCGCCGGATTGAAAAGAGGATGGGCAACGAACGAAAAACTAACCGCGTGATCCTAAAGAAAAATTGAAGGGGAAGAGAAGTAAGTCAAAACACCTACGTCAAGATTTCTCACCAGAGCGACGAAGGGGCAGAGGAGTAAAAAGAATTCCTACTCTCCGATATAACTAGACTCCGAAAAAGTTTTCTTCTAGACTAAACATCGGCCAAACTACACGATCAATCAAGGGGCTCCTAGGGTCAGTCGAGGCTCTGATACCAACTTGTCACGCCCAAGATGCGACCCTATCCTAAAGGAACTCAAAGGTCCCACCAAGGATAGAAGCGCATCTTGAAGACGCTTTTGCAAGGTGGATATCTTTACATCAACATTACATAAATAGAGGGGATACATCCAATACATACTATGTCACATGAATACAACAATACATCATATACAAGATCAACATCCGACTACGGATGAAACATAAACAGAAACTCAAACAATATCCACCCTGCTAGCCCAGGCTGCCGACCAGGAACCTATCCTTCAATCGAAGAAGAAGCAGAAGAAGAACTCCAACACAAATAAACATCACTCTCGCGCCATGAACATCGCATAACCTGTACCTGCAACTGGTGATGTAGTTATCTGTGAGCCACGAGGACTCAGCAATCCCATTACCATGGGTATCAAGACTAGCAAAGCTTAAAGGGAAAGGAAAGGGTAAAGTGGTGAGGTTGCAGCAGCGACTAAGCATGTATGGTGGCTAACTTACGCAAATAAGAGCGAGAAGAGAAGCAAAGCAAGCGGTCGTCAACTAGTAATGATCTAGAAGTGATCCTGAACTCCTACTTACGTCAAACATAACCCAGAAACCGTGTTCTCCTCTCGATCAACCCCGAAAAGAGACACTCACGGTTACACACACAGTTGGTGTATTTTAGAAGAGTTTACTTTAAGTTTACTACAACCAGATATTAACAAATTCCCATCTGCCACATAACCGCGGGCACGGCTTTCGAAAGTTAAAACCCTGCAGGGGTGTCCCAACTTAGCCCATGATAAGCTCTCACGATCAACGAAGGATATTCCTTCTCCCCGGGAAGACCCGATCAGTCTCGGAATCCCGGCTACAAGACATTTCGACAGTAATAAAACAAGACCAGCAAAGCCTCCCGGCGTGTCGACACCCTGATAGTAGCCGCGCGTATCTCGTCTCAGGCCACGACCGGATGAGCAGTCCGTACAACTAAAACCAGACCACAAGTTTCCCTGAGGTGGCGCTGCAAAGGGCTCTAGTTTGGACCAACACTTAGACAAGCATTGGCCCGGGGGGCTAAATAAAGATGACCCTCGGGCTGGCCGACCCAAGGGAAAGGGATAGGTGGTAGGCAAATGGTAAATCCAATGTTGGGCCTTGCTGGAGGAGTCTTATTCAAAGCGAACAGTCAAGGGGGTCCCATAAATCACCCAACCGCGTTAGGGACGCAAAATCCGGGAACATAACACCGGTATGACGAAACCTAGGGCGGCAAGAGTGGAACAAAACACCAGGCATAAGTCCGAGCCTTCCACCCTTTACCAAGTATATAGATGCATTAATAATATAAGAGATATTGTGATATCCCAACATAAACATAAACATAATCCAACATGGAGCAATCTTCATCTTCACCTGCAACTAGCAACGCTATAAGAGGGGCTGAGCAAAAGTTGTAACATGGCCAACCAACGGTTTGCTAGGAAGGGTGACAAAGGTTAGGGGTTCATGGCAATTTGGGAGGCTTGAGCAGCAAGTGGTAGGTAACGCAGCATAGCGATAGAACGAAGCATCTAGCATAGCAATGATAGTAATGAGATCCAAGGTGACGGTCATCTTGCCTGAAATCCCGCAAGAAAGAAGAACGAGTCCATGAAGAAGATGAAGCCACGAAGACGAACCAAGCGTAGACGAACGAATCCTCAAGATCGCAACGAAACAGGAACTATCGAGAAGAAGCACACAACATGGTAAACACACCACACATGAACAAGGCATGATGCTCAACCAAGTATGATGCATGACAAGGCTACATGAAGCTACTCATGGCAAGAGATGATGCATACAAGAACAACACATCAAGGCAAGTATAAATGAGGCCGGAAACAACATAGAACAACTCCGGTAAGTCCTCATATGCAAATTTCGAAATTGGTCCAGATCTGAATAACCTTATGTTCAAGTTTGTTAAACAGCAAGTTAAGATGCACCAACATGATCTACACGACATTCTAGTCAAGTTACATATAAAGTTCATTAGATTCGGAGCTACGGCCTAGAAGATATGAGCAAAACAAGATAAGCATGGCATTGGAGCAAAAAGCATTCAAACAACAAGCACACACCTCAAAACATGAATCCAACAAGGTAATATGAAGCTACATGCAAAACTAAGCAAGTTTCATATAGAGCACACTCAAAACGGAGCAACGGTTCAACACACACACTATACAAGTCTAAAGGGCTTGCTGCCCAAAACAGCAACTAGGCATATTGCAAGCACCAAAACAACATGCTACAGGATATCAACATGAAAAAAAAGGCATGGACATGATATACAGGTAAAGCATGACAAAACATGAACACTGAGCTATCTCCAGAAATGACTACATCATACTCAAACAAGCATGACAAGATTGCAAATAATAACCGGTTCACAGACTTAGCAGAATTCACAGGGCATGGCAGAAATAACATCAGGTTGCAATATTCAGAGCTATCAAACAACATGTTACAGCAAGCTATAATGTTAAACTAGAGCATGGAATGAATCTACTCAAATCGTTTAACAAAAGTCCCTTACTGACCATAAGCCAAAAGGGATCAGAGAATACAGTTGCAAGCATGCGAACATGGCAAAAACATAAACAGATTCAGACTTAGTGAAAAACTGGAGCATGGCAAAAACAGATCATAAGTAGGCATGTTGGTGAGCTCGATTCACTCACTACGAGACAATGCATCACAAACCAAGCATACAACCAGCAACTAGACGTGGCATAGAAGCTAGACATGGCAAGAACAACAACATAGCATGCACGGATCAACAGCAACAAGCTAGGCAAAATTGAATAACACGTAAACAATCTGCCAGGAACATTTTATAGCAAAAGTAGAGCAAGATTAAGACATGCTAGGGCACTCTATAAATGCAACCAGGAGCATGGATGGATATAGCATAACCATATGAACACAACACCATTACTGAACATACTCAAAAGAGGCATGGATCTCACTGTAGCAACATGAATACATGGCATAAAATTAACAGCAGACAAAGACTTGGAGAAATTCCAAGTCTCTGAAATCAGCAACATTGAGTAAGCTACTTTGCATGCTTGTTATAGTCACCACATAGATCACAAAAATACATGGCATACACCCATGTAAAGATGGCATGACATACTTCAAAACACATGTAGGGCTCAAGATCATAGGAGGCACACAACAATCATGGCAAAAATGACAAATGAGCATATTCTGATAACAGGCAGCAGACAATATCATATAGCAGTCTTGCAACGATGATTTAGGCATCTAGATGAACTCAAATAAACATGGCACAATGGAACAAAATGAAGAGCACAACCATATGGACATTTCGGTATATCATGGACGCAAAACGGAGCAGTATGCAGAGAGTTATGGCATGTCAAACGTAGCAACAAAATGCAACAAATCTGGGACTTAGTGGAAATATACCCTCGCGAAAAAGTCAACCGGGACGGGACGGAGCGGGACGGCGGGATCCAGGGTGCGGGGAGGCCGTTTGGTTCCGGGACGGGTGGATCTCGTCCCACCCGTCCGGATCTGGGACGGGGCGGCCGCCGGCGGTGGCGAGGTCGCCGGAGGAGGGCCGGGCGGCGACGTGGAGAAGGCGGCGAGGGACGGGCGGCTCCGTGCGGCCCGGGCGATGGCGCGCAACACCGGCGAGCGGCGGCGCGTAGGGGCGACGGGGCCAACGGGAGGTGCAGCGAACGGTGCGGAGGAGCTCACCGGCGGCGAGGAGCTCCGGGGTCGGGGTCGCCGGCGGGACGGCGGCGGGGCACGCGGGACGGCGGCGGAGAGGAGGAGCCGCGGGGCTCGGGCGCTCGGGCCGGGAGGGCCGCGATCGGGCCCCGGCGGGCCCGCGTGGGCGGCGCGGAGGCGCGTCTCCGGGTGGCGACGTGGCGACGGGGGATTGGGCGCAGGGCGGCGGAGGCTGAGGTGGCGAGGCCGGATTGGCCGGAGTGAGGTGGAGGTTGGACGTGTCCGGACGCCGGGCGGACATGTTCGGCGGCGCGAGGTGGGAGAGGGCTAGGGTTCAACTGAGCAAAAATCCAGGGGGGGCATATGTTTATAGGTAGGAGGAGGTGGGAGTGTCCAAATGAGGTGCGGTTTTCGCCCACACGATCGTGATCCGACGACCGAGAGGATGGAGATGACTTAGATGGGTTTTGGGCCACTTTGAAGGGGTGTTGGGCTGCACACAAAAGAGGCCTTTGCGGTTACCCGGTTAACCGTTGGAGTATCAAACGACCTCCGAATGACCCGAAACTTGACAGGCGGTCTACCGGTGCTATACCAAGGCCGCTTGGCAAACCTCGGTCCATTCCGAGAAAGTTTAACACCCACACACGAAAAGAGGTAAAGGGGGCGCACATAGGAGTGCCGGATTGCAAAACGGACAACGGGAAAAATGCTCGGATGCATGAGACGAACACGTATGCAATGCAATGCACATGATGACAAGATATGAAATGCAGATGATGACATGGCAAAGTGCAACACGCAAGCACATGACCTGGCAATGACGACGAATAACTGGCGGACACCTGGCGCATCAGATCCGGGGCGTTACAACTCTCCTCCACTAACAAGAGATCTCGTCCCGAGATCTTAGGACCGAGACGGGAAGGAAAAAGAATGGGGTGCAATAAGAATAAAAGAGAGAGGATGAACAAAATCGAGAGCACTTGATAGGAAAGAAGAACGACGAGAATGATGAGAATCAAAGCTCCGAAACAAAAACGAATTCGCAACCACTCCGGTTATAACAAGATAGACAAGGAATAATAACGAAGGAATATAGGCAGCACTCCGGTTGAACATGGATGGAATAGAACATGAACTAGAGAAGATGGAATGATACTTGGCTTGAGGAACAACACAATGGCTCCGGAAGAATTGAAATAGTGGAATGAGAAGAACGGGGAAGAAGATGGCAACTTCTACCACGAATGAAATAGAAAGCAACCTTAGAAGAAAGGGACGAACGGAGTTGTTGGAAATTCAAAAACAAACGAATAGGCTTGTTGTGGGCTTATAGATAACTTCTCAAAATTATGAGGTGATAACCGACCACAAGTGGAAAAGATTGAATAACTGAGAGGAACGAAGAAATGCAAAACTCCACTTCAAAAGAATATGGAGAATTAATTGCACTTGGAGATGCAAGAAGATAATATAGTTGCACTCCTCCAACAAGAATCTTGATGAACACTTGAAGAATGAATCAAATCATTGCGAACCACCATGAAGAACTCCGGTAACAAAAGGATGACGAGATAAAATCGAAGGATGAAAGGAATAAGGTTAAGCCTTGCGATGATTCGGATGGAGCTTCGAGACGAGACAAGCGAGAAGACTTGGAACTCCGGAAAATAAGGATGAACAACACATAACCGAGAAATTATTCAACATGAACAATCTCCTAAGAAAAGAATTAATCAACTTGATGAAAGAAGAATAAGAATTACGTTATGCTTATCCTCCACCAATTAAATTGATGAAAAGCAATGGATTGCATACCACTTATTTGCATTGGGAAAAGATTAAGGGAAGATATACCACCAAATTTGGGAAAGTCATCATGAGCCACCGGTAGGATTGAAAAGAATGAATGAATTGATATGATGAGAACCGAAAAGGAATCTTCCGCGAACCACCAGCAGAATTCAAAATTAAAAGATGACGGAGGATGAATCACCGGGAAGAATTTAGAAACCACGAAGATACTTGAGGGAATTTAGGGAAGAGAGAGAGAGAACGTAGAGATCGCGAACTGATTGAAGAATGTTTGAACGAATCACCGGAAGAATATTGAAACGAACGAAGAGGCACGAATATAGAATAATTGGAGAACGAATCTGAAAATTTAGAACGAAGAAATCTTCTGAAAAGATAGCCTCCGGATGATCGAGAGGGAAAAACAACTCCTGAAATACTCCGGATGGATGAAAAGAATTGCACGACTGGAAACCATTTGATAGGATAACATCGAGCTAGCACCGCGGATCTCCGGGAGAACGGACAAGATTTACGAGAAATTCTTCTTCGGTCTTCAAATGTTGAGAATGACGACGAGAAACACCATCAAAATTGTTGAGATACTCCGGGAAAATGAAAAGAGGAAAGATTGACCCGAACATGAAAGAATTTGAGAGCGATCTTGGTAAGGCATCTGACTGATGAAATTCATTCTTACATCACACTTCGAAAAGGATTGAGAATAAATCCGGGAAAATAGAAGAGTCAGGTAAGATCCTGGGAAAAGACCTGTGGGTTAGGGCCCACTGAAAAGAAACACCGTTGGAAAGGATTGTTTGAATGAGGAATGATGCACCGAAACAATTGAAAGATTTAAATGAGGTGACAACCTCGAAATAATTGAATGCAAACACGAATCTTCTGAGATGTCTTCAACACTTCGGGATAAAAGAATGGCGAGAGGAGGAACGAGCAAAGAGAAATATTTGAGCTAAGGGAAAGAATACGATCGACAGCGAAAAACTTGAATTTGGATCCACCGGAAACAAAACAAGACGAACATTGATGAACCAGATGAGAATTCACCGGTTGAGACAATTGGGGAAAGACTGAAGTCACTCCGCACGAACTGAATTGATTACTCGAATAAAGGCCCAGACTCCGGAATAAAAAGGGTGGGAGGGCGGGAATAAACAAGGCAACTTGGAACGGGGAATCGACGAATCTCTTGAAGAGAAAAGCACCGGTTGAAATAATTGTGAAGGGAAAGCAAAAGCTTTGCATGAGTAGAATGGAAACTCAATTATGGACTCCGGTTCCGAGAAGAAGAAGGGTGGGCGGGTGGGAAAAACAAGGACAACTTCGGACAGGGAAAACAACATCGTGGAGGAAGAACTGAGGATTGATCTCACAAAAGACAAAGAGGTTTGAGTCGACTTGACGAGAAAAGCGCCGGATTGAAAAGATGATGGGCAACGAACGAAAAACTAACCGCGTGATCCTAAAGAAAAATTGAAGGGGAAGAGAAGTAAGTCAAAACACCTACGTCAAGATTTCTCACCAGAGCGACGAAGGGGCAGAGGAGTAAAAAGAATTCCTACTCTCCGGTATAACTAGACTCCGAAAAAGTTTTCTTCTAGACTAAACATCGGCCAAACTACACGATCAATCAAGGGGCTCCTAGGGTCAATCGAGGCTCTGATACCAACTTGTCACGCCCAAGATGCGACCCTATCCTAAAGGAACTCAAAGGTCCCACCAAGGATAGAAGCGCATCTTGAAGACGCTTTTGCAAGGTGGATATCTTTACATCAACATTACATAAATAGAGGGGATACATCCAATACATACTATGTCACATGAATACAACAATACATCATATACAAGATCAACATCCGACTACGGATGAAACATAAACAGAAACTCAAACAATATCCACCCTGCTAGCCCAGGCTGCCGACCAGGAACCTATCCCTCAATCGAAGAAGAAGCAGAAGAAGAACTCCAACACAAATAAACATCACTCTCGCGCCATGAACATCACATAACCTGTACCTGCAACTGGTGATGTAGTTATCTGTGAGCCACGAGGACTCAGCAATCCCATTACCATGGGTATCAAGACTAGCAAAGCTTAAAGGGAAAGGAAAGGGTAAAGTGGTGAGGTTGCAGCAGCGACTAAGCATGTATGGTGGCTAACTTACGCAAATAAGAGCGAGAAGAGAAGCAAAGCAAGCGGTCGTCAACTAGTAATGATCTAGAAGTGATCCTGAACTCCTACTTACGTCAAACATAACCCAGAAACCGTGTTCTCCTCTCGATCAACCCCGAAAAGAGACACTCACGGTTACACACACAGTTGGTGTATTTTAGAAGAGTTTACTTTAAGTTTACTACAACCAGATATTAACAAATTCCCATCTGCCACATAACCACGGGCACGGCTTTCGAAAGTTAAAACCCTGCAGGGGTGTCCCAACTTAGCCCATGATAAGCTCTCACGATCAACGAAGGATATTCCTTCTCCCCGGGAAGACCCGATCAGTCTCGGAATCCCGGCTACAAGACATTTCGACAGTAATAAAACAAGACCAGCAAAGCCTCCCGGCGTGTCGACACCCTGATAGTAGCCGCGCGTATCTCGTCTCAGGCCACGACCGGATGAGCAGTCCGTACAACTAAAACCAGACCACAAGTTTCCCTGAGGTGGCGCTGCAAAGGGCTCTAGTTTGGACCAACACTTAGACAAGCATTGGCCCGGGGGGCTAAATAAAGATGACCCTCGGGCTGGCCGACCCAAGGGAAAGGGATAGGTGGTAGGCAAATGGTAAATCCAATGTTGGGCCTTGCTGGAGGAGTCTTATTCAAAGCGAACAGTCAAGGGGGTCCCATAAATCACCCAACCGCGTTAGGGACGCAAAATCCGGGAACATAACACCGGTATGACGAAAACTAGGGCGGCAAGAATGGAACAAAACACCAGGCATAAGTCCGAGCCTTCCACCCTTTACCAAGTATATAGATGCATTAATAATATAAGAGATATTGTGATATCCCAACATAAACATAAACATAATCCAACATGGAGCAATCTTCATCTTCACCTGCAACTAGCAACGCTATAAGAGGGGCTGAGCAAAAGTTGTAACATGGCCAACCAACGGTTTGCTAGGAAGGGTGACAAAGGTTAGGGGTTCATGGCAATTTGGGAGGCTTGAGCAGCAAGTGGTAGGTAACGCAGCATAGCGATAGAACGAAGCATCTAGCATAGCAACGATAGTAATGAGATCCAAGGTGACGGTCATCTTGCCTGAAATCCCGCAAGAAAGAAGAACGAGTCCATGAAGAAGATGAAGCCACGAAGACGAACCAAGCGTAGACGAACGAATCCTCAAGATCGCAACGAAACAGGAACTATCGAGAAGAAGCACACAACATGGTAAACACACCACACATGAACAAGGCATGATGCTCAACCAAGTATGATGCATGACAAGGCTACATGAAGCTACTCATGGCAAGAGATGATGCATACAAGAACAACACATCAAGGCAAGTATAAATGAGGCCGGAAACAACATAGAACAACTCCGGTAAGTCCTCATATGCAAATTTCGAAATTGGTCCAGATCTGAATAACCTTATGTTCAAGTTTGTTAAACAGCAAGTTAAGATGCACCAACATGATCTACACGACATTCTAGTCAAGTTACATATAAAGTTCATTAGATTCGGAGCTACGGCCTCGAAGATATGAGCAAAACAAGATAAGCATGGCATTGGAGCAAAAAGCATTCAAACAACAAGCACACACCTCAAAACATGAATCCAACAAGGTAATATGAAGCTACATGCAAAACTAAGCAAGTTTCATATAGAGCACACTCAAAACGGAGCAACGGTTCAACACACACACTATACAAGTCTAAAGGGCTTGCTGCCCAAAACAGCAACTAGGCATATTGCAAGCACCAAAACAACATGCTACAGGATATCAACATGAAAAAAAAGGCATGGACATGATATACAGGTAAAGCATGACAAAACATGAACACTGAGCTATCTCCAGAAATCACTACATCATACTCAAACAAGCATGACAAGATTGCAAATAATAACCGGTTCACAGACTTAGCAGAATTCACAGGGCATGGCAGAAATAACATCAGGTTGCAATATTCAGAGCTATCAAACAACATGTTACAGCAAGCTATAATGTTAAACTAGAGCATGGAATGAATCTACTCAAATCGTTTAACAAAAGTCCCTTACTGACCATAAGCCAAAAGGGATCAGAGAATACAGTTGCAAGCATGCGAACATGGCAAAAACATAAACAGATTCAGACTTAGTGAAAAACTGGAGCATGGCAAAAACAGATCATAAGTAGGCATGTTGGTGAGCTCGATTCACTCACTACGAGACAATGCATCACAAACCAAGCATACAACCAGCAACTAGACGTGGCATAGAAGCTAGACATGGCAAGAACAACAACATAGCATGCACGGATCAACAGCAACAAGCTAGGCAAAATTGAATAACACGTAAACAATCTGCCAGGAACATTTTATAGCAAAAGTAGAGCAAGATTAAGACATGCTAGGGCACTCTATAAATGCAACCAGGAGCATGGATGGATATAGCATAACCATATGAACACAACACCATTACTGAACATACTCAAAAGAGGCATGGATCTCACTGTAGCAACATGAATACATGGCATAAAATTAACAGCAGACAAAGACTTGGAGAAATTCCAAGTCTCTGAAATCAGCAACATTGAGTAAGCTACTTTGCATGCTTGTTATAGTCACCACATAGATCACAAAAATACATGGCATACACCCATGTAAAGATGGCATGACATACTTCAAAACACATGTAGGGCTCAAGATCATAGGAGGCACACAACAATCATGGCAAAAATGACAAATGAGCATATTCTGATAACAGGCAGCAGACAATATCATATAGCAGTCTTGCAACGATGATTTAGGCATCTAGATGAACTCAAATAAACGTGGCACAATGGAACAAAATGAAGAGCACAACCATATGGACATTTCGGTATATCATGGACGCAAAACGGAGCAGTATGCAGAGAGTTATGGCATGTCAAACGTAGCAACAAAATGCAACAAATCTGGGACTTAGTGGAAATATACCCTCGCGAAAAAGTCAACCGGGACGGGACGGAGCGGGACGGCGGGATCCAGGGTGCGGGGAGGCCGTTTGGTTCCGGGACGGGTGGATCTCGTCCCACCCGTCCGGATCTGGGACGGGGCGGCCGCCGGCGGTGGCGAGGTCGCCGGAGGAGGGCCGGGCGGCGACGTGGAGAAGGCGGCGAGGGACGGGCGGCTCCGTGCGGCCCGGGCGATGGCGCGCAACACCGGCGAGCGGCGGCGCGTAGGGGCGACGGGGCCAACGGGAGGTGCAGCGAACGGTGCGGAGGAGCTCACCGGCGGCGAGGAGCTCCGGGGTCGGGGTCGCCGGCGGGACGGCGGCGGGGCACGCGGGACGGCGGCGGAGAGGAGGAGCCGCGGGGCTCGGGCGCTCGGGCCGGGAGGGCCGCGATCGGGCCCCGGCGGGCCCGCGTGGGCGGCGCGGAGGCGCGTCTCCGGGTGGCGACGTGGCGACGGGGGATTGGGCGCAGGGCGGCGGAGGCTGAGGTGGCGAGGCCGGATTGGCCGGAGTGAGGTGGAGGTTGGACGTGTCCGGACGCCGGGCGGACATGTCCGGCGGCGCGAGGTGGGAGAGGGCTAGGGTTCAACTGAGCAAAAATCCGGGGGGAGCATATATTTATAGGTAGGAGGAGGTGGGAGTGTCCAAATGAGGTGCGGTTTTCGCCCACACGATCGTGATCCGACGACCGAGAGGATGGAGATGACTTAGATGGGTTTTGGGCCACTTTGAAGGGGTGTTGGGCTGCACACAAAAGAGGCCTTTGCGGTTACCCGGTTAACCGTTGGAGTATCAAACGACCTCCGAATGACCCGAAACTTGACAGGCGGTCTACCGGTGCTATACCAAGGCCGCTTGGCAAACCTCGGTCCATTCCAAGAAAGTTTAACACCCACACACGAAAAGAGGTAAAGGGGGCGCACATAGGAGTGCCGGATTGCAAAACGGACAACGGGGAAAATGCTCGGATGCATGAGACGAACACGTATGCAATGCAATGCACATGATGACAAGATATGAAATGCAGATGATGACATGGCAAAGTGCAACACGCAAGCACATGACCTGGCAATGATGACGAATAACTGGCGGACACCTGGCGCATCAGATCCGGGGCGTTACAACTCTCCTCCACTAACAAGAGATCTCGTCCGAGATCTTAGGACCGAGACGGGAAGGAAAAAGAATGGGGTGCAATAAGAATAAAAGAGAGAGGATGAACAAAATCGAGAGCACTTGATAGGAAAGAAGAACGACGAGAATGATGAGAATCAAAGCTCCGAAACAAAAACGAATTCGCAACCACTCCGGTTATAACAAGATAGACAAGGAATAATAACGAAGGAATATAGGCAGCACTCCGGTTGAACATGGATGGAATAGAACATGAACTAGAGAAGATGGAATGATACTTGGCTTGAGGAACAACACAATGGCTCCAGAAGAATTGAAATAGTGGAATGAGAAGAACGGGGAAGAAGATGGCAACTTCTACCACGAATGAAATAGAAAGCAACCTTAGAAGAAAGGGACGAACGGAGTTGTTGGAAATTCAAAAACAAACGAATAGGCTTGTTGTGGGCTTATAGATAACTCCTCAAAATTATGAGGTGATAACCGACCACAAGCGGAAAAGATTGAATAACTGAGAGGAACGAAGAAATGCAAAACTCCACTTCAAAAGAATATGGAGAATTAATTGCACTTGGAGATGCAAGAAGATAATATAGTTGCACTCCTCCAACAAGAATCTTGATGAACACTTGAAGAATGAATCAAATCATTGCGAACCACCATGAAGAACTCCGGTAACAAAAGGATGACGAGATAAAATCGAAGGATGAAAGGAATAAGGTTAAGCCTTGCGATGATTCGGATGGAGCTTCGAGACGAGACAAGCGAGAAGACTTGGAACTCCGGAAAATAAGGATGAACAACACATAACCGAGAAATTATTCAACATGAACAATCTCCTAAGAAAAGAATTAATCAACTTGATGAAAGAAGAATAAGAATTACGTTATGCTTATCCTCCACCAATTAAATTGATGAAAAGCAATGGATTGCATACCACTTATTTGCATTGGGAAAAGATTAAGGGAAGATATACCACCAAATTTGGGAAAGTCATCATGAGCCACCAGTAGGATTGAAAAGAATGAATGAATTGATATGATGAGAACCGAAAAGGAATCTTCCGCGAACCACCAGCAGAATTCAAAATTAAAAGATGACGGAGGATGAATCACCGGGAAGAATTTAGAAACCACGAAGATACTTGAGGGAATTTAGGGAAAAGAGAGAGAGAACGTAGAGATCGCGAACTGATTGAAGAATGTTTGAACGAATCACCGGAAGAATATTGAAACGAACGAAGAGGCACGAATATAGAATAATTGGAGAACGAATCTGAAAATTTAGAACGAAGAAATCTTCTGAAAAGATAGCCTCCGGATGATCGAGAGGGAAAAACAACTCCTGAAATACTCCGGATGGATGAAAAGAATTTCACGACTGCAAACCATTTGATAGGATAACATTGAGCTAGCACCGCGGATCTCCGGGAGAACGGACAAGATTTACGAGAAATTCTTCTTCGGTCTTCAAATGTTGAGAATGACGACGAGAAACACCATCAAAATTGTTGAGATACTCCGGGAAAATGAAAAGAGGAAAGATTGACCCGAACATGAAAGAATTTGAGAGCGATCTTGGTAAGGCATCTGACTGATGAAATTCATTCTTACATCGCACTTCGAAAAGGATTTGAGAATAAATCCGGGAAAATAGAAGAGTCAGGTAAGATCCTGGGAAAAGACCTGTGGGTTAGGGCCCACTGAAAAGAAACACCGTTGGAAAGGATTGTTTGAATGAGGAATGATGCACCGAAACAATTGAAAGATTTAAATGAGGTGACAACCTCGAAATAATTGAATGCAAACACGAATCTTCTGAGATGTCTTCAACACTTCGGGATAAAAGAATGGCGAGAGGAGGAACGAGCAAAGAGAAATATTTGAGCTAAGGGAAAGAATACGATCGACAGCGAAAAACTTGAATTTGGATCCACCGGAAAGAAAACAAGACGAACATTGATGAACCAGATGAGAATTCACCGGTTGAGACAATTGGGGAAAGACTGAAGTCACTCCGCACGAACTGAATTGATTACTCGAATAAAGGCCCAGACTCCGGAATAAAAAGGGTGGGAGGGCGGGAATAAACAAGGCAACTTGGAACGGGGAATCGACGAATCTCTTGAAGAGAAAAGCACCGGTTGAAATAATTGTGAAGGGAAAGCAAAAGCTTTGCATGAGTAGAATGGAAACTCAATTATGGACTCCGGTTCCGAGAAGAAGAAGGGTGGGCGGGTGGGAAAAACAAGGACAACTTCGGACAGGGAAAACAACATCGTGGAGGAAGAACTGAGGATTGATCTCACAAAAGACAAAGAGGTTTGAGTCGACTTGACGAGAAAAGCGCCGGATTGAAAAGAGGATGGGCAACGAACGAAAAACTAACCGCGTGATCCTAAAGAAAAATTGAAGGGGAAGAGAAGTAAGTCAAAACACCTACGTCAAGATTTCTCACCAGAGCGACGAAGGGGCAGAGGAGTAAAAAGAATTCCTACTCTCCGATATAACTAGACTCCGAAAAAGTTTTCTTCTAGACTAAACATCGGCCAAACTACACGATCAATCAAGGGGCTCCTAGGGTCAGTCGAGGCTCTGATACCAACTTGTCACGCCCAAGATGCGACCCTATCCTAAAGGAACTCAAAGGTCCCACCAAGGATAGAAGCGCATCTTGAAGACGCTTTTGCAAGGTGGATATCTTTACATCAACATTACATAAATAGAGGGGATACATCCAATACATACTATGTCACATGAATACAACAATACATCATATACAAGATCAACATCCGACTACGGATGAAACATAAACAGAAACTCAAACAATATCCACCCTGCTAGCCCAGGCTGCCGACCAGGAACCTATCCTTCAATCGAAGAAGAAGCAGAAGAAGAACTCCAACACAAATAAACATCACTCTCGCGCCATGAACATCGCATAACCTGTACCTGCAACTGGTGATGTAGTTATCTGTGAGCCACGAGGACTCAGCAATCCCATTACCATGGGTATCAAGACTAGCAAAGCTTAAAGGGAAAGGAAAGGGTAAAGTGGTGAGGTTGCAGCAGCGACTAAGCATGTATGGTGGCTAACTTACGCAAATAAGAGCGAGAAGAGAAGCAAAGCAAGCGGTCGTCAACTAGTAATGATCTAGAAGTGATCCTGAACTCCTACTTACGTCAAACATAACCCAGAAACCGTGTTCTCCTCTCGATCAACCCCGAAAAGAGACACTCACGGTTACACACACAGTTGGTGTATTTTAGAAGAGTTTACTTTAAGTTTACTACAACCAGATATTAACAAATTCCCATCTGCCACATAACCGCGGGCACGGCTTTTGAAAGTTAAAACCCTGCAGGGGTGTCCCAACTTAGCCCATGATAAGCTCTCACGATCAACGAAGGATATTCCTTCTCCCCGGGAAGACCCGATCAGTCTCGGAATCCCGGCTACAAGACATTTCGACAGTAATAAAACAAGACCAGCAAAGCCTCCCGGCGTGTCGACACCCTGATAGTAGCCGCGCGTATCTCGTCTCAGGCCACGACCGGATGAGCAGTCCGTACAACTAAAACCAGACCACAAGTTTCCCTGAGGTGGCGCTGCAAAGGGCTCTAGTTTGGACCAACACTTAGACAAGCATTGGCCCGGGGGGCTAAATAAAGATGACCCTCGGGCTGGCCGACCCAAGGGAAAGGGATAGGTGGTAGGCAAATGGTAAATCCAATGTTGGGCCTTGCTGGAGGAGTCTTATTCAAAGCGAACAGTCAAGGGGGTCCCATAAATCACCCAACCGCGTTAGGGACGCAAAATCCGGGAACATAACACCGGTATGACGAAACCTAGGGCGGCAAGAGTGGAACAAAACACCAGGCATAAGTCCGAGCCTTCCACCCTTTACCAAGTATATAGATGCATTAATAATATAAGAGATATTGTGATATCCCAACATAAACATAAACATAATCCAACATGGAGCAATCTTCATCTTCACCTGCAACTAGCAACGCTATAAGAGGGGCTGAGCAAAAGTTGTAACATGGCCAACCAACGGTTTGCTAGGAAGGGTGACAAAGGTTAGGGGTTCATGGCAATTTGGGAGGCTTGAGCAGCAAGTGGTAGGTAACGCAGCATAGCGATAGAACGAAGCATCTAGCATAGCAATGATAGTAATGAGATCCAAGGTGACGGTCATCTTGCCTGAAATCCCGCAAGAAAGAAGAACGAGTCCATGAAGAAGATGAAGCCACGAAGACGAACCAAGCGTAGACGAACGAATCCTCAAGATCGCAACGAAACAGGAACTATCGAGAAGAAGCACACAACATGGTAAACACACCACACATGAACAAGGCATGATGCTCAACCAAGTATGATGCATGACAAGGCTACATGAAGCTACTCATGGCAAGAGATGATGCATACAAGAACAACACATCAAGGCAAGTATAAATGAGGCCGGAAACAACATAGAACAACTCCGGTAAGTCCTCATATGCAAATTTCGAAATTGGTCCAGATCTGAATAACCTTATGTTCAAGTTTGTTAAACAGCAAGTTAAGATGCACCAACATGATCTACACGACATTCTAGTCAAGTTACATATAAAGTTCATTAGATTCGGAGCTACGGCCTAGAAGATATGAGCAAAACAAGATAAGCATGGCATTGGAGCAAAAAGCATTCAAACAACAAGCACACACCTCAAAACATGAATCCAACAAGGTAATATGAAGCTACATGCAAAACTAAGCAAGTTTCATATAGAGCACACTCAAAACGGAGCAACGGTTCAACACACACACTATACAAGTCTAAAGGGCTTGCTGCCCAAAACAGCAACTAGGCATATTGCAAGCACCAAAACAACATGCTACAGGATATCAACATGAAAAAAAAGGCATGGACATGATATACAGGTAAAGCATGACAAAACATGAACACTGAGCTATCTCCAGAAATCACTACATCATACTCAAACAAGCATGACAAGATTGCAAATAATAACCGGTTCACAGACTTAGCAGAATTCACAGGGCATGGCAGAAATAACATCAGGTTGCAATATTCAGAGCTATCAAACAACATGTTACAGCAAGCTATAATGTTAAACTAGAGCATGGAATGAATCTACTCAAATTGTTTAACAAAAGTCCCTTAGTGACCATAAGCCAAAAGGGATCAGAGAATACAGTTGCAAGCATGCGAACATGGAAAAACATAAACAGATTCAGACTTAGTGAAAAACTGGAGCATGGCAAAAACAGATCATAAGTAGGCATGTTGGTGAGCTCGATTCACTCACTACGAGACAATGCATCACAAACCAAGCATACAACCAGCAACTAGACGTGGCATAGAAGCTAGACATGGCAAGAACAACAACATAGCATGCACGGATCAACAGCAACAAGCTAGGCAAAATTGAATAACACGTAAACAATCTGCCAGGAACATTTTATAGCAAAAGTAGAGCAAGATTAAGACATGCTAGGGCACTCTATAAATGCAACCAGGAGCATGGATGGATATAGCATAACCATATGAACACAACACCATTACTGAACATACTCAAAAGAGGCATGGATCTCACTGTAGCAACATGAATACATGGCATAAAATTAACAGCAGACAAAGACTTGGAGAAATTCCAAGTCTCTGAAATCAGCAACATTGAGTAAGCTACTTTGCATGCTTGTTATAGTCACCACATAGATCACAAAAATGCATGGCATACACCCATGTAAAGATGGCATGACATACTTCAAAACACATGTAGGGCTCAAGATCATAGGAGGCACACAACAATCATGGCAAAAATGACAAATGAGCATATTCTGATAACAGGCAGCAGACAATATCATATAGCAGTCTTGCAACGATGATTTAGGCATCTAGTTGAACTCAAATAAACATGGCACAATGGAACAAAATGAAGAGCACAACCATATGGACATTTCGGTATATCATGGACGCAAAACGGAGCAGTATGCAGAGAGTTATGGCATGTCAAACGTAGCAACAAAATGCAACAAATCTGGGACTTAGTGGAAATATACCCTCGCGAAAAAGTCAACCGGGACGGGACGGAGCGGGACGGCGGGATCCAGGGTGCGGGGAGGCCGTTTGGTTCCGGGACGGGTGGATCTCGTCCCACCCGTCCGGATCTGGGACGGGGCGGCCGCCGGCGGTGGCGAGGTCGCCGGAGGAGGGCCGGGCGGCGACGTGGAGAAGGCGGCGAGGGACGGGCGGCTCCGTGCGGCCCGGGCGATGGCGCGCAACACCGGCGAGCGGCGGCGCGTAGGGGCGACGGGGCCAACGGGAGGTGCAGCGAACGGTGCGGAGGAGCTCACCGGCGGCGAGGAGCTCCGGGGTCGGGGTCGCCGGCGGGACGGCGGCGGGGCACGCGGGACGGCGGCGGAGAGGAGGAGCCGCGGGGCTCGGGCGCTCGGGCCGGGAGGGCCGCGATCGGGCCCCGGCGGGCCCGCATGGGCGGCGCGGAGGCGCGTCTCCGGGTGGCGACGTGGCGACGGGGGATTGGGCGCAGGGCGGCGGAGGCTGAGGTGGCGAGGCCGGATTGGCCGGAGTGAGGTGGAGGTTGGACGTGTCCGGACGCCGGGCGGACATGTCCGGTGGCGCGAGGTGGGAGAGGGCTAGGGTTCAACTGAGCAAAAATCCGAGGGGGGGGGAGCATATATTTATAGGTAGGAGGAGGTGGGAGTGTCCAAATGAGGTGCGGTTTTCGCCCACACGATCGTGATCCGACGACCGAGAGGATGGAGATGACTTCGATGGGTTTTGGGCCACTTTGAAGGGGTGTTGGGCTGCACACAAAAGAGGCCTTTGCGGTTACCCGGTTAACCGTTGGAGTATCAAACGACCTCCGAATGACCCGAAACTTGACAGGCGGTCTACCGGTGCTATACCAAGGCCGCTTGGCAAACCTCGGTCCATTCTGAGAAAGTTTAACACCCACACACGAAAAGAGGTAAAGGGGGCGCACATAGGAGTGCCGGATTGCAAAACGGACAACGGGGAAAATGCTCGGATGCATGAGACGAACACGTATGCAATGCAATGCACATGATGACAAGATATGAAATGCAGATGATGACATGGCAAAGTGCAACACGCAAGCACATGACCTGGCAATGACGACGAATAACTGGCGGACACCTGGCGCATCAGATCCGGGGCGTTACAACTCTCCTCCACTAACAAGAGATCTCGTCCCGAGATCTTAGGACCGAGACGGGAAGGAAAAAGAATGGGGTGCAATAAGAATAAAAGAGAGAGGATGAACAAAATCGAGAGCACTTGATAGGAAAGAAGAACGACGAGAATGATGAGAATCAAAGCTCCGAAACAAAAACGAATTCGCAACCACTCCGGTTATAACAAGATAGACAAGGAATAATAACGAAGGAATATAGGCAGCACTCCGGTTGAACATGGATGGAATAGAACATGAACTAGAGAAGATGGAATGATACTTGGCTTGAGGAACAACACAATGGCTCCGGAAGAATTGAAATAGTGGAATGAGAAGAACGGGGAAGAAGATGGCAACTTCTACCACGAATGAAATAGAAAGCAACCTTAGAAGAAAGGGACGAACGGAGTTGTTGGAAATTCAAAAACAAACGAATAGGCTTGTTGTGGGCTTATAGATAACTTCTCAAAATTATGAGGTGATAACCGACCACAAGTGGAAAAGATTGAATAACTGAGAGGAACGAAGAAATGCAAAACTCCACTTCAAAAGAATATGGAGAATTAATTGCACTTGGAGATGCAAGAAGATAATATAGTTGCACTCCTCCAACAAGAATCTTGATGAACACTTGAAGAATGAATCAAATCATTGCGAACCACCATGAAGAACTCCGGTAACAAAAGGATGACGAGATAAAATCGAAGGATGAAAGGAATAAGGTTAAGCCTTGCGATGATTCGGATGGAGCTTCGAGACGAGACAAGCGAGAAGACTTGGAACTCCAGAAAATAAGGATGAACAACACATAACCGAGAAATTATTCAACATGAACAATCTCCTAAGAAAAGAATTAATCAACTTGATGAAAGAAGAATAAGAATTACGTTATGCTTATCCTCCACCAATTAAATTGATGAAAAGCAATGGATTGCATACCACTTATTTGCATTGGGAAAAGATTAAGGGAAGATATACCACCAAATTTGGGAAAGTCATC
Organism: Aegilops umbellulata; assembly: GCA_032464435.1. Classification (NCBI taxonomy): domain Eukaryota; kingdom Viridiplantae; phylum Streptophyta; class Magnoliopsida; order Poales; family Poaceae; genus Aegilops; species Aegilops umbellulata. The sequence goes on along the minus strand of CP136057.1, from coordinate 312,358,438 downwards.
ATGAGCCACCAGTAGGATTGAAAAGAATGAATGAATTGATATGATGAGAACCGAAAAGGAATCTTCCGCGAACCACCATCAGAATTCAAAATTAAAAGATGACGGAGGATGAATCACCGGGAAGAATTTAGAAACCACGAAGATACTTGAGGGAATTTAGGGAAAAGAGAGAGAGAACGTAGAGATCGCGAACTGATTGAAGAATGTTTGAACGAATCACCGGAAGAATATTGAAACGAACGAAGAGGCACGAATATAGAATAATTGGAGAACGAATCTGAAAATTTAGAACGAAGAAATCTTCTGAAAAGATAGCCTCCGGATGACCGAGAGGGAAAAACAACTCCTGAAATACTCCGGATGGATGAAAAGAATTGCACGACTGGAAACCATTTGATAGGATAACATTGAGATAGCACCGCGGATCTCCGGGAGAACGGACAAGATTTACGAGAAATTCTTCTTCGGTCTTCAAATGTTGAGAATGACGACGAGAAACACCATCAAAATTGTTGAGATACTCCGGGAAAATGAAAAGAGGAAAGATTGACCCGAACATGAAAGAATTTGAGAGCGATCTTGGTAAGGCATCTGACTGATGAAATTCATTCTTACATCGCACTTCGAAAAGGATTTGAGAATAAATCCGGGAAAATAGAAGAGTCAGGTAAGATCCTGGGAAAAGACCTGTGGGTTAGGGCCCACTGAAAAGAAACACCGTTGGAAAGGATTGTTTGAATGAGGAATGATGCACCGAAACAATTGAAAGATTTAAATGAGGTGACAACCTCGAAATAATTGAATGCAAACACGAATCTTCTGAGATGTCTTCAACACTTCGGGATAAAAGAATGGCGAGAGGAGGAACGAGCAAAGAGAAATATTTGAGCTAAGGGAAAGAATACGATCGACAGCGAAAAACTTGAATTTGGATCCACCGGAAAGAAAACAAGACGAACATTGATGAACCAGATGAGAATTCACCAGTTGAGACAATTGAGGAAAGACTGAAGTCACTCCGCACGAACTGAATTGATTACTCGAATAAAGGCCCAGAATCCGGAATAAAAAGGGTGGGAGGGCGGGAATAAACAAGGCAACTTGGAACGGGGAATCGACGAATCTCTTGAAGAGAAAAGCACCGGTTGAAATAATTGTGAAGGGAAAGCAAAAGCTTTGCATGAGTAGAATGGAAACTCAATTATGGACTCCGGTTCCGAGAAGAAGAAGGGTGGGCGGGTGGGAAAAACAAGGACAACTTCGAACAGGGAAAACAACATCGTGGAGGAAGAACTGAGGATTGATCTCACAAAAGACAAAGAGGTTTGAGTCGACTTGACGAGAAAAGCGCCGGATTGAAAAGAGGATGGGCAACGAACGAAAAACTAACCGCGTGATCCTAAAGAAAAATTGAAGGGGAAGAGAAGTAAGTCAAAACACCTACGTCAAGATTTCTCACCAGAGCGACGAAGGGGCAGAGGAGTAAAAAGAATTCCTACTCTCCGATATAACTAGACTCCGAAAAAGTTTTCTTCTAGACTAAACATCGGCCAAACTACACGATCAATCAAGGGGCTCCTAGGGTCAGTCGAGGCTCTGATACCAACTTGTCACGCCCAAGATGCGACCCTATCCTAAAGGAACTCAAAGGTCCCACCAAGGATAGAAGCGCATCTTGAAGACGCTTTTGCAAGGTGGATATCTTTACATCAACATTACATAAATAGAGGGGATACATCCAATACATACTATGTCACATGAATACAACAATACATCATATACAAGATCAACATCCGACTACGGATGAAACATAAACAGAAACTCAAACAATATCCACCCTGCTAGCCCAGGCTGCCGACCAGGAACCTATCCTTCAATCGAAGAAGAAGCAGAAGAAGAACTCCAACACAAATAAACATCACTCTCGCGCCATGAACATCGCATAACCTGTACCTGCAACTGGTGATGTAGTTATCTGTGAGCCACGTGGACTCAGCAATCCCATTACCATGGGTATCAAGACTAGCAAAGCTTAAAGGGAAAGGAAAGGGTAAAGTGGTGAGGTTGCAGCAGCGACTAAGCATGTATGGTGGCTAACTTACGCAAATAAGAGCGAGAAGAGAAGCAAAGCAAGCGGTCGTCAACTAGTAATGATCTAGAAGTGATCCTGAACTCCTACTTACGTCAAACATAACCCAGAAACCGTGTTCTCCTCTCGATCAACCCCGAAAAGAGACACTCACGGTTACACACACAGTTGGTGTATTTTAGAAGAGTTTACTTTAAGTTTACTACAACCAGATATTAACAAATTCCCATCTGCCACATAACCGCGGGCACGGCTTTCGAAAGTTAAAACCCTGCAGGGGTGTCCCAACTTAGCCCATGATAAGCTCTCACGATCAACGAAGGATATTCCTTCTCCCCGGGAAGACCCGATCAGTCTCGGAATCCCGGCTACAAGACATTTCGACAGTAATAAAACAAGACCAGCAAAGCCTCCCGGCGTGTCGACACCCTGATAGTAGCCGCGCGTATCTCGTCTCAGGCCACGACCGGATGAGCAGTCCGTACAACTAAAACCAGACCACAAGTTTCCCTGAGGTGGCGCTGCAAAGGGCTCTAGTTTGGACCAACACTTAGACAAGCATTGGCCCGGGGGGCTAAATAAAGATGACCCTCGGGCTGGCCGACCCAAGGGAAAGGGATAGGTGGTAGGCAAATGGTAAATCCAATGTTGGGCCTTGCTGGAGGAGTCTTATTCAAAGCGAACAGTCAAGGGGGTCCCATAAATCACCCAACCGCGTTAGGGACGCAAAATCCGGGAACATAACACCGGTATGACGAAACCTAGGGCGGCAAGAGTGGAACAAAACACCAGGCATAAGTCCGAGCCTTCCACCCTTTACCAAGTATATAGATGCATTAATAATATAAGAGATATTGTGATATCCCAACATAAACATAAACATAATCCAACATGGAGCAATCTTCATCTTCACCTGCAACTAGCAACGCTATAAGAGGGGCTGAGCAAAAGTTGTAACATGGCCAACCAACGGTTTGCTAGGAAGGGTGACAAAGGTTAGGGGTTCATGGCAATTTGGGAGGCTTGAGCAGCAAGTGGTAGGTAACGCAGCATAGCGATAGAACGAAGCATCTAGCATAGCAATGATAGTAATGAGATCCAAGGTGACGGTCATCTTGCCTGAAATCCCGCAAGAAAGAAGAACGAGTCCATGAAGAAGATGAAGCCACGAAGACGAACCAAGCGTAGACGAACGAATCCTCAAGATCGCAACGAAACAGGAACTATCGAGAAGAAGCACACAACATGGTAAACACACCACACATGAACAAGGCATGATGCTCAACCAAGTATGATGCATGACAAGGCTACATGAAGCTACTCATGGCAAGAGATGATGCATACAAGAACAACACATCAAGGCAAGTATAAATGAGGCCGGAAACAACATAGAACAACTCCGGTAAGTCCTCATATGCAAATTTCGAAATTGGTCCAGATCTGAATAACCTTATGTTCAAGTTTGTTAAACAGCAAGTTAAGATGCACCAACATGATCTACACGATATTCTAGTCAAGTTACATATAAAGTTCATTAGATTCGGAGCTACGGCCTAGAAGATATGAGCAAAACAAGATAAGCATGGCATTGGAGCAAAAAGCATTCAAACAACAAGCACACACCTCAAAACATGAATCCAACAAGGTAATATGAAGCTACATGCAAAACTAAGCAAGTTTCATATAGAGCACACTCAAAACGGAGCAACGGTTCAACACACACACTATACAAGTCTAAAGGGCTTGCTGCCCAAAACAGCAACTAGGCATATTGCAAGCACCAAAACAACATGCTACAGGATATCAACATGAAAAAAAAGGCATGGACATGATATACAGGTAAAGCATGACAAAACATGAACACTGAGCTATCTCCAGAAATCACTACATCATACTCAAACAAGCATGACAAGATTGCAAATAATAACCGGTTCACAGACTTAGCAGAATTCACAGGGCATGGCAGAAATAACATCAGGTTGCAATATTCGGAGCTATCAAACAACATGTTACAGCAAGCTATAATGTTAAACTAGAGCATGGAATGAATCTACTCAAATCGTTTAACAAAAGTCCCTTACTGACCATAAGCCAAAAGGGATCAGAGAATACAGTTGCAAGCATGCGAACATGGCAAAAACATAAACAGATTCAGACTTAGTGAAAAACTGGAGCATGGCAAAAACAGATCATAAGTAGGCATGTTGGTGAGCTCGATTCACTCACTACGAGACAATGCATCACAAACCAAGCATACAACCAGCAACTAGACGTGGCATAGAAGCTAGACATGGCAAGAACAACAACATAGCATGCACGGATCAACAGCAACAAGCTAGGCAAAATTGAATAACACGTAAACAATCTGCCAGGAACATTTTATAGCAAAAGTAGAGCAAGATTAAGACATGCTAGGGCACTCTATAAATGCAACCAGGAGCATGGATGGATATAGCATAACCATATGAACACAACACCATTACTGAACATACTCAAAAGAGGCATGGATCTCACTGTAGCAACATGAATACATGGCATAAAATTAACAGCAGACAAAGACTTGGAGAAATTCCAAGTCTCTGAAATCAGCAACATTGAGTAAGCTACTTTGCATGCTTGTTATAGTCACCACATAGATCACAAAAATACATGGCATACACCCATGTAAAGATGGCATGACATACTTCAAAACACATGTAGGGCTCAAGATCATAGGAGGCACACAACAATCATGGCAAAAATGACAAATGAGCATATTCTGATAACAGGCAGCAGACAATATCATATAGCAGTCTTGCAACGATGATTTAGGCATCTAGATGAACTCAAATAAACGTGGCACAATGGAACAAAATGAAGAGCACAACCATATGGACATTTCGGTATATCATGGACGCAAAACGGAGCAGTATGCAGAGAGTTATGGCATGTCAAACGTAGCAACAAAATGCAACAAATCTGGGACTTAGTGGAAATATACCCTCGCGAAAAAGTCAACCGGGACGGGACGGAGCGGGACGGCGGGATCCAGGGTGCGGGGAGGCCGTTTGGTTCCGGGACGGGTGGATCTCGTCCCACCCGTCCGGATCTGGGACGGGGCGGCCGCCGGCGGTGGCGAGGTCGCCGAAGGAGGGCCGGGCGGCGACGTGGAGAAGGCGGCGAGGGACGGGCGGCTCCGTGCGGCCCGGGCGATGGCGCGCAACACCGGCGAGCGGCGGCGCGTAGGGGCGACGGGGCCAACGGGAGGTGCAGCGAACGGTGCGGAGGAGCTCACCGGCGGCGAGGAGCTCCGGGGTCGGGGTCGCCGGCGGGACGGCGGCGGGGCACGCGGGACGGCGGCGGAGAGGAGGAGCCGCGGGGCTCGGGCGCTCGGGCCGGGAGGGCCGCGATCGGGCCCCGGCGGGCCCGCGTGGGCGGCGCGGAGGCGCGTCTCCGGGTGGCGACGTGGCGACGGGGGATTGGGCGCAGGGCGGCGGAGGCTGAGGTGGCGAGGCCGGATTGGCCGGAGTGAGGTGGAGGTTGGACGTGTCCGGACGCCAGGCGGACATGTCCGGCGGCGCGAGGTGGGAGAGGGCTAGGGTTCAACTGAGCAAAAATCCAGGGGGGGCATATATTTATAGGTAGGAGGAGGTGGGAGTGTCCAAATGAGGTGCGGTTTTCGCCCACACGATCGTGATCCGACGACCGAGAGGATGGAGATGACTTAGATGGGTTTTGGGCCACTTTGAAGGGGTGTTGGGCTGCACACAAAAGAGGCCTTTGCGGTTACCCGGTTAACCGTTGGAGTATCAAACGACCTCCGAATGACCCGAAACTTGACAGGCGGTCTACCGGTGCTATACCAAGGCCGCTTGGCAAACCTCGGTCCATTCCGAGAAAGTTTAACACCCACACACGAAAAGAGGTAAAGGGGGCGCACATAGGAGTGCCGGATTGCAAAACGGACAACGGGAAAAATGCTCGGATGCATGAGACGAACACGTATGCAATGCAATGCACATGATGACAAGATATGAAATGCAGATGATGACATGGCAAAGTGCAACACGCAAGCACATGACCTGGCAATGACGAGGAATAACTGGCGGACACCTGGCGCATCAGATCCGGGGCGTTACAACTCTCCTCCACTAACAAGAGATCTCGTCCCGAGATCTTAGGACCGAGACGGGAAGGAAAAAGAATGGGGTGCAATAAGAATAAAAGAGAGAGGATGAACAAAATCGAGAGCACTTGATAGGAAAGAAGAACGACGAGAATGATGAGAATCAAAGCTCCGAAACAAAAACGAATTCGCAACCACTCCGGTTATAACAAGATAGACAAGGAATAATAACGAAGGAATATAGGCAGCACTCCGGTTGAACATGGATGGAATAGAACATGAACTAGAGAAGATGGAATGATACTTGGCTTGAGGAACAACACAATGGCTCCGGAAGAATTGAAATAGTGGAATGAGAAGAACGGGGAAGAAGATGGCAACTTCTACCACGAATGAAATAGAAAGCAACCTTAGAAGAAAGGGACGAACGGAGTTGTTGGAAATTCAAAAACAAATGAATAGGCTTGTTGTGGGCTTATAGATAACTTCTCAAAATTATGAGGTGATAACCGACCACAAGCGGAAAAGATTGAATAACTGAGAGGAACGAAGAAATGCAAAACTCCACTTCAAAAGAATATGGAGAATTAATTGCACTTGGAGATGCAAGAAGATAATATAGTTGCACTCCTCCAACAAGAATCTTGATGAACACTTGAAGAATGAATCAAATCATTGCGAACCACCATGAAGAACTCCGGTAACAAAAGGATGACGAGATAAAATCGAAGGATGAAAGGAATAAGGTTAAGCCTTGCGATGATTCGGATGGAGCTTCGAGACGAGACAAGCGAGAAGACTTGGAACTCCGGAAAATAAGGATGAACAACACATAACCGAGAAATTATTCAACATGAACAATCTCCTAAGAAAAGAATTAATCAACTTGATGAAAGAAGAATAAGAATTACGTTATGCTTATCCTCCACCAATTAAATTGATGAAAAGCAATGGATTGCATACCACTTATTTGCATTGGGAAAAGATTAAGGGAAGATATACCACCAAATTTGGGAAAGTCATCATGAGCCACCGGTAGGATTGAAAAGAATGAATGAATTGATATGATGAGAACCGAAAAGGAATCTTCCGCGAACCACCAGCAGAATTCAAAATTAAAAGATGACGGAGGATGAATCACCGGGAAGAATTTAGAAACCACGAAGATACTTGAGGGAATTTAGGGAAGAGAGAGAGAGAACGTAGAGATCGCGAACTGATTGAAGAATGTTTGAACGAATCACCGGAAGAATATTGAAACGAACGAAGAGGCACGAATATAGAATAATTGGAGAACGAATCTGAAAATTTAGAACGAAGAAATCTTCTGAAAAGATAGCCTCCGGATGATCGAGAGGGAAAAACAACTCCTGAAATACTCCGGATGGATGAAAAGAATTGCACGACTGGAAACCATTTGATAGGATAACATCGAGCTAGCACCGCGGATCTCCGGGAGAACGGACAAGATTTACGAGAAATTCTTCTTCGGTCTTCAAATGTTGAGAATGACGACGAGAAACACCATCAAAATTGTTGAGATACTCCGGGAAAATGAAAAGAGGAAAGATTGACCCGAACATGAAAGAATTTGAGAGCGATCTTGGTAAGGCATCTGACTGATGAAATTCATTCTTACATCACACTTCGAAAAGGATTGAGAATAAATCCGGGAAAATAGAAGAGTCAGGTAAGATCCTGGGAAAAGACCTGTGGGTTAGGGCCCACTGAAAAGAAACACCGTTGGAAAGGATTGTTTGAATGAGGAATGATGCACCGAAACAATTGAAAGATTTAAATGAGGTGACAACCTCGAAATAATTGAATGCAAACACGAATCTTCTGAGATGTCTTCAACACTTCGGGATAAAAGAATGGCGAGAGGAGGAACGAGCAAAGAGAAATATTTGAGCTAAGGGAAAGAATACGATCGACAGCGAAAAACTTGAATTTGGATCCACCGGAAACAAAACAAGACGAACATTGATGAACCAGATGAGAATTCACCGGTTGAGACAATTGGGGAAAGACTGAAGTCACTCCGCACGAACTGAATTGATTACTCGAATAAAGGCCCAGACTCCGGAATAAAAAGGGTGGGAGGGCGGGAATAAACAAGGCAACTTGGAACGGGGAATCGACGAATCTCTTGAAGAGAAAAGCACCGGTTGAAATAATTGTGAAGGGAAAGCAAAAGCTTTGCATGAGTAGAATGGAAACTCAATTATGGACTCCGGTTCCGAGAAGAAGAAGGGTGGGCGGGTGGGAAAAACAAGGACAACTTCGGACAGGGAAAACAACATCGTGGAGGAAGAACTGAGGATTGATCTCACAAAAGACAAAGAGGTTTGAGTCGACTTGACGAGAAAAGCGCCGGATTGAAAAGAGGATGGGCAACGAACGAAAAACTAACCGCGTGATCCTAAAGAAAAATTGAAGGGGAAGAGAAGTAAGTCAAAACACCTACGTCAAGATTTCTCACCAGAGCGACGAAGGGGCAGAGGAGTAAAAAGAATTCCTACTCTCCGGTATAACTAGACTCCGAAAAAGTTTTCTTCTAGACTAAACATCGGCCAAACTACACGATCAATCAAGGGGCTCCTAGGGTCAATCGAGGCTCTGATACCAACTTGTCACGCCCAAGATGCGACCCTATCCTAAAGGAACTCAAAGGTCCCACCAAGGATAGAAGCGCATCTTGAAGACGCTTTTGCAAGGTGGATATCTTTACATCAACATTACATAAATAGAGGGGATACATCCAATACATACTATGTCACATGAATACAACAATACATCATATACAAGATCAACATCCGACTACGGATGAAACATAAACAGAAACTCAAACAATATCCACCCTGCTAGCCCAGGCTGCCGACCAGGAACCTATCCCTCAATCGAAGAAGAAGCAGAAGAAGAACTCCAACACAAATAAACATCACTCTCGCGCCATGAACATCGCATAACCTGTACCTGCAACTGGTGATGTAGTTATCTGTGAGCCACGAGGACTCAGCAATCCCATTACCATGGGTATCAAGACTAGCAAAGCTTAAAGGGAAAGGAAAGGGTAAAGTGGTGAGGTTGCAGCAGCGACTAAGCATGTATGGTGGCTAACTTACGCAAATAAGAGCGAGAAGAGAAGCAAAGCAAGCGGTCGTCAACTAGTAATGATCTAGAAGTGATCCTGAACTCCTACTTACGTCAAACATAACCCAGAAACCGTGTTCTCCTCTCGATCAACCCCGAAAAGAGACACTCACGGTTACACACACAGTTGGTGTATTTTAGAAGAGTTTACTTTAAGTTTACTACAACCAGATATTAACAAATTCCCATCTGCCACATAACCACGGGCACGGCTTTCGAAAGTTAAAACCCTGCAGGGGTGTCCCAACTTAGCCCATGATAAGCTCTCACGATCAACGAAGGATATTCCTTCTCCCCGGGAAGACCCGATCAGTCTCGGAATCCCGGCTACAAGACATTTCGACAGTAATAAAACAAGACCAGCAAAGCCTCCCGGCGTGTCGACACCCTGATAGTAGCCGCGCGTATCTCGTCTCAGGCCACGACCGGATGAGCAGTCCGTACAACTAAAACCAGACCACAAGTTTCCCTGAGGTGGCGCTGCAAAGGGCTCTAGTTTGGACCAACACTTAGACAAGCATTGGCCCGGGGGGCTAAATAAAGATGACCCTCGGGCTGGCCGACCCAAGGGAAAGGGATAGGTGGTAGGCAAATGGTAAATCCAATGTTGGGCCTTGCTGGAGGAGTCTTATTCAAAGCGAACAGTCAAGGGGGTCCCATAAATCACCCAACCGCGTTAGGGACGCAAAATCCGGGAACATAACACCGGTATGACGAAAACTAGGGCGGCAAGAATGGAACAAAACACCAGGCATAAGTCCGAGCCTTCCACCCTTTACCAAGTATATAGATGCATTAATAATATAAGAGATATTGTGATATCCCAACATAAACATAAACATAATCCAACATGGAGCAATCTTCATCTTCACCTGCAACTAGCAACGCTATAAGAGGGGCTGAGCAAAAGTTGTAACATGGCCAACCAACGGTTTGCTAGGAAGGGTGACAAAGGTTAGGGGTTCATGGCAATTTGGGAGGCTTGAGCAGCAAGTGGTAGGTAACGCAGCATAGCGATAGAACGAAGCATCTAGCATAGCAACGATAGTAATGAGATCCAAGGTGACGGTCATCTTGCCTGAAATCCCGCAAGAAAGAAGAACGAGTCCATGAAGAAGATGAAGCCACGAAGACGAACCAAGCGTAGACGAACGAATCCTCAAGATCGCAACGAAACAGGAACTATCGAGAAGAAGCACACAACATGGTAAACACACCACACATGAACAAGGCATGATGCTCAACCAAGTATGATGCATGACAAGGCTACATGAAGCTACTCATGGCAAGAGATGATGCATACAAGAACAACACATCAAGGCAAGTATAAATGAGGCCGGAAACAACATAGAACAACTCCGGTAAGTCCTCATATGCAAATTTCGAAATTGGTCCAGATCTGAATAACCTTATGTTCAAGTTTGTTAAACAGCAAGTTAAGATGCACCAACATGATCTACACGACATTCTAGTCAAGTTACATATAAAGTTCATTAGATTCGGAGCTACGGCCTCGAAGATATGAGCAAAACAAGATAAGCATGGCATTGGAGCAAAAAGCATTCAAACAACAAGCACACACCTCAAAACATGAATCCAACAAGGTAATATGAAGCTACATGCAAAACTAAGCAAGTTTCATATAGAGCACACTCAAAACGGAGCAACGGTTCAACACACACACTATACAAGTCTAAAGGGCTTGCTGCCCAAAACAGCAACTAGGCATATTGCAAGCACCAAAACAACATGCTACAGGATATCAACATGAAAAAAAAGGCATGGACATGATATACAGGTAAAGCATGACAAAACATGAACACTGAGCTATCTCCAGAAATCACTACATCATACTCAAACAAGCATGACAAGATTGCAAATAATAACCGGTTCACAGACTTAGCAGAATTCACAGGGCATGGCAGAAATAACATCAGGTTGCAATATTCAGAGCTATCAAACAACATGTTACAGCAAGCTATAATGTTAAACTAGAGCATGGAATGAATCTACTCAAATCGTTTAACAAAAGTCCCTTACTGACCATAAGCCAAAAGGGATCAGAGAATACAGTTGCAAGCATGCGAACATGGCAAAAACATAAACAGATTCAGACTTAGTGAAAAACTGGAGCATGGCAAAAACAGATCATAAGTAGGCATGTTGGTGAGCTCGATTCACTCACTACGAGACAATGCATCACAAACCAAGCATACAACCAGCAACTAGACGTGGCATAGAAGCTAGACATGGCAAGAACAACAACATAGCATGCACGGATCAACAGCAACAAGCTAGGCAAAATTGAATAACACGTAAACAATCTGCCAGGAACATTTTATAGCAAAAGTAGAGCAAGATTAAGACATGCTAGGGCACTCTATAAATGCAACCAGGAGCATGGATGGATATAGCATAACCATATGAACACAACACCATTACTGAACATACTCAAAAGAGGCATGGATCTCACTGTAGCAACATGAATACATGGCATAAAATTAACAGCAGACAAAGACTTGGAGAAATTCCAAGTCTCTGAAATCAGCAACATTGAGTAAGCTACTTTGCATGCTTGTTATAGTCACCACATAGATCACAAAAATACATGGCATACACCCATGTAAAGATGGCATGACATACTTCAAAACACATGTAGGGCTCAAGATCATAGGAGGCACACAACAATCATGGCAAAAATGACAAATGAGCATATTCTGATAACAGGCAGCAGACAATATCATATAGCAGTCTTGCAACGATGATTTAGGCATCTAGATGAACTCAAATAAACGTGGCACAATGGAACAAAATGAAGAGCACAACCATATGGACATTTCGGTATATCATGGACGCAAAACGGAGCAGTATGCAGAGAGTTATGGCATGTCAAACGTAGCAACAAAATGCAACAAATCTGGGACTTAGTGGAAATATACCCTCGCGAAAAAGTCAACCGGGACGGGACGGAGCGGGACGGCGGGATCCAGGGTGCGGGGAGGCCGTTTGGTTCCGGGACGGGTGGATCTCGTCCCACCCGTCTGGATCTGGGACGGGGCGGCCGCCGGCGGTGGCGAGGTCGCCGGAGGAGGGCCGGGCGGCGACGTGGAGAAGGCGGCGAGGGACGGGCGGCTCCGTGCGGCCCGGGCGATGGCGCGCAACACCGGCGAGCGGCGGCGCGTAGGGGCGACGGGGCCAACGGGAGGTGCAGCGAACGGTGCGGAGGAGCTCACCGGCGGCGAGGAGCTCCGGGGTCGGGGTCGCCGGCGGGACGGCGGCGGGGCACGCGGGACGGCGGCGGAGAGGAGGAGCCGCGGGGCTCGGGCGCTCGGGCCGGGAGGGCCGCGATCGGGCCCCGGCGGGCCCGCGTGGGCGGCGCGGAGGCGCGTCTCCGGGTGGCGACGTGGCGACGGGGGATTGGGCGCAGGGCGGCGGAGGCTGAGGTGGCGAGGCCGGATTGGCCGGAGTGAGGTGGAGGTTGGACGTGTCCGGACGCCGGGCGGACATGTCCGGCGGCGCGAGGTGGGAGAGGGCTAGGGTTCAACTGAGCAAAAATCCGGGGGGAGCATATATTTATAGGTAGGAGGAGGTGGGAGTGTCCAAATGAGGTGCGGTTTTCGCCCACACGATCGTGATCCGACGACCGAGAGGATGGAGATGACTTAGATGGGTTTTGGGCCACTTTGAAGGGGTGTTGGGCTGCACACAAAAGAGGCCTTTGCGGTTACCCGGTTAACCGTTGGAGTATCAAACGACCTCCGAATGACCCGAAACTTGACAGGCGGTCTACCGGTGCTATACCAAGGCCGCTTGGCAAACCTCGGTCCATTCCGAGAAAATTTAACACCCACACACGAAAAGAGGTAAAGGGGGCGCACATAGGAGTGCCGGATTGCAAAACGGACAACGGGGAAAATGCTCGGATGCATGAGACGAACACGTATGCAATGCAATGCACATGATGACAAGATATGAAATGCAGATGATGACATGGCAAAGTGCAACACGCAAGCACATGACCTGGCAATGATGACGAATAACTGGCGGACACCTGGCGCATCAGATCCGGGGCGTTACAACTCTCCTCCACTAACAAGAGATCTCGTCCGAGATCTTAGGACCGAGACGGGAAGGAAAAAGAATGGGGTGCAATAAGAATAAAAGAGAGAGGATGAACAAAATCGAGAGCACTTGATAGGAAAGAAGAACGACGAGAATGATGAGAATCAAAGCTCCGAAACAAAAACGAATTCGCAACCACTCCGGTTATAACAAGATAGACAAGGAATAATAACGAAGGAATATAGGCAGCACTCCGGTTGAACATGGATGGAATAGAACATGAACTAGAGAAGATGGAATGATACTTGGCTTGAGGAACAACACAATGGCTCCGGAAGAATTGAAATAGTGGAATGAGAAGAACGGGGAAGAAGATGGCAACTTCTACCACGAATGAAATAGAAAGCAACCTTAGAAGAAAGGGACGAACGGAGTTGTTGGAAATTCAAAAACAAACGAATAGGCTTGTTGTGGGCTTATAGATAACTCCTCAAAATTATGAGGTGATAACCGACCACAAGCGGAAAAGATTGAATAACTGAGAGGAACGAAGAAATGCAAAACTCCACTTCAAAAGAATATGGAGAATTAATTGCACTTGGAGATGCAAGAAGATAATATAGTTGCACTCCTCCAACAAGAATCTTGATGAACACTTGAAGAATGAATCAAATCATTGCGAACCACCATGAAGAACTCCGGTAACAAAAGGATGACGAGATAAAATCGAAGGATGAAAGGAATAAGGTTAAGCCTTGCGATGATTCGGATGGAGCTTCGAGACGAGACAAGCGAGAAGACTTGGAACTCCGGAAAATAAGGATGAACAACACATAACCGAGAAATTATTCAACATGAACAATCTCCTAAGAAAAGAATTAATCAACTTGATGAAAGAAGAATAAGAATTACGTTATGCTTAACCTCCACCAATTAAATTGATGAAAAGCAATGGATTGCATACCACTTATTTGCATTGGGAAAAGATTAAGGGAAGATATACCACCAAATTTGGGAAAGTCATCATGAGCCACCGGTAGGATTGAAAAGAATGAATGAATTGATATGATGAGAACCGAAAAGGAATCTTCCGCGAACCACCAGCAGAATTCAAAATTAAAAGATGACGGAGGATGAATCACCGGGAAGAATTTAGAAACCACGAAGATACTTGAGGGAATTTAGGGAAGAGAGAGAGAGAACGTAGAGATCGCAAACTGATTGAAGAATGTTTGAACGAATCACCGGAAGAATATTGAAACGAACGAAGAGGCACGAATATAGAATAATTGGAGAACGAATCTGAAAATTTAGAACGAAGAAATCTTCTGAAAAGATAGCCTCCAGATGATCGAGAGGGAAAAACAACTCCTGAAATACTCCGGATGGATGAAAAGAATTGCACGACTGGAAACCATTTGATAGGATAACATCGAGCTAGCACCGCGGATCTCCGGGAGAACGGACAAGATTTACGAGAAATTCTTCTTCGGTCTTCAAATGTTGAGAATGACGACGAGAAACACCATCAAAATTGTTGAGATACTCCGGGAAAATGAAAAGAGGAAAGATTGACCCGAACATGAAAGAATTTGAGAGCGATCTTGGTAAGGCATCTGACTGATGAAATTCATTCTTACATCACACTTCGAAAAGGATTTGAGAATAAATCCGGGAAAATAGAAGAGTCAGGTAAGATCCTGGGAAAAGACCTGTGGGTTAGGGCCCACTGAAAAGAAACACCGTTGGAAAGGATTGTTTGAATGAGGAATGATGCACCGAAACAATTGAAAGATTTAAATGAGGTGACAACCTCGAAATAATTGAATGCAAACACGAATCTTCTGAGATGTCTTCAACACTTCGGGATAAAAGAATGGCGAGAGGAGGAACGAGCAAAGAGAAATATTTGAGCTAAGGGAAAGAATACGATCGACAGCGAAAAACTTGAATTTGGATCCACCGGAAAGAAAACAAGACGAACATTGATGAACCAGATGAGAATTCACCGGTTGAGACAATTGGGGAAAGACTGAAGTCACTCCGCACGAACTGAATTGATTACTCGAATAAAGGCCCAGACTCCGGAATAAAAAGGGTGGGAGGGCGGGAATAAACAAGGCAACTTGGAACGGGGAATCGACGAATCTCTTGAAGAGAAAAGCACCGGTTGAAATAATTGTGAAGGGAAAGCAAAAGCTTTGCATGAGTAGAATGGAAACTCAATTATGGACTCCGGTTCCGAGAAGAAGAAGGGTGGGCGGGTGGGAAAAACAAGGACAACTTCGGACAGGGAAAACAACATCGTGGAGGAAGAACTGAGGATTGATCTCACAAAAGACAAAGAGGTTTGAGTCGACTTGACGAGAAAAGCGCCGGATTGAAAAGAGGATGGGCAACGAACGAAAAACTAACCGCGTGATCCTAAAGAAAAATTGAAGGGGAAGAGAAGTAAGTCAAAACACCTACGTCAAGATTTCTCACCAGAGCGACGAAGGGGCAGAGGAGTAAAAAGAATTCCTACTCTCCGGTATAACTAGACTCCGAAAAAGTTTTCTTCTAGACTAAACATCGGCCAAACTACACGATCAATCAAGGGGCTCCTAGGGTCAATCGAGGCTCTGATACCAACTTGTCACGCCCAAGATGCGACCCTATCCTAAAGGAACTCAAAGGTCCCACCAAGGATAGAAGCGCATCTTGAAGACGCTTTTGCAAGGTGGATATCTTTACATCAACATTACATAAATAGAGGGGATACATCCAATACATACTATGTCACATGAATACAACAATACATCATATACAAGATCAACATCCGACTACGGATGAAACATAAACAGAAACTCAAACAATATCCACCCTGCTAGCCCAGGCTGCCGACCAGGAACCTATCCCTCAATCGAAGAAGAAGCAGAAGAAGAACTCCAACACAAATAAACATCACTCTCGCGCCATGAACATCGCATAACCTGTACCTGCAACTGGTGATGTAGTTATCTGTGAGCCACGAGGACTCAGCAATCCCATTACCATGGGTATCAAGACTAGCAAAGCTTAAAGGGAAAAGAAAGGGTAAAGTGGTGAGGTTGCAGCAGCGACTAAGCATGTATGGTGGCTAACTTACGCAAATAAGAGCGAGAAGAGAAGCAAAGCAAGCGGTCGTCAACTAGTAATGATCTAGAAGTGATCCTGAACTCCTACTTACGCCAAACATAACCCAGAAACCGTGTTCTCCTCTCGATCAACCCCGAAAAGAGACACTCACGGTTACACACACAGTTGGTGTATTTTAGAAGAGTTTACTTTAAGTTTACTACAACCAGATATTAACAAATTCCCATCTGCCACATAACCACGGGCACGGCTTTCGAAAGTTAAAACCCTGCAGGGGTGTCCCAACTTAGCCCATGATAAGCTCTCACGATCAACGAAGGATATTCCTTCTCCCCGGGAAGACCCGATCAGTCTCGGAATCCCGGCTACAAGACATTTCGACAGTAATAAAACAAGACCAGCAAAGCCTCCCGGCGTGTCGACACCCTGATAGTAGCCGCGCGTATCTCGTCTCAGGCCACGACCGGATGAGCAGTCCGTACAACTAAAACCAGACCACAAGTTTCCCTGAGGTGGCGCTGCAAAGGGCTCTAGTTTGGACCAACACTTAGACAAGCATTGGCCCGGGGGGCTAAATAAAGATGACCCTCGGGCTGGCCGACCCAAGGGAAAGGGATAGGTGGTAGGAAAATGGTAAATCCAATGTTGGGCCTTGCTGGAGGAGTCTTATTCAAAGCGAACAGTCAAGGGGGTCCCATAAATCACCCAACCGCGTTAGGGACGCAAAATCCGGGAACATAACACCGGTATGACGAAAACTAGGGCGGCAAGAATGGAACAAAACACCAGGCATAAGTCCGAGCCTTCCACCCTTTACCAAGTATATAGATGCATTAATAATATAAGAGATATTGTGATATCCCAACATAAACATAAACATAATCCAACATGGAGCAATCTTCATCTTCACCTGCAACTAGCAACGCTATAAGAGGGGCTGAGCAAAAGTTGTAACATGGCCAACCAACGGTTTGCTAGGAAGGGTGACAAAGGTTAGGGGTTCATGGCAATTTGGGAGGCTTGAGCAGCAAGTGGTAGGTAACGCAGCATAGCGATAGAACGAAGCATCTAGCATAGCAACGATAGTAATGAGATCCAAGGTGACGGTCATCTTGCCTGAAATCCCGCAAGAAAGAAGAACGAGTCCATGAAGAAGATGAAGCCACGAAGACGAACCAAGCGTAGACTAACGAATCCTCAAGATAGCAACGAAACAGGAACTATCGAGAAGAAGCACACAACATGGTAAACACACCACACATGAACAAGGCATGATGCTCAACCAAGTATGATGCATGACAAGGCTACATGAAGCTACTCATGGCAAGAGATGATGCATACAAGAACAACACATCAAGGCAAGTATAAATGAGGCCGGAAACAACATAGAACAACTCCGGTAAGTCCTCATATGCAAATTTCGAAATTGGTCCAGATCTGAATAACCTTATGTTCAAGTTTGTTAAACAGCAAGTTAAGATGCACCAACATGATCTACACGACATTCTAGTCAAGTTACATATAAAGTTCATTAGATTCGGAGCTACGGCCTAGAAGATATGAGCAAAACAAGATAAGCATGGCATTGGAGCAAAAAGCATTCAAACAACAAGCACACACCTCAAAACATGAATCCAACAAGGTAATATGAAGCTACATGCAAAACTAAGCAAGTTTCATATAGAGCACACTCAAAACGGAGCAACGGTTCAACACACACACTATACAAGTCTAAAGGGCTTGCTGCCCAAAACAGCAACTAGGCATATTGCAAGCACCAAAACAACATGCTACAGGATATCAACATGAAAAAAAAGGCATGGACATGATATACAGGTAAAGCATGACAAAACATGAACACTGAGCTATCTCCAGAAATCACTACATCATACTCAAACAAGCATGACAAGATTGCAAATAATAACCGGTTCACAGACTTAGCAGAATTCACAGGGCATGGCAGAAATAACATCAGGTTGCAATATTCAGAGCTATCAAACAACATGTTACAGCAAGCTATAATGTTAAACTAGAGCATGGAATGAATCTACTCAAATTGTTTAACAAAAGTCCCTTAGTGACCATAAGCCAAAAGGGATCAGAGAATACAGTTGCAAGCATGCGAACATGGAAAAACATAAACAGATTCAGACTTAGTGAAAAACTGGAGCATGGCAAAAACAGATCATAAGTAGGCATGTTGGTGAGCTCGATTCACTCACTACGAGACAATGCATCACAAACCAAGCATACAACCAGCAACTAGACGTGGCATAGAAGCTAGACATGGCAAGAACAACAACATAGCATGCACGGATCAACAGCAACAAGCTAGGCAAAATTGAATAACACGTAAACAATCTGCCAGGAACATTTTATAGCAAAAGTAGAGCAAGATTAAGACATGCTAGGGCACTCTATAAATGCAACCAGGAGCATGGATGGATATAGCATAACCATATGAACACAACACCATTACTGAACATACTCAAAAGAGGCATGGATCTCACTGTAGCAACATGAATACATGGCATAAAATTAACAGCAGACAAAGACTTGGAGAAATTCCAAGTCTCTGAAATCAGCAACATTGAGTAAGCTACTTTGCATGCTTGTTATAGTCACCACATAGATCACAAAAATACATGGCATACACCCATGTAAAGATGGCATGACATACTTCAAAACACATGTAGGGCTCAAGATCATAGGAGGCACACAACAATCATGGCAAAAATGACAAATGAGCATATTCTGATAACAGGCAGCAGACAATATCATATAGCAGTCTTGTAACGACGATTTGGGCATCTAGATGAACTCAAATAAACATGGCACAATGGAACAAAATGAAGAGCACAACCATATGAACATTTTGGTATATCATGGACGCAAAACGGAGCAGTATGCAGAGAGTTATGGCATGTCAAACGTAGCAACAAAATGCAACAAATCTGAGACTTAGTGGAAATATACCCTCGCGAAAAAGTCAACCGGGACGGGACGGAGCGGGACGGCGGGATCCAGGGTGCGGGGAGGCCATTTGGTTCCGGGACGGGTGGATCTCGTCCCACCCGTCCGGATCTGGGACGGGGCGGCCGCCGGCGGTGGCGAGGTCGCCGGAGGAGGGCCGGGCGGCGACGTGGAGAAGGCGACGAGGGACGGGCGGCTCCGTGCGGCCCGGGCGGTGGCGCGCAACACCGGCGAGCGGCGGCGTGTAGGGGCGACGGGGCCGACGGGACGTGCAGCGAACGGCACGGAGGAGCTCACCGCGGCGAGGAGCTCCGGGGTCGGGGTCGCTGGCGGGACGGCGGCGGGGCACGCGGGACGGCGGCGGAGAGGAGGAGCCGCGGGGCTCGGACGCTTGGGCCGGGAGGGCCGCGGTCGGGCCCTGGCGGTCCCGCGTGGGCGGCGCGGAGGCGCGGCTCCGGGTGGCGACGTGGTGACGGGGGATTGGGCGCAGGGCGGCGGAGGCTGAGGTGGCGAGGCCGGATTGGCCGGAGTGAGGTGGAGGTTGGACGTGTCCGGCCGCCGGGCGGACATGTCTAGCGGCGCGAGGAGGGAGAGGGCTAGGGTTCAACTGCGCGAAAAATCCGGGGGGGAGCACATATTTATAGGTAGGAGGAGGTGGGAGTGTCCAAATGAGGTGCGGTTTTTGCCCACACGATCGTGATCCGACGACCGAGAGGATGGAGATGACTTAGATGGGTTTTGGGCCACTTTGAAGGGGTGTTGGGCTGCACACAAAAGAGGCCTTTGCGGTTACCCGATTAACCGTTGGAGTATCAAACGACCTCCGAATGACCCGAAACTTGATAGGCGGTCTACCGGTGCTATACCAAGGCCGCTTGGCAAACCTCGATCCATTCCGAGAAAGTTTAACACCCACACACGAAAAGAGGTAAAGGGGGCGCCGGGGGACATAGGAGTGCCGGATTGCAAAACGGACAACGGGGAAAATGCTCGGATGCATGAGACGAACACGTATGCAATGCAATGCACATGATGACAAGATATGAAATGCAGATGATGACATGGCAAAGTGCAACACGCAAGCACATGACCTGGCAATGACGGCGAATAACTGGCGGACACCTGGCGCATCAGATCCGGGGCGTTACACGGTGCTTAGGCGAAGCCCTGCGACGGTAGAACATCAACATCGTCACCACGCCGTCGTGCTGACGGAACTCATCCCCGACACTTTGCTGGATCGGAGTCCGTGGATCGTCATCGAGTTGAACGTGTGCTAAAACTCGGAGGTGTCGTAGTTTCTGTGCTTGATCGGTCGGGCCGTGAAGACGTACGACTACATCAACCGTGTTGTCATAATGCTTCCGCTGTCGGTGTATGAGGGTACGTAGACAACACTCTCCCCTCTCGTTGCTATGCATCACCATGATCTTGTGTGTGCGTAGGATTTTTTTTGAAATTACTACGTTCCCCAACAAGATAGTGGTGATTGTGCCTGCTTTATTGTATCACGGGTGGAGGTGGCAGCTGACGGAGGTGCCGGTGTAGCAGAACGTGTGGAAGTAGATGATGCACGTGGTGTCCATGATGAAGGTCGACCTGCAGAAAAGTTAGTTCGCGCCAATGCCTGTCGATCCTGCACTTCACGTTCAGCTTTACAAGCAAGATGGAATAAACGAGTGATATTATTATAATCCTTATAGTCTAGAATGGTCTGAATCTCTCTATTTAATCCACCCAAAAAACGTGCAAGCATAGCTTCATTCTCCTCAACAATACCACATCTAATCAAGCCAGTTTGTAATTTCTGATAATATTCTTCTACCGAATTTTTTCCTTGTCTTAAGCGCTGCAATTTTTGAAGTAATTCACGTTGATAATATGGTGGAACCCAACGAGTACGTATAGCAGTTTTCAAAGCAGCCCAAGTAGCTGGAATAGGATATAATCTACAATGTTTAGACCACCAAACACATGCAAAGCTAGTGAAAGCACAAACAACAGCAGGAACACGTCTCTCCTCAGGATATTGTAAACATGTAAATCGTTGTTCAGTTTGTAACTCCCAAGTAAGATATATATCAGGAACATATCTACCCTCAATTGGTGGAATATTCAATTTCAGTTTAGGGAGATGGTCATGATCTCGTACCCGAGGGGGAGCCCTAACATTGCCATTATTTGCATGCGGACGACCTGGTGGTTGTGGTGCTGGTGGTTGCACATAGTTCTGATGTTGATCAACCTCATCCTCGTAATCTCCCACATAATCATCCTCCTCCACATCAGCAGCAGGAGCCACAGAAGTATCAACAGCAGCACCAGCAGCTTGGCCAGGCTGAAGAGGGACACGGCTCGCTCGGCGGAGGGCTGTTTCGCGACGTGGAGGTAGTCGTTGTTGTTGTTG
Source organism: Aegilops umbellulata (assembly GCA_032464435.1). NCBI lineage: Eukaryota > Viridiplantae > Streptophyta > Magnoliopsida > Poales > Poaceae > Aegilops > Aegilops umbellulata. The sequence continues at coordinate 312,336,532 of CP136057.1, read as the reverse complement.
TAGAGGTGTGTCAGGTGCAACCGGTGGTGGTGGTGGTAGACGCACGAGCAATTCATTAAACTTGTTATCGAGCTTTGTTTTGAACGCCTTCTCAATGCCATCTATCTTCTCCATGGCCTCTTCAAATCTATTTAGCACATCTTCCACCTGTCCACTCATCATTTGTTGAAACTTATCATGTAACTCTTTGTTTGTCATGTTCTCCCAGTCAGTCTCGTCGGCTTGTGATCCTGCCATGGTTAGCAGCAATAGAAACACACAAGAATATGATTCTACAGACTACTAGGAAGTGGTGGTGGTGGTGTGATGGACAGTCACAAATCCGTCAAGCAAATCTCAAATTCTTACCAGTTCTTACCCAACAGCACGTGATGATAGGCAACCGTTGTAGTCAAAACTCTCAAAGCTTGGATAGAGCGATTACCAGGAAGAGTCAAATGCATGACGTAGATGTATGTGGAGCTAGGAAGGCTTATATTATGGTAGCAAAAAGGGTCAGCAATAATCAATTCAGAGATGCAAAGTTGAATAAACGCTCAACGACGGTACTGTGCTGGTCCTAGGCTAGACCGTACTAGAGACGCGAGCCTAGAACACTAACAAAATCACGGCGCTGCACGTAAACAAGGGAGGAGCACACTCTGATTTTTTTCTTTTCTTTTCTTTTTTTTTTGCACTTTTTCCTCTTTTTTTTGCTCCGCGACATTTTTTTTTCTTCGAAAAAGTCTACAAATGGTCTAAAAATTGCCTAGCCAGAATTTTCCAGACTAGTTTTTTTGACTTTGGAACTATTTTTCTACTGCGGGGAGCACGGATGTTGGGGAGTCCTTCTCCGTCACGACTCGGAGTATAGCGTGATATGGAAATCCAAAACAAAGTAACAAAATACTGGACTCGGAATAGGACTGGTGGCAGAGATGAATCTGGTGGAACTCGGACTGGTGGCGGAGATGAATCTGGTGGAACTCGGACTGGTGGCGGATATATGTTGCAGGTGTACTCAGATTGGCGTGATGGCGGCGGATATGTGGTGGCATATATGGACCCGGATTGGCGATGAATATGTGGTGGTGGTATATGGCAGCGGTGATGATGATGATGCGGTGGTGATATATGGCAGCGGCGACGTGACAACCTATGAACAGAACTCAAAACTCTAAAGGACTAGACACTAAGACCAGCAACTTGACACGACGATGCAACCGCAAATTCAACAAAGCTAATACAGAAAAGATTATGCAAAGGCTCAGATTGGTTCGGATGGGATGAAGTAACCCTAATTTTTTTGGCTTTTTCGTGGACTATAGGTATGAAGAACAGACTCGATCTAAACTATGAAAAACTGTAAAATCTCACCAAGCAACCTGGAGCTCTGATACCACTTGATAGAGGCAAAGATGTCCCGTCTTTCGATGAGATGGTGGTTATCGTTATGGAGGAAGTCGACTTTGACGATCCGACTATGAACGTGCGAGGACGTCGCACCTTAGCAATCGCTAAACCAACTCCAAGAGGTTATTGACCACGCCGGAGCACGATCAACCTGACCACGAAGGCCTGTTTCCTGCAGGCAAATGAAGAACAAGCAAGAAACTAAGATTGCAATCTGGATATTGCGAATATAAGAGGAAAGCTTTATTGATCAAGGTGGGGTTCTGTGACACCTTGGTCTGGTCGTTGAACACAAACGAAGTACGCGAAGTTGCAGCTATGGCGATCTTTTAATCTAAACAAAACCCAAAGTCTAAACGGTGCCCTAAGGGCTGTATATATGGAGGAAGAGGGGGAAATTTCGTGGCCCTTGGGGAAGGGGTCCGAAAGCAACCCTATCTCTTGTTTCCCCACACATACGGACTCTAAAAACAGCCTATACTTATGTATTTCAAAATTACATGGGCCTGGCCCAATAATAAGGTGACACAGCACCTAGAATAGCCTCTGGACGAAATTTATGAAGTGGCATCTTGTATATTTCGTCCAAGGCTTCATTCACTCCTTATGGTGGCTTCAAAGTCCTGAAATCATCACTTGTAACTCCGTTTTTGTTCCCCTTGCGCATGCCATCAACTCCATGCTTGTTCTTGCTCCAATGTTCATCCTTCTCCAAGCTAGGCCCTTCATTTGTAAGCAAAACAAATGTATCCAATTTAGGCAGCATCATATTCTCATGAACATTAGAATCATTACCAAGAAACGGAAGTACCTAGTAATTTAATTGGCGTGCGCGAGCTCTAGTAATTGGTCCATTATATGTAACAGTAGGGGCCGTGGGTGTAACAATGGTATTGATGTCCTCATCACTAACGGATGTGTCTTGTGCATCACATCATTCTCCTAATGATGTGACCCCGTTCATCAAATGACAACACATGTCTATGGTTAGGAAACTTAACCATCTTTGATTAACGAGCTAGTCTAGTAGAGACTTACTAAGGACACTGTGTTTTGTCTATGTATCCACACATGTATCAATTTTCCGGTTAATACAATTATAACATGAATAATAAACATGTATCATGATATAATAAAATATAAAATAACAACTTTATTATTGCCTCTAAGGCATATTTTCTTCAATACCCCTACATTAGTGAACTGTAGGCAGTTCAGGAGGCAGCATGTCTTGTGGTGGAGGAGGGATGACAACATGTCCTCATTGAGACGGATTGTCTGATAATCCGGGATGAATGGAAGGATGGTACGTTCAGGTCCATGAAGACCATATATTCAGAGAGATTCAACCACTTCTCTCAAATTTGCAGGAATTTGATATTACCAACGCTCGAAGAGACGCCAATGAGGTAGCTCATAGGTGTGCTTAGGAATCTGTAATTAGTGTTTTCAGTGTAACCTCTTTTCATGTACGAGTTCTTGCCTACTCTTGTGCAGTTGGACTCTGTTCGCCAATACGTTGAATAAAATGTCTTGAATGACGGTTTTAAAAGAAGACTGGGATACTGAGAGGGCACCATCTGAACCCATGGGCATATGCATCCACTTTTCAAAAAATGTATTTTAAGCATGTTTTAAAATGTTAAAAAATTAAAAAGAAAATATCACGCATACATCTTCACAAATGTCTGTACGCGGCACAAAGTTTTATAAAAAAAATGTCTTTTTGTTTTGCCTCTGTAAAGAAGACAAATTTCAGTGCTTCTAAATAGTGTTCCACGATATTATTTTTTGTCTTTTTTGCACAGGCCACAATAAAAGTTATTTTTTCGTGAAATTTTATGCACGCACATAGAACATGGAGACGTATCCGTGTAATTTTTTTCATACGATTTTAAAATTTAGAAATATGTTTTCCAAAAAGGTTCATATGTACCCGGATTCATCCATGCACTTCTCTTGGGATACTATCCAACTTCACGGGGAAAGGCTTTTGAAGATGAGTCAATTCTCTCGCTATCTCGCTCAAAAAAAAAAAAAAAAAGCTCTTGCCATCACTCAAAACACCTTCCACCATCCCGTCCGTGCCTTTTCCTCTTCCTCTCCTGACCTAGCTCAAGCTCCGATCTACCCAAGCTCCGACCCGACCCGACGCAGCTATAGAAAATATCTCCACTCTATCACCGCCGTGAGGCTGCTGAGGGCCACCGCCGACGCCTCAGACCTGCAACCCCTCTTCCCCTGCCCGCCCCCAGCCCCGCCACCTCTCGCGCCCCCCGTGATGTCCCGGTGGGCGCCGGAGATCAAGGTCTATAGCCGCAGGAACCCCCGCAAAAACCCTAAACCCCCTCCTGAAGACCCTACCCCCGACCCCAATCCCCCTCCAGAACCTAGCCCCGACCCCAATCCCCATCCAGAACCTTGCCCTATTCCTAATTCCGACCCCCTTGAGCAAACCCTAGCCTCGTTCCGTCGCTCGATTCGTCGCTCGGAGGCTGAGGATGCTGTGCCGCCGCTCTCCGATCCGGCCGCACCGACTTCCCCTCCTCCTCTTTCTCCCACATCGTCGCCGCACGGGGCACCGGCTGCCGCCTCCGTCGATTTCTCCTCCGGCCTTGCCCGGGATGGCGCCGCCGTTCCAAACGGTCATGCCGACATCGACATCCGGGCGGCCGCGGATGACAAGGCTCGGAAGCGCAGGGTCCGGAGCGAGCTGCGTCGGCAGCTTGCGTCAGAGCTCGACCAGGTACGCGTGCTCTCCAAGCGCCTCAAGGCGGCTGGCGAGGCCTTGGCAGTTGAGGCATCCCAGCCCGTACCTCGGCCACCGCCTCTGCTCACTGCTGGGTATGTGCAACCCCAGTTCTCAGGCAGTGATGCTGTGACGCCCGTACCGGCCCCAGTTACTGCTTCTGTTCCTCCTGTCCGCTCGTTTCTGCCACGCCGCCCGCTAATTGTGCCAGAAGTTCACACAGAATCACTTGACAAGGAAAAGCGAACACCAAAGGCCAATCAGCTTTACCAAAATTCAGAGTTCTTGCTTGCCAAAGATAGGATACCGCCATCAGATTCACATGGCCGGAAGAAAACCAAGCACCACAAGAAGAAACACCGTTCCTCGTCAGCTCATGGTGCAGGTTACAACGCTGAGCAGCGACTCTACTCGCATGCATTTAAGAAGTCTTCATCACTGCTGTCCCGACTAATGAAGCACAAATTTGGGTGGGTGTTTAACAAGCCTGTTGATCCTGTTGCACTTGGGTTGCATGACTATTTTGCCATTATTAAGCACCCGATGGACCTTGGCACTATAAAGGGGCAGCTTACTCGTGGGCATTACAGGGACCCAAAGGAGTTTGCTAATGATGTACGGCTAACATTCCATAATGCCATGACGTATAATCCCAAAGGGCAGGATGTGCATTTCATGGCTGAGCAATTGTTAGGAATTTTTGAAGCTCAGTGGCCTGAGATTGAGGCTGAGGTTGACTACCTTGCATCATGCCCACCTTTGCCGAAGAAGTTTCCACCTCCCCCGATAGACTTGCGCTTACTAGAGAGGTCAGATTCCTTAAAGCACCATATGGTGCTGGACTCCAAGTCAAGGCCGATAAGTCATACTCCCATTAGTGTACGCACTCCATCATTGAAGAAGCCAAAGGCAAAGGATCTGGATAAAAGAGATATGACGATAGATGAGAAGCGTAAACTTAGCAATAACCTTCAGAACTTGCCTCCTGAAAAGCTTGATATTGTTGTGCAGATCATTAAGAACAAGAATCTTTCAGTTAGGCAGCATGAAGATGAGATTGAGGTTGAGATAGATAGCATGGATGCGGAGACACTTTGGGAACTTGATAGATTTGTTGCTAACTTCAAGAAGAACCTGAGCAAGCAAAAGAGGAAGGCTGAGCGTGCAATGCTTGCAAGGCAAGATGTAGAGTTGCGTGCTCTGCATGCTGCACAACAAACAGTATGAACAGTATATCATTCTTAATCTAGCAATAGTTCTGTAGCTAAGGAAATCGTATAATTGGTGCTGAATTACAGTTTCTTTGTATTGCAGAGTCAACAACCTAACATTGGTGAAAAATCTCCAAAGCTAAGTAAGTCCTTTTTCGCCCTGATTCATTCATCCTAAAAGTAAAAGCACATGATAAGGCGATTATAGAAGTACGACTTTTCTTATGCACAGATTTGATGGTGGGCGAGCAATTAGCAACTTCTGTGCCAGACCAAAATAATAATAATGGACCTAGTGCCAGTAGATCTAGCAGCTCAAGCAGCTCCAGCAGTGATTCAGATTCCTCTTCTAGTGGTAATATTTCCTTCTGTTTTGGTTTTACCTTGTGTATTTGACTTCTAGTCTATCTTTAGTTGTTTACATTTGTATTGAGCGAATGATTAGGCTGCAGTATAGTGGTATAGCCTAATCATTAATGATCGTCTTGGCAGACTCGGACAGTGAAAGCTCTTCTACAGATGGATCAAATGCTGCCAATTCATCTTGAGACATAGGTAGGTTTTGGTGATTATAAATATGTATTGGTTGCTTAGAAATTAGCAGGATGTATTTGTGTTATTATAAAGTGGCAGCTATTTGTTCCTTCATTTATTCAGTAAGTATTTCTTAGGCAATTGCTAATACTGTTGTTCAAAAGAAAATAACAATAGTAAGTATTTCTTGCTAGTGTGTTGGTTGGTATCGCGTGCATGTTAATTTTTTGCATCGTTGACTTTCTACACCCAGATAAATCTTAAAATTTTCTGATCCCACATGATATGTTAAAGCGCAGTGATCTGATAACAGCAGCTTAGGCCTCCTTTAGTTTAGAGGAATCTTGTAGGAATTTCATAGGATAGGATTTCTATAGAAAATTTTTCTTTAGAGCCCTTTGGTCTGTAGGAATGGAATCCTATTCCTATGAAGGAATTCTTCCTATCCTCCACATTTCATAGGAAAATAAACATTAGCCTAGACTCAATGGGAAAAATCCTATGATGTGAATCAAAGGGCATCTCCTTTCCTATTACTACTCATAGGATTTGAGATACATGTCATCTCATCTCCTATGATTTTCCTATTCCTATGATTTTTCTACTCTATGAACCAAAGGAGGCCTTAGCATTTTGGGAACATACAACCTGCCTAACAGAGTATAGGGTTTACACATTTTCTTATGTGAGAATTAGGAGAAAACATTTTTAGTGTATACCACCAATTATAAGGACAAACAATACATTATTATGAGAGTGTAATTGGGTTTGAAGAAATTATGAGGTGTGACTACACGAGGAGATAATATCTTGATATATACCTCAATTTCTAACTTTGCGTACTTAATGTCATTGATTCTTGCCCTTATGATTAGTTTGATTTCCGGCTCGATACAAGCAAAATGTGGATAATGAGCTCATCTATGATGAAATGATCCAGGACTTGGAAAATTACAGACACATAAAGTTTAGATACTTTTAAGGAAGTAATTAGTTTCCATCTATCATATTGTCCATTTATTGAACTCAGGTTTCCTGGGTAGTTTCTTTTGTTTGGTTTACCTAAAAGTAGCCATGTTTGGCTGGTCTTTGATTAGGGTTTCTGAGTACAAGCTAGATAAGTTGGCAAAAACAATCTAGCTTATCAATGGTAATCTGTCTGCAAAGCAGCTTGGGCACTGGTAGTACACTAGTACTGGAACATAACCATACAACATTTCTCACTTGCAAACATAAATGCCACTTGCCATGCTCATAATTTTGTCTTTGCCCATCGCCTACTGTTTGTTGGTGGGCTGCCTGTTTGCTCCCTACAGTTGATTCTGTCCATATGGGCATAACAGAATTATGATGTGTGGGTAGCACCCCTCTGATGATAGCAAACAAGTTGACGGCTACCTCCATGGTAGCAACAACTCTGGTGGTGGAAAATGCACTTGCGGGAAAGGCTGGGGGCTCCTGGTGACAACCTTGGGTCCAATTTGTTGGAAAGTGGTGCAGAAGGTGATAGAGGCTGGCTGATATTATTCGTAGAAGGTCATAACTCATAAGTTAATGGGGTTATAGGTTAGGATTGTTGGGATGGCCCAAGATACCGCGTGCTTGTCTAGATTGTAAGGTGATACCTGGAGAGTCTTGTCCCTCAACATAAGCTTGTGGTGGCTGACTACCGCTTTCGGATTCGTGTCCAGCCGGATAAGCGTGCCTAAGTCTCTAAAACGAAATGGTGGAAGCGCAAGGAGGAGACAACTCAGGCTTTCAAGGAGAGGGTCATTAAGGAGGGCCCTTGGAAGGAGGTGATGCGGACAATATGTGGATGAAGATGGCAACTTGCATTCTATGGTGGCTTCAGAGGAGTTTGGAGTGTAGGGAGTGTCCAGGGGAAGAAGCAAAGCTAAAGATACCTAGTGGTGGAACGATGATGTCGGAAAGGCTATTAAGGAGAAGAAAGATTGGAGTGCAGACAACATAGAGTAGTACAAGGTGGCATAGAAGGCCGCAAAGCGAGCCCTGGGTGAAGCAAGGGCTCGGACTTATGAGGACCTCTACCAACACTTAGACACGAAGGAAGGCTAAAGGGACATCCGTAAGATGGCCAAGATCTGAGAGAGGAAGACGAGGGATGCTGAACAAGTCAAATGCACCAAGGATGAAGCAGACCAGCTCCTAGTGAAGGACGAGGAGATTAAACATAGATGGCGGGAGTACAACATTGTGATCCTTCCTTGAGCCCTTAACTCTTTGCAGATGATGTGATGCTAGTCGATGATAGTCGAACGGGAGTCATTATTAGAAAACATCAAAGAGCTATGGAGACAAACCTTGGAATTGAAAGATGTTAGGCTTAGTAAAACTAAAACCGAGTACATGAGGTGCGGTTTCAGTACAACTAGGGAGGAGGAGGAGGTTAGCCTTGATGGGCAGGTGGTATCTTAGAAGGACATTTTTCGATATTTGGGGTCAATGTTGCAGAAGGATGGTGATACTGATGATGTGGGCCATCAAATCAAAGCCGGATGGATGAAGTGGCGCCAAGCTTCTGTGTTCTTTGTGACGAGAGTGCCATGAAAGCTATAGGACGGTAATTCAACCCGCAATGTTGTATGGCCCCGAGTGACACAATGAAGGATCGGGTCCAGAATGATGATATACGAGATAGAGTTGGGGTAGCCTCAATTGAAGAGAAGCTTGGCCAACATCGTTTGAGATAGTTTGGGCATATTCAGCGCAGGCCTCCAGAAGCTCTAGTGCATAGCGGATGGCTAAAGCGTCTTGATAATGTCAAGAGAGGTTGGGGTAGACCAAACTTGACATGGGAGAAGTCTGTAAAGAGAGATCTGAAGGACCGGAATATCACCAAAGAACTAGCCTGTTATGACCGGCATACTAAGGGCTTAGCCCAATTAGTTTTGGCCCAGTTTATCTTATCGTTATTAGGGGCTTAGCCCAATTATCTTATTAGGAGGATTATATAAACTCGTGTAAGGACCCGTTTTGGGATTAAGCAATAAGCAATCATATTTGCTCGGCTTCCTTAGGGAGGCGGGAGACCTAACCGTAGCCGCCGCCCCTGCTCTCTCTCTCTCTCTCTCGCACACGCAACGACGCCGCCCCAGCGCCGTTGACCACGTCTTCCTCCACGCCATCCCTCCTTCTACCCCTACAACCTGAGACCACGCCCTGGTAGGGATCCGGTTCCTACCAATTTGGTATCAGATAGCTTCGGTGTGATCATGTCCTCGCCGCCACCCACCCCGACCCTCCTGCTGCCAACAACGACGACCGCTCCGATGGCCACCATGGCCAGCGCCCCGCTCTTGTTGGTGCCGGTCACCTCCTCGCCCGACCCCGCCGTCTTTACCCCAGAGGAGATGACGCCTGCCATCCGGTATCTCACCCATGTGTCATGGGCATCTGCACGTTCCTCGCGAGATCCTATGGGCCGCAGCCGCCTGTGCCCTTCACTACCGCCCCGCCGCCGCAGTAGCCGCCATCCTCGACGACCCTCGTGCCGCCGCCATGCAGCAGCTGCCGTGGCAGCCGCCGCCAGCGATGAACCCCGGCGCCTCCACCACGCAGCAGGGGCAACAGCTGTAGCCGCCGCCACCGGCGACCACGGCCCTGGGCATCCCGACGACGGGCTCGGGGGTGCCCATCCACCAGGTCCGGTTTTCCCCGTCGCCGTCTCCGTTACCGGTCTGGCTCGCTGGGTCCCTTGAGCCGGTCTACACGCCGGACTCGGTCGGGCCACACGTGCTGCCCCCGCCGGCGACGCACCCGGCCATGCAGTTTGGCGGGTCCTCGTGCTCCGCCGAGCCCTTCGCTAGCGTCGACGGGCCCCTGTTCTAGGGCGGTACCCTGATGCCCTCCTACTCGGCCCTGTCCTCGCTGCCCCGTGCTGACGAGGCGCACCCGCCCGTCGTCCACGCCCAGCCACCATCGAGATTCTCCAAGCTGGAGTTCGTGACCTACGACGGCACTGTTGACCCCCTGAATTGGCTCAACCAATGCGACCAATTTTTCAGGGGATAGCGCACGCTCGCGTCTGACCGCACCTGGATCGCCTCGTATCATCTTCGAGGAGCCGCGCGGCCGTGGTACTACGCCCTTGAACAGGACGAGGGCGGCATGCCACCATGGGAGCGCTTCCGCGATTTGTGCCTCTTGCGCTTCTGTCCGCCTATACGCGGGAGCTGTCTGGCGGAGCCTGGGCGTCTTCCGTTCCTCACCTCGGTGCAAGACTTTGCCGACCGCTTCCAGGCACTGGCGTGCCATGCCCCCGGCGTTTCGGCTCGTCAGCGGGCTGAGCTATTCGTCGGCGGCCTACCGGACCACATCCGCGTGGACGTGGAGATGCTCGGACCACAGGACCTCCGGACGGCCATGTACTACGCCCACGCGTTCGAGCGTCGTTCGGTGGCCATCCAGCAGGTGCCACCGCCCCGGGCTGCTGGGCCGTCACCCTGGCTGGACGTTCCCGCGCAGGGTTGGCTTGCCCAGGCTCCCGTGGCGCCCCTCGCCGCGGCTGCGGCATGCCCGTTCCGCCGGCTCACCCTAGCCGAGCAACTCGAGCGTCGCCGCCCGGGGTTGTGCTTCAACTGCGATGAGCACTACGTACCGGGCCACGTCTGCCCACGACTCTTCTACTTGGAGGCTGCAGACTACATTGAGGAGGACCCCGCCGCCGCCGGGCTCGGCGACCAGCCCGCCCCAGTTGACACGGAGGTGTTTGGCGGCCGTTGATCTTTCCCGCCTTCCAGCTTGAGGACGAGTTGTTTGTGCAGGCGGGGAGAGATGTTATGACCGGCATATTAAGGGCTTAGCCCAGTTAGTTGTGGCCCAGTTTATCTTATCGTTATTAGGGGCTTAGCCCAATTATCTTATTAGGAGGATCATATAAACTCGTGTAAGGACCTGTTTTGGGATTAAGCAAGAAGCAATCATATTTGCTCGGCTTCCTTAGGGAGCTGGGAGACCTAAACCCTAGCTGCCGCCCCTGCTCTCTCTCTCTCTCTCTCTCTCTCGCGCGCGCACGCAACTACGGCGCCCCAGCGCCGGCGACCATGTCTTCCTCCTTCCACCCCTCCTTCCACCCCTACAACCTGAGACCACGCCCTGGTAGGGATCCGGTTCCTACCATAGCCATGGACAGGGGTGCGTGGAAGCATCCATGTGCCAGAACCATGAGTTGGTTGCGAGATCTTGTGGGTTTCAGCCCTAGCCTACCCCCAACTTGTTTGGGTCTGAAGGCGTTGTTGTTTGATTTGTTAGTTAAGCAATATGGACAGTAGGATCGGCGTCTAATTTTTGTTGGACCAACATTTAAGTGCATTCACACAAACTGGCGAGATGGGCATGGGTGGAACTATGATGGGTGGGTGTGTTTGGTCTTGAGCCCAAGCTACCCATACCAAACATTTGGCTAGCTAATATTTTGGTGAAGCTTTTGCTTGCCCATGAGTTGGCCAACATTGGCTAGAAAAATAATTAGAGTTGCTAATTGGTCATTGGCAAGCCAAAATATTGGCAACCATCCAAACGATCACCAAATTTTTGGTCATCACCAAATAATTGGTAGGGTCATATTCTCATTCTCCCGGAAGAGATGTTGCACACTTGAACATGCCCACGGGCACCAAAGTAGGAACATATGCACGTATGAGCTGGTAAATGTGTAAATCTCCATCCATCTTCTAGCTTCAGTTTTAGGCTTTGAAGCCAATCGGTATCTAGAACTTATGCATCACCAAAATTGCTGCATCACCCTATTTTCACCCCAGTTAGTAGTCTAGGTCGATCTTTTGTTTCTATCTCCTGAAAACATGAGCTGTCTGACTTCATCAACGGTGGAACCGCATGGTGATTTAGTGGAAAGGAGCTATGGGCAGGGCTACTCGTGGGTGGAACACAGCCCCTGCTGACAACCTGTGCTAGTGTCTAAAGGTTTCTTCCATTGGCACCATAAGTCATTTGCGGAGAATTTCCATTTCTGCAACATGTGGAGTTGAAAGGAAAGAGTGGAGCAAAACTTGTGGTGTAGGTTTATTTTTGCACCCTAAGCTGCTCTTTGGAAAAGCTAGACCAGGATGGCAGGAACCGAACATGATTAGGGCAGTAGCTAGGACAAACATGTCATTATTGTTTGGAGAATTTTTGCAATGCGTTATTTTGAGCACAAATCTTGGTACGCATATGCCATTATGATTTACTAACTCTTTCTGGAAAAAAAAACTACGGACAACTTTGTATTCTTACCTTTTTCTTCCGCACAAGGTCTTTCCAGTGCATAGGTGCTTAGATGAGATGCTAACTGCATGAAAGAGCTTAGCGACTAAACTCTCCAATGCGTAGGTGCTTAGCTTGTTGCTAAGCTTTCTTCATTTAATGAGTTGTGGACTGTAAATTGTGTTTTTGTGTAGGTACGCGCGCCTAGCATCGTTTCTTCCTGGGGTCACCAAACTCCTCTCTCTCCTCTTAATTACCTTGCCACATAAGAGTTTTTTGCCTAGTTGGTAGGCATTAGATAGCACCTGTACAAGGTGGAGCATTGGGAAAGTGGCCTGTATGAGATGAGTCAGTCACCCAAGTAATTTGTTTGTAAACGTGTTGGTTATTTCATGTGGTGTCACTAATTCGCTGGAGCCTTAAATTTTCTACTTTAGTTCTATGTTTTCCTTCTAAGGAGCATTGCCATGATGGACCATCACTCAACCTCAGGATCCTCTTGATTCTGCATACACCTGTAGTTTTCTTCTGCAGTGCTACTTCTGTTCACTACTACTATGAATTGTTGCACTGCCATCTGCTTCATTTACCTGTTCAGCTTGTAATCTGTAAAGTGCTCTGCTATTTTCCTTAAGTTTATCTCATTTTTGATCGTGGTTACCTTCTCCTGATTTGCAGGTTCAGGACTCCGTCTAATAGACAATAACTGTCTAATTGTATTTGGCATGAGAATGCCTTAGTGATTGTACATGTTTGTCTCTGTCTCTTAGGTATCTCAAGTAGCTGCTGGGATGTTAGATGAAGGCAGTATTCTACCAAGGTTTGTTTGTTCCCCAGCTGAAGGAAAGATAACCTGGCTCCGGAATTATGTAGCCTGTACATTAGACGCACATTGAGCATTATGTCTAGGAAGGTGATTGTTGTGTCTGCATTAACAAGCCATGTTGTCCTGTTTATTCAACGGTTTTGGCAGTGTTTCAATATACCAGGTGATGTTCTTACTGTTACGGTTTAGCATCAGCTGTTCTTGGATTGTAAATTTTCAAGTAATTCTTGACTGGGACGTTTTAAATGTTTTTGACACCCTTGGTCTTGTCATCATTGACGCTGATGCAAGTCCATGTTTCGTGGTGGCGTATGCTTAGTTGCAAAGGGTTGTGATTTGCAAGTGCAAGGAATGTTTATCCAGTAAGACTCGCAAAGCTGCTGAGTCACTTCATGTTTTGTTTCTTTCTACGCCAAAGCTGCTGATTCACTTCATGTTTTGTTTCTTTCTACGCTGCGGTGACCCGTTCAGGAGCTTTCTTGGGGATTCTGCTGCCGTGAGCTTTGTTGATTTGTTGAGGCTTTGCAAGCCTGATCGTTTCAAAACCCAATTGGGGACATTAAACTTCCCTGCGCACTGGCATAGGGAAATCAGCTCTGCGGTTTGAGACGGTAATGGTTAATCTTCCTCCGGTGGGCTTCCATTATTCAAAAACCATACCTTTTAGTTTCAGCATAATTTTTAAAAACAGTGCACTAAGTAATCTAGTGTACAACACAATTTCATACTATATTCTTTAAACACCTTAACGACATCAAATAACAACATATACATAATCAATTTTTTTTAACATAGTCAAAAAAAAATAACCACATATAAAACCATGATGCTCCCCTAAATGTCAGCTCCATGCTCTACACTTATATTTAGCAGTGCACAACCAACTCTCAAATTTATACTTAATTTGACTACAAGAAATGGACAAATGATGGTCCATTTATATACTGTAAGCAATATACTTTATTCAACCATTCTTCTTATATAGAGATGATTACCAGAAAAAAAATCACATAGTCATAAAATGCATAGTTATTCTTTCGGTCCAAAAGGTAATTTAAAAATGGAAAACTGACAACGGAGGCTGTTATTTCAAACTAAATCAGATAATTCAATGATGTTGTCCAGTTAATAAAGTGTAAATGGTATTCCATGTGTGACTTTGAAACCCCAAAGCAGTGGCCATATATTAAATTGGCTTGCTTGTGAAAAAGACACAAATGACCCTTTTCAAAAACTTAAGCACAAAATGAACCATGTTTGATTTTTTTCTTCATAAAATGACCCATTTTCATGATGCCCGGCCTCGGGACGCCATGCTATACAACACGACGCTCTGACCAAGGGCGCCATGCTGTAGATCAGCCACACACCAGGATGACGCTTTGGCCTAGGGGCAAGTGAAACAGAAGAGAAGAAGAAAGAACAGAGGCCTACTCGTCCCTCACGCCCCCCTTCCCCCAAATGTTGTGGATCTGAGCTAAAAAAATTGTGGATCCTCTTCCCCTTCAATCCCTAAGGTATTTTCCTTCATGACCATAGTTTTATTGGTCGAAATCTCCGCATTGGATCTATTTGGTGAAAACCTAGTTCATCCTTTTTTTCCCCTCAAATTTCATTGGATATTTGTACGACAGGGTTAGGGATTCGGTAGGTATGGTTTAGGATTTGTATGCTAGGATTAGGGATTTGGTAGGTAATAGTTGGTCTTATAGTTTTTAGCTTAGGGTAGGGTTTGTGCATATTTGGTGCATCCAAGATTTAGTGCATACAAAAGATTTAGTGTATGTACGTATTTGCACATGTATGTATGTATTTGCACTTGTATGGATATTTGCACAATAACAACGAGCCTTACGATACATTGTAATTTTCCGCAGGATGTCCTTTATCCATGTGTCGTACGATAAATTGCAACATGGGCGGATGACAGAGGAAGAAAGTGCTTTTGATCAGCTTCACCTAAGGTTCGGTGGGGGTTCATGATAAGACGAAGTATGAAGAGCGATACGCGAAGTATATCCGGAAGACCGGGCTTCTCCCTTCCACCACACTCGTGTCTTGTTCAATGCCAAAGATGTGCCCTTGTGCCATCATGACACTCATTGACCGGTGGCGTCTTGAGAAACATAGTTTCCACTTCCATTGTGGGGAGATGATCGTGACTTTGCAGGATGCTTCAATGATCCTAGCACTTCCTATCAAAGGAGATCCTATTTGTTTTAGCATAGATTATGGGATGGCGTGACACTATGGTGAGACTCATCGGGAAGGACTCAGGGGTGCGAGGGAAGTCCCCTGATGCAACTTATCATTGGATTATTGGGAACTTCTGAGAGTGCCCGACTGATGCTGCTGAAGATACGGTGTAGCAGTATGCCCGGGCATACTTGTGGTATGTAATCAGTCGGGTTACTTTTTCCGATGGTACTGCCGTGAACGCTTCCTTTATGTGGCTTACGTTGTTTTCTGGGTGGGAGCATGGACTCAGTTGGGATACCACCACACTAGCTTATTTATACCGCCGGGTAACTAGTTGTTCATAGTATCTTCACAATTAGAATTGTTCTCTAGTTTGTATTTGTTGGGAAACGTTGCATGGAAAACAAATTTTTTTCTACGCACACGCAAGATCTATCAAGGAGATGCATAGCAATGAGAGGGGGAGAGTGTGTCTATGTACCCTCGTAGATCGTAAGCGGAAGCGTTTGACAACACGATTGATGTAGTCGAGCTTCTTCGCGTTCCAACCAATCGAGCACCGAACGTACGACACCTCCGCGTTCAGCACATGTTCAGCTTGATGACGCCCTCCACCTTCTTGATCCAGCAAGATGGCGAGGTAGTGGATGAGTTCCGGCAGCACGACGGCGTGGTGACGGTGATGGTGAAGTGATCTCCACACGGCTTCGCCTAAGCACTACGAAAATATGACCGGGTGTGTAAACGGTGGTGGGGGGCGTCGCACACGGCTAGGCAATTGTATGTTGTGTGATAGGCGCCCCTCCCACATATATATAGGTGGGAGGGAGGGAGGAGCAGCCAAAGGGGGCGCCCGGAGGAATCCTACTTGGGGTCTCTCCCAAGCCGCACCCCCTGCCTTGTATAGGTGTGGGGGAAAGGCAGGGGAGGGTGGCGCCCCCCTTTCCTTTCTCCCATGAGAGGGAAGGGCAGGAGGGGCTAGTCCTCCCCCCTTTCCTTCCCTAGGCTGGCCGACCAGGGAGAGGGGCGCATCAGCCCCATGTGGGCTGGTTGGTCCCTCCCTTGGCCCATTAAGCCCATAACACCTACCGGGGGTGTCCGGAACCCCTTCCGGTGACCCGATGGCTACCCGGTGCATTCCAAAACCCTTTCGGTGTTTGAATACCATCGTCCTATATATCAATCTTTACCTCTCAACCATTTCAAGACTCCTCATCATGTCCGTGATCTCATCCGGGACTCCGAACAACATTCGGTCACCAAATCATAGAACTCATATAACACTATATCGTCAACGAACGTTAAGCGTGCAGACCCTATGGGTTCGAGAACTATGTAGACATGACCGAAACACATTTCCGGTCAATAACCAATACCGGAACCTGGATGCCCATATTGGCTCCTACGTATTCTACGAAGATCTTTATCGGTCTAACAGTTATGACAACATACACAATTCCCTTTGTCCATCGGTATGTTACTTGCCCGAGATTCGATCGTCGGTATCTTCATACCTAGTTCAATCTCGTTACCGGCAAGTCTCTTTACTCATTCCATAACACATCATCCTGTAACTAACTCATTAGTCACTTTGCTTGCAAGGCTTCTTATACCGAGAGGCCCAGAGATACCTCTCCAATACTCGGAGTGACAAATCCTAATCTCGATCTATGCCAACTCAACTAACACCTTCAGAGATACCTGTAGAGCATCTTTATGATCACCCAGTTACGTTGTAATGGTTGATAGCACATAAGGTATTCCTTCGGTATCCGGGAGTTTCATAATCTCATAGTCAAAGGAATATGTATTTTACATGAAGAAAGCAATAGCAATAAACTAAACAATCAATATGCTAAGCTAACGGATGGGTCTTGTCCATCACATCATTCTCCTAATGATGTGATCCCGTTATCAAATGACAACACATGTCCATGGTTAGGAAACCTTAACCATCTTTGAGCAACGAGCTAGTCTAGTAGAGGCTTACTAGGGACACGATAGTTGTTTATGTATTCACACATGTATTTAAGTTTCCGATCAATACAATTCTAGCATGAATAATAAACCTTTATCATGAATAAGGAAATTTAAAATAACAACTTTATTATTGCCTCTAGGGCATATTTCCTGTAGTCTCCCACTTGCACTAGAGTCAATAATCTAGTTCATATCACCATGTGATTAACACCCATAGTTCACATCGCCATGTGACTAACACCCAAAGAGTTTACTAAAGTCAATAGTCTAGTTCACATCGCCATGTGATTAATACCCAAAGAGTACTAAGGTGTGATCATGTTTTGCTTGTGAGAGAAGTTTAGTCAACGGGTCTCACACATTCAGATCCGTATGTATTTTGCAAATTTCTATGTCTACAATACTCTGCAAGGAGCTACTCTAGCTAATTGCTCCCACGTTCAATACATGTCCAACTTGAGTCTTAGAGTCATCTAGATCAGTGTCAAAGCTTGCATCGACGTAACTCTTTACGATGAACTCTTTATCACCTCCATAACTGAGAAACATTTCCTTAGTCCACTTTAAGGCACCTAAGGATAATTTTGATCGCTGTCCAGTGATCTACTCCTGGATCAGTATTGTACCCCCTTGCCAAACTCTTGGCAAGGTACACAACAGGTATGGCACACAACATGGCATACTTTATAGAACCTATGGCTGAGGCATAGGGAATGACTTTCATTCTCTATCTATCTTCTACTGTGGTCGGGTTTTGAGTCTTACTCAACTTCACACCTTGCAACACAGGCAAGAACCCTTTCTTTGACTGATCTATTTTGAACTTCAAACTTTGTCAAGGTATGTGCTTTGTGAAAGTCTTATTAACGTCTCGATCTATCCCTATAGATCTTGATGCTCAATACGTAAGTAGCTTCACCGAGGTCTTTCATTGAAAAATTCTTATTCAAATATCCTTTTATGCTATCCAGAAATTCTATATCATTTCCAATCAACAATATGCCATCCACATATAATATCAGAAATGCTACAAAGCTCCCACTCACTTTCTTGTAAATACATGCTTCACCATAAGTCTGTATAAAACCATATGCTTTGATCACCTCATCAAAGTGTATATTCCAACTCCGAGATGCTTGCACCAGTCCATAGATGGATCGCTGGAGCTTGCACACTTTGTTAGCACCTTTAGAATCGACAAAACCTTTTGGTTGCATCATATACAACTCTTATTTAAGAAATCCATTAAGGAATTTAATTTTTGACGTCCATTTGCCAGATTTCATAATTATAAAATGCGGCAATTGCTAACATGATTCAGATTGACTTAAGCATCGCTACGGGTGAGAAGGTCTCATCGTAGTCAACCCCTTGAACTTGTCGAAAACCTTTCGCGACAAGTCGAGCTTTGTAGATGGTGACATTGCCATGAGCGTCTATCTTCTTCTTGAAGATCCATTTATTCTCAATGGCTTGCCGATCATCGGGCAAGTCCACCAAAGTCCACACTTTGTTCTCATACATGGACCTATCTAAGATTTCATGGCCTCAAGCCATTTATCAGAATCTGGGCTCATCACAACTTCTTCATAGTTTGTAGGTTCACCATGGTCTAGTAACATGACTTCCAGGACAGGATCACCGTACAGCTCTGGTGCGGAACATGCTCTGTTCGACCTACGAGGTGTAGGAACTTGATCTGAAGTTTCATGATCATCATCATTAGCTTCCTTTCTAGTTGGTGTAGGCATCATGGGAACGGATTTCTCTGATGTGCTACTTTCCGAATTGAGAGAAGGTACAATTACCTAATCAAGTTCTACTTTCCTCCCACTCACTTCTTTTGAGAGAAACTCCTATAGAAAGGTTCCATTCTTGGCAACAAAGATCTTGCCTTCGGATCTGTGGTAGAAGGTGTACCCAATTGTTTCCTTAGGGTATCCTATGAATACACACATCTCCGATTTGGGTTCGAGCTTATTAGGCTGAAGCCTTTTGACATAAGTGTCACAACCCCAAACTTTAAGAAACGACAACTTAGGTTTCTTGCCAAACCATAGTTCATATGGTGTCATCTCAACGGATTTAGACAGTGCCCTATTTAATGTGAATGCGGTTGTCTCTAATGCATAACCCCAAAACGATAGTGGCAAATCGGTAAGAGACATCATAGAACGCACCATATCTAATAAAGTACAATTATGACGTTCGGACACACCATTATGCTATGGTGTTCCAGATGGCGTCTGTTGCGAAACTATTCCACACTGTTTTAAATGAAGGCCAAACTCATAACTCAAATATTCGCCTTCGCGATCAGATCGTAGAAACTTTATTTTCTTGTTACGATGATTCTCTACTTCACTCTGACATTCTTTGAACTTTTCAAACATTTCAGACTTGAGTTTCATCAAGTAGATATACCCATACCTACTCAAATCATCTGTGAAGGTGAGAAAATAACGATACCCGCCGCGTGCTTTAACACTCATCGGACCGCATACATCGGTATGTATTATTTCCAATAAGTCATTAGCCCGCTCCACTGTTCCATAGAACAGAGTTTTAGTCATCTTGCCCATGAGGCATGGTTCGCAAGTATCAAAGGATTCATAATCAAGTGATGCCAAAAGTCCATCCGTATAGAGTTTCTTCATGCGCTTTACACCAATATGACCTAAACGGTAGTGCCACAAGTATGTTGCACTATCATTATCAACTTTGCATCTTTTGACATCAATATTATGAATATGTGTATCACTACGATCGTATTCAATAAACCATTCACATTGGGTGTATGACCACATAAGGTTTTATTCATGTAAATAGAACAACAATTATTCTTTGACTTCAAATGAATAACCGTATTGCACTAAACATGATCTAATCATATTCATGCTCAACGCAAACACCCAATACCATTTATTTAGGTTCAACACTAATCCCGAAGGTAGAGTGAGTGTGCGATGGTGATCATATCAACCTTGGAATCACTTCCAACACACATCATCACCTCGCTTTTAACTACTCTTTGTTCATTCTGCAACTCCTATTTCGAGTTACTAATCTTAGCAACTGAACTGGTATCAAATACCAGGGTGAAAGATCGTGGATGTCACCTAGAGGTGGGGTGAATAGGCACTTTAAAATAATTACGGTTTAGGCTTGAACAAATGCAGAATAAACCTAGCAGTTAATTTGTCAAGCACAAAACCTACAACAACTAGGCTCACCTATGTGCACCAACAACTAATGCTAAGCAAGATAAACCACTAGGTGATAGCAATATATATGACAAGACACAATATGGCTATCACAAAGTAAAGTCCATAAGTAAAGGCCTTGGGTAAGAGATAACCGAGGCACGCGGAGACGATGATGTATCCCGAAGTTCATACCCTTGCAGATGCTAATCTCCGTTTGGAGCGGTGTGGAGGCACAATGCTCCCCAAGAAGCCACTAGGGCCACCGTAATCTTCTCACACACTGGCACAATGCAAGATGCCGTGATTCCACTAAGGGACCCTTGAGGGCGGTCACCGAACCCGTAGAAATGGCAACCCTTGGGGGCGGTCACCGAACCCGTACACTTTGGCAACCCTTGGGGGCGGTCACCGGAACCTGTCAAATTGCTCAGGGAGATCTCCACAACCTAATTGGAGACACCGACGCTTGCCTGGAGCTTTACACCACAATGATTGAGCTCCGAACACCACCAACCGTCTAGGGCACCAAGGCACCAAAGATGAACAAGCTCAAGGGTACCAAGCACCCAAGAGTAATAAGCTTCTCAACTTGCAACTTCCACGTATCACTGTGGAGAACTCAAACCGATGCACCAAATGCAATGGCAAGGGCACACGGAGTGCCCAAGTCCCTTCTCTCTCAAATCCCACCGAAGCAACTAATGCTAGGGAGGAAAATGAGACGAAGAATAAGAAGGAGAACACCAAGAACTCCAAGTCTAGATCCAAGGGGTTCCCCTCACATAGAGGAGAAAGTGATTGGTGAAAATGTGGATCTAGATCTCCTCTCTCTTTTCCCCCAAAACTAACAAGAATCCATGAAGGGATTGAGAGATATCAAGCTCCAAGAGGTCAACAATGGTGGTGGTGGTGGTGGGGGGGGGGGGGAAGCTTGCTCAGATTTTTCTTAGGTTGGAGGTGGGAGAAGGGGGTATAAATACCCCCAAGAAAAATATGACCGTTGCACCCCGGGCACCCGCACAACCCAGAGAAAAAGCCACTAAACTCCAGGCACCCGGGGGGAAAAACCCGAGCACCCGAACGAACAAGGGAAGAACATCGGCATGGGGGCTGAGCACCCGGGGGTCCCAACCCCGGGCACCCGGAGGGGGCCGTGAGGAGGAGGTGAAGGAGCCCGGGCACCCGGGTCCAAGACCCCGGGCACCCGGGGTGATCAAAGGCGGAGAGAGAGTGCGCCGGATGATCCCGGGCACCCGGGGGGCGAGACCCCGGGCACCCGGACCGGCTAGAGAGGTCACTATGGAGGGGCTCGGGTGACCCCAGGCACCAGGGGTCAAGGACCCCGGGCACCCGCACTAGGCAGAGAGATGCGGGAACCGGTAAAATTGTAACAGCCACAACTTTTGTAAACGAACTCCGAATTTGATGAAACCAAGTTTGTTGGAAAGCTAGAGACAAGGGCTAACACAATCTTGATAGAAATAGCAATTGATAAAATACCCAAAATAAAATGGTGAGAACCCTTTCTCAAATAAGACCGGTAAAAACTCCAACACCGAAAACGAAAAAGAAGATGCATAGGAAATTGGTTTTCGATGAACTAGAGCTTGTCACGAAGATAACCACAAGCTCTAAAACCTCACAAAGAGAAAATCCAAACAATAACCAAGAAATATAATGTGCCAAGAATGCAATGGTTTGAGCTCTCACCAAACGATATGGTCAAGCTACTCACTCGAGAGCCCCCGTTGATAGTACGGCTCTGATCCTATAATCCGGTCTCCCAACTAACACCATGAGACCGGTAACATAGAAAACCTATCAAGAACAAACCTTTTCCTTGCACATAGTCCACTTGAGCTAGATGATGATGGTCTTGACTCCCTCAAGTTGGACCACCTTTCTTGATTGCACTAGTTTGATGAAGACTAGTAGATTGCTCCCCCATACTACACGATGGGTGAGCCACTCCTTGGCGCATCTTCACAAGTCCATTGTCACCACAATGGACGGAAAGCATCAAGGACGTGATCTCTGCATGATGCTCCACTTGAACTTGCACACTGCAATCTTGATGACGATCACCACTTGATGTCATCCTCTCCATGGGTTGTATGATATCTTCCTCTTGACGCAAGCCCATGGAAACATACCAAACCCCACATAGAATTCTCACGTAGACCATGGGTTAGTTCACAAAGCGTAACAGACAATGCTTACCATACCATGGGATCACTTGATCCCTCTCAGCACATCTTGCACGCTTTCTGAGTTGATCAACTTGATTCACTCTTTGACTTAGTCTTGATGAACCTCTCACATGACCAATCATTAGATAATTCCTTGAATAGCACCTTGATCATCACATACTCTCCTTGAAACCAATAAATGGACCTCAAGAAAATCCTACGGACAAATCCTTCAAATATAACTCAATGCAACCATTAGTCCATAGAGAATGTCATCAATTACCAAAACCACACATGGGGGCACCACATGTTCTTTCAATCTCCCCCATTTTGGTAATTGATGACAATCACTTTCAAGAGAGTTTATATAAGGAATTATGCATCACCATGCAATGAAACAACCAATGATGCATGTGTATGAGATGAAAATGCTTAGGAACAAAACCAAAGCAAGAAGAAATAACTTTGTAAACTTCTCCAGAAAAACTCTCTAAAACTTCCCCCCATTGGCATCGATTGCCAAAATGGGAGAAAAAGCTTAGAAGGCCAATATAAATTGTGTTCCTCCATAGATATCCAAAGGTAAATACTTGGAGGAAGACAAAATATATTGAGGCACAAAGATTGCTAAAGAATGATATGCCACAAAGACACAAAAAAGAGATAAACAAGCAATCAAAAGATACCAATTGAAGCAAACTATCAAAAGATACCAATTGAACCAACTAGACCAATGATCCTACGTGCCACATGAATAAAAGATATTATGATATGAGCAAAGGAGTGTTCTAGAGAAACTAGAGAAGCTCCCCATGATTTGTGCACTCCTTAGAATATTTGCATTACGATACCAAGTGCACAAAATAGGATCGTCACTCCCCCAAGATCAATAGAACCTCACGACAAGTGAAAGAGAGCAACAGAGTGTTCTAAAGACACTAGTGAAGCTCCCCGGGATTTGTGCACTCCTTAGAATATTTGCATTAGGATACCAAGTGCACAAAATAGGATCATCACTCCCCGAAAGTCAATAGAAACTCACAACAAGTGCAAGTGAGCATGTAGGAAACAAAGCCTAGCACTTGCAACAAACAAATGGTTGATCAACATATAAAAGAGGCAACTTAAGAGTAGGCTCAACCAAAATGATGTGTGTGAGTCATGGCAAAGCACTTGAGAAGACTAATGTAAGGGTGAGCACTAAGCATCAACATAGTCTTGAATAGTAGAGATACAAGGTGCATGACATGTCCTTCCCACACACACCAAGCAAATGGGTTCACAAGCACACTAAATATACAAAATGAATAACCAACACTTGTGACAACCCATGGTGAAGAAAGAAAACGATAGCTTTGTCAAGAGGAGGGATACCAATCGAAATGGCAAAAGCCTTATCAAGACAAGCAAGAGAAAAAATATCTTCACCACAACGGAATGCATCAAGACAACGATATAAGATCCGCACTCAAGATAAATCTTTTCACATAACCACCAAGGAAAGGTGGACGTGAAAAAATAAGGATATTGACTACAGATGTAACTTCTCTCAAGTGTATAAGATTCTAGGTAGATGAAAATCATGATGATATCAATCCACAAAGAAGGATATACACACGAAATAGTTACAAAAAGGAAAGAACAAGATATCCACAAGGAAGTCATAAATATACCAATAAGAAATTTGCTTGATAGCATAGCACATGACTATATATGGTCTTATTGTATATAAATGAATTCCAACCACACGAACATCTAAGACATCACAACTAGAAACAAGATACCATTGTTGGGATGCTTTGAGAAAGGAAACAAGTATCACAAGAAAGACTGAATAACATGACATGATACAACCTACACAAGGTTGATGCAAGAAATGTGTGCATGAAGTATATGAAGATACTTGTTACCGTGTTAACATTGGAAGGATGTAGTAGATACCAACTGAAGGTAGATAGTAGTTCATTGATCATCATAGCTTGACTCCAATAAGCACATGGTGACAACACCTTCCTTGTGAGTGAGCCGAGCATCCAATGCATCTCCAATTGTTCCTAGAACAACAACACAAAAAATGGTACCCAAACTCATTGGGACCAAAGAGTTAGAGAACCAACAATACATAGTACAAACTCCACATAAATATGTGCATATAGATATGAAAATTAATTTCATGCACATCTCATCCAATTTGAGACTTTGTGGAGTTTCCCCTATATATTGGGTCAAATAAAGAAAGTATGCCAAAGAGACTACATGAAGTTAATATGCATGCTCAAGACTCTCAAGAACAGATACCAATTGACAAAGAAATACCAAGTGAAGAAAAGATACCAAATGAATAAATCATCACTTGGAGGATATCAACTAAAAGATACATCAAGGAATGAGATGTCCATTGATACACGTGAAAAGAAAGATGTCAAACTCCCAAAAGAGAGAATGGTTCCAAACAAACCAAGTGCTCTACAAAGTTTCATGATGGCACAAAGTACCAAAAAGAAACGGTTTGCATTCCACCAACACACACTTGATAAGGATCACAAGGTGAGTATTTTATAGAAAATAGGATAGTTCCCCCACGAGTTGTGCATTATAGAGAATTTGCATTTGAATAAAAAATGCACAAGGTGGGATCACCACTTTCACTATATCAAGAAAACACTAGACAAGATCAGAAAACAACAAGATCCACAAGTGGCACGGAAGGCAATGGGAGTTGACACAATCTTGGCAAGAGATAAGGCAAATGAAACAAAATCCGATGAAGATTATCAATAATTTTGACCTCACATAAGTGAGTACCAATTGTCAAAAGACAAGAAGTATTTGGAAATGATTCCCGGTGGTAGATAGAAGGAAATACAATATCATCTTCACACCAAGAATAAGAAAACTGCAACTTGTAGAGCTAACATGTCACCTAGGAACACTATAATTTACAACATCAACTCTAGGTGACAATATCTCAAATGTACACATTTTCTAGGCTTGTAATATACACATAGTATATTACTCCCCCATAATGTGATACCCAAGAAAACTTAACAAGAGGCAATAAAAGGATCCTACAAGAGATAATTAATGGACTATTTAGAATTTGAATTTCTCATGAGAAGACATACCACATAGTGACTAGATAAGCTTGCAATATCAATACTAGGTGGTATTCCTCATGTACACACATTTGTGGGACCGTGAGTGCACAAAGCACATCACTCCCCAAAAATGGGTGTTCCATTAATCTCTCACAAGAGTCAATTAAGATACAAACAAGATGCAAAAGGCTCAACACACAACTCACACGTACATGAAGTGCAAACCAACATACACATACTTGATTACTCAAGATAAGCAAATTGGAAGCACACATATACAAACACATGCAAGGTACAAAAAACATGCAAAGGGGCAAGTAACTTTCAATGTAAACAATTTAAGTACAAGTTACCGTAAGTAGGCACATTGGATATGAGATAGAAACTTGATAATCCGAATGACTTGGCTTGAGGCAATATGAATGATGAAGACCCCTTAATTATTCATAATGTAGCCAAGTCTCCAATGCCCTCCAAAGACACATACTGATCAAGTTTGAGCTTGTTGGTCCCCAACCAAGTTGGGTCCTAAGAGGTTAGTCACAATAAGCTTGGCAACCCAAATGGTTCTTTGCTTGAAACCACTTTGAGTACCAACAAACTTGGCAAACACATTGCCAACATTATCCTTCCCAAGAGAATATATATCATCAATAATAATTGGGTTGGATAAGTTACCACTAGTGCATGAAGAAGCGATGTGACCTTTCTCACGACATAGGTAGCAACGTCTACTCTTCACTTGATTTCTCACCTTGAGAAGCATTAGCTTGAGTTTTCTTGGGAAGAGACCTTTCTTCAACTTGAGGTTGAGCATGAGAAAGAACTTGTGGCCGCTTCCCTTGTTGCTTGTCACTAATGGCCTTCTTCTTCAAAGGGCAAGATCTAACATGATGCCCTTCAATTTTGCACTTGAAGCAAATGATCTTGGCCGAACTCTTGACTTGTTTTTGGCCCTTCTTCTTATTGCTCTTGGACTTCTTATTGGAGTTGAATCCAAGTCCACCTTTGTCATTGGGGGATTTTTGCACACTCAAGATATTTTTGAGTGTGGCCTTCCCTTCATGACACTTTTCCAGGTCTTTCTTCAAAGAAGTGACTTGGACCTTGAGCTCTTTGATTTCCTCTACATGGTTAATCTCAACACAAGCACTAGAGGAAGTATAAGCTTCATCGTTAGAGCAACAAGGCAAGGAAAGCAGTTCATCACAAGATGTACCAATGTTATGCATGGATGAATTACGAGGACTAGCACAAGGCAATTTAACATTTTGACTAAAAGTAGTGCTAGTATCCACATGTGGCTCACTAGATGTTACCTTAGAAATGATGGCCTCATGAGCTATCTTTAGCACATTATGGGATACTAGAATATCATCATGAGAGCTTGAGAGCTTTTCATGGCTATCTTCAATTTCCCATAATTTCTAGATAGCAACTCAAGTTGAGCCCGTAGCTCAACATTCTCCTTCAAAATGGATGCTTCACAAGTAATAGAGTTAGCAGAATAAGCATCATCATTAACAACAATAGTAGAGGACAACTTGGCAAGCTCATTTAAATAAGAAGCTTCAACTTGAGCATGAGACTCGGTGAGTTTGATAAGCTCACCCTTGATGACCCTTGAGCCATTTTCGAGGTGCTCAGAATCCTCAAGGAGTCTAGCATGAGAAACTTCAAGCTTAGCATTTTTAGGTTTGAAATCATCGGCCACCTCAAGTGCTCTATCATGAGATTTCTTTATTCTAGATAATTCTAGATCAAAGGTCTCCTCAAGACATTCCTTGGTGGTTTGTTCAAGTTCAAGAGCTTGAGAGAGGTCCGCGATCTCATTAGCATAATCATGCTCATGACCTTCCATTTTATCAATAGTGACCTCATGCTCCTTGAGATGAGATTCCAAATCCTTAATGTATTTCTTGCCCTCAATGGAAATGGACATAATTTCCATGAAGTTGGAACGAGCAATTTTATTTTTATGAAGAGCTTTAAAAACCATTTCCCCCTTAATATTTAAGGAAGCAACATTATCATTCTCTTCATCATTATCCTCATCATCATTAGCATTAACATCATCATCAAGAGACATATTGGGGTTCAAAGTAGGAGATACCTTTGAAGCCTTAGCCATAAGGCAAAAAGCAATAGATGATGATGTAGGATCCCTTGGAGCACCATTTAAGAACACATCTTGTTCCGTGGAGTATTGGGTTTCCTCTACATTGTTAACACAACAACTCTAGGAAATACATGCATTTTTATCATGGCAACAAGATATAGCAAGCATATCATCATGGGATTTAGTCAAGCAATTTCTACATGATATGCATGGACTATAAACACAAGCATGTGAAGCATGTAAGGTGCATGAAGTGTTAAAGTCCAAAGATGAAGCATTGTAATAAGATAGTGATGAAGAGTCATCAACGATTAGCACACTATCATCATTGCAATGACCAACACTACTCACCATATCATTACCTTGTGGCAATCCACATGTAGGTAAAGTAGAATAAGTTGAGAAGGCAACACGACCGGAGATGGAGGGAGAACAATCATCCCCACAAATCTTGGACACACCATATTTATCTTGAAGCTTTGTCCACAACTCATCAGCATCTCGGAACGGCATGAGTTGAAATATAACCACAATGCTCAAAGCATCAAAAAGCACATTAGAAGCTTGAGCATTGAGATAAAATTTTTTCTCATCCTCTAAAGATAATCTTTGGGGATTCTTCGGAGGAGAAAAACCCACATCTACAATTCACACTAAATTTGGGTCCATGACCCTAAAGAGATTAAGCATGCGAATACCCAAACATCAAAATTTGTGCCATCAAAACTAAGAGTGTCAGAGAATCCTAATCCCCTAGTCGACATCTTTACTCTCTAGGCGGTTAAGCCTAATAAAGAGAGACGAGACTCTGATACCAATTGAAAGATCGTGGATGTCGCCTAGAGGGGGGGGGGGTGAATAGGCACTTTAAAATAATTACAGTTTAGGCTTGAAAAGATGCAGAATAAACCTAGTGGTTAATTTGTCAAGCACAAAACCTACAACAACTAGGCTCACCTATATGCACCAACAACTAATGCTAAGCAGGATAAGCCACTAGGTGATAGCAAGATATATGACAAGACACAATATGGCTATCACAAAGTAAAGTCCATAAGTAAAGGGCTCGGGTAAGAGATAACCGAGGCACATGGAGACAATGATGTATCCCGAAGTTCACACCCTTGCGGATGCTAATCTCCGTTTGGAGCGGTGTGGAGGCACAATGCTCCCCAAGAAGCCAGTAGGGCCACCGTAATCTCTTCACGCACTGGCACAATGCAAGATGCCGTGATTCCACTAAGGGACCCTTGAGGGCGGTCACCGAACCAGTAAAAATGGCAACCCTTGGGGGGGAGGGGTCACCGAACCTGTACACTTTGGCAACCCTTGGGGGCGGACACCGGAACCTGTCAAATTGTTCGGGGCGAACTTCACAACCTAATTGGAGACCTCGACGCTTGTCCGGAGCTTTACACCACAATGATTGAGCTCCGAACACCACCAACCGTCTAGGGCACCACGCACCTGTCGGCGTCCTCGGAACGAGGGTCCCCAGACTTGCATGTCTGCGGCAGACGACATGGCTCCACCAGCGGCCCAGTACGACCCATCTTCACCAGCAAACACTCAAGACCCTCGCGAGGGGCCAAGCCTCACGAGGCGGACGACACAAGACCTCCTTGGGGGCTGCCTCATCAGGTTGGCTCATGAGGGGCGGAGAGATCAAGGCACGGGACACCTCGCGAGGTTTCTGTGACGCAAGCCATGACGACTGGAGCGAGGCGGGCATCAGCGCGCGTAGTGTCCTCACTTCCTCTTTGGTGCTAAAGGGGCAAGCGCAGGCAAGGAGTCCCGAGGCATCAGGCAAAGGTTTCCATATCAGTCCAACGACCAAGACCAGCAAGACGACAGGACGGAGGTCACCGTGGAGCCCAAGGCGGCGTCACCACCAGAGCCTTTGGCAAGCGAAGACCACCTTTAGTCAGGATAACTTGTACTAGTTGTATTCCTTCGAATTTGGCCGTTGTTGGATCCCTTCCCACTCAATATTTGGGGAGAGGACCAGGGCCTCTATAAATAGGACTAGCCACCACAGTAAGGGGCGACTAGAACTGATTCAGATCATCCTCAACCACACACAAGTTCACCAAGCACAAGAACACCTCTCCTCAGGAGGCTGTTCTTCCCTTGTAACTGTTCATCCTCAGCCCAAGAGGCAATCCACCAAACCACACTGGAGTAGGGTATTACACCACATCGGTGGCCCAAACCAGTATAAACTCTTGTGTCTCTCTTTTTGCGGGTTCGTCGAGCTAGGCTTTGAGATCGCAGTGAGGATGAGGGCGTGATTAGGTAGGGAGAGATCTTCGTGTGCACCCCAGTGTTCGAACCTCAAGGGTTTTGCCGGAACTCGAAATCCGACATTTGGCGCGCCAGGTAGGGGTGCGCCGAAGCTTTCCTTCTGTCGATCTACGCTTCGCCATCACCACGCCTCACCCTCATGGCCGGCGCCGCTCTTCCGGCTGCGGCGACCGAAGCCCGTGGCAGGGCCACGGGGCTCCGAGCCTTGGCCCCCGCCTTACGGTAGGTATAGTGGCCACCCAAGTTCAGGCCAGAGATGCCACCGCGCTACGACGGCGCGGCGGACCCGTCAGCTTTCCTGCTGGCGTACGAGGAGGCCGTTCTTAAGGCCGGGGGTGACGACAAGGTCATGGACAACCGGCTTCCCATGGCCCTCACCGGCGCACGGTGCACCTGGCTGCTCAACCTCCCCGGATCCACGGTGGCATCTTGGGAGGAGCTGCGCAACCTCTTCGCTGCGCACTTCACGGCATCGGCGCCCCTCGCTGTCGCGGCCCTCCTCGGTGGCTCGCAAGCTCTGCCTTCGGACCGTCACGCCCAGCAGTTCTTTGCCAGATCAATGCCGCTTCCACGCGGTAGGGGGCTCCCCTGGGTTGGGTAGCACCCAACGCCGACTTGACCTTCGACTCGGGAGATCACCCCGTCACCATCGTTGGTTCGGGCGTGCTCCCAATGCTTTGCACGCCCACCATCTGCAACGTAGCCGTCACGAAGACCCTCATCGACGGCGGCACCGGCCTCAATGTGTTCTCGGTGGAGGCCTTCAGCCTCCTTCACGTACCGCTCGAGCGGCTCCGCCCCAGCAAGCCCTTCTCCGGAGTCGGCGGCGGCTCCTCCAGCCCCCTGGGGCAGATCCGTCTTCCCGTGACCTTCGGCACCCGCGACAACTACCGCACCGGGCTGATCGACTTCGACATCGCCCGCATTGGCCTTCCGTACAACGCCATCCTCGGATATCCGGCTCTAGCTCAGTTTATGGCGGCGACCCATCCAGCCTACAGCCTCATGAAGATGCCCAGGAGCAAGGACGTCCTCACCATAGTCGGAGATACAAAGGTAGCTCTGGTGGCACTCAAGCTTGCCCTCAAGACCGCCGAGGCAGCGTGACCGGCCGACGAGGCCCCCTCAGGAGTTAAGGGGGCCGTGCTAGCCAAGAAGAAGGCAGTTGTTCACTCAAGGTCGGGCGGAAACCAAGTAGGTGCCGGTCGAGGAAGATGGGTCTTCTGGAGCCACCTTCACCATAGGTGCCAACCTCGACCAAGATCAAGAGGAAGCATTGGTAAGGTTCTTGCGCACACACAAGGAAGTATTCGCCTGGGAGCCAGATCAACTGGTAGGGGTCCCTAGAGGGGTGATCGAGCATCACTTGAGGGTATGCCCCAATGTGCGCCCAGTGAAGCAGAAGGCACGACGATAGTCCACGGAGAAGCAGTCATTCATCGTCCAGGAAACTCGCAAGCTAGAGGCAGCAGGTGTCATTCGCGAGGTCCGGTACCCCGAGTGGCTGGCGAACCCTGTCGTTGTGCCAAAGAAAGGCGGGAAGGAGCGCATGTGTGTTGACTTCACCAACCTCAACAAGGCCTGTCCCCAGTATCCGTTCCCGCTTCTGCGCATCGACCAGATCGTTGACTCCACCGCCGAGTGCGACCTGCTGTGCTTCCTGGATGCATTTTCAGGCTATCACCAGATCAAGATGGCAGTAGAGGATGTGGAGAAGATGGCCTTCCTGGCCACTTGCGGGGTGTACTGCTACACTTGCATGCCGTTCGGGCTGTGCAATGCGGGCGCGACCTTTCAACGGCTGATGCACATCGCCTTGGGCCAACAGCCTGGGAGGAACGCAGAAGCCTTCGTCGATGACATTATGGTGAAGTCTCGGGAGGTGAGAACTCTAATTCAGGACCTGGAGGATACCTTCGCGAGCTTGCGCTAGGTGGACTTGTGGCTCAACTCGGAAAAGTGCGTATTTGGCGTCCCTTCCGGCAAACAGCTGGGCTTCCTCGTGTCTCACAGGGGGATTGAAGCCAACCCGGAAAAGGTCAAGGCAATTGAAGACATGAGCCCACCACAAACCCTCAAGGAGATGCAGAAGCTTGTCGGCTACATGAATTCGCTGGGACGCTTCATCTCCAAGCTGGGAGAGCACGCCCTGCCGTTCTTCAAGCTGATGAAGAAGAAGGGTCCGTTCGATTGGACTTCGGAGGCTGCCCAAGCGTTTCGAGACCTCAAGAGATATCTGACAAGCCCTCCGGTGATGGTGGCGCCCCGCCCTCTCGAGCCCCTGGTGCTTTACCTCGCCGCCACCCCTCACTCAGCCAGTGCAGCCTTGGTGGCGGTTCGGGAAGAGCGCCAGGCCAAGGACACGTCACGCCGAACCGCGCCCCAGCCGGGGCGACGCAAGACCTGAAGGAGACCACGGGGGCCGCAGTGATGACCCACAAGTATAGGGGATCTATCGTAGTCCTTTCGATAAGTAAGAGTGTCGAACCCAACGAGGAGCAGAAGGAAATGATAAGCGGTTTTTAGCAAGGTATTCTCTGCAAGCACTGAAATTATAGGTAACAGATAGTTTTGTGATAAGATAATTTGTAGCGAGCAACAAGTAACAAAAGTAAATAAAGTGCAGCAAGGTGGCCCAATCCTTTTTGTAGCAAAGGACAAGCCTGGACAAACTCTTATATAGAGAAAAGCGCTCCCGAGGACACATGGTAATTATCGTCAAGCTAGTTTTCATCACATTCATATGATTTGCGTTCGGTACTTTGATAATTTGATATGTGGGTGGACCGGTGCTTGGGTGCTGTCCTTACTTGGACAATCATCCCACTTATGATTAACTCCTATTGCAAGCATCCGCAACTACAAAAGAAGTATTAAGGTAAACCTAACCATAACATGAAACATGTGGATCCAAATCAGCCCCTTACGAAGCAACACATAAACTAGGGTTTAAGCTTCTGTCACTCTAGCAACCCATCATCTAGTTATTACTTCCCAATGGCTTCCTCTAGGCCCAAACAATGGTGAAGTGTCATGTAGTCGACGTTCACATAACACCACTACAGGAGAGACAACATACATCTCATCAAAATATCGAACGAATACCAAATTCACATGACTACTAATAGCAAGACTTCTCCCATGTCCTCAGGAAGAAACGTAACTACTCAGAAAGCATATTCATGTTCATAATAAGAGGGGTATTAATATGCATAATGGATCTGAACATATGATCTTCCACCAAATAAACCAACTAGCATCAACTACAAGGAGTAATCAACACTATTAGCAACCTACAGGTACCAATCTCAGACTTAGAGACAAGAATTGTATACAGGAAATGAACTAGGGTTTCAGAGGATATGGTGCTGGTGAAGATGTTGATGGAGATTGGCCCCCTCCCGATGAGAGGAGCGTTGGTGATGACGATGGCGATGATTTCCCCCTCCCGGAGGGAAGTGTCCTCGGCAGAACAGCTCCGCAAGAGCCCTAGATTGGTTCCGCCAAGGTTCCGCCTCGTGGCGGCGGAGTCTCATCCCGAAAGCTTGCTTATGATTTTTTTCTCGGACGAAAGACTTCATATAGCAGAAGATGGGCACCGGAGGGCCACCAGGGGGCCCACAAGGCAGGGGGTGCGCCCAGGGGGTAGGGCGCGCCCCACCCTCGTGCACAGGGTGTGGGTCGCCTCTGGTATTTTCTTTGCTCAATATTTTTTATTATTTCCAAAAATAACTTCCATGGAGTTTCAGGACTTTTGGAGTTGTGCAGAATAAGTCTCTAATATTTGCTCCTTTTCCAGCCCGAAATTCCAGCTGCCGGCATTCTCCCTCCTTATGTAAACCTTGCAAAATAAGAGAGAATAGGAATAAGTATTGTGACATAATGTGTAATAACAGCCCATAATGCAATAAATATTGATATAAAAGAATGATGCAAAATGGATGTATCAACTTCCCCAAGCTTAGACCTTGTTTGTCCTCAAGCGGAAGCCGATAACGATAAATATGTCCACATGTTTAGAGGTAGAGGTGTCGATAAAATAAAATACAGACATGAGGACATCATGATTATTCTCATAACAACAACATATATGGATATTGTCATATGATTTCTTATGCCCAAGTAATAATCTATTCACAATGTCAAGTATGAATCAGAAACTTCATTGAGAACTAACAAACTATAATCTCAGTCATTGAAGCAATTGCAATTTATCATAACATCGGAGAGAGTCTATGTCAGAGCTTTTCAGCAAGTCTACATACTCAACTATCATTTAGTCTTTCACAATTGCTAACACTCACGCAGTACTTGTGGTTACGGAGTTTTAATCGGACACAGAGAAAGATAGGGGCTTATAATTTCGCCTCCCAACCTCTTACCTCAAGGGTAATGTCAACAATAATAGCTCATGCTCACTTACATCCAATTGGATATATACATATCAAGATCTTTCCAACACATCGTGCTTGCCAAAGGATAAAATGTAAAAAGGAAAGGTGAAGATCACCACGACTCTTGCATAAGGGTAAGAGATAAAAGTAAAAGATAGGCCCTTCGCAGAGGGAAGCAGAGGTTGTCATGCGCTTTCAGGGTTGGATGCACAAACTCTTAATGCGAAAGAATGTCACCTTATATTGCCACTTGTGATATGGACCTTTATTATGCAGTCCGTCGCTTTTATTTCTTCCACATCACAAGATCGTATAAAGCTTATTTTCTCCACAACAATGAATCATACATATTTAGAGAGCAATTTTTATTGCTTGCACCAATGACAACTTAATTGAACGATCTTACTCAATCCATAGGTAGATATGGTGGACTCTCATCACACAACTGGGTCTAAGGGAATTCGGAAGCACAAGTAGTATCTCTACTTGGTGCAAAGAATTTGGCTAGCATGAGGGGGAAAGACAAACTCAATGTAACGACCAAACCTCGAAGGATTTGAGTCTCTGTGCTTACCGTGCTAGTCCCTGGATCGAACTCGCTAGCACACACAGTATAGATGAATACCAGAATAGCAAGTGCATCATTTATTACAACGTATGATCCAGAATATATAAAATAAAACAATCTGCATAGCACTTGGCTAGCTTTATTCAATCAAACAGCGGAAAGTAGCAGAAAATAACGATGAGTCCCATCATAGCCCACTGGCGATGCTGAGCGCAGACTCGCGACCCTAACGGTACCTTACTCTTCGTCTGAAAATCCTGCAACATGAGACGTTTCAGCCATATAGGTCAATACTTTGAATGTACTGGCAAGTTACACAGGAGTAATAATATAGCAGACCTACATGCATATGCATAGTAACAACAAAAGGAAGGCTTGAGGGTTTATTTTTGCAGAAAGCTGATTTTATCCTAATAACTACCTAATAGTCATATTTTTATTTAGTTCTTTTATTACTACAATTAAATACACAAGGTTGAGTTGGCAAAATCAAGTCCAACCTACCCTTTATTAAGTTGCCCACAAATATTATTAAGTGTCACAATCTGTCAAGATCATCCAACAACTGTAATGGCATAGTGGCTCAAATTTACCCATAACCGGGGGCACGGCTAATCATGATTAGTTTTAATACTCTGCAGAGTTTTGTACGCTTTACCCACTGGACCCAACCCGAAGATTGAGACATAGTCTTTCAGAAGAGGTTCCCTTAACCACCTGACGGCCACATCCCACCTACATATGCTACATCTGTCGACACTGTCTGGGCCAGGGTTCCAACAACTGATCAACTAAGCCAGAGCCCATATAGCCAGTGGCCGCACATGGAAGCTACTAGTCACTAAGTCTGTCTGATCTTTTTGAACCTGGGCGGCATTCCACTTAGGGTGCACTCTCATGAGCGCATGACCTTAGAAAAGGTGCAAGACCCCATGATGCCTTTCCTCAACACCAAGCAATACCACTTCCGCTCAGAGGTGAGTTAAATCCCGAGTTACTACTCAATTTGTTAAAATATATAATCCTCACATAAACTCAATGAATACACGAACCACCCCCATCTACAAAGCATAGCAAACTACAACTACCACGATTTGCAAAACACGGGAAGATAGCTCAATAGCATAGCAAAATAATATAGTATTCCTATACATGCATATATTCATAGTGTGATATAACTACATGCATAGAAAACAATAGGTAAAGGATGATCAACATGTAACTTGCCTTGGTTCTGGTTCAGAAAGTCACACTCCTGACAATAGCTCGCGTCGCACTCCGGACAATCTACACGTTTCACACAATTCAACAAATCAATCACCAGAACATGAAAAGAACCAAAATAAACCCAACAGCAAGAAAACCATTTTTAAAACTCAACAACAGAAGCTTAACAGCACCTAAATTGCACTACGGTCACAACGCAAAAAGAATCAATTGATTCCGATGAACGGTTTGAGAGTTATGGCCTCCGGAAGATTTAATTTGAATTTGAACGAATTCAAATTTAAACAGTGCAAACATGAGAAATTTTGGTACTGTCATAATGTACTGATTTTTGTGAGTGCATAGGAAAAAGAATCAACAAATTTGGATTTATGGATTAGGAGTTATAGCTACTGGAAGTTTTGAGTGAAAAACTGAAAAATAAATAAAACAGCAACATAATTCTCTTGGGCGCTGTAGCGAACTACTGTAGCTATCGCCACATGGCAGCGTCCGATTGGCTGGGCGCGTGTGCTCACCCAAAATAGAGGAGAACGGCGGCGGCGGTCAGGCGTCGGCGGCGGCGCGTCTCCGGTGGGTTTCCGGCGAAGCCAAGGCTACGGGCGGGTGCGGTGTTGAGCGGAGGAGGTGTTGGGGGTGAGTATGGTGACGGGGGCGTCCTCTACTGACGGCGGTGTCGCGAAACTCCGGCATGCTCCGGCGTCGACGGACGGGCTTGTTCCTCCGGCTCCGCTGCGATTCCGGCCACACAAGGATGTCAGAAAGGCGCGGCGTTTAGAGGAGGTGCTAGGGTGACAAGTGGAGCGGCCGGGATGATCTTACGGCGACGGAAACAGCCGGCGAACGACGGCGAACTCCGAGCTCCGCGGCGAGATCCGTTTCGCCCTAGCTCACGCGTGCAGCAACAGGAGACGGGGAAAAAGGCTGCAGGGTCTCTCGAGCAGTTGGGCTCGCGTACGATGGGTCAGCGGCGCTCGAAGTGGACCAGGACGCGGGGTCGAGTCGGGCTCGGCCTCGGCGTGCGTGCAGCGCGGCGCTCCTCCGGCTCGGGGAAGGAGAACAGGGTGCGGGGGAGCGGTGCGGGTCGGGTCGGGCGAGGGGAGCTGCTGGGCCCGTACCGCTTCGCTGCGGCTGGGCCGGCCTGTTGCGCGCTGGCGCTGGGCGACAAGGTGGGCCGCGGCTGGCTTGCTGGGCTGCTGCGCTGGCTGGCTGGCTGGTGTTTTTCTTAACAAAAACTACAA
Source organism: Aegilops umbellulata (assembly GCA_032464435.1). Taxonomy (NCBI): domain Eukaryota; kingdom Viridiplantae; phylum Streptophyta; class Magnoliopsida; order Poales; family Poaceae; genus Aegilops; species Aegilops umbellulata. The sequence continues at coordinate 312,299,070 of CP136057.1, read as the reverse complement.
CAGTAAAACTAAAAATAAATAAAATAAAATACACAATATAAATTCTAAATAAAAATACCTAGACACACAGTAAAAATAGCTCTACAGCTATAAACTACAGGAACACTAGTTCCAACACTAACGCAATTTTGTAAAATAATTTTGATGCAATAGGCCACTCAAACAACAATATAACAATCAAATAAAATATTTTGAAGAATAAGAAAAATACCAGAACATATCAGCTGAACTGGAAATAATATTCTGCACATTATGAACATTTTTAAAATAGGGGAGAAGTCATGTTATCTCCACTCCAAATAAATTGCCTTTGTTGCATAATGATTTGAATATTCCAGAAAAGCAAATAATGCATGGAAAAAAAATGATATGCATATAAATGATCTATTAACATCCAAATTGGGGAAATTGGGATGTTACAAACCTACCCCCCTTAAGATGAATCTCGCCCTCGAGATTCGGGCTGGCTAGCAAATAGGTGTGGGTGATCCTGCCTGAGATCTTCCTCTCGTTCCCAGGTAGCTTCCTCCTCTGTATGATGATCCCACTGAACCTTGCATAACTTAATTGTCTTGGTGCGAGTAACTCTCTCTACTGTCTCCAGAATCTTAATAGGCTTCTCCTCATATGTCAAATCACTCTCCAACTGAATTGCCTCAAGTGGCACTGTGTCCCTCAATGGAACATCCATCATCTCTGCATGGCACTTCTTCAACTGAGATACATGAAACACATCGTGAACTCCTGACAAGGATTCTGGCAACTCCAGCTGATAAGCTACCTCTCCTCTATGCTCCAAGATCTTGTAAGGCCCCACAAAACATGGTGCTAACTTACCCTTAATTCCAAACCTCTTAATCCCATGAAGTGGTGAAACTCTAAGGTATGCATGGTCTCCTACCTCATATGTCACCTCCTTACGTTTAACATCTGCATAACTCTTATGTCTAGACTGTTCTATCTTCAACCTGTCACGAATCAACTTAACCTTCTCCTCAGCATCTCTGATCAAGTCTGGTCCAAAGAACTGACGTTCTCCAACCTCATCCCACATCAATGGTGTCCTGCACTTTCTACCATACAATACCTCAAACGGTGATATCTTTAGACTAGCCTGATAACTGTTATTATATGAGAACTCTGCATAAGGTAAATTATCATCCCAACTGGACCCATAGTCCAAAGCACAAGCTCTCAACATATCCTCCAAAATCTGATTTACCCTCTCTATCTGCCCATCTGTCTGTGGATGGAAAGCTGTACTAAACTCCAGCCTGGTGCCCAAGGATTCATGCAACTGACGCCAAAATTTAGATGTGAACTGAGTACCTCTATCAGACACTACCTTCCTTGGAACTCCATGCAGACAAACAATCTTAGACATATACATTTTTGCTAGCTGAGCACTGGTATAAGTTGTCTTTACCGGGATGAAGTGAGCAACCTTAGTCAAACGATCAACAACTACCCAAATAGAATCATAACCTGACCGAGTCCTGGGTAAACCTGTAATGAAATCCATACCAATCTCATCCCACTTCCAATCAGGTATAGGCAATGGCTGTAACAAACCTGCTGGTCTCTGATGTTCTGCTTTAACCCTCTGGCACACATCACATGTTGCAATATATCCAGCAATTTCCCTCTTCAGGCTAGGCCACCAAAATCTTTCCCTCAAATCCAAATACATCTTAGTATTACCTGGGTGAATAGAATAAGGTGAATCATGCGCCTCCTGAAGAACCAACTTCCTGATATCTGCATCTTGAGGTACACAAATACGCTTCTCAAACCATATGGCTCCATGTTCATCCTCACGGAAACCTTCTGCCTTACCTTTAGCCATATTCTCTTTTATCTCAGCAATCTCCTTATCACCCTTTTGAGCTTCTCTGATCCTGTCAAGCAAAGTAGGCTTTACCTCAAGTGTTGCTAAATATCCCTTAGGAACCATCTCCAACCTGAGATTCCTGAACTGTTCACATAACTCGGGTGGCATATTATCAATATTAATTGCATTAGCGTGGCTCCTACGACTCAATGCATCAGCAACAACATTAGCCTTACTAGGATGATACTGCACATTCAAATCATAATCCTTAATAAGCTCCAACCATATCCTCTGCCTGAGGTTCAAATCCTTCTAGGTAAAAATATACTTCAAGCTCTTATGATCAGTAAATATATCACAATGATTACCAATAAGGTATGGCCTCCAAGTTTTCAATGCATGCACAACTAAGGCTAACTCCAAATCATGTGTAGGATAATTAAGCTCATGATTCTTAAGCTGCGTGAAGCATATGAAACAACTTTACCTTCCTGCATCAAAACACTCCCAAGTCCTTGACGAGAAGCATCACAATATACCTAGAAGTCCTTATGTATATCTGGCAGAGTTAAAACTGGTGCTGTAACCAAACGCTGCTTCAATTCCTGAAAGCTGGCTTCACATTCATCAGTCCAAACAAACTTCTTCTCCTTCTTCAACAGTTCAGTCATAGGCTTTGCAATCTTAGAAAAGTTCTCAATAAATCTCTTATAATAACCTGCAGGGCCCAAAAAGCTGCGAATCTCTCCAACTGTCGTGGGTGTCTCCCACTCTGTAACTGCAGCGACCTTAGATGGATCAACTGCAACTCCATTACCTGACACAACATGTCCAAGGAAAGCTACCTCATCCAGCCAAAACTCACATTTGCTGAACTTGGCATACAACGGATGTTCCCTCAGTTTCTCCAATACCAAACGCAAATGCACCTCATGCTCTTGCTTATTCTTGGAGAACACCAATATATCATCAATGAAAACAACCAAAAATTTATCCAAGAACTCCATAAACACCTTGTTCATCATATTCATGAAGTATGCAGGGGCATTAGTCAATCCAAATGACATAACAGTATATTCATACAACCCATACCTCGTAGTAAAAGCAGTCTTTGGAATATCTTGCTCACGAATCTTTAATTGATGATAACCAGAATGAAGATCAATCTTAGAAAACACAGTAGCTCCCTCCAACTGGTCAAATAGATCATTTATCATAGGCAAAGGATACTTATTCTTAATGGTTACCTCATTCAGAGAACGATAATCAACACACATCCTCAAGGTCCCATCCTTCTTCTCCACAAACAAAACTGGAGCTCCCCAAGGTGATGAACTTGGGCGAATAAATCCTTGTGCCTGCAATTCTCTTATCTGCTTCTTCAATTCCTCCAACTCTTGAGGAGGCATCCTATACGGTCTCTTTGCAATAGGTCCAGTGCCTGGTATTAAATCAATAAGAAACTCAATATCTCTATCTGGTGGCATACCTGGCAACTCCTCTGGAAACACACCTGGATAATCTCTCACCACTGGCACCTCTTCTAGGCTACCCCCCTTAATAGAGTTCACCTGCACTTGATTACGCTTATACTTACATACATATTTGATCCTCTTCCCGCCTGGTGCACCGAGAGTAATAGATTGACTGGAACAATCAATGCGACCTTTATATAACTGTAACCAATCCATACCCAAAATAATATCCAGACCTTGTGACTTCAATATAATCAAATCCGTAGGAAACACATGCTTCCCAATAGACAAGGTCAACTGATGACAACCAACACCTGCTATCATCTCAGCTCCTAGGGAACTCACTCTAATAGGCATACTAAGGGTTATGGTTGGCAAGAATAGATGAGTTATAGATATAATAGGGCCAAAAACTATGTATGTATAAATATATTCTACCCATATGCATAATATGATCAAGTCAACAAAACACAACAACGAATAACACCAACAAACAAACAACAAACAACAAATAATAAGATAATATTATATACATATATATATATATATATATATATATATATATATATATAGTCGAATAATTTCGACACTAAGCAATTTAACAAACAACTACCAATCAAGCAAACAATCTAGTATCTTCATACCACGAAAGTGGACATAATCAGATACGCTAACACGATAACGTTGCAATATAAAACAAACATGAATGGTGGTCTCAGCACTAGTTCCTACCGAACTGTTCAAGATACTTGAGGGATTTACTAATAAACAGTAAGAAGTATAGCTAGTTTATCAAATAATTTTCACTCCTATGGCTTTTCTAATCCATTTTCTAGGGTCACGTCCTACAGTCAACACACTACTCTGATACCATCTGTAACGACCAAACCTCGAAGGATTTGAGTCTCTGTGCTTACCGTGCTAGTCCCTGGATCGAACTCGCTAGCACACACAGTATAGATGAATACCAGAATAGCAAGTGCATCATTTATTACAACGTATGATCCAGAATATATAAAATAAAACAATCTGCATAGCACTTGGCTAGCTTTATTCAATCAAACAGCGGAAAGTAGCAGAAAATAACGATGAGTCCCATCATAGCCCACTGGCGATGCTGAGCGTAGACTCGCGACCCTAACGGTACCTTACTCTTCGTTTGAAAATCCTGCAACATGAGACGTTGCAGCCATATAGGTCAATACTTTGAATGTACTGGCAAGTTACACAGGAGTAATAATATAGCAGACCTACATGCATATGCATAGTAACAACAAAAGGAAGGCTTGAGGGTTTATTTTTGCAGAAAGCTGATTTTATCCTAATAACTACCTAATAGTCATATTTTTATTTAGTTCTTTTATTACTACAATTAAATACACAAGGTTGAGTTGGCAAAATCAACTCCAACCTACCCTTTATTAAGTTGCCCACAAATATTATTAAGTGTCACAATCTGTCAAGATCATCCAACAACTGTAATGGCATAGTGGCTCAAATTTACCCATAACCGGGGGCACGGCTAATCATGATTAGTTTTAATACTCTGCAGAGTTTTGTACGCTTTACCCACTGGACCCAACCCGAAGATTGAGACATAGTCTTTCAGAAGAGGTTCCCTTAACCACCTGACGGCCACATCCCACCTACATATGCTACATCTGTCGACACTGTCTGGGCCAGGGTTCCAACAACTGATCAACTAAGCCAGAGCCCATATGGCCAGTGGCCGCGCATGGAAGCTACTAGTCACTAAGTCTGTCTGATCTTTTTAAACCTGGGCGACATTCCACTTAGGGTGCACTCTCATGAGCGCATGGCCTTAGAAAAGGTGCAAGACCCCATGATGCCTTCCCTCAACACAAGGCAATACCACTTCCGCCTAGAGGTGAGTTAAATCCTGAGTTACTACTCAATTTGTTAAAATATATAATCCTCACATAAACTCAATGAATACAGAACCACCCCCGTCTACAAAGCATAGCAAACTACAACTACCACGATTTGCAAAACACGGGAAGATAGCTCAATAGCATAGCAAAACAATATAGTATTCCTATACATGCATATATTCATAGTGTGATATAACTACATGCATAGAAAACAATAGGTAAAGGATGATCAACATGTAACTTGCCTTGGTTCTGGTTCAGAAAGTCACACTCCTGACAATAGCTCGCGTCGCACTCCGGACAATCTACACGTTTCACACAATTCAACAAATCAATCACCGGAACACGAAAAGAACCAAAATAAAACCAACGGAAAGAAATCCATTTTTAAAACTCAACAACAGAAGCTTAACAGCACCTAAATTGCACTACGGTCACAACGCAAAAAGAATCTATTGATTCCGATGAACGGTTTGAGAGTTATGGCCTCCAGAAGATTTAATTTGAATTTGAACGAATTCAAATTTAAATAGTGCAAACATGAGAAATTTTGGTACTGTCATAATGTACTGATTTTTGTGAGTGCATAGGAAAAAGAATCAACAAATTTGGATTTATGGATTAGGAGTTATAGCTACTGGAAGTTTTGAGTGAAAAACTGAAAAATAAATAAAACAACAACATAATTCTCCTGGGCGCTGTAGCGAACTACTGTAGCTATCGCCACGTGGCAGCGTCCGATTGGCTGGGCGCGTGTGCTCACCCAAAACATAGGAGAACGGCGGCGGCGGTCGGGCGTCGGCGGCGGCGCGTCTCCGGCGGGTTTCCGGCGAAGCCAAGGCTACGGGCGGGTGCGGTGTTGAGCGGAGGAGGTGGTGAGGGTGAGTACGGTGACGGGGGCGTCCTCTACTGACGGCGGCGTCGCGAAACTCCAGCGTGCTCCGGCGTTGACGGACGGGCTTGTTCCTCCGGCTCCGCTGCGATTCCGGCCACACAAGGATGTCAGAAAGGCGCGGCGTTTAGAGGAGGTGCTAGGGTGACAAGTGGAGCGGCCGGGATGATCTTACGGCGACGGAAACAGCCGGCGAACGACGGCGAACTCCGAGCTCCGTGGCGAGATCCGTTTCGCCCTAGCTCACGCGTGCAGCAACAGGAGACGGGGAAAAAGGTTGCGGGGTCTCTCGAGCAGTTGGGCACGCGGACGATGGGTCAGCGGCGCTCGAAGTGGACCAGGACGCGGGGTCGAGTCGGGCTCGGCCTCGGCGTGCGTGCAGCGCGGCGCTCCTCCGGCTCGGGGAAGGAGAACAGGGTTCGGGGGAGCGGTGCGGGTCGGGTCGGGCGAGGGGAGCTGCTGGGCCCGTACCGCTTCGCTGCGGCTGGGCCGGCCTGTTGCGCGCTGGCGCTAGGCGACAAGGTGGGCCGCGGCTGGCTTGCTGGGCTGCTGCGCTGGCTGGCTGGCTGGCCTGGGCCGCTGGCCAGCTGGCTGGTGTTTTTTTAACAAAAACTACAGCAGTAAAACTAAAAATAAATAAAATAAAATACACAATATAAATTCTAAATAAAAATACCTAGACACACAGTAAAAATAGCTCTACAACTATAAACTACAGGAACACTAGTTCCAACACTAATGCAATTTTGTAAAATAATTTTGATGCAATAGGCCACTCAAACAGCAATATAACAATCAAATAAAATATTTTGAAGAATAAGAAAAATACCAGAACATATCAGCTGAACTGGAAATAATATTCTGCACATTATGAACATTTTTAAAATAGGGGAGAAGTCATGTTATCTCCACTCCAAATAAATTGCCTTTGTTGCATAATGATTTGAATATTCCGGAAAAGCAAATAATGCATGGAAAAATATGATATGCATATGAATGATCTATTAACATTCAAATTGGGAAAATTGGGATGTTACAAACCTACCCCCCTTAAGATGAATCTCGCCCTCAAGATTCGGGCTGGCTAGCAAATAGGTGTGGGTGATCCTGCCTGAGATCTTCCTCTCGTTCCCAGGTAGCTTCCTCCTCTATATGATGATCCCACTGAACCTTGCATAACTTAATTGTCTTGGTGCGAGTAACTCTCTCTACTGTCCCCAGAATCTTAACAGGCTTCTCCTCATATGTCAAATCACTCTCCAACTGAATTGCCTCAAGTGGCACTGTGTCCCTCAATGGAACATCCATCATCTCTGCATGGCACTTCTTCAACTGAGATACATGAAACACAATGGACATGACTTACCCACTGACTATCAGCAACGGGATAGATTATACCTGCCTCAAGGAGCTTTAATATTTCCTTTCTTACCACGTCTTTCATCTTAGGATTCAGCCGTCGTTGGTGATCAATAACTGGTTTGGCATCTTTCTCCAAATTTATTTTGTGTTGACATAGAGTGGGACTAATGCCCTTAAGATCATCAAGAGTATAACCAATAGCAGCATGGTGCTTCTTCAGAGTTCTCAATAATTTTTCTTCCTCCTTCTCTGAAAGGTTAGCATTAATAATAACATGATATATATTATTTTCATCAAGATAAGCATATTTAAGGGTATCAGGCAATGGTTTAAGCTCAAACACGAGATCACCCTTTGGTGGAGGAGGATCCCCTAAGATTTCAACAGGAAAATTGTGTTTCAGAATAGGTCCCTGTTTAAAGAACACTTCATCTATTCCCCTTCTTGCATTCATAAACATATCATTTCCATGGTCTAGCAAATATTGTTCTAAAGGATCACTAGAAGGTACGAAAATAGAAGCAAGACCAATAATTTCATCTTTACTAGGGAATTCCTCTTCGTGGTGTTGTCTACAAAATTTAGAGAAGTTAAACTCATGAGACACATCACCTAGACCAATGGTAACAACATCCTTTTCGCAGTCTATCTTAGCATTAATAGTGTTTAAGAAAGTTCTACCAAATATAATGGGACAAAAGCTATCTTGTGGGGAACCAAGAACAAGAAAAGCATCAGGATATTTAGTTTTCCCACACAAGACTTCAACATCTCTAACAATTCCAATTGGAGATATAATATCTCTATTGACAAGCTTAATGGTAACATCAATTTCTTCTAACTCAGCGGGTGCAATATCATGCATAATTTCTTTGTATAAGTCAATAGGTATTGCACTAGCACTAGCTCCCATATCACACAAGCCATGATAACAATGATCTCCTATTTTAACAAAAATAACAGGCATGCCTACCACTGGTCTACGTTTATCTTTAGCACTAGGTTTAGCAATTCTAGCAGTCTCATCACAGAAATAAATAACATGCTCATCAATATTATCAGCCAAGAGATCTTTAACAATAGCAATATTAGGTTCAACTTTAACTTGCTCAGGGGGTGTATAGGTTCTAGTATTACTCTTACGAACCACAATTGAAGCTTTAGCATGATCCTTTATCCTAACAGGGAAAGGTGGTTTTTCAACATAAGCAATAGGAACAATAGGATCATTATAAGTGATGGTCTTTTCTTCAACTTTAATAGGTGCAACTACTTTTACTTCTATGGGAGGATTATATTTGAACCACTTCTCCTTAGGGAGATCAACGTGAGCAACAAAAGATTCACAGAAAGAAGCTACTATCTTAGAGTCAAGTCCATATTTAGTGCTAAATTTACAGAAAACATCGGTATCCATAAAATATTTAACACAGTCAAACTTAGGTGTTATACCTGACTCCTTACCTTCATCGAGATCCCAATCTTCAGAGTTGCATTTAATTCTTTCCAATAAATCCCATTTGAATTCAATAGTCTTCATCATAAAGGAACCAGTACAAGAAGTATCGAGCATGGTGCGGTTGTTGTTAGAAAGCCGAGCATAAAATTTTTGAATACTCATTTCTCTCAAGAGCTCATGATTGGGGCATGAATATAACATTGACTTAAGCCTCCCCAATCTTGAGCGATGCTTTCTCCTTCGCGAGGCCAAAAATTATATATATAATTACGATCACGATGAACAAGATGCATAGGATAAAACTTCTGGTGAAATTCCAATTTCAATCGCTTGTAGTCCCATGATCCCATATCATCACATAGCCTATACCATGTCAATGCATCTCCCTTCAAAGATAAAGGGAAGACCTTCTTCTTGATAACATCATTGGGCATACCTGCAAGCTTAAATAATCCACAAACTTCAGACACATAGATTAGGTGTAAATCGGGATGCAATGTTCCATCTCCTGCAAAAGGATAAAAAGCTAGCAGTTTCTCTTTCATACCCGAAGGAATTTCAAAGTAAACATTTTCATTTTCAGTAGGTTCAGTAGGTTGAGGAGCAACTCTTTGCTCTACTGGTCGGGGTGAAGATACCCCGAACAAGCCCCTCAGAGTATTACTTTCCATAGTAACAAGTGATAGTAAATTTCAGTACACTATATAAATTTTTCGTTACCAAATTCCACCTACCAAAGGCGCTTCACTCCCCAGCAGCGGCGCCAGAAAAGAGTCTTGATGACCCACAAGTATAGGGGATCTATCGTAGTCCTTTCGATAAGTAAGGGTGTCGAACCCAATGAGGAGCAGAAGGAAATGATAAGCGGTTTTCAGCAAGGTATTCTCTGCAAGCACTGCAATTATAGGTAACAGATAGTTTTGTGATAAGATAATTTGTAACGAGAAACAAGTAACAAAATAAAATAAAGTGCAGCAAGGTGTCCCAATCCTTTTTGTAGTAAAGGACAAGCCTGGAAAAACTCTTATATAGAGAAAAGCGCTCCCGAGGACACATGGGAATTATCGTCAAGCTAGTTTTCATCACATTCATATGATTCGCGTTCGGTACTTTGATAATTTGATATGTGGGTGGAACGGTGTAGGATCGAAAGTATGTCTAGAGGGGGGGGGGTGATTAGACTACTTAACCAAATAAAAATCTAGCCTTTTCCCAATTTTAGTTCTTGGCAGATTTTAGCTATCTTGGCACAAGTCAAGCAATCTCCACACAATTCAAGCAAGCATGCAAAAGAGTATATGAACAACGGAAAGTAAAGCATGCGACTTGCAAGAATGTAAAGGGAAGGGTTTGGAGGATTCAAATGCAATTGGAGACACAGATGTTTTTGTCGTGGTTCCGATAGGTGGTGCTATCATACATCCACGTTGATGGAGACTTCAACCCACGGAGGGTAACGGTTGCGCGAGTCCACGGAGGGCTCCACCCACGAAGGGTCCACGAAGAAGCAACCTTGTCTATTCCATCACGACCGTGGCCCATGAAGGACTTGCCTCACTAGCGGTAGATCTTCACGAAGTAGGCGATCTCCTTGCCCTTACAAACTCCTTGGTTCAACTCCACAATCTTGTCGGAAGCTCCCAAGTGACACCTAGCCAATCTAGGAGACACCACTCTCCAAGAAGTAACAAATGGTGTGTTGATGATGAACTCCTTGCTCTTGTGCTTCAAATGATAGTCTCCCCAACACTCAACTCTCTCTCACATGATTTGGATTTGGTGGAAAGAAGATTTGAGTGGAAAGCAACTTGGGGAAGGCTAGAGATCAAGATTCATATGGTAGGAATGGAATATCTTGACCTCAACACAAGTGTAGGTGGTTCTCTCTCAGAAAATGTGTATTGGAAGTGTAGGTATGTTCTGATGGCTCTCTCCACGAATGAAGAGTGGGTGGAGGGGTACATATAGCCTCCACACAAAATCTAACCGTTACACACAATTTGCCAAACTCAGTGGGACCGAATGGTTAAACTCGGTCGGACCGATTCATCAAACCTAGTGACCGTTAGGATTTTCGATGGGACTGAGATGCAACTCGGTAGGACCGATATGGTTCGGTGTCAGTGTCAAAACCGGCGGATCTCGGGTACGGGGTCCCGAACTGTGCGTCTAGGCCGGATGGTAACATGAGACAAGGGACACGAAGTTTACCCAGGTTCGGGCCCTCTTGATGGAGGTAAAACCCTACTCCTGCTTGATTAATATTGATGATATGGGTAGTACAAGAGTAGATCTACCACGAGATCAAGGAGGCTAAACCCTAGAAGCTAGCCTATGGTATGATTGTTGTATGATGAAGTTGTCCTACGGACTAAAACCCTCCGGTTTATATAGACACCGGATAGGGTTAGGGTTACACAAAGTCGGTTAGAATGTTAGGAGATCTTGAATATCCGCATCGCCAAGCTTGCCTTCCATGCCAAGGAAAGTCCCATCCGGACACGGGACGAAGTCTTCAATCTTGTATCTTCATAGTCCAGGAGTCTGGCTGAAGGTATTGTCCGGCTATCCGAACACCCCCTAATCCAGGACTCCCTCAGTAGCCCCTGAACCAGGCTTCAATGACGACGAGTCCGGCGCGCAGATTGTCTTCGGCATTGCAAGGCGGGTTCCTCCTCCAAGTTCTTCATAAAAGATTGTGAACACCAAGAGTAGTGTCCGGCTCTGCAAAATAAGTTTCCACATATTGCCATAGAGAGAATAATATTAACACAAATCAAATCTGCTGACATATTCCACAGTGCGTCATCACACTACGGCCAAGTCTTTTACTCGAATCGTTTTTGCTTCTCCACCTTAGCACGTTCTGCGAGGCGGTTTCCTTGGCACGTCTTGTCAAAGCAGAGATCGTGTCCCCCATTTACGGGACTCTCATCAATACGGACGTGGGTAACCCAACCGCGCAATTTATCACGGTGCTTGGGAGGCAAGCGAGTTTTACTAGGCTGGTGGGGACGCATAACCGCATCCGCCCATATAAGGGGATACGGATCCACCTTTTTTACCTACGCCTTCTTCCTCCTTTGCCTATCCATCTTCTGCGCACCCGAGCTCCAGCGCCGAAGCCCGCACTTCTCACCTCAACCTTCTCCAGCAATGTCCGAAGCGGGAGGCAAGTGGATGGTCTCCTCCGTCACGGAGGGCCATGTCAAAAAGCTGAGGAAGGCTGGATACTTGTCCAAAGACATCGCACACCGGCTTCCCGAGGAAGGGCAGCTTCTCCCCACCCCAAAGTCCCACGAGAGGGTAGTTTTCCTTCCCCACTTCCTCCGCGGACTGGGTTTTCCACTCCACCCATTTGTCCGGGGGCTCATGTTCTACTTCGGCCAGGATTTCCACGATCTGGCCCCGAACTTCGTCCTCAACATCTCGGCGTTTATCGTCGTGTGAGAGGCTTTCCTCCGCATCCGCCCCCATTTCGACCTGTGGCTCAAGACCTTCAACGTCAAGCCCAAGGTGGTGCGCGGCAGCCAGGCGGAGTGCGGCGGCGCCATGGCGGGCAAGATGGCCAACATCCTATGACTCGAGGGCTCCTTTGTGGAGACCCTAAAGGGGTGGCAATCCGGTTGGTTTTACATCACCGAGCCACGCGATCCGAAATGGATCGCAGCCCCTGAGTTCCGACCCGGACCCCCCACGCGACTTATGTCCTGGAAAGAGACGGGCCTGTCGTGGGGTGACGAAAAAGAGGTGACCGGACTGCAAACATGCATCCAGTCCCTGGTGAACAAGCCGATCAAGCTTGTCAATGTAGTCCAGGTTATGCTCATTTGCCGGATCCTCCCGTGTCAACAATGGGACTTTAATCTGTGGGATTTCGACCCGGCGCAGCACCGAACCCTCAACAGGCTCTTCGACACGACGTATGAAGACGTCTGGAAGGTGCTAACCAAGGGCGCCGAGGCTCCCGCATCCGCTTCCGAGGACCGCGGATACAGCTCGCAGCGTAATGCTAGCGAGGTAAGCCATTCTCACCTTTTACAGGATGTTAAGTTTTTTCATAGTTTGACTCTATGAGGGATCTAAACTCCCTCACCTTTGACAGGCATGGGAGGCGAAGTCCGGACCGATTAACTGTCCGGCTCCCTTGCCCGAAGACCCAACCCCTGCTCTCCCAGCAAAGCTGCTGGCTCCGGCGCCTTATGTGGTGCCGGAGAAGAAGGCCAAGAAGAAGAAGGCCACGGGGACTTGAAAGAGTGCCCGTAACGTGGTGGTGTCGGACTCGTCATCCGACGAGTCCGAAACACTCTCCTCCCGTGAGAACGAGGAGGAGGAAGAAGAAACCTCCCCCCCTCCAGCGGGAGGAGGAAAGAAAAAGAAGGCCGCCCCAACGGGGGAGGCCGAAGGGTCCAAGAGGAGGAAGACCCCTCCGCCGGACTACTCCCCCAACGCCAACAAGGACGACGAGGAGTGGCCGGACAGGGCCAAGCGTCCGGCAAAATCGTAAGTATTCGGATACCAGAGTAACTCATGATATTACTTTGTCGCACAACTTTCCCTAATGCCGAACATAATTATGCAGCCCGCCCCGGGCCGGACTCGACGAGTCGTCGAGCGGCTCCATGGATTCGTCGGACGTGAACTCAGTTCCGCCCGCTGTCTCCCCCCGCACTGCGGACGAGCCGAAGTGGCGTCGTGACAAGTTCCGGGGCCGGAGGAGGTGGTCCTGGAGGAGCCGCAAGGCGACCTCCCGGACTCCAGGAGTAAAGGGGACAAAACCCCCCAGGGCTCCAATTCCAGCTTTGAGCCGGACACCGCACCGGAATCTTCAACGGCTCCGGACCGCAGCAGGCGAACTCCTGTCAAGAGGAGCAAGCCTAATGAGCTGGCGTCCTCCGTCCAACCGGAGGCGCCGGGGAATGGGTTTTGTCGATGATGGCTTCATGTAGGTGTTGAAGATGTGGATGCTCAATGTTGATGTAGATCATTTGGAGCTATCCATTGGAGCGAGTTGCACTTTCAATACCTACACGGGTTAGTCCCACAAGGAACAAACAAGGATATCCATAGACATAAAGTGATGCACACCCAAGATGATGTCTATGAAATCTTTTAGGTTACCTTGTCCCTTGTCTTACCAACAAGAGGGTTTGTGACTCCTTGAACTAGTGCAAGATGTGGAATTTGATTGCACTTGTTCTTGCCGAGATGATAAGAATGAAGTATGTTGGCGGAGTCACCCTCAAGAACTCTCTAGTTCTTCTTCTTCGGGATCCACACCATCTTGATGGGAATCCTCGGTGTTGTAGTTGTACTTGATGAAGTGGAACTTGAAGTAGTCTTGGGAACCCACTTGACCAAGGCCTTAGGAGCTTCTTCAAATGCATCAATTTCCTCTTGAAGCTTATCCTTGCCTTTTTGCTTATGGTCTTGTGGTGGAAGATCATCTTGAGCTTGTGTCCCTTTGAAAGAAATAGGATCATACTTCTCTTGCTGAGGAACAAACTTCGTCTCAGGGTATTGATCTTCTTCCCACTCAACTCCACTGGCATTGAACTTTCATTCAAAACCAACACCTTGATTCTTCCGGTGCCTTCCTTGCTTGCATACAATTTCCTCGAATTGCTTACTTTCGGCAAGGCTCTTGTAAACACCTTTCTCTATAATTCCCTTCATTAAGCTATTTTCTTGCTCAAGTGTAACTTGGCTAAGAGAATCATTAGTGGAATCAAGAGAACTACTAGAAGCAACAATATTGGATTTAGCATGATTATTGTTACTGCTAGAGGAAGAATCATTCTTGTTCTTGTTACTAGACTTGACTTGAGGCATGTAAGTGGATAAGAGTAAACGCTTGGCAATGTAAGAAGAACTTTTATTACGAAGATCATCATTGATTACTTTTAAGAACTCATGCTCTTGCTCAAGGTTGAGCTTTTCAAAGCGTAACTTCTCATGAGTCCTTAAAAGTTCTCGATGATCTCCTATGATAGTTTCATGAGCTAACTTAAGAGTGTTTAGTTCTTTAGTTAGAGACTCAATCTTCTCCTTATCATTGTCATTTGTTTTATCTTGATTAGCATGATTAATTGACGTTTCATCATAGTATTCATCACTAGAGTTGTCAATAAGTAAATCATCATCACCTAACAAGTCATCTTCATCACTATTGAAATCAACATACTCGGGGTGTGATACCTTTGGGACTTTAGCCATGAAGCACGTTCCAACTCCTTCATTTGGTGAGTCAAATATGTCGTAGGAGTTGGTTGTCACAAGTGCTAGACCGGCAGCACCTTCATCTTGAGTATATTCGGAGTCGGAGTGATAGCTTCTCTCGGAGTGGTTGTCGGAGTCGGAGCCGGATACCCATTCACCAACATGAGCTTGATGTCTTTGTTTTGTGTAGCTCCTTGATGACTTGTCCTTTCTTTCCGAATCCTTGCTTCTCTGTGAGGGTCTTTGTTCATAACGATCATCTCTACTCCTTCTTTCTCTAGATGGTGATTCTTCTCTTCTACTTCTTCTCTTGGGAGAATCTTCTCTTCTCTTGTAGGGGGGCGTACACTCGTTGGAATAGTGTCCGGGCCTTCCACAATTGTAGCAGTTTCGCTCTCGACTAGAAGATCTTTTGTCATTGTAGGACCTTGACTTGGAGCTTCTCTCTTTGCTTCTACTCTTGTAGAACTTGTTGAAGTTCGTCACCATTAAGCTCAATTCTTCATTGAAGCTTTGTTTCTCACTCGATGATGTGGGGGCTTCACATGAGGCTTTGTAAGCACCACTTGATTTGTTGTGAAGTTCCTCTTTATCCTTGAGTGACATCTCATGAGCAACAATTCTTGCGATGACTTCCGTTGGCTTGAGATCTTTGTAATTGGGCATCATTTGGATCAATGTGCACACGGTATCATATTTTCCATCCAAGGCTCTTAGGATCTTCTTGATGATGAATCTATCGGTCATCTCTTCACTCCCTAAGCCGGCAATCTCATTTGTGATAAGAGCAAGCCTAGAGTGCATTTCAGCGACACCTTCACCATCCTTCATTTTGAACTTGTCAAGTTGACTTTGAAGCACATCCAATTTGGATTCCTTGACGGAGTCAGTACCTTCGTGCATATCAATGTATCCCAAATTTCCTTTGCATTCTCAAGACGGCTGATTTTGTTGAGTTCTTCGAGGCACAATCCGTTGAAGAGGATATCACAAGCTTGAGAATTGTATTGCAGCATCTTCAACTCTTCCGCGGTAGCTTCACGGTTCAGTTCTTTCCCATCAAAGAATTCACCTTGCAAGCCAATACACACAATAGCCCAAACAATGGGGTTATGTCCAAGAATATGCATTTTCATCTTATGCTTCCAACTAGCAAAATTAGTACCATCAAAGTAAGGACCTCTACGGTGATAATTTCCCTCGCTAGACGCCATACTCTCCTAGGTTGTGAAACCAAGGCTATGACTACCAAAGCTCTGATACCACTTGTAGGATCGAAAGTATGTCTAGAGGGGGGGGTGATTAGACTACTTGACCAAATAAAAATCTAGTCTTTTCCCAATTTTAGTTCTTGGCAGATTTTAGCTATCTTGGCACAAGTCAAGCAATCTCCACACAATTCAAGCAAGCATGCAAAAGAGTATATGAGCAGCGGAAAGTAAAGCATGCAACTTGCAAGAATGTAAAGGGAAGGGTTTGGAGGATTCAAACGCAATTGGAGACACGGATGTTTTTGTCGTGGTTCCGATAGGTGGTGCTAATGCTATCATACATCCACGTTGATGGAGACTTCAACCCACGGAGGGTAACGGTTGCGTGAGTCCACGGAGGGCTCCACCCACGAAGGGTCCACGAAGAAGCAACCTTGTCTATTCCATCACGGCCGTCACCCACGAAGGACTTGCCTCACTAGCGGTAGATCTTCATGAAGTAGGCGATCTCCTTGCCCTTACAAACTCCTTGGTTCAACTCCACATTTTTGTCGGAGGCTCCCAAGTGACACCTAGCCAATCTAGGAGACACCACTCTCCAAGAAGTAACAAATGGTGTGTTGATGATGAACTCCTTGCTCTTGTGCTTCAAATAATAGTCTCCCCAACACTCAACTCTCTCTCACAGGATTTGGATTTGGTGGAAAGAAGATTTGAGTGGAAAGCAACTCGGGGAAGGCTAGAGATCAAGATTCATATGGTAGGAATGGAATATCTTGGTCTCAACACAAGTGTAGGTGGTTCTCTCTCAGAAAATGTGTATTGGAAGTGTAGGTATGTTCTGATGGCTCTCTCCATGAATGAAGAGTGGGTGGAGGGGTATATATAGCCTCCACACAAAATCTAACTGTTACACACAATTGGCCAAACTCGGTGGGACCGAATGGTTAAACTCGGTCGGACCGATTCAGCAAACCTAGTGACCGTTAGGATTTTCGGTGGGACTGAGATGCAACTCGGTAGGACCGATATGGTTAGGGTTAGGGCATAACGTAATCTCGGTGTGACCGATTACACAAACTCGGTGGGACCGATTTTGGTAATAAGCTAACCAGAGAGTTGGTCAGGTAAACTCGGTGGGACTGGTTCGCTCTTTTCGGTGAGACCTAAATGTTACGAAAGGGAAACAGAGAGTTTACATTGCAATCTCGGTGGGACCGACTCGCTCATCTCGGTTGTACCGAAACGTTACAAAGGGAAACAAAGAGATTGCAATCCCATCTCGGTGAGACCGAGATCCCTATCGGTGAAACCGATTTGCCAAGGGTTTGTGGCAGTGGCTATGACATTTGAAACTCGGTGGCGCCGGATAGAAATAATCGGTGGGGCCGAGTTTGACTTTTGGTTTAGGTCATATGTGGATGTGGGAAGGTAGTATTGGGTTTTGGAGCATATCACTAAGCACTGAAGAGCAAGAAACTCATTAAGCAACACCTCATCCCTCCTTGATAGTATTGGCTTTTCCTATGGACTCAATGTGATCTTGGATCACTAAAATATGAAATGTAGAGTCTTGAGATTCAAGCTTGAGCCAAACTTTTTGTCCTTATAATTTTGAGGGATCCACTTTCCTCATCCATGCCATGCCATTCACTGATCTTTTCCTGAAATATTAATCTTGGAATAATGTTAGCTCAATGAGCTATATGTTGTTAGGAATTACCAAAACCACCCAGGGATAGTTGCACTTTCAACCGGTGCTTGGGTGCTGTCCTTACTTGGACAAGCATCCCACTTATTATTAACCCCTATTGCAAGCATCTGCAACTACAAAAGAAGTATTAAGGTAAACCTAACCATAGCATGAAACATATGGATCCAAATCAGCCCCTTACGAAGCAACACATAAACTAGGGTTTAAGCTTATATCACTCTAGCAACCCATCATCTACTTATTAATTCCCAATGCCTTCCTCTAGGCCCAAATAATGGTGAAGTGTCATGTAGTCGACGTTCACATAACACCACTAGATGAGAGACAACATACATCTCATCAAAATATTGAACGAATACCAAATTCACATGACTACTAATAGCAAGACTTCTCCCATGTCCACAGGAACAAACATAACTACTCACAAAGCATATTCATGTTCATAATCAGAGGAGTATTAATATGCATATAGGGTCTAAACATAATCTTCCACCAAATAAACCAACTAGCATCAACTACAAGGAGTAATTAACACTACTAGCAACCTACATGTACCAATCTCAAACTTCGAGACAAGAATTGGATAGAAGAGATGAACTAGGGTCTGAGAGGAGATGGTGCTGGTGAAGATGTTGATGGAGATTGGCCCTCTCCCGATGAGAGGAGCGTTGGTGATGATGATGACACTGATTTCCCCCTCCTGGAGGGAAGTGTCCCCGGCAGAACAGCTCCGCCAGAGCCCTAGATTGGTTCCGCCAAGGTTCCGCCTCGTGGCGGCGGAGTCTCATCCCGAAAGCTTGCTTATGATTTTTGCTCGGATGAAAGACTTCATATAGGAGAAGATGGGCAGCGGAGGGCCACCAGGGGGCCCACGAGGCAGGGGGTGCGCCCAGGGGGGTAGGGTGCGCCCCCACCCTCGTGCCCAGGGTGTGGGTCCCCTCTGGTATTTTATTTGCTCAATTTTTTTATTATTTCCGAAAATAACTTCCGTGGAGTTTCAGGACTTTTGGAGTTGTGCAGAATAGGTCTGGAATATTTGCTCCTTTTCCAGCCCAGAATTCCAGCTGCTGGCATTCTCCCTCCTTATGTAAACCTTGCAAAATAAGAGAGAATAAGCATAAGTATTGTGACATAATGTGTAATAACAGCCCATAATGCAATAAATATCGATATAAAAGCATGATGCAAAATGGACGTATCACGCAGCAAGACCGAGGATGGCCCGGCTCAGCAGGATGGCGACCTTAGGCCTGCCGGGGCCCCAACGAGCGACCAGGCTCCGGAGGTCCGGTCGCCTCAGGAGGCGCCCCAACCTCCGACGGACGCGGCTCCCGTTGACGCGCACGCCCTCATCGAGCATCCAGTTTACTTCGTCAGCACGGTACCGCGGGATGCAAGGGCATGATACCCCATGCCTCAGAAGCTCTTGCTCGCGCTTTTGGTGGCCTCACGTAAGCTACGACACTACTTCCATGATCACCCAATCAAGGTCGTCTCGGCCTACCCACTGGAAAGGGTGCTCAAGAGCTCTAATGCTGTTGGAAGAGTCGCCGAGTGGAATATCGAGCTACATGCGTTCCAGCTGGAGTTCAGCACAACCAGGGTCATCAAGGGAGTCGCGCTCGCCGACTTCATGGCAGAATGGACGGACGCCCCGGAGCTTGAAGCAGGAGAGGATCGGTCCCTCTCGCCAGGGAGTGAAGCGCCGGACGGCTGGGTGATGTACTTTGATGGCGCATTCGCGCGTCAGGGTGCGCGAGCTGGAGCGGTGCTCATCTTGCCCACTCAAGACAAGCTCTACTACGCCGTGCAGCTATGCTTCCAGCAGGGTGAGAAGGTCTCCAACAACAAAGCAGAGTACAAAGGCCTCATAGCTGGCCTCAAGGCTGCGGTGGCCCTGGGGGTGAAGTGCCTCACCATCAAGGGCGACTCACAACTCCTCGTCAACTTCTCCAACAAGGTATACGAGCCGAGAGATGAGCACATGGAGGCATACCTCATGGAGGTACGCAAAATGGAAAAGCAGTTTTTGGGCCTGGAATTGCAGCACGTGCCCTGCGGCACCAACAAGGAAGCCGACGACATCGCCAAGAGAGCATCCAAGTGGCTACCCCAAGAGCCTGGCTTCTTCGAGGAGCGGCTCTTCAAACCATCGACAACACCACCACTTTCGAGGACGGCGCTTCCTCGGGAGGAGCTCCCCCAACCACCTGCCTCGGGATCCCCGACCCGCGGCCCGACCTCAGGGGCACGCCTACTCTTGGCGCTCGAGCCTCAGGAGGGGTGCTGGACCAAGGAGTTCAAGGAGTACCTGACGCAAGGGACGCTGCCGGAGAAGGAGGAAGATGTGGAGCGCGTGGCACGGCAGGCCACGGCGTACTGCATCCAGGATGGTGAGTTGTACAGGAAGCGACCGAATGACGTTTCCTTGCGTTGTATCTCCAGGGAACAGGGAAAAGAGCTACTAGCCGATATACACGGCGGAGACTGCGGGCACCACTCGTCATCACGAACCCTCGTCGACAAGGCGTTCCACAGTGGGTTCTATTGGCCTACGGGGCTCAACGACGCGACTGAGCTGGTGAAGTCCTATGAGGCCTGCCAATTCCACGCCAAGTAGATCCATCAGCCGACTCAGGGACTCCAGACCATCACACTCTCATGGCCATTCGCGGTCTGGGGGCTGGATATCTTGGGCCCATTCCCTCGAGCGCCCGGGGGCTACCGCTACCTTTACGTCGCCATCGACAAGTTCACCAAGTGGGAAAAGGTAGAAGCCGTCCGCACCATCCCAGCCGGATCTGCGGTCAAGTTCATCAAGGGTCTCGTAAGCCGGTTCGGGGTCCCCAACCGCATCATCACCGACAACGGCTCGTTGTTCACTAGCAATCTCTTCAAGACATATTGTGCTAACCTTGGAATGCAGATTTGCTACGCTTCGGTGGCACACCCCAGGAGCCATGGTCAGGCCGAGCGCGCCAATGCGGAGGTCCTGAGAGGCCTCAAGACTAGGACCTTCAATAAGAAGCTCGAGGCCTGCGGCAGGGGCTGGCACGATGAGCTCCAGTCTGTGCTGTGGTCCATCCGCACCATCCGCACCACTGCCGCAGCATCCACCCCAGGACGCTCGAGGTGGGTGACCTTGTCCTAAGGCGGGTGCTCTCCATGGAAGGGTTGCATAAGCTCTCTCCCATGTGGGAGGGCCCGTTTAGGGTCACCCATGTCTCCGGGCCTGGCGCCGCGCGCCTACAGACGCAAACGGGGTCCCCATCCAGAACGCCTGGGACATCCAACACCTCCTGAAGTTCTACCCATGAAGAAAGGCCCAGCGCCTGTGAAGAAGGCCCAGTGCCTATGAAGGTCCCCGCTCGTGACACTCTCACATAATAATGAGTGGGGCTGTACACGCCCCGGAGTCTCCGGAGTGCCGCCCTTGGGCCTCGGGGGCTCCCTCCCACGTCCTAGTGACAGCACATAGCTCCGTGCTGGTGAGAAGACAAGAAGACTAGACTTGGTGCCGGACACGGATTTTCATTTGCTTTCCGTGGTTGGCTTGCCCCTCTTTAATGGAAATTTGCTTTCTGGTGTTCCTTGCTGGTTTGGTTTCGTCGCCCTTAGCCTTCGTTTCTGCCTTCAGTTCCTTGTTTTGGCCTGTACTCTCTCTTGCACGCCTCGCGAGGGGGTCGGAAAGGTGCCCTCGCCAGGGTTTTTTCCCTGTTTTTCGTGAGGCACCCTCGTTCGAGCTCATAAGCTGGCGCCCTTCCCTCAATCCATGCCCTCGGGTACCGCGATGCGAAGCGCTGGATCGTGGCCAGCGGTGCCTTCGACCAGGGCCCAGAAGACTAAGAGTTTCCTAATGAATTTTTGCAGCTCGTGAGGACGCCCCCCAGGCCAAGGAGGCCTCGTCAGAAACTAGGAAATGCGCGCCTCAAGAGGCGAAAACTACTACGAGCACATCAAGCTAAGTCATTTCTACGCGCTTACATAAAACGTTGACACCGCAATACGACACAGGAACAATAAACATGGCATAGCAGCTTGGAAATCATGGTTCGTTGCACGCCCCCACGGGCCCCCGTACTTGTCTCTCTCTAAATGCAGGAAGGAAAGAACGAAACAAAAGAGGTGTGCGCCCTTGCAGCAGCTCGCAAGGACGGACCCATGGTGATCCCCTGAGCTCAGTCGGACCCCTCCTCACGCTTCACTGGGCGCGGCGACGAGACGACCCACTGCTTCCCTCGAAGCGGGCGCGGTGGCGTGGCGGCTGGTCGTAGCCGCGGCTGTTGGAGCTGTCGCCAGAGGGAGAACCGTCGTAGCTAGGCGAGCGGCGGCCGACACCAAAGGAAAGGCCATCCTCGCCCTCGTCTTGCCCGTCGCCAAGGCCAAGCACCTCATCGCTGTCGTTGTCTTCGGGGTAGCACCCGACGCGGCGGCCCTCTTCTCTGAACGCCCTCACAAAGAGGGTCGCGTTGCCGTCATATTTGAAGTGGAGGGTGCACCGCTTGCCCAGGCCACGCGCGCGGGCGAACGTCTGCCAGTCGTGGGCCAGGCCTACGTTGCCTGCGACGGAGACCTCGCCCACGACCCATGAAGCTTTGCTGCAGCAGCCGTCCGCCTTCAGCCAGAGCCCGCCTAGACCTGTGGCCGACAGCTCGCCGGCGAAGAAGCGCGGGAGCTGAAGCCAGGTGCCACCCGGGTGCTCCGACCACACGACGAACTCCGGCAGCACCTCCGCCGAGTGGAAGCACGGCCGGGGAGGCTGTGCGACCATGGCGCGCCTCCCTTCATCGATAGGATTGCCACGATATGGGCGAGTCCCACCATGAGAATAGGTGCCACGGCGGGGGTCGCGGCGTGCTTACGGGGACGGCCGCGTCCACGCTTGGGCGGCGGAGAGCTGGGCCCCTCTCGGCAGGCCTTCCCCTTCTTTGCGGCCGAGAACCTCTTCGTAGGCGCCATGGGGCGAGGAAGAAGAAGCGAATGGAGCAGGAAGAGATGGGCAACGGGGGCTCCGCCCCCTCCTCATTTATAGCAGGGGAAGGCCAACCGGCGACCCCCACGATCACAGGTAATGATGATTTTTCTGCATGCAGCAGGGACTCGTCAAATCGGGCAGTGGGGAAGCGGAGACGCCCATGTCCAATCAACCGCCATGCGTCGAGCGGGGCCACAGGCTCTTGAGGTCCACGGCGCTCCGCACTTGCCCTTTGGCTTCACCTCGAAGCCAAGTCCGATCGTGCCTTGGGCCCGGGGGCTACTGTCGGCGTCCTGGGAACGGGAGTCCCCAGACTTGCCTGCCTGCGGCCCACGGCGTGGCTCCACCAGCAGCCCTGTACGACCCATCTTCACCAGCAAACACTCAAGACCCTCGCGAGGGGCCGAGCCTCGCGAGGCGGACGACACAAGACCTCCTCGGGGGCTGCTTCATCAGGCTGGCTCACGAGGGGCGGAGAGATCAAGGCAAGGGACACCTCGCGAGGTTTCTGTGATGAAAGCCATGATGATTGGAGCCAGGCGGGCACCAGCGCGCGCAGTGTCCTCACTTACTCTTTTTGCTAAAGGGGCAAGCGCAGGCGAGGAGTCCCGAGGTGTCAGGCAAAGGTTTCCATATTGGTGCAATGAGACCAAGACCAGCGAGATGACATGACGGAGGTCACTGTGGAGCCCAAGGCGGCGTCACCACCAGAGCCTTTGGCAGGCGAAGACCACCTTTAGTCAGGATAACTTGTGCTAGCTGTCTCCCTTCGAATTTGGCCGTTGTTGGATCCCTTCCCGCTCAATATTTGGGGAGAGGACCAGGGCCTCTATAAATAGGACTAGCCACCACAGTAAGGGGAGACTGGAACTGATTCAGATCATCCTCAACCACAGACAAGTTCACCAAGCACAAGAACACCTCTCCTCAGGAGGCTGTTCTTCCCTTGTAACTGTTCATCCTCAGCCCAAGAGGCAATCCACCACACCAGACTGGAGTAGGGTAGTACACCACATCGGTGGCCCGAACCAGTATAAACTCTTGTGTCTCTCTTTCTGCGGGTTCGTCGAGCTAGGCTTTGAGATCGCAGTGAGGATGAGGGCGTGATTAGGTAGGGAGAGTGTCAGCATTCTAGGAACGGGGTCCCCATACTTGCCTACCTGCGGCCCGCGGTGTGGCTCCACTCGCGGCCCAGTACGACCCATCTTCACCAACAAACACTCAAGACCCTCGTGAGGGGCCAAGCTTCCCGAGGGGGACGACACAAGACCTCCTCGGGAGTGGCCTCACCAGGCTGGCTCACGAGGGGCGGAGAGATCAAGGCAAGGCGAACCTCGCGTGGTTCCTACGACATCAGCCATGACGACCAAGACCAAGCGGGCGCCAGCGCGCACAGAGTCCTTGTTTCCTCTTTGGTGCTAAGGAGGCAAGCGCATGCGATGTGTGCCGAGGCATCAGGCAAAGGTTTCCATATCGGTGCAACGAGACCAAGACCAGTAGGACGGCAGGACGGAGGTCACCGTGGTGCCCAAGACGGCATCATCACTAGAGCCTTTGGCAGGCGAAGACCACCTTTAGTCAGGTTAGCTTTTACTAGCTGCCCCCCTTCAAATTGGCCGTTGTTGGCTCCCTTCCCGCTTAATATTTGGGGAGAGGACCAGGGCCTCTATAAATAGGACTAGCCACCACAGTAGGAGGCAACTGATCTCGATGAACTGATTCAGATCATCCTCACACTCACCAAGCACAAGAACACCTCACCTTAGGAGGCGGTTCTTCCCCTTGTACTATTCATCCTCAACCCGAGAGGCAATCCACAGCACCACACTGGAGTAGGGTATTAAACCACAACGATGGCCCGAACCAGTATAAATCTTGTGTCTCTTGTGTTGCGAGTTCATCGAGCTAGGTGTTGGGATTGCGGTGAGGTTGAGGGCGTGATTAGGTAGGGGGAAATCTTCGTGCGCACCCTAGTGTTTGAACCTCAAGGGTTTTGCCGGAACCCAAAATCCGACATTTGGTGCGCCAGGTAGGGGTGCGCCGAAACTTTCCTTCCGTCGATCTACGTCCCGTCGCTTCGTCGCATCCATGGCGGACGCTCGCGGAGCTCGCGCTGAGCGCTGGGCCGCCCTCGCCGCCCGCGTTGCTTAAACGGTTCCCATCAGCGGGCCTCCCCGTCGTTCTCCGTCACTTGCTTCCAACGCCGCCACCGGCCCGACGGGGAACGAGCAGTGTTGGAGATATTACAGCTAGGCGTAAACCGGCTAGGAGAGGCCGGGTTATCCCCATGATGAGCTATTATATTTAAATCCCATGAAGACAAAGATGACAACGCTTTATGAAGGCATGTAGACATAAACCAACATTGATATGTAAACTTGTGTTGTAAGGGAGAAATAGTAGAGACCGGGCCGGATATGTTTATGATACGGCCTTGGAATCCTGTAAACCGGCGGGCGTCAACCCATGTATATAAGGGGACGACCCGGCGGCGGTTTAGGGACAACAAACAACAACTCGAGAACCAGGCATAGCGAATTTGCTCCCTGGTCATCGAAACCCTAGCAATTCCACAACAACTGGATCCTAGGCTTTTACCTTCACCGCAAGGGGCCGAACCAGTATAAACTCTCTGCATCCCTTGTCCGCTTTAACCCCTTTAAGTTAACCCGTCGCGATGGCTCCACGACTAAGTCCTTTCTCTAGGACATCTGTCGTGACAAAACCACGACAGTTGGTGCCCACCGTGGGGCTATCGCACGATGGTTTCAAGTTCTTAGAGGGAAGCTTCGAAGGACTCAAGGGATATGCTGTGGGCCGGATGACTAAGAGTCGTCGCGGCAAGCTCTACATCGACGACGCAGGCTGGGGCCCTGAGGTCGGCTCAATCGAGTACGGGTACCGGGTCCCCTTCGGCGGCATCCACGTTTTCATTGGCAAGATCGGCGAACTGGGTCCTGAGCCGGACATTTGCACCAACATCATCGAGACGGCTCAACGTGCGAGACCTGCCTAGGTTCGGCCTGCCATGAAGCGTGCCTTTTGTGGGAGTCATCCACGGAGCGGAATCTGAAGATAGATCGACATCTAGTGGTGAGACCGTCATTTATTCGGATGATGACTCATCAACTGGAGAGACCGAGTCATTGTACCAGTTGCAAGATGGCCGGATTGGGGGCTGTTCCGATGGCGACAGTATTTCGGACCCCTTTGATCCGCCAAACCGGGTTGCGATCTTGATGGTCGGTATGTAGCCAACGCTCCACTCTTCGACAGCAGCGGTGTTGGTCTCCGGATCAGTAGCAGTAACAGCGGCCGGGGCAGGAGGCCCCGTGCGATCGCCGGCTTAGGTTTTATCTGATTTATTTGGTGCTTTGGCAACACTGATAGCGGAGGTTAACCCGGCGAACCTAGAGGAGCATAATGCGGAAATTGCAAAGGTGAAAGATCAGATAACTCAGGCCAAGGCCGACCTGGCAGCTGAGGATACCAGGATGGTTGCGGAATGGGCCGCATTGGATGCACAGGCTTACTGGCTTATGTTGGATCAGAGCGGATCAAACGATGTGATGAGGAGAAGGTACCGGTCTGACCTGCCGCCGGTTTATGATGCCAGGAACCTCTTTAATACCCTAGGAGCAGGACTAGTAATCCACCAGTGGTGAACCGGGCGGAGGCACCTGGAACGGGGGCACAGGTTCAGGCACGTCCAACTGATCCGCCTCGTCAGAACAACGTTCCATCACAGCATGTCCCAACGCCACCGGGTCACTACTCTAACCCGATGGATAACATTGTTGCTGCCGCTTCACGGCTGGCAGCTCTTCCGATTGAACGCGAGTCCCCAGTAGCGGTCGAGACACGACGGGCTAGGGAGCTCCTTCAGACAGCTTTGACTCAGCAGCACGCTTATTCATATAACCGCGAAAGGATCCACTCTACTCCCCGCCCAAGCCGGAGTTACAACAGGCATATGGATGAACCGGCTGTGTCAAGCAGTGCGCGAAACCGTAATCCTCCCCATGGCCATAACCTGGCGGGTAGCGATGGTGATGCTCAGGATGTGGTGGATCGTGCCAGGGCACGTCGAGAGGCCGAGTTAGTGGCGCAGCATGAAGCCCACCAACTTACTCCGGTTCGTCCAACCACGTCGGTAGAACCAGGGGTTACTTCTAGTTCTTTGGGGGTGCCGTGTCTCGTCCCGCCGCTACGCAATGCACGCCTGCCTAAGGACTTCAAGGGCCCACGCAAGGTGCCGAATTACACTGCCGATTTATCCCCCGAGGCATGGGTCGAAAGTTATGAGATGACAATGGAGATGCTGGACGTAGACGATGTGGCATGTGCCAAGTATTTCACCATGATGCTGGAGGGGACAACCCGCACTTGGTTGAAGAACCTGCCGGCTAACTCCATTGGGTCATGGGCCGAGTTGAGGGCCCGATTTATTCAGAATTTCAAGGACACGTGCAAACAACCCATGTCAATTATGGACTTAGCTGCATGTGTCCAGGAGGAAGGAGAATCAACAACACATTGGGTGCGCCCGGTTTCATAAATTTTCCATTCATCAGACCGCATCAATGCTGATACAACAGTTTTAACATTGGAGGGCAACTGCCTGTTTACACCTCTGAAGTTAAAGTTGGGACG
This sequence comes from Aegilops umbellulata, assembly GCA_032464435.1. Taxonomy (NCBI): domain Eukaryota; kingdom Viridiplantae; phylum Streptophyta; class Magnoliopsida; order Poales; family Poaceae; genus Aegilops; species Aegilops umbellulata. The sequence goes on along the minus strand of CP136057.1, from coordinate 312,271,387 downwards.
GCTCAAACGTCACTGCAATGATATGGGGACTCTTATGGCTGCCTTGGTGAAGTATGCTGACTTCGATAGTACCAAGGACCCTGAATCTAACGATGACAAGACAAGAAAGGGAAAGAAGGGCGGCATCACCAAAGGGCAGCAGCATAACCCGGCGGGTCATGGAAACAACGGTAAGCGTAAAGCAGATAACAGTCCAGACTTGGTGGCTAATGCCAACGCGCAGGACAAAGGCCAGCGCCGTAAGGGTAAACCGCCCCAGCGTGGTGGAGTACCAAGTCCCAATCCAGAGTGCCTGTTTTACCTGTTAAACTAGCCTTGCCCGAAACACGGGTCGCGGGATAAACCGGCCACGCACCTCTGGAAGGATTGTTATATTATGCAGGAGTTCGAAAATTCAGATTTTCGGTACGATCAGGGACCGGGCGGCGGTTCAGGCCCCGGATCTCATGGGCCGGGTTACGGTGGAGGCAGTTTCGTTTCAGGTTTTCATGGTAATCAGAGCGGACATAGCAATCAAGGCAATCAGGGCAGTCAAGGTGGTTATAGTCATCAGGGCAATCACTAGCAACAACAGCAGTCGGGTTACCAGAGCAACCCAAAGCAGTTGAACAGCGGACAGTATCATGTCTTCCCCACTAGCCTGTGCAAGCGCGATTAGAAGCTACATAAAAGGGCAGTGAATTCTATTGAACCGGCGGTGCCTCGTTACTTACGCTGGTCTGAGCAGCCGATCGTGTGGAGTAGAGAGGATCATCTGCCCCGGGTTGATAATCCGGTTCATCTGGCGTTGGTGGTGGCGCCTCAGGTTGGTGGATATAAGTTCACCAAGGTACTCATGGATGGAGGGAGTAGTATCAATATCCTTTATTATGAAACTTTCCGTTGCATGGGGTTAATAGATAAAAATCTTAAACTGTCCAACACGGTCTTCCATGGTGTGGTTCCTGGTAAATCGGCGTATCCCGTTGGTAAGATTGCCCTGGAGGTTTCTTTTGGTGATGAGCATGATTCAAGGTCGGAGACATTGACCTTTGAGTTGGTGAAAATTAAGAGCCCATATCATGCCTTGTTTGGACGAACGGCTTATGCTAAGTTCATGGCAAGGCCCTGTTATGTCTATCTGCAGCTCAAGATGTCATAACAGTACCATCACGGTTCATGGAAGCCGTAAGACCGCCTTGGAATGTGAAGAAGGTGATGCAGCATATGCTGAGTCGGTTTGTGCAACAGAGGAGTTGAAGTTTTACAAGGACAATGTTGATCAGGCGGATATGACTCCTTTGAAAAAGCCAACTACAGAGCATGATCCGGCCTTGAAGTTTAAATCGGATGATGAGACTAAGCTGGTTGATTTTGTTCCAGGCGATTCATCCAAGCAGTTCAGCATCAGCACTAACTTGGATCTGAAATAGGAAAGCGCGCTCATCGAGTTCATCCATGAGAATAGGGACATCTTTGTGTGGAAGCCTTCTGACATGCCAAGTGTACCGAGAGAACTCGCTGAGCACACTCTTAATGTTGATCCCAAGTATAAACCGGTCAAGCAGTTTCTTTGCCGGTTCAATGAGGAAAGACCCAAGGCAATTGGTGAGGAGGTAGCCAGGCTCTTGGCGGCTGGGTTAATTGTTGAGGTATTTCATCCTGAGTGGCTGGTTAATCCGGTGTTGGTGCTTAAGAAGAACGGCACTTGGCGTATGTGTGTGGACTACACAGATTTGAACAAGGCTTGTCCAGCAGATCCTTTTGCCCTCCCACGTATTGATCAAATCATTGATGCTACGGTGGGTTGCGAGCGTTTGAGTTTTCTGGATGCTTACTATGGATACCATCAGATCAAAATGGCAGTTAAGGACCAGGAGAAGACAACTTTCATAACTCCGTTTGGAGCCTTCTGCTATGTATCTATGCCTTTTGGGCTCAAAAGTGCCCAGGCGACTTATCAGCGTTGTGTGCAGAATTGTCTTCATGATCAGATCGGCCGCAATGTTCATTCCTATGTGGATGATATTGTGATAAAATCCAGAAAGGAGGCGACATTGATTGATGACTTTAAGGAGACCTTTGACAACCTCCGGGTTTATAAAATGATGCTTAATCCGGCCAAGTGTGTTCTTGGTGTGCCGGCAGGCAAGCTCTTGGGCTTTTTGGTGTCTAACAGGGGCATTGAAGCTAATCCAGAAAAAAAATCAAGGCTATAACTTCTTTGGCTAAACCAAAGTGCATCAATGATGTCCAACGACTAGCAGGTCGGATTGCAGCCTTAAGCCGGTTTATCAGTCGCCTTGGGGAGAAGGCCATCCCTTTGTATCAAATGTTGAAGAAGACAGATAACTTCGTTTGGAGTGACGCCGCCAATGGAGTGTTTGAGGACTTAAAGCGGCAGTTAGCTGAACTGCCTATCCTTGCTGCTCTTGTTGATAAGGAGCCCTTGTTGTTATATGTGGCTGCTAATGCCAGGGCTGTCAGCGTGGCTATTGTGGTGGAACGTAAGGAGGCTGGAAAGGAGTATCCGGTTCAACGACCAGTTTATTACATCATTGAAGTAGTTATTGAGTCCAAGCAGCGGTACCCGCATTGGCAGAAGCTGGTGTATGGAGTTTTCATGGCAAGCCGGAAGCTTAAGCAATACTTCTAGGGTCATCCTCATGGCAAGCAGAATAGGGAAGCAACTGGCCGGATTGCCAAGTGGGGTATTGAGCTTGGGCCTCACGGGCTAAAATATGTACCCCAGACGGCAATCAAATCTCAAGCACTTGTGGATTTCATCAATGACTGGACAGAGTTACATGCGCCAGAAGAGAAGCCGGATCATACTTATTGGACTATTCATTTTGATGGGCCCAAGCAATTGGAGGGCTCGGGGGCTGGAGTCGTATTAACTTCCCCACGAGGTGATAAGTTTTGTTATGTTCTCCGTTTAATGTTCCCTTGTACTAACAATGCAGCAGAATATGAGGCCTTACTCCACGGTCTTCGGATGGCTAAGGAGATGAATTTAAGCTGGGTTAAGTGCTTCGGTGATTCGGACCTGGTGGCTCAACAAGTGTCTAGTACTTGGGATTCCAAGGACCCACTCATCGCGGCATATCGTCGAGAGGTGGATCTTGTTGTGGGTCACTTCAAAGGTTATCAAGTCGATCATGTGGACCGGCGGAAGAATTAAGCGGTGGACGCCTTAAGCCGTTTGGGTTCCCAACGTAAACCGGTCCCACCCAATGTCTTCCTGGATGTGCTGCATAATCCGTCCGTCAAGCTCCCGACAGAGGAGGATTTGGATGTTCCTGACCCGGAGGCTCAGTTGGTGGCGGCTCTTCATGTTATACCGGATTGGACGGTTCCATATTTGCCTTATATGAACCGGGGTGAGTTACTAGAGGATGAAACTTCGGCCAGGCAGATAATCCGGCGGTCCAAGTCCATGACTATTATCAATGGAGAGTTACATCATTGCAGTGTGACAGGGGCGTTTCAGCATTGTGTATCTCCTGAAGAAGGCCGTGAAATTTTGCGTGAGATCCACGAAGGAGATTGTGGTCACCACACCGGTTCAAAATCTCTGGTAGCCAAGGCGTTTCGTCACGGTTTCTATTGGATGACGGCTCATGCTGATGCTGAGGACTTGGTCAAAAGGTGTGATGGATGTCAAAAATTCTCACGACGCGCTCATGTACCGGCTCAAGAGTTTAGGATGATTCCAATCACTTGGCCGTTTGCAACTTGGGGGCTAGATATGGTTGGGCCCTTTAAGAGGTCCAAGGATAAGAAGACCCACCTTTTGGTGGCGGTTGATAAGTTCACTAAGTGGGTGGAGGCAGAACCAGTCAGCAAGTGTGATGCAGCTACAGCGGTTCAATTCATCAAAAAGATGATTTTCCGGTTTGGCTTTCAACATAGTATTATAACCGATAACTGTACCAATCTGTCCAAAGGTGCTATGAAGGAGTTCTATCAACGTGAGCACATCCGGTTTGACGTATCATCACTGGCTCACCCCTAGTCTAACAATCAAGCGGAGAGAGCCAATCAAGAGATCTTGAGAGGCATCAAGCCTCGGCTTATGATTCCTTTGCAATGGACGCCGGGTTGTTGGGTGGAGGAGTTACCTTCTGTGTTATGGAGCATCAATACCACGCCCAACAGCTCCAAGAGTTACACGCCTTTTTTCATGGTATATGGAGCAGAGGCGATTCTCCCTAGTGACATCTGTCACGACTCGCCTCGTGTGGTGGCGTATTTTGAAGCTGACAATGAGAAGGCACGACAGGAAGCACTTGACCTGTTAGATGAGGAGCGTGTCAGGACCCCGATCCTAAGTCACACCGATCTAGCATGTAACGCATCATATCACTTTGCGGCCTCACGCACGGTATTCCCACGGGTGTCACCTTACCTGCCCCGGGACCGTTTGTGCCTTTTGGCTCACGTATATGATAGTGTCGCTAGCATCCATATGACAAACAACCTGGGCCGACATGGCTAGTCGTGAACCCAAAGCGGCACTAACCCATGGGGACAGGCATACATGAATCAACTTCGAGCATGTCGATCAACAGCATGTGAATCCGGGCTGTAGCACTGGGCTAACAGGACTCCGGTAACCCGGGCTGTAGCAGGCTAGGCAGGACTCCGGATGTCACTGCGTGACATTTCCCCGAAGGGACAGATACAGGAACGAAGTGAAACACATGCCGGCCAGTCAAGTGTCCTGAGCAGTAGTGCTGGGCTAGCAGGACTCCGGTGAACCGGGCTGTAGCGGACTACTATGGCTCAAGGAGGCACTAGACTACATTTCCCCATAATAGAGGCTGCCAAGGATAAACAACTAGATTGTCGGATCCCACACATAGCAAGCATTTCAATCATACACACAATATGCTCTATATGTGTAAATATAACATGGCATCACAACATAACTCTACGACTCGAGTATTTATTCAATAGGCTCCGAGGAGCGAGATATTACAAACATGGGTCTCATGACCCAACATTCAGAGCATACAAATCAAGCACATGCGGAAGCTTAACATGTCTGAGTACAGACATCTACCAATGAAAAAGGCTGAGAAGCCTGACTATCTACCAGATCCTGCCGAGGGCACAAGATCGTAGCTGAGGTATCAAGCTAAACGCCAAAGTCCACACGGAACTACTAGCGAGACTGACGTCTCTCTGCAAAACATAAAATAGGCAAACGTGAGTACAAATGTACCCAACAAGACTTAGTTCAGAACTAGCTACACATGCATCAGTATCAACAAAGGGGGTGGTGGAGTTTGACTGCAGCAAGCCAGCTTTGACTCGGTGGCTATCCTGAACTACGACTACAAGTAACTCTTTTGAGGTGGCGAACGCGAGTCCACATATTCACCATATCAATACACCACTATGGATCCGCTCCCGTCTCCCTACGAGAACGCCATCCATAGCACTCACGCTTATCTTGCGCATTTTAGAGTATCCACTTTCACTTGTCTATGAACTATTATAGGCAACCCAGAAGTCCATTACCGCGGACACGGCTATTCAAATAGATGATGCTAACCCCGCAGGGGTGTACTTCTTCATACATGTTTCCACCACTTAGCGTCTGCACACGACATGTGCTCGGCAGACTTCAAGCGAAAGCCGACATGGGTGTAGACCACAACCTACCTAAACACTCAAGTATCTAGTCCAGGTTTATCGCCTATTCAGGTTCCATCCGCAGGGAGTCCGGCCAAGGTTTCCACATACGGCCCCGAACGATGTGTACGGGGTTCCGAGACACCAAACGGGCGCCCGGCTGGCCCGGCCACGTGCCTACCGCAACACAGCCCACCCCTACGGTCAGCGCTGCGTGCGGCCCCCAGCATACTACAAACACCAGAAACTACTTGCAACTCCTGGACAGAGGACTAGGGTGGTTAAGAAGTCGAGCGGGGTCATATTTCAGGGCCCAATGCATGGTAGTAGCTGTTTCATGGATCACAAACACAGAACTCAGTTCCTGAGGACGGCTTCAATGAGACAACCCACCATGTACTCCTACATGGCCTCTCACCAATACCTTTACCAAATCGTGTTCACACACTTAGCTCACACACAGTAGGACATGTTCAACACCATTCCAATTCATTCCCGATGAATCAGACCTGACCCAACTCTAAGCAGTAGCAGGCATGACAAACAAACATGAATGAGTAGGCACATCAGGGCTCAAACAACTCCTACTCATGCTAGTGGGTTTCATCTATTTACTGTGGCAATGACAGGTCATGCAGAGGATAAGGGGTTCAGCTACCGCAGCATGTAACAGTTGAATTGTTGTTGCCCTAATGCAGTAAAAGAGAGCAGGAGCGAGAGAGTGGGATTGCATCGGAATGAACAAGGGGGTTTTGCTTGCCTGGCACTTCTGAAGATAATATATCTCTTCATCGGTGTCATCGATCTCATCGTCGAAACCACGTCTATCGAGAGGGGACAAATACCGGCAACAGAGAGAGAAACACAATCAATGCAATGCACAATATGATGCATGATCATGGCATGGTAAAATGAGTGTGTTTTGAGCTAATGCAACTAGCAACCATATTAAATGAAGTTGGTTTGAACCAAGGGTTCAGATTCAAACTCCATAAGTGCTTATTTAAATGTCAATTATGCAAATTGCCCTGTACAGCAACCCTAGGTTGTTCAAACATGCATGCAAATGCCATAAATAGATTCCTTGAATTTTTTTGATAATTTTTCATATATAATTTATTTCATTTGGAGTTACGGTTGACTTTCTATGAATTTTAGTAGTTTTTGGGCATTTCTGGAATTTCCTGAATTATTTAAAATCCAGAAAACAATTACTGCGTCAGCATTGCATCATGCTGACCTCAGCAGGTCAACATACCCGGTCCAAGTCAAACCTGACGCGTGGGGCCCGCCGGTCAGTGAGCCACTGCTGCCTACGGTCACAGACATGTGTGGCCAGTCAATGGCCACGTCAGCGAGGTCAATGCCGACGCGTGGGGCCTCTGTGATTAGATAAAAACTAAACAGAAATTAAACTGGTGTTAGTTAAGGGCGTGGGGCCCAGTAGTCAGTGAGAGGGGGGGGGGTTAGTTAGTAGCATCATTAGCCATTAATGACGGTGCCACGTCGGCACGGCCGGAGTTAACCCGCCGGCGACCAAAACAACGGAGGAGGCTCGCCGGACATGAGCTACAGGCGGCGGCTGGACTCGCGGGGACCACCGGGGCATAGCCCGTGCTCTCCCGCATCCAAAGAAGCAGGAGTGTGGCGGCGGGGGCACCGGAGCTCGCCGGAACAAAGCTCGCGGCGGCTGCCGGAGTTCGGGGTTGACGCGAGCGAGAGCTAGGGGGCACGAGAAGGCGAGCTGGGGCGTGCTACGGGCTCGTGGGGAGGCACTTAGTGCAGTGTTGTGGTCTACAGCAAGCTTCAGCAGCCGTAGCCACGGCGGCGACATGGCCGGCGGCGAAGAGCTCTCGGGCTCGTTGCGAACGGCAGCTAGAGAGGGAGGTAGGGCACGGGGAGAGGGGGCAACGATGGCGGAGCTCACAGCGGGTGCAGCGGTGGCCTCGGCGAGCTCCGGGAAGCTCGGGAGGCGGCAAATCAACGACGGCAGTCCTCGGTGGCCGAGGAGGGGAACAGCGGAGCTGGTGGCATCCAGGGGCTTCCGGCGTCGGGCGGCTCGGTGAGGAGGAGGAGAGGGACTAGGCGGAGCTCGTGGACAGCTCCAGGGGGCGAGGGGAGGCGGTGGCCACGGTGGTGCGAACGGCGGCGGCGCTGGCGTTCGGTCGCACTCGGGGAAGGAGCTAGAGAGCAAGGGAGAGAACAGAGAGTGAGGGGAGAGGTAGAGGGGGCCGCGGGGCGTCTCCAGACGCGTCGAGGCGCCTCGGTGGCAAGCAGGAGGTGGCCAGGGGTGAGAGCGCGCGCACGGCAGCGTGCTGCTCCTACTGGCAGGAGGAAGACGGCGCGGTGGGGTGGTGGGCTGGGCTCTCTTCGGTGCTGAGCCACAGCTGGGCCGACTAGGTGGGCTGCGCAGTGAGGCCAGGTAAGTTTCTGCTTTTCTCTTTTATTTCTGTTTTCTAATTCTTCTGCAACTTTAGGGCTTTATTAAAAATAGCTAGGCACTTTTAAAAAATCACGAAACTGCACATGCCCACTGTATAGAATATATCCAACATGGAACATTTCAGTTTAGGATTATTTGGACATTTAAAATATTTACTAACATTTGAGTGCCCAAATTCAAATAACTAATGATTTAATCCAGTGACCCTCTGTTGTCCTAGAAAAGTGTGCACCATTTTTGTCAGAGGTTCTAGACCAAGGCAAAGATGATGAACATTTTAGAAGGGCATTTTGGGTTCATTGAAAATGATTTTAGTAAACCCTAGTTGGTTTAAGGGGGGGGGTGTTGGGGGTTCTGTCATCCCCATTTCAAGTTTCTTTAAATTTAAACATGTTGCATGAATGCTTATGCAGAGTCAAGCAAGGACTAAGCTAGGGCTGTGACAACTCACCCCCACTAAACAAGAATCTCGTCCTGAGATTCAAGTCGTGAGGTAAGAAGACAGAAGGGGCACAAGCTAACACGGTTTTCACGGTCCAGGTTGCACTTCATAAGCACGTTGACACGATCACCATCTTTGTCTTGATGTCTTGCTCTGAGAACTCTAACTAACATGATAATGAGAGGAAAGGGAAAACTCCAGAAGGATCGATCTTCCCGAAGATCAAACAACTCAGGATCACTCATCGAGTGAGACATTGAAACATCTCTCAAGCTAAGACACGAAACACATCGAGAGGGATGAAAGAACAAACGACGGGGTTTGATTTGGTGGGCAACAATTCCACGCTTAGAAAGATGGTGGACGGGGTCAAGGTGGCGAGGAAATAATTGCCGTGATTCGACAATGGGGCACCTTAGGAAAGGTGACTCGTAGAATTATTCCCTTAAGTGGCAAAAAGAATTACTTTTGATCCATAGATCATTGAAGCTCTTCACACTAGCTTAAGGCAGTTACAAATGATCGTTTGGAATAGCTCGAGGAAATGGCATACTCGTACTAGGATGGATGATGTGGACTACCTTGTTGAGGACAATGCAAGGGATGATTTTGCTTGCACGTGCTCTCAAGAACTTGAGCATTGCCATATTCATCAAGGTTCTACAAACAACCGTGTCGAGTGTCCTGGCAACACATCTTACTACCTTGACGAATAGTGATGGACAATGCAGATGCATAGAAAGACACCCCTTTCTTAGATTTCACCTTAGCGAGGCCAAGGGAACGAAATCTGGATGATCGACCGAGAGACATTTAGCACCCCGCTTCTAATGTTCTCCTTGATGTGCTAGTGTAACCCATTTATAGATATGGCTTGATAACTAGGACATCAAGTGAAAGGTCGGACTTCGGGAGTACAAGAATCCATAAGGAATAACTATGGAAATAAATCCTACGAAATCCTTATGGGGAGGTGGCCAACTTCTTCAACCAAGATATTACAATAATAGACCTTCCGGCCAGGTGGGTTGGCCACGACATCCACGTTATCGGGTTACCGAGAGACCAATGTTATAATTCTTGGGACACGTTCCAACCATCATATCTGCCTAAGATTCAGATCTGATTGGTGTCAAGATATTCCAGACTCATCGAATCTAGAAAGACAAGTGAAAGTTTGCAACACCAATCGATGAGATGACGTTGCGAGATTCTCGGGAAATGAACTACGATAGCAAGCTCCAAAACATGAGCGGGTTCCGCTACAAACATGTGAACACGCTGTCCAAGACAAGCATGACCGCGTAGTAGTCTTATAATAAAACACTACCGAGTTCAGGAGGGAACCATCAACGAGGATATCGAAGTCCTTGCATAAGTCTAGCTCTTAAGAAGAAACTTCTTCTCCTTGAACAAACCAATCAGTGGCTTGGTGTGCTAGGGAATACGGATGGAGTGGAGGTAATTAATCTACCAAACCATAGGATACCTCGCACGAATGCATGACTGACTTGGGATGATTCCAAAGGAAACAAAACAAACCTTTCTCAAATTCATGGCGGCAACTTACACCTAAAGGACATGAATTCGAGGAAGTCACTTCTTCCATCCAAGCATAAGCTTCATGAACGGGACACAAAGGCATTGCTTACAAAGTTCCCAACACTGGGTTGATGTTCAACATGACTCATGGGGGAGACAAAATGCTGCTGATGGGCTTAACAACAACTCATCGGAATTTCCATATCACTGGACTTCCACCATCATGTGAACACGGTGATAGCATTGGTCAGACCAAAAGATATAATGGTGTATGCTCGAGGGATCAACCACGAGTAAGACAACATTACGAACATCGTTGGTTCTGATTTGACTTGACGATAGCCCATACTCAAGTCTAAGTTTTGACAAGGCAATAGATTCAACAACTAATCACAAGGACCAATCGATGAAGATATTATCTTTCTTCAACACACACACAAGGATATCCCTTAAGAGTGAACTAAGTAGATTAAGCTTTTATCTTCCAACTCTCCAAGTTGTTGTTTAGCTTAACAACTAGCTCAGGGTATCGAACACAGATTTCTTGGAGAATGGCTGGTTTACAAGAAACCAACTCGATCACAAGCTCAACATAGCAGTCAGGGAACAACCAGGTAATACTTCTGAGAAGATCTTCGGAAAATCACGAACCACCGATATGTCACTAAGCACGAGAACAATCTTGCTTTTTAGGGCAAGATGATATGATCAAAAGAGCGAGGGATCGAATAATCCTAACTCATTGATCGAAGAGTGCACCGGAAATAAAGACTAGGTAGCACGGTCAATCTTAGGATGATGATTTGATAACCAACATGCTAAGAATGAGAATAGTGTCCATTAACTACTAAGCAACACAGTTGCTAGGAGTATTGATTTTTCACAACACGATTCACTTGTCGTCATTCCGGTTACAATAACACGGGACCGAGGAAAGAATAATGATGGCGAGAAGTATTACTGCGTCAAGAATTCATAAGAGGTGGTGCAATTCTCATGAAACTCTTGGCATAAAGATGGTAACACTCCAAGGTAGAGCAGAGCAGAAGCTGGATTGGCATTTTGATCTGTGGAATACAACTACTTTGACCCAATCCTAGAAATGGATAAGGTACTGGAGTTTGTTTCTCCTAGTCATTCTGGGATAGAATGGCTTGACGGACCACAAGAGTAATAGGTATCGATGAGCATGAATGCATGACATGCTCTTGACTATCAAATGATAAACGGAGATCAGGATACAACTAAAGAGAGGGACAACTCAAATGAACATATGACTTTCTGAGTTATGGATGCATAGACTAGCATGTTGAACGGGTTCAACATATTTCTTCCGGATAACCCATGCAGAAGAAGAAGGACTGGCAGATTCACAATTATGGATGGAGAACTCCTCAAGAGTACTCTGCTTGTGATATTTTGGTTCAGAAGAACTCCTGCCAAGAATGGTTCATGGTAATTGAAAGAGGGATGTACCACGAGCATCGAGGACTATCGCAAGGTTACTAATATCCTAAAGGAACTAGCAACACTAACAACATGAGGTAAGTAGGGTGAATTTCAGGTTCGAAAACCCAGGAGTAGAATACCTACTACTAAATGGCATCACGGAATGCTTTCGAGAATGGTGGCCAGATTCATCACACTGGGAACACAAAACATGGACAAATTACTAGATGGTTTCATAAGACACCTAGGGTCATAATAGTAGTTCCAACATATACGCCGAGGCAATGGAGTACCTCACAGACCGTGTGGTGTGCTTAATCTGGCCCAAAGGAACATCGAGAACGGAAGGAAGGGATTTGCAAATGCATCACACTAATTAGAAACCTGGGATGACTCGGACAGCATAACGGCTGTAAATGCTCAGAAAAAGATTTGAGGCATTCACAACAGTTTACAAAACCACTCAACAACATTATATCAAGATTCTGGTTCAGCTGACAACATACTAAAAGTAGTAGAAACTGAACTGGGCTTAAATCCATCAATCCTGTAAGTCTAAGGATTAGTAACACGTCATCCTGATAGATAGATGAGAAGGCCTAGTTCTTAACCCCCGTAGAAAAGAAGAGGTTGACTCAGATTAGAAGGCCATGAGGTACAAGGAGTAAAAAGAGCCTTACGTTCCCTTCCACAATCAATTCCCTTATATAATTAAAGCATTTCTAGACACAACTTCAACCAGTTTGGCTTGGTAATCCTACAGGCAGTCAGGCTCTGATACCAACGCTGTTAGGACCCCGATCCTAAGTCACACCGATCTAGCATCTAACACATCATATCACTTTGCAGCCTCACGCACGGTATTCCCACGGGTGTCACCTTACCTGGCCCAGGACCGTTTGTGCCTTTTGGCTCACGTATATGATAGTGTCGCTAGCATCCATATGACAAACAACCCGGGCCGACATGGCTAGTCGTGAACCCAAAGCGGCACTAACCCATGGGGACAGGCATACATGAATCAACTTCGAGCATGTCGGTCAACAGCGTGTGAATCCGGGCTGTAGCACTGGGCTAACAGGACTTCGGTAACCCGGGCTGTAGCAGGCTAGGCAGGACTCCGGATGTCACCGCGTGACATTTCCCCGAAGGGACAGACACAGGAACGAAGTGAAACACATGCCGGACAGTCAAGTGTCCTGAGCAGTAGTGCTGGGCTAGCAGGACTCTGGTGAACCGGGCTGTAGCGGACTACTATGGCTCAAGGAGGCACTAGACTACATTTCCCCATAATAGAGGCTGCCAAGGACAAACAACTAGATTGTCGGATCCCACACATAGCAAGCATTTCAATCATACACACAATATGCTCGATATGTGTAAATATAACATGGCATCACAACATAACTCTACGACTCGAGTATTTATTCAATAGGCTCCGAGGAGCGAGATATTACAAACATGGGTCTCATGACCCAACATTCAGAGCATACAAATCAAGCACATGCGGAAGCTTAACATGTCTGAGTACAGACATCTACCAATGAAAAAGGCTGAGAAGCCTGACTATCTACCAGATCCTGCCGAGGGCACAAGATCGTAGCTGAGGTATCAAGCTAAACGCCGAAGTCCACACGGAACTACTAGCGAGACTGACGTCTCTCTGCAAAACATAAAATATGCAAACGTGAGTACAAATGTACCCAACAAGACTTACTTCAGAACTAGCTACATATGCATCAGTATCAACAAAGGGGGTGGTGGAGTTTGACTGCAGCAAGCCAGCTTTGACTCGGTGGCTATCCTGAACTACGACTACAAGTAACTCTTTTGAGGTGGCGCACGCGAGTCCACATATTCACCATATCAATACACCACTATGGATCCGCTCCCGTCTCCCTACGAGAACGCCATCCATAGCACTCACGCTTATCTTGCGCATTTTAGAGTATCCACTTTCACTTGTCTATGAACTATTATAGGCAACCCAGAAGTCCATTACCGCGGACACGGCTATTCAAATAGATGATGCTAACCCCGCAGGGGTGTACTTCTTCATACATGTTTCCACCACTTAGCGTCTGCACACGACATGTGCTCGGCAGACTTCAAGCGAAAGCCGACATGGGTGTAGACCACAACCTACCTAAACACTCAAGTATCTAGTCCAGGTTTATCGCCTATTCAGGTTCCATCCGCAGGGAGTCCGGCCAAGGTTTCCACATACGGCCCCGAACGATGTGTACGGGGTTCCGAGACACCAAACGGGCGCCCGGCTGGCCCGGTCACGTGCCTACCGCAACACAGCCCACCCCTACGGTCAGCGCTGCATGCGGCCCCCAGCATACTACAAACACCAGAAACTACTTGCAACTCCTGGACAGAGGACTAGGGTGGTTAAGAAGTCGAGCGGGGTCATATTTCAGGGCCCAATGCATGGTAGTAGCTGTTTCATGGATCACAAACACAGAACTCAGTTCCTGAGGACGGCTTCAATGAGACAACCCACCATGTACTCCTACATGGCCTCTCACCAATACCTTTACCAAATCGTGTTCACACACTTAGCTCACACACAGTAGGACATGTTCAACACCATTCCAATTCATTCCCGATGAATCAGACCTGACCCAACTCTAAGCAGTAGCAGGCATGACAAACAAACATGAATGAGTAGGCACATCAGGGCTCAAACAACTCCTACTCATGCTAGTGGGTTTCATCTATTTACTGTGGCAATGACAGGTCATGCAGAGGATAAGGGGTTCAGCTACCGCAACATGTAACAGTTGAATCGTTGTTGCCCTAATGCAGTAAAAGAGAGCAGGCGCGAGAGAGTGGGATTGTATCAGAATGAACAAGGGGGTTTTGCTTGCCTGGCTCTTCTGAAGATAATATATCTCTTCATCGGTGTCATCGATCTCATCGTCGAAACCACGTCTATCGAGAGGGGACAAATACCGGCAATAGAGAGAGAAATACAATCAATGTAATGCACAATATGATGCATGATCATGGCATGGTAAAATGAGTGTGTTTTGAGCTAATGCAACTAGCAACCATATTAAATGAAGTTGGTTTGAACCAAGGGTTCAAATTCAAACTCCATAAGTGCTTATTTAAATGTCAATTATGCAAATTGCCCTGTACAGCAACCCTAGGTTTTTCAAACATGCATGCAAATTTCATAAACAGATTCCTTGAATTTTTCTGATAATTTTTCATATATAATTTATTTCATTTGGAGTTACGATTGATTTTCTATGAATTTTAGAAGTTTTTGGGCATTTCTGGAATTTCCTGAATTATTCAAAATCCAGAAAACAATTACTGCGTCAGCATTGCGTCATGCTGACCTCAGCAGGTCAACATACCCGGTCCAGGTTAAACCTGACGCGTGGGGCCCATCGGTCAGTGAGCCAGTGCTGCCTACGGTCATAGACAGGTGGGGCCAGTCAATGGCCACGTCAGCGAGGTCAACGCCGACGCGTGGGGCCTCTGTGATTAGATAAAAACTAAAGAGAAATTAAACTGGTGTTAGTTAAGGGCGTGGGGCCCAGTAGTCAGTGAGAGGGGGGTTAGTTAGTAGCATCATTAGCCAGTAATGACGGTGCCACGTCGGCACGGCCGAAGTTAACCCGCCGGCGACCAAAATAACGGAGGAGGCTCGCCGGACTTGAGCTACAGGCAGCGGCTGGACTCGCGGGGACTACCGTGGCGTAGCCCGTGCTCTCCCGCATCCAAAGAAGCAGGAGTGTGGCGGCGGGGGCACCGGAGCTCGCCGGAACAAAGCTCACGGCGGCTGCCGGAGTTCGGGGTTGACGCGAGCGAGAGCTAGGGGGCACGAGAAGGCGAGCTGGGGCGTGCTACGGGCTCGTGGGGAGGCACTTAGTGCAGTGTTGTGGTCTACAGCAAGCTTCAGCAGCCGTAGCCACGGCGGCGACATGGCCGGCGGCGAAGAGCTCTCGGGCTCGTTGCGAACGTCGGCTAGAGAGGGAAGTAGGGCACGGGGAGAGGGGGAAACGATGGCGGAGCTCACAGCGGGTGCAGCGGTGGCCTCGGCGAGCTCGGGGAAGCTCAAGAGGCGGCGAATCAACGACGACAGTCCTCGGTGGCCGAGGAGGGGAACGGCGGAGCTGGCGGCGTCCAGGGGCTTCCGGCGTCGGGCGTCTCGGTGAGGAGGAGGAGAGGGACTAGGCGGAGCTCGTGGACAGCTCCAGGGTGCGAGGGGAGGCGGTGGCCGCGGTGGTGCGAACGGCGGCGGCGGTGGCGTTCGGTCGCACTCGGGGAAGGAGCTAGAGAGCGAGGGAGAGAACAGAGAGTGAGGGGAGAGGCAGAGGGGGCTGCGGGGCGTCTTCATATGCGTCGAGGCACCTCGGTGGCAAGCAGGAGGTGGCCAGGGGTGAGCGCGCGCGCACGACAGCATGCTGCTCCTACTGGCAGGAGGAAGACAACGCGATGGGGTGGTGGGCTGGGCTCTCTTCGGTGCCGAGCCACAGCTGGGCCAACTAGGTGGGCTGCACAGTGAGGCCCGGTAAGTTTCTGCTTTTCTCTTTTATTTCTGTTTTCTAATTCTTCTACAACTTTAGGGCTTTATTAAAAATAGCTAGGCACTTTTAAAAAATCACGAAACTGCACATGCCTACTGTATAGAATATATCCAACATGGAACATTTCAGTTTAGGATTATTTGGACATTTAAAATATTTACTAACATTTAAATGCCCAAATTCAAATAACTAATGATTTAATCCAGTGACCCTCTGTTGTCCTAGAAAAGTGTGCACCATTTTTGTCAGAGGTTCTAGACCAAGGCAAAGATGATGAACATTTTAGAAGGGCATTTTGGGTTCATTGAAAATGATTTTAGTAAACCCTAGTTGGTTTAAGGGGGGGTGCTGGGGGTTCTGTCATCCCCATTTCAAGTTTCTTTAAATTTAAACATGTTGCATGAATGCTTATGCAGAGTCAAGCAAGGACTAAGCTAGGGCTGTGACAGAGCGTGACATTGCAGCAACCTGTTCAACGATTTATTAGCAAGATGTGCGTTGTTATCACAGCCGCCGGGTTAGAACCAGAACTTTTCAAGAAGGCAATCTGGTGCTCCGACTCATCCAGGATCAGACTAATATGCACAAGTTATCCCCGCCTTGGGAAGGACCCTCTGTGGTCAGCAAGAATCTGCATAACGGGTCATACTACCTTATAGATGTTCGAGAGCACAAGGACTCACGTAAATCGGAGGAGGAGACCCACCGGCCGTGGAATATTGCTCATCTTCGGCCTTATTATACTTGAGCTACATTCTCTGCTTATGTACATAGTTATGACAATGTATATATTATGATCAATATAATAAACCGGAGTCTCAACTAAAGCGGGATATCTGTTGTTTTTCTTATATCATGTGTGGTTACATGGGGGCTTCTGTTTATAAAGCGGCGTCCGATTTACCCCTTGATTCAGCCTATCAAGCCTTATATACAAATCACTTGGGGGCTTGGTCATACTCGAACCATAGCTACACCTCTTGATCGGTGCAAGGCCA
Source organism: Aegilops umbellulata (assembly GCA_032464435.1). Classification (NCBI taxonomy): domain Eukaryota; kingdom Viridiplantae; phylum Streptophyta; class Magnoliopsida; order Poales; family Poaceae; genus Aegilops; species Aegilops umbellulata. The sequence goes on along the minus strand of CP136057.1, from coordinate 312,254,341 downwards.
CTCAAAAATTTACTTGGGGGCTTGGTCATGTCCGAATCATAGCCACACCAGAAAAACTACTTAGGGGCCAAAGAGAGTGTTGCAAAATAACAACTCAAACATAGGCACCCACTGAGCACAGCTCACAATATTACTTGGGGATTCTTTGCTATCGCAATGAACAAAGAATATAAACTTGTAATAGGCTATCAAGCCACGGCTTGAAGCCTGGTGTATACACCTAAAACCCTGGGTTAGCCTGCCTTTCTTAAGTAAGTCACTCCGTCCAGGTAAACCTGGTATGACCCACCGAACTTCGACAAGTCAATCTCATAACACCCTGAACTTGTCAAAGTTAAAATGACGATTGGTTAAGGATTGAGGACCATCTTAAAAGGCTTTGTAAAATGGTTTAACTCAGTGGCCTGGCCTAGCAGCCCATGAAAAGCCTCGAATTTGGGGCCTGGTAGCCCGTGAAAAGCCTCGACTACAAGTTTTTCATTTATTTTTATTTGCTAAGTTTTTCTCCTTTGATGAGATTTATGATGTTTTTAAACCGGCGTTCATTAACCCGGTTTGGCTTTCAACTACTAAGCTATCAGTACATGATCGCTGGTAATCCGGAGTTTATTAACCCGGTCTGGTTTCGACTCTAAGTCGCCGGTATTGAATATGGCTAAACCGGTGATTATCACAACCCGATACAGTTTTATGGTAAACTGGCACAGTATGAAAGGAGTTATCCTTATTTACAATTGGGGTTATCACCCTCACTATAAAAGTTGGTCATCCAACATTGTGATTCAAGGTCTCAGGTATCATTTATTTTCATATTTGATTATCCTTTTACAGCCTTGGTTATAAACCTTGGCTACATATCTGGGCATCATGACCCGTCCAGCGGTAAACCGCCAGGACACTTTCCAAATTTTATACAGGAGCAGTTACGAATTATGAATATCATATATCTTAAGCATGGCCAATTAACAAGTATCAGGCAAAGTAACTATGTACGAAGGCATAGCAGACCAAGTGTTTGAACTAGCCTATTACAAGGTGTTTCAGTGCCCAAAAGAATAATTGTTTTTTCAGCAAGTATTGCATTTCGCAGAAGGCTAAACCAGCCCCCAGATCATGATTCATCACCATGTTGACTTGACGGTTGTGGATCATCTTGCACCGGTTCATCATCCTCCTCTCTACCCAGTGGCTGGAAGTCAATGGTTGCCCAGTTGATCCCAGTTAGGGCTTGGAATACAGCTTCATCGCTTATAAGGGTGGACGGTTCAATGTCAGGGGTATAGGTGTGCTTATGGATTGGTAGGATAACGTTTTGAGCCTCAGGAGTTGGTGCAGTGACCCGTTTGTTCTTGACGTCATAGCTCGCCTGGTAATATAAAAGATCAGCCTCTTCCGCCAATTGACAAGCCAGTGGATGTACTTCCTGGTTTATGGCCCGGAGGTCATCATTGCCAAATTCTGATCCGTCTTCTTTCAAACTTGGATAACCTTTACTCACATCCACCGGATCAAGATCTGGCACCCATGCCTTTGCCCGGGTTAGTGCGGTCAGAGCACCAGCCCTTGCAACAGATCTCTTTAGCTCTTCTACCCGGGCAGGTAGCATGGACAACCTTTCTAAGGTCTCTATGATCAAAGTTGGGGGCGGCTTGCTGTGAGAAGCGGTGCAGATGACCCATTGCGCACCGGTATACAGCTGCTCTATAAGAGTGTAGGCCGCCTTTAGCTTTTTTTGTACGTCAGAGCCCAGATGACTAATGCGAGTTCCAACATCATGACAAACATAAGTAAACCGGCAATGAAGGGGATGATATGTTGAAAACTTAAAGCCAGAATATTTACCAAACACAACAGCAGTCATGGCATGTATTTGCCGCTTTACACCAGCCAGCTCGTCTACCACCGTTTTAAGAGTTGCTTCTGCGTCCTCGGCTCTTTTTTGCAAAGCGGATTTTTCTGTGTCCCAATCCGCCCGTTCCTTGTTGAAATTCTCCTTCAGCTTTTCCATCGCGGCTAAGGCACTGGTCAACTCCTCTTTGGCTTTGGAGGTTTCTGCTTGCTGGAATTTGATGTTTTCTTGCAGGTCAGCAGTTTGACTTTCCTTTTTGCTCGACTCAGCCTATGAGAGACAGACATATCATGAGTTGATAGTACATATTGGAAGTACCAAGCACATAACAAGTTATGCACCTGATACTTGGGGGCTAATGCATATTTGCTCGTCATCAGAAATTTCTACAAGTCCCAAGGACAATACAAGTATTATTCTTGGCACTTGGGGGATAATGTATGTTTGATCAAAATAATGTTATGGGTATTCTTCTAAAAGTCCCGTTTCATCTTCATAAGTTAAACCGGCACTTGGGGACTATATCAGCGAAAGTTACAATGTTGCAATTCTGAAAGTACAAGTTCGTCTTAAAAAAGATGACCCGGCCCTTGGAGGCTAAGTATGCGAAATTGAGATATTACAAAGTTCCGGTTGAGATCAAAATCATAAACCAGACCTTGGGGGCTACTGGAGTTGATATTTGAAATTGAACATAAGAGAGAAAACAGTTATGTAGTTACCTCATATCGCTCCTTCATCAGATTTACTAAACCGGCTTCATAGTTGCGGCTGGTATACAGACGATTCAAGAAGCCAGAGTGAATGTCTTGGGCATTGAGATGGCATAGATAGATAAATCTGTGTTCCATTTGCCTTTGCTCATAGCAAAAAATTCCTCCTTGGCACTATGCTTGGATAAAGTGACAGGATTGCCAGGAGCACTATGGCCAAAGCCAGTAATCATGATGTCATGTTCTTTATCACCAGCAGCCTTCACTAGAGTTGACGGTTTATCAGCAGCCTTCACTGGACTTGCCGGCTTATCATCAGTTCGGGCCGGGCTTGTCGGTTTATCAGTGTGGCTTGTGGTGTCCACTTCTGCTTGTTCAACAATGAAGTCATAATCTTGAGGTGGCGGATCATCATGAATAATATCAGCATTTGTTCCTTCCAGATCTGGAGTCTTCCCCGGTTCAATAACCACATTATCATCAGCCGGTTTATTTAGCCGAGCCTTCTTGCTGGGTCTCGACTTGGCACTGAGAAGAACAAATATAAAAGATCAATACATCAGGTGAATGTAAGGTATTAAGAGTAAATTTAAGGCATAACTCACCCATGAACTGTCTTGAGGGTTGGAAGTTGTGTGGCTGTTGACTCGCCAGAAGATGAGTGAGGTGTTCCCTGATAATTCGAATCAGATGGATTAAGAGGCTGTTGGAAACAACCCGCCTTGGGGCAAGAAGTGTCAAGAGTATAAGTGTAACATCCCAAATTTTCAATTTGGAATGTCATACATTAGATCATCATGCATATCATATTTTCTTGCATTTTGGTTGATCCTAGAAATTTCACGCAACTCAAGGACCCTCGGAGAGAGTTGGAGATTTTGTTATTTTCACATTTGGGTTTTCTCAAATTTTGAAAAGAGGATCATTTGATTTTATTTATTCCATCTTCAATTATTTTTCCAATAACAAAAATATGAGAAGGGAATAATATGACTTTCCCAAATTTAGGGAAAATAAAGATTTAATAAATAAATCAAAATTTGGATTTTTCCGGAGTTTATTTGCATTTTATTTGCATTAGGGAAAAATGCGTGTTTTTAAAATATTGCATTTAGGCCCCGAGTAAAAGTTCATTTTGTTCGACTCATTTTTAGGAGTCGGGGAAAATTAATTTCGGGATTTTTGGAGTTCGTTAGATTTTCTTCTATTTGTTTTTCTGCGCGCGTATCTATTTAAAAAAAACGCGCAGCGCCCGACTGGGCCAAGGGCCCAGCCGAGCCGGCCCGCACCGCGCCCCTCCCCTCGCTCGCGCGCGCGCCGCGCGCAGCCACCGCCCCCGCCGGCAGAAACCGAGGAGGACTCCTCCTCCCCTTGCTTGCCCCCTCCCCCAAGCAACCCCCCTCCCCTGCTTTAAATACCCCCCTCTCCCCTCTCCTCCCCACACCACCGCCGCCCCCGCCCCGCAGCAGCAGCAGCAGCAGCTCGCGCCGCAAGCCGCCGCTGCCGCCGCCGCTCGCGCCCGCCCGTCGCCGCTGCCTGCCGCCGCCGCCCCCACGCTGCCCCGCCGCCCCGCCGGAGCCCCGCCGAGGTAGCCGCCGCCCGCGCCACCCCTCCCCTCGGTTCGGTTTTTTTATAAAAACCGTACCGGTTTCTTTTACGTCATTTCGGTTTTTTTAAAAAAAAACCGTTCCGGTTTATTTTGTTTCGATGTTTCGATTTTTTTCGAAACCCTAGATCGGTTTTTCGTTTTTTTCGGTTTAATTATTTAGCAAGCGTTCGCCGGACCATTCGTCTTAACGAACATGATCACCAGTTAGTCTCGGTTAACGAGCGTCCGTTTGTTTAACCGTTCGTCGTTTTCTTTTCTTCGGATTTATTCCGCGATTTCTCTGATCGCGATTTCAGATCCGATCTTCTTTCTAGTTTATCTTATCGCTCGTTTATCAGAATCAGGTGATTCAAGCGCCTGGAGTTTCGTTTCGAAACCGCCGTTCCGACTAATAAACTTAAACAAGATTTTGCTACTGTAAAACTTGACCTAGTTTCAATTTGCTAGAACCGAGTTGTTTTATTCCGCCGTTTGCTTTTCGTTACTTTGTTCGGTTCGTTTTCTCTTTGAAACCGGAGTTCTTAAGTCGAACTTTCTGGTTCGATCTCTTGTTCGAGTTTTACCTGTGCATTATATGAGTACTTATTGTATGCTTGTTGTTTGTCTGCGATAGATCACCCGGAGTGCGCCGCCTGTTATTTCGAAGCTCTAGGTTTCGCGGATCCTCAGCAAGGCAAGTAACACTTTGATCATACCTTCTCATTGCCTAGTTTTTATTGCATTAGACCAATCCTCACACATTGCATGATTAGGATCTAATTAAACTGTGGGATGGGAAGTAGTTGAGGTAGTACCTATTACCTGTTTTACTTATGAACCCTTGGGAGTTACTTCTTTGCTTATTATGCCATGCTATGCTAGTAGACGTGGATTGGGTGAGTGATATCCATGACAGATGTGAGTATTGTTAATTATTGGTTTATCTAAGGTGGCAACTTAAACACACATCTGGGTCGATTGAGGCACCTGGTTTCTATCAGGACTTGCCTGTTTTTCTTTGGACCGCCACCCAGGCTCAAAGGGATCATAAGATCATTCATGCTAGTAACTTCCGTGTGCAGCCACAAGCCATTATGGGCTCTGGCATAGCTGACTAAGTCGTGCGAACTCTTACAGTGGTTGGTACGGTCTATCACAACGTAAGGTGTGAGCGCTTCTGAAAGACTATGTCTCTGTCATCTGTCTCTCAAACATCATGCAGTGCGAGAATCCAACGGAGGCGACCGAGTCTTGTGGGGAAAAGTGCGCAAACCTCTGTTGAGTGTACAAACTAATCATGATTAGCCGTGTCCCCGGTTATGGACATCTTGAGTATCTAGTACTTGAATATCATGTGAATCTCATCATGTTACTTCTAAATTAATATTGTTGGGTTATTGATGACTACTTTTAATTGGGATAGGAATGCTGTCAACCATTCTCGATGTTTAACAACCACCATGATAGTTAAATAAATCTATTCCTTTGCAGTAGGGAAAAATTGGCTTTACGCAAAACTGTAACCATAGAGCTTTTCCACCAGCCATATATGCATGTAGTATAGGCTTATTATTCATTATCCTCTATGTGTTACATTGCCAGCATATTCCATGCGCTGACCCGTTTTCGGGCTGCAACTTTCATGTTGCAGACTTTTCAGACGACGAGTAAGATGCTTTTAGGTCGTGGTTCTATACTCAGTGATGCCGTTGGAGTTGATGGACTCACTTATCTTCCAAGTCTTCCGCTGTTATCATTATTAGATGGCCTTAAGCCATATGTATTGTAATAAGTTCTCTTTGAGACACCGATGTAATAAGTGTGTGATTGCTACTCTGCTATAAATCCTTCGAAGTACTGTGTGGTGTCAGCATTACTGATCCAGGGATGACACCAGAGCACAGAGACTTGACCATCTGAGGTTGGGTCGCTACAGAGATGGTATCAGAGCACACGCTGACTGTAGGACACGACCACTAAGTTAAACCCATAAATCACTATTCTCCTATCAATTTCTAACTCCTCATCTTTTCTACTCTTTTAGGATGACGGACGCGAAGATCAAGTACGCTCAACCGGATGAAGGCACCCCTTTTGGATTTCACTTGAAGGAAGTCACCAAGTACCTGAACATTGGACTACCAAGCTTCACCGGGACCTTCAACGCCACTCTGCCTGAAGAGGAGCGCTGGAAGATTCAAGCTCACGTTCCGGGAAGGACATTCGTGCCAATCACGAAGCCCATAGATAGTGTTTTCAGTGCACCAACCTGGAGTCTGGGAAAGAGCATGGCAGCTCATATCACCATGGGACGCATTGGAGAAGTTTATCAAGAAAACCTCAAGGACACTATCTACCAGATTTGCGGACGCCGTGATGAACAATGGGAGATAGTCAGCACCAAGAAGGATAGATCCATTGCAGCTTTCATTCAGGAGTTAAACCAGCACATTCGACGCCAAGAGAACCAGATGTGCAATGATATGATAGAGTTGAAGAATGCGAAGGCAAGGATCATCGATCTAGAAGGAGAGCTGAAGGGTACACGCAAGGACTACATGGACGAGATCGTAGCTCTAGCAAGGCACAATGTCGATCTTAAGCAGGAGATTGAAGAACTCAAGGGGAAATTAGCATCCAAGAAGGAAGACAAGTACATCGCATGTCCGGACAACTACATCATCATCGACGACACTGATTCGGATCCAAGTGAACCCGACTTTGAAGACGAAGCTGGAGCAGACATCATGGAGTCTTCCACCGATTCAAATTTCTAGATGACCACCAAATATTAGTAGTATTTCCCCATGTATACATTATAGTTCGAGCACTTTTGCGATAGTTCTAGACCGTTTGTATGCCCTTGTTTGAATTGAATGAAGTGATTTTGTGTGCATTTGTCTCATGTGCATTTGGGTAGTGTTTTCTCTTTAGACCTCACTCTATTCTTAATTATCATCTTTTCTAAAACCCTCAGATGCCTCCGAGACGTGACAATGGATTTCCACCGGAGCTCACTCAGTTGATCCAGCAGCAGAACCAATTGATGTAGTTGTTAGTCCAGAATCAGCAGAACAACAACAACAATAACAACAACAACCCTCCGCCGCCGCCACCTCTTGATCACCTAACCCGTTTCCTTAGGCTGAATCCGCCGGTGTTTTCCAGTAGCACCGAGCCAATAGTAGCAGACGATTGGCTCCGCAAGGCAGGAAGGGAGTTGACCACTGCAGGATGCATAGATGTTGAGAAAGTGAAGTTTGCCGCACATCAGCTTGACGGACCCGCGGCAGCATGGTGGGAGAATTTCACAGTCACTTACCCAGTTGACACTGTCACATGGGATCAGTTTCAACAAGCTTTCCGCACTGCCCACGTTTCAGCAGGAGCTATGGCCATGAAGAAGCGTGAGTTTCGCAACTTACGCCAAGGAGGAAGGACATTTGGCCAGTACGTTGACGACTTTAGCAAGTTAGCACGTTATGCCCCAGATGACGTTGCTACGGATGCAGCTAAGCAGGAGAAGTTTCTGGAAGGACTGAATGATGAGCTAAGCATGAAGTTGATGGTAGCAAGTTTCAACAACTACCAGGAGTTCGTAGATCGTGCCATCATGATTGAAGGGAAGCAACAGCAGATTGAGAACTGCAAGAGGAAGTATGGACAAGGGAAGTATAATTCTGGAGCTCAGCAGAAGCCCTGTTTTACCCCTAAACCGGGAGTTCAGTTTCAGCATACCCATGGAGGAGGTAGTTCGCACAACCATAATGGCCACAAGAATGGTAATGGGAATGGAGGAAGCAACGGACAGAACCGTACCACCCCATCAACCCCAGCCAAGAGAGATCTGAGTCATGTCACCTGTTTCAAGTGTTCCAAGACCGGACATTATGCCAATGAATGTCCCGAAGGCCAAAATGGAAATGGAAGCTCTGGAAAGAAGCCAAACCCTTTCAACAGGGGACAGGTGAACCACGTTAGTGTGGAGGAGGTTGAAGCTCAGTCTGATGCAGTAATCGGTAAGTTTTTGGTTAAGTCATTTACTGCGCTCGTTCTTTTTGATACTGGTGCATCACATTCATAGATATCAAGGGGATTTGTGGATAAGTATAACTTGCCAACCCAAGCCCTTAGGTCACCCATGTTAGTAACCTCGCCTGGAGCAGAATATATGGCTAGACGATGGTGTGATCGGTTACCATTAAGGATTGGTAACTATGTGTTTCCCTCCGACCTAATAGTATTGGAATCTCAAGGATTGGATGTGATATTAGGCATGGATTGGTTGTCAAAGTATGAAGGGAACATTGAATGTGCCAGTAAGACAATTTTGCTCACGACGCCCGAAGGAAGAAGGATCAAGTATGTATCTCGACATGCGCCCAACAGGACACAATTAAATTCCTTATCAGGAGTTGTACAGGAGGAAGTACCAGTAGTAAAGGATTTTCCTGATGTATTTCCTGAGGAATTGCCAGGCATGCCACCGGATAGAGACATTGAGTTTTTGATTGAGCTTTTGCCAGGCACTGGGCCAATATCGAAGAGATCGTACAGGATGCCAGCATAGGACTTGGCGGAAATTAAGAAGCAGATTAAGGAGTTATTGGATAAAGGTTACATTCGCCCAAGTTCTTCGCCTTGGGGATCACCCGTACTTCTAGTGGAGAAGAAGGATGGATCATTAAGGATGGTTGTTGATTACCGTGGATTGAACGAAGTAACCATCAAGAACAAGTACCCACTGCCAATGATAAATGATCTGTTTGATCGTTTGCCAGGAGCTAAAGTGTTTTCCAAGATCGACTTGCGATCAGGGTACCATCAGTTGAAGATTCGAGAGCAGGACATACCCAAGACAGCTTTTACCACGAGATACGGATTGTACGAGTATACCGTTATGTCATTTGGTTTGACTAATGCACCTGCCTATTTTATGAACCTGATGAACAAGGTATTTTTGGAGTTTTTGGATAAGTTTGTCGTAGTGTTCATTGATGACATTCTGATTTTCTCAAAGAATGAAGAGGAGCATAAGGAACATTTGCGTTTGGTTTTGGAGAAACTAAGGGAACATCAGTTATATGCCAAATTCAGCAAATGTGAGTTTTGGTTAAAGGAAGTTGGATTTCTTGGACATGTTATATTCGGAGAAGGGATAGCAGTTGACCCCACAAAGGTTGAGACCGTAACCGAATGGGAAGCACCAACGACAGTTGGAGAGATCCGGAGTTTTCTTGGACTCGCAGGATACTACCGGAGATTTATTGAGAATTTCTCAAAGATTGCAAAGCCTATGACTGAATTGTTGAAGAAGGGTACCAAGTTCAATTGGACTGAGGAATGTGAGGCCAGTTTTCAGGAGTTGAAGAAACGATTGGTTTCCTCACCAGTGTTGATTCTGCCAGATCAGACCAAGGATTATGATGTGTATTGCGACGCTTCACGTCGAGGACTTGGAGCAGTGCTTATGCAGGAAGGAAGAGTTGTTTCGTATGCCTCACGACAACTGAAACCTCATGAATTAAATTATGCTACGCATGATTTGGAGTTAGCAGCCGTAGTGCATGCATTGAAAACTTGGAGACATTTTCTCATTGGAAATCATTGTGAGGTGTACACGGATCACAAGAGTTTGAAGTACATTTTCACACAGAAGGAGTTGAACCTCAGACAAAGGAGATGGTTGGAACTCATCAAGGATTATGATATGAGATTGCATTACCATCCAGGAAAGGCTAATGTAGTAGCTGACGCATTGAGCCGTAAGAGTCATGTCAATACACTAATGACGGGAGAAATACCAAAGGAGTTAGCCGAGGATCTTCGTGAACTATGTTTGGAGATAGTTCCGAGAGGCTATGTAGTAGCATTGGAGATTCAGTCAACATTGATGGATAAAATCAGAGAAGCTCAGAAAAATGACAAGGAGATTGCAGATATAAAGAAGAAAATGAGCGAAGGAAAAGCAAAGGGATTTCGTGAGGATGAGCACGATACCCTATGGTTTGAGGACCGTGTTTATGTGCCCAATGACCCGGAGATCAGGAAGTTGATTCTGCAAGAGGCACATGATTCACCCTATTCGATTCACCCAGGAAATACCAAGATGTATTTGGATTTGAAGGAAACATTCTGGTGGACCGGAATGAAGAAGGATATTGCAACATATGTAGCAGTTTGTGATGTGTGTCATAGAGTGAAGGCAGAACATCAGAAGCCAGCCGGATTGTTACAACCATTGCCGATACCCGAATGGAAGTGGGATAAGATAGGCATGGATTTTATCACAGGACTACCCAGGACGAAGGCAGGCTATGACTCGATATGGGTAGTAGTTGATCGTTTGACGAAGGTAGCACATTTCATTCCAGTTAAGACTACCTACACCAGTGCTAAGTTGGCCAAGATATACATGACCAGGATCATTTGTTTGCATGGAGTTCCGAGGAGTATCGTATCAGATAGAGGAACCCAATTTACCTCAAAGTTTTGGAATCAGTTGCATGAAACTTTAGGAACCAGACTAGAGTTCAGCACAACTTTTCACCCACAGACGGATGGATAGACTGAGAGAGTCAATCAGATTTTGGAAGATATGCTGAGAGCCTGTGCACTAGATTATGGATCTAGTTGGGACGATAACTTGCCGTATGCGGAGTTTTCTTATAACAACAGTTACCAAACTAGTTTGAAGATGGCACCTTTCGAAGCTTTATACGGAAGGAGGTGCGGGACACCGTTGTCATGGGACGAAGTTGGAGACCGTCAGTTCTTTGGACCAGATTTGACTAAGGAGTCTGAACGGAAAGTTAAGTTGATTCGCGATAGGCTCAAGGTAGCCCAATCCAGGCAGAAGAGCTACGCAGATTCTAAACGCAAGGAGACAGTTTACGTAACCGGAGACAGAGTTTATCTTCGAGTATCCCCACTTCGAGGAGTTAAGCGCTTTGGAGTTAAGGGAAAGTTAGCACCATGTTTCGTTGGACCGTATAAGATTCTGCAACGTATGGGAGAAGTCGCTTATAAGTTGGAATTACCAGAGGGACCGTCAGGAGTTCATGATGTATTCCACGTTTCTCAGTTGAAGAAGTGTCACGCCGAGATGGCGGAGGTACCGCTAAGGGATACAGTGCCGCTTGAAGCGATTCAGTTGAAGGATGACTTAACGTATGAAGAGAAGCCAGTCAAGATTCTCGATTTTGCTAGCAGAGTTACCCGCAGCAAGGTTATCAAGTTTTGCAAAGTTCAGTGGAACCACCACTCCGAGGATGAAGCCACCTGGGAGAGAGAAGAAGATTTGCTCAAGGACCACCCTCACCTATTTTCTAGCCAACCCGAATCTCGAGGACGAGATTCATCTTAAGGGGGGTAGGTTTGTAACATCCCAAATTTTCAATGTGGAATGTTATACATTAGATCATCATGCATATCATATTTTCTTGCATTTTGGTTGATCCTAGAAATTTCACGCAACTCAAGGACCCTCGGAGAGAGTTGGAGATTTCGTTATTTTCACATTTGAGTTTTCTCAAATTTTGACAAGAGGATCATTTGATTTTATTTATTTCATCTTCAATTATTTTTCCAATAACAAAAATATGAGAAGGGAATAATATGACTTTCCCAAATTTAGGAAAAATAAAGATTTAATAAATAAATCAAATTTTGGATTTTTCCGGAGTTTATTTGCATTTTATTTGCATTAGGAAAAAATGCGTGTTTTTAAAATATTGCATTTAGGCCCCGAGTAAAAGTTCATTTTGTTCGAATCATTTTTAGGAGTCGGGGAAAATTAATTTCGGGATTTTTGGAGTTCATTTAGATTTTCTTCTATTTGTTTTTCTGCGCACGTATCTATTTAAAAAAAACGCGCAGCGTCCGACTGGGCCAAGGGCACAGCCGAGCCGGCCCGCACCACGCCCCTCCCCTCGCTCGCGCGCAGCCGCCGCCGCCGGCCGAAACCGAGGAGGACTCCTCCTCCCCTTGCTTGCCCCCTCCCCCAAGCAACCCCCTTCCCCTCTTTAAATACCCCCCTCTCCCCTCTCCTCCCCACACCGCCGCCGCCCCCGCCTTGCAGCAGCAGCAGCTCGCGCCGCAAGCTGCCGCCGCTCGCGCCCGCCCGTCGCTGCCGCCTGCCGCCGCCGCCCCGCCGGAGCCCCGCCGAGGTAGCCGCCGCCCGCGCCACCCCTCCCCTCGGTTCGGCTTTATTTATAAAAACCGTTCCGGTTTCTTTTACGTCGTTTCGGTTTTTTTAAAAAAACCGTTCCGGTTTATTTTGTTTCGATGTTTCGGTTTTTTTTCAAAACCCTAGATCGGTTTTTCGTTTTTTTTGGTTTAATTATTTAGCGAGCGTTCGCTGGACTGTTCGTCTTAACGAACATGATCACCCGTTAGTCTCGGTTAACGAACGTCCGTTCGTTCAACCGTTTGTCGTTTTCTTTTCGTCGGATTTATTCCGCGATTTCTCTGATCGCGATTTCAGATCCGATCTTCTTTCTAGTTTATCTTCTCGCTCGTTTATCAGAATTAGGTCATTCAAGCGCCTGGAGTTTCGTTTCGAAACCGCCATTCCGACTAATCAACTTAAACAAGATTTTGCTACTGTAAAACTTGACCTAGTTTCAATTTGCTAGAACCGAGTTGTTTTCTTCCGCCGTTTGCTTTTTGTTACTTTGTTCGGTTCGTTTTCTCTTTGAAACCAGAGTTCTTAAGTTGAACTTTCTGGTTTGATCTCTTGTTCGAGTTTTACCTGTGCATTAGATGAGTACTTATTGTATGCTTGTTGTTTGTCTGCGATAGATCACCCAGAGTGCGCCGCCTGTTATTTCGAAGCTCTAGGTTTCGCGGATCCTCAGCAAGGCAAGTAACACTTTGATCATACCTTCTCATTGCCCAGTTTTTATTGCATTAGACCAATCCTCACACATTGCATGATTAGGATCTAATTAAACTGTGGGATGGGAAGTAGTTGAGGTAGTACCTATTACCTGTTTTACTTATGAACCCTTGGGAGTTACTTCTACGTTTGCTTATTATGCCATGCTATGCTAGTAGACGTGGATTGGGTGAGTGATATCCATGACATATGTGAGTATTGTTAATTAATGGTTTATCTAAGGTGGCAACTTAAACACACATCTGGGTGGATTGAGGCACCTGGTTTCTATCAGGACTTGCCTGTTTTTCTTTGGACCGCCACCCAGGCTCAAAGGGATCATAAGATCATTCATGCTAGTAACTTCCGTGTGCAGCCACAAGCCATCATGGGCTCTGGCATAGCTGACTAAGTCGTGCGAACTCTTACAGTGGTAGACTAGCAGATGTAGGGGATGTAGGTTGGTACGGTCTTTCACAACGTAAGGTGTGAGCGCTTCTGAAAGACTATGTCTCGGTCATCCGTCTTTCAAACATCATGCAGTGCGAGAAACCAATGGAGGCGACTGAGTCTTGTGGGGAAAAGTGTGCAAACCTCTGTTGAGTGTACAAACTAATCATGATTAGCCGTGTCCCCGGTTATGGACATCTTGAGTATCTAGTACTTCAATATCATGTGAATCTCATCATGTAACTTCTAAATTAATATTGTTGGGTTATTGATGACTACTTTTAATTGGGATCGGAATGCTGTCAACCATTCTCGATGTTTAACAACCACCATGATAGTTAAATAAATCTATTCCTTTGCAGTAGGGAAAAATTGGCTTTACGCAAAACTGTAACCATAGAGCTTTTCCACCAGCCATATATGCATGTAGTATAGGCTTATCATTCATTATCCTCTATGTGTTACATTGCCAGCATATTCCATGTGCTGACCCGTTTTCGGGATGCAACTTTCATGTTGCAGACTTTTCAGACGACGAGTAAGGTGCTTTTAGGTCGTGGTTCTATACTCAGTGATGCCGTTGGAGTTGATGGACTCACTTATCTTCCAAGTCTTCCACTGTTATCATTATTAGATGGCCTTAAGCCATATGTATTGTAATAAGTTCTCTTTGAGACACCGATGTAATAAGTGTGTGATTGCTACTCTGCTATAAATCCTTCGAAGTACTGTGTGGTGTCAGCATTACTGATCCAGGGATGACACCAGAGCACAGAGACTTGACCATCTGAGGTCGGGTCGCTACAATAAGAGACCTTTGATCGGCATTTCTGAACCGGAGTGTTCGGTAAACCAGCGGAGGTAACTACCTGGCCGCTGTGCCGGGTTGAGCGGCGAGCTTCGTGTTGCTGCATCTTCAAAAGAAAGTTTGGGTCCAAGTGAGCAAGGGGGTGAGAAAATTTTACTTTCCGGTTTGCTCGATGGATTTTTGATGATGGCAGAGGATCTTAATCGGAGGAAAGAATAATTACCTCTACGTCATCAGCTTGACTGCCTTCAACGTCGTCCTGATAATAGTCATTGTCAATGAGGTGTATGAAAAATGAACCAAGAGAGTCAAGTTCTATCTCTGAGTCCGGATTAGCCAAATCGGCATCAGCATTTGGCTCGAAAAACGCAGTGGTCATTTTCTTGGTAGGTTTTTTAACAACCTTGGTCTTCTCGCGAAGTGGCTTTGCCGGTTTATCTTGTGGTTTTGCTGGTTTATCTTGCGGTTTTTTCTTCCAGAACGGATCATCACCCTGTTAAAGATGGACAAGATTTTAAGAGAAATTTGGAAGAAGTAAGTTAAAACAAAAAGTTATATCAGTCTTATAGTTGGTGGCTTGTTGGATACGCAGAAAGGATTTAATCCGGTCTGGCCACAGACAACTTCCGGCTCATTCAATATTTTCTTGACAGCTTTAGTAACTTCAGCCTCTGTTAGCTGAATATTAACATGTCGTTGAGGGTCGGTCAAACTCCCTGTGTATTCACACATCAAACCGGGGCGCCGGCTTAAGGGCAGAATGCTCCAATTTATCCAACAACGAGCAAAGTCAACACCTGTTAAACCGTTCGCATAAAGACTCTAAGCTTTGACAGTTGTGGGGCATAGTTGGCCCTTTCCTTTGCAGTTAATCTTTGAGGAAAGGGATGTGTATTGCTAAGACGGTGAGGGCGGTAACCTGACAAAGGGTTATCATCAGTCGAAGATGTGTCTTTGCAATAAAACCAAGTTTGGTTCCACTCCTTGGGGTGACTGTGAAGCTTGGCGTGGGGAAAGCTGACATCTTTCCTCTTTTGAACCGCCATTCCCCCGAGCTCAGTATTGGGTCCATCTATGAACTCTGTATGGCGGTTTAAATAGAAGAAATCCCTAAACAATTCAACTGTGGGCTCCTCTTGAAGATAAGACTCACAAAAGACTTGGAAATGGCAGATGTTGGACACAGAGTTTGGACCGATGTTCTGAGGGTGGAGCTGAAAACTGGCAAGCACATCTCGGAAGAATTTTGAATGGGAGGGCTAAAGCCTCGACCCAAATGGTCAACAAAAATGACTACTTCTTCGTCCTTGGGTTTAGGGGGATTTTCCGGACCAGGGGCCCTCCAGTGGATGACCTCTTTCTTGGCTAAAGCGCCAATTGCGACACATCTATATAACTGATCTTCAGTGAACCGGGAAGGAACCCAGTTGCATTCATAGACTTGTTTGGCCATTTCAATGGAAGCTGAAACATAGTTATTGCCGGTTTAAGATTTATAATGGAAAAGTATAAAGCGATGCAAGTTAAAGCAGAGGTGTATGCATATTGTTAACCCGGAGTATGACATTACTAAACCGGAGTCTGATATTGCTAAGCCGGAATTTTACGATGGAGAAGGTGCAAAGATAAATGAATCGGCGGCTTAAGAGGGGACTAATGGTACCTACCGGATTATCATTTTTCAAAGCTAAACTGCCTGTATTGGTATGAAAGGTACAAATCTAAAGTACCTAAGAGAAGGAAAAACAAGTTTCGCAGATTGATGTGATAATTTCAGATCTGCCGTGTGACAGAAAACTAGAAAGTATTCAGACATAATTTCAGGTGCTTGAATAGTTCATCAAGTTCAGATGAATTTTTATATAAAGGAGATGCTCCAATAAGGAAAAAGGGGATTATGGTTACGGCTGCACAAGAAGTATCAGATCCAAAATAGCCGTTTGTGCTACTAAAGAAGAACAGGGAAGAACAACGCCGGAGCTTCAATAAACTCCGATGAACAATGAAACCCTAATGGTGGATCTAGATCTAGGAAAAGAGGAAATTACTGATGCTGAGGGAACATCGGAGGAGCACCACGTTTCTCTGCTGCGGTCAGGTTGATGCAGCGGCCGTCGTTGGGGCAGAAGCGAAGGTCGACGGCGGCAGCAGAGCTCCAATGGTCAGGCGTTGCGAGGAAGAGGACGATGTGAAGGGGCACGAAGGGGAAAAGTGAAAAGGACCCCTCGGCCTTATTTATTAGGTGAATGGATAAGTGGCAGGCGCGGGAATCGAGGAGCCCGAAAAATGGGATATGTGACAGCTCTGTCACCTCGATTGTCGGAAGCTCATTTATGAAGGTGAGCTATATGCAATCTTTAAATACGGGTGACGTCATGGCGTTTTATCATGGTCCTGGAAGATGATGTCATGGCGGTTTATGAGACTTACATGAAGGTGCTGAAGAAGAGATTTTCCTAAATATTGAAGATTGACATGAACCAGTTCAAATCTGGGGCCTAATGTTGGAGATATTACAGCTGGGCATAAACCGGCCAGGAGAGGCCGGGTTAGCCCCATGATGAGTTATTATATTTAAAGCCCATGAAGACAAATATGATGGCACTTTATGAAGGCCCAGAGCCCAAAGGCGGATTAAGGCCTGTAGACATAAACCGACATTGATATGTAAACTTGTGTTGTAAGGCAGAAATAGTAGAGACCGGGCCGGACAGGTTTATGAGCCGGCGTCGGAATCCTGTAAATCGGCGGGCGTCAACACATGTATATAAGGGGACGACCCGGCGGTGGTTTAGGGACAAAAAACAACAACTCGAGAACCAGGCATAGCGAATTCGCTCCCTGGTCATCGAAACCCTAGCAATTCCACAACAACTGGATCGTAGGCTTTTACCTTCACCGCAAGGGGCCGAACCAGTATAAACTCTATGCGTCCCTTGTCCGCTTTAACCCCTTTATGTTAACCCGTCGTGATGGCTCCACGACTAAGTCCTTTCTCTAGGACATCTGCCGTGACAAAACCACGACAAGCAGCAAGCGTCCTCGCTGCACCCCGGCCGGCTCGTCATCTCACGCTCGTTGCTCTCCGACGGACGCGCAGGCCGCGTTGTGCATGGCACGCGAACTCCTGCGCTACTGCCCCGCCGCCGACCTCTACGAGGACTGGCTGGACCGCATCGCCGAGCTCGTCGGCGCCGCAGGGGGCTCCCCTGCGCCCTCCATCTCGCTGCCTCGCCCTCCGCCAGCTGCGGGCGACGTGGCTCATGGAGCGCCACCTCCACCACCTCCCCACCAAGACAGTGTCCTGGCGCCAAGGCGTGCGCCCCCCCGGCGAGACCCACCGCGTCGGGCGCCCGTGCGCGAAGAAGGAAGCTGCCAAGAAGTTCCTCGTCCGCAAGAAAACGCTCCCGCGCTCCCAGCACCACTACGACAAGACCGTGCGCCGCCTGCGGTGGTGGTGCGCGGACATCAAGGGCAGGCTACGCACCAGCAAAGGGTCCCGATGGCCACCGCGGGCTGCCGTGCCTTCACTCCTGAGCTGCGTAGCGTCGCATGGCCGGGCAAGTTCAAGCCAGACCTGCCTCCACACTACGACGGCACCCCTGACCCCGCGGAGTTCCTGGAGCTCTAGAATTGAGCATCAAGGCGGCCAACGGCGATGAAAAAGTCATGGCGAACTGGTTCCCCATGGCTCTCAAGGATGGTGCCCGCTCATGGCTCCTAAACCTGCCCCCAGGCTCCATCTCCTCCTGGAACGAGATGCGCGACCGCCCTCCGGCCGCGGGTGACCTACGCCGTGTAAAGCAGCAGCCAGGAGAGACCGTCCAGAAGTACATACAGCGCTTCAACAATGTTCGCATCAAGATCCCCAAGGTGATGGAGGAGGCCATCATCTCCGCGTTTTCTGATGGCGTCTGTGACGTCAAGATGAAGGAGGAGCTCGCCATCCACGATGAGCTGTGCACGTCCTTGGAGTTGTTCAACCTGGCGACCAAGTACGCAAGGGCTGAGGAAGGGCGCCTTTCCCTTCTTCAGCTCCCAGTTGCCGACCTGGAGGGGAAGAAAGCCAAGGCCAAGGACGTGAAGCGCAAGGGAGTGGCTCTACTCGTAGCGGAGCCAGACATGAAGCACGCCGGGACCAGCCCGAGTCATCGAAGAGTAGCCGGCTGTTCCGCTTCTTCCACAACATTCACAACCACAACACCAACGACTGTCAAGAGCTCAAGGCCATTCGAGATGGACGCCTCGGTCGACGCCCCGAGCCCAACGACCGGGGCTACAGCCGAGGAGGAGGACGTGACGGAGGATCGCTGGCAAGATCAGCCTCGCGAGGGCGCTTGGAGTGATCAGCCTCACGAGGACCGCCCCCAGGGAAATGCTGGTCTTCCTCCACTGCCGCCACCACCAAGAAGGAACGACGACCACCATCAGGACGAGGGGGCTGGGGGCTTCCAGGAGCCGCGGGCAATCGCCTGCATCCTGGGCGGAGCTCAAGCCCCAGCCTCTCAGCGAATCTTCAAGCAGTTTGCTCGCGAGGTGAACGCAGTCCTCCCCAGGCTCGAGGCCACATGCCCACTTAGGTGGTCCAAGTGTGCCATCACCTTCAGTTCTGCAGATCAGCTCAAGTGCGCGGCCACCGCTGGCGCCCTCTGATAATCCCCAAGTGCAAGGAATCATCGTAGCACTTTCCAAAGATGGAAGTGATAAGTATGGAGTGTCGAACCCACAAGGAGCTAAAGGTAAGATCAATATTCTCTCAAGCCCTATCTGCCACTGATACGACTCTACGTGCACCGAACGTTTACTTCCAACTAGAAATGAGAAATAAAACTACGTTGTGGGTATGAAGAGGATAACTTTGCATGGTATCGGAGAGCTAAAACAAAAAGTAGGTGCTATTATCATAAAGTTAGAATATATTACTTAGTATTATAAATAGCGAGTGTGGAATAATGGTGGATCGGTGTGTGGAATTGTCCTAGGCAATTGTTAACAAGACCGGTAATCACTATTGCAGTTTTATATGAGGGAGAGGCATAAACTAACATACTTTCTCTACTTGGATCATATGCACTTATGATTGGAACTCTAGCAAGCATCCGCAACTACTAAAGATCATTAAGGTAAAACCCAACCATAGCATTAAAGCATCAAGTCCTCTTTATTCCCATACGCAACAATCCCTCTTACTCGGGTTTAAGCTTCTATCACTCTAGCAACCCACTATAAGCGAATCATGAATGTATTGCAACACCCTACAGCGGGGATCCCTCACGCTTGCGCGACACGAAGAGCACCATAGGACAGCATCAAAGTAAAACACACAACTCATACCAATCTAGATCATCAATCAACCCAAAGACAAAAGATATCTACTCAAAACATCATAGGATGGCAACACATCATTGGATCATAATATGTGGCATAAAGCACCATGGTCAAGTAGGGATTACAATGGTGTGCGGGAGAGTGGACCGCGTAAAAGAGATGATGATGGTGATGATGATGTTGATGTTGATGAAGACGATCACCGCGACGATGATTCCCCTCTCGATGGCACTCCGGCGCCACCGGAAGAGAGGAGGAGAGGTTCTCCCCCTTGTGCTTCCTCCTCCATGGCCTCCACCCTCTGGTCCTTGGCCTTCATGGTGATGATGGCCCCTCCGGGATACTCCTCCATGGTCACCGGTGACGATGGCCCCCTCCGGCAGGGTGCCGAAGAGGGCCTAGATTGATTTCTCGTGGCTATAGAGGCTTGCGGCGGCGGAACTTCTAATGCAATCTCCGTTCTGGAAGTTTTAGGGTACGAGAGTATATATGGGTGCAAGGGGTATGTCGGAGGAGCTACAGGGGCCCCACGAGGCAGGGGGCGCGCCCTAAGGGGGGGCGCCCCCACCCTCGTGAGCACCTCCAGTATCTCCTGATGTAGAGTCCAAGTCTATCCGGTGGCTTTCCTTCCAAAAATAACTTCTCCAGTTGATTTCGTTCTGTTGCGACTCTGTTTGATATTCCTTTTCTTCGAAACACTGAAATAGGCAAAAAAACAGCAAATCTGGGCTGGGCCTCCGGTTAATAGGTTAGTCCCAAAAATGATATAAAAGTGGATAATAAAGCCCAATATTGCCCAAAACAGTAGATAATATAGCATGGAGCAATAAAAAATTATAGATACGTTGAAGACGTATCAGGCATCCCCAAGCTTAAATCCTGCTCGTCCTCGAGTAGGTAAATGATAAAAAAGATAATTTTTGATGTGGAATGCTAGTAAGTGCTTAAGTTTGATCAATGACAATCCCAATCACTTTTTCTAGCATCATTACATATCATAACAATAGCTCATCTCATAAAACTTTTCATGATCAAGTAACAAGCAAGTCACACGTTTAAAGTATGGATCATAAACTTTCTTGAAAACTAACAAACAATATTCTCAGTCATCAAACAATTGCAATTCATCCTATTTTTAGGAAGAGCCTATGTCAGAGCTTTGATTTAGCAAACTTCACATACTCAACTATCATGTAGTCTTTCACAATTGCTAACACTCACGCAATACTTGTGGTTATGGAGTTTTAATCGGACACAGAGAAAGATAGGGGCTTATAGTTTCGCCCCACAACCTTTTACCTCAAGGGTAATGTCAACAATAATAACTCATGTTCCCCACATCCAATTATATATATATATATATATATATATATATATATATATATATATATATATATATATATATATATCAAGTTCTTTCCAACATGCTGGGCTTGCCAAAGAATAAAATAAAAAAAGGAAAGGTGAAGATCACCGTGACTCTTGCATAAGGTAGAAGATAATAATAAAAGATAAGCCCTTCGCAGAGGGAAGCATAGGTTGCCATGCGCTTTTATGGTTGGATGCACAAAATCTCAATGCAAAAGAACGCCACTTTATATTGCCCCTTGTGATATGAACCTTTATTATGCAGTCCGTCGCTTTTATTACTTCCACATCACAAGATCATATAAAGCTTATTTCTCCCACACCAATCAATCATACATATTTAGAGCAATTTTTATTGCTTTGCACCGATGACAACTTACTTGAAGGATCTTACTCAATCCATAGGTAGATATGGTGGACTCTCATGGCAAAACTGGTTTAAGGATTTTGGAAGCACAAGTAGTATCTCTACTTGGTGCTGAGAATTTTGGCTAGCATGAGGGGGAAAGGCAAGCTCAACATGTTAGATGATCCATGACAACATACTTTATCTCAGATATAAGAAAACATAACTCATTACGTTGTCTTCCTTGTCCAACATCAGCTCTTTAGCATGTCATATTTTAATGAGTGCTCCCAATCATAAAATATGTCCATGATAGTATATTTATATGTGAAACCTCCCTTCCTTCAATATTCTTTCATGAATTGGTCAAGTGACCAATTCTACGCTTGCTAACTTTCAATAAGTTTTACTACCCATACTCTATGTGTGAAGTCATTACTCCCCATGTTATAAACATATATAAATTCAGGTTTATGACATCCAATTTATTCGACCATTGACTCATAGGATATACGTGAAGCACATGAGTAAATGACCAACTACTACAAATGATTTGAGTGAACAACACTGAGTAGTCAAATAATTAACTAGCCATGGGAGGATTCTTTTTAATTCAATATTTCAGATCCAATGATTTTATTCAAACAGCAAGTAAATTGCAAATACGCTCCAAGCAAGACACATATCATGTGATGAATAAAAATATAGCTCCGAGTAAAGTATACCGATAGTTTTGAAGACGAAAGAGGGGATGCCTTCCGGGGCATCCCCAAGCTTAGGCGCTTGATTCTTCCTTGAATATGTACTTGGGGTGCCTTGGGAATCCCCAAGATTAGGATTTTTCCACTCCTTATTCTCCTCATATCGATATCTCACCGAAAACTTGGAAACTTCAATCACACAAAACTTAACCAAACTTCATGAGATAGATTAGTATGATAAAGAGCAAACCATTCACTTTGGTACTCTCAAAGACAAGTTTAGTAATTGTTCTCACACAATTCCTACTGTACCATATCATTTCTACAATTTATATTGAGGAATATAAGTCATAGAAACTAGAAAACAAGCAAACTATGCAACGAAAACAGAATCTGTCAGAAACAGAACAGTCTGTAATGATCTGAACAATAACCATACTTCTGCTACTCCAAAAATTATGAAATAAATTTGTGGAAGTGAGGAATTTGTCTATTAATCTTCTGCAAAAATAATCAAATCAAAATCACTCTTCTGTAAAACATGACATCTATTCTCGTGAGCGCAAAGTTTCTGTTTTTTTACAGCAAGATCACATTAACTTTCACCTAAGTCTTCCCAAAGGTCTTACTTGGCACTTTATTGAAACAAAAGCTAATAAACATGATTAATACCATAGATTAATCATGTAAACACACAAAAACAGTAAGGGTAAATATTGGGTTGTCTCCCAACAAGCGCTTTTCTTTAATGCCTTTTAGCTAGGCATGATGATTTCAATGATGCTCACATAAAAGATAGTAATTGAAGCACAAAGAGAGCATCTTGAAGAATATGACTAGCATATTCAAATCTAACACACTTCCTATGCCTAGGGATTTTGTGAGTACACACTTATGGGAACAAGAATCAACTAGCATAGGAAGGCAAAACAAGTATAACTTCAAAACATTAAGCACATAGGGAGGAAACTTGATAATAATAGAACTCCTACAAGCATGTATTCCTCCCTCATAATAATTTTCAGAGGCATCATGGATATCAACTTTGTTTTCATACTCAATTGGAACCTCTTCCGAAATAGTGGAATCATTACTAGCTAAAGTTGACACTCTTCCAAATCCACTTTCATAAATATCACACTAAGATTCAACATCCTCCAAAATAGTGGGATCACTAATTCCTAAAGTTGACACTCTTCCAAACCCACTTTAAATGATAGTGTTATTCATACTCCAAAATATATAAGTGAACTTCATGGAGCATTCTACAATTAATATATTATAACCAATATCCAAGCTCAAAATGTATAAGTGAAGCACATGAAGCATTCTATAAATCCATACTCAAAAGATTTAAGTGAAGCACAAAGAGCAATTCTATAAGATCATACTTAAAAGACTTAAGTGAAGCACATGAAGTATTCTATAAATTTATGAAGGGACATCTCATGCTAGCGTGGTTCTCAAAGAAAAATAAAACACAAAGGAAACAAATCATGTGAACAAAGCAAAAACCGAGGTATACCGATAATCGTTGAAGAAGAAAGATGGGATGCCAACCGGGGCGTCCCCAAGCTTAGATGCTTGAGTACCCTTTGGAATATTTACTTGGGGTTCCTTGGGCATCCCCAAGCTTGAACTCTTGCCTCTCTTTATTCTTCTCATATTGATAGCTCCTCGACCTTCGAACACTTCATCCACACAAAACTTTAACAAAAACTTGTGAGATCCGTTAGTGTAATAAAACAAATCACTACCTTTAGGTACTATAATTAACTCATTCTTTATTTGTATTGGTGTTAAACCTACTGTATTCCAAGTTCTCTATGGTTCATACCCTCCAATACTAGCCATAGATTCATCGAAATAAGCAAACAACACACAAAACAGAATATGTTAAAAACAGAACAGTCTGTAGCAATCTGGAAGTTTGGCAAACTTCTGTAACTCCTAAAATTATTAACTAAATTTTACAATTTGAAAAATTTGTACGGAAGTAATGTTCAAAAAGTTTCAGACCCATTTGACTTTCCAGTAAAAAATGTAAATTCACACACTACAGCCAAAGTTTCTGTTTTTGTTCTGCACATAGCAAACAAGCAATCTAATCATCCTAGAACCAAAGCTTGGTACATTATTTTTATAATACAATGAATATATACAAGGGGATAATTATTTACGGAGAAACTTGCATGAAAAATCCTACATTGTTTCCGTGAGCATGAACACAAGTGCTCAAGGTCGACCCTCACTTCTTCAATGCAAAACCTTCCAATCACTTCTCTTTTTGAAAAACTTTTTAGGCATGCAAGGCAAGTAATATTTTTTTGTATTTTTATTTTTATTTTTTTTGTATGTTTCACCCACAACTAAACAGAAACAAAAAGGAAAAACAAAATCTACTTAGTGAAGAAAGCAAATAAGCACACACGAGAATATCAACCCCACGCTATTGCTCCCCGGCAACGGCGCCAGAAAAGAGCTTGATAATCCCCAAGTGCAAGGAATCATCGTAGCACTTTCCAAAGATGGAAGTGATAAGTATGGAGTGTCGAACGCACAAGGAGATAAAGGTAAGATCAATATTCTCTCAAGCCCTATCTGCCACTGATACGACTCTATGTGCACCGAACGTTTACTTCCAACTAGAAATGAGAAATAAAACTACGTTGTAGGTACGAAGAGGATAACTTTGCATGGTATCGGAGAGCTAAAACATAAAAGTAGGTGTTGTTATCATAAAGTTAGAATATATTACTTAGTATTATAAATAGAGAGTGTGGAATAATGGTGGATCGATGTGCGGAATTGTCCTAGGCAATTGTTAACAAGACCGGTAATCACTATTGCAGTTTTATATGAGGGAGAGGCATAAGCTAACATACTTTATCTACTTGGATCATATGCACTTATGATTGGAACTCTAGCAAGCATCCGCAGCTACTAAAGATCATTAAGGTAAAACCCAACCATAGCATTAAAGCATCAAGTCCTCTTTATTCCCATACACAACAATCCCTCTTACTCGGGTTTAAGCTTCTGTCACTCTAGCAACCCACTATAAGCGAATCATGAACGTATTGCAACACCCTACAGCTAGGATTCCTCACGCTTGCACGACACGGAGAGCACCATAGGACAGCATCAAAGTAAAACACACAACTCATACCAATCCAGATCATCAATCAACCCAAAGACAAAAGATATCTACTCAAAACATCATAGGATGGAAACACATCATTGGATCATAATGTGTGGCATAAAGCACCATGGTCAAGTAGGGATTACAGCGGTGTGCGGGAGAGGGGACCGCGTAAAAGATATGAGGATGGTGATGATGATGAAGACGATCGCCACGGCGATGATTCCCCTCTCGATGGCACTCCAGCGCCACCGGAAGAGAGGAGGAGAGGTTCTCCCCCTTGTGCTTCCTCCTCCATGGCCTCCACCCTCTGGTCCTTGGCCTTCATGGTGATGATGGCCCCTCCGGGATACTCCTCCATGGCCACCGGTGATGATGGGCCCCCTCAGGCAGGGTGCCGGAGAGGGTCTAGATTGATTTCTTGTGGCTATAGAGGCTTGCGGCGGCGGAACTTCTGATCCAATCTCCGTTCTGGAAATTTTAGGGTACGAGAGTATATATGGGTGCAGGGGGTACGTCGGAGGAGCTACGGGGGCCCCACGAGGCAGGGGGCGCGCCCTAAGGGGGGGCGCCCCCACCCTCGTGAGCACCTCCCGTATCTCCTGATGTAGAGTCCAAGTCTATCCGGTGGCTTTCCTTCCAAAAATAACTTCTCCAGTTGATTTCATAACGTTTGGACTCCGTTTGATATTCCTTTTCTTCGAAACACTCAAATAGGCAAAAAACAGCAAATCTGGGCTGGGCCTCCGGTTAATAGGTTAGTCCCAAAAATAATATAAAATTGGATAATAAAGCCTAATATTGCCCAAAACAGTAGATAATATAGCATGGAGCAATCAAAAATTATAGATACGTTGGAGACGTATCACCCTCCCAATGCTTTGCTCACCCGTCATTAGCAACGTACAAGTCACCAATACCCTCATAGACGGCGGCGCAGGGCTCAATGTCCTGTCCGTCGAGATGTTCGACAACCCCATCTCTGCCGGGAGAGTCGCTGAGTGGAACATCGAGCTACAAGCATTCCAGTTGGAGTTCAGCACGACCAGGGTCATCAAGGGAGCCGCGCTTGCTGATTTCGTGGTAGAATGGATGGATGCCCCGGGGCTTGAGGAAGGCGAGGATAGGTCTCTCTCGCCGGGGAGTGAAGCCCCAGACGGATGGGTTATGTATTTTGATGGCGCCTTTGCGCGCCAGGGCGCGGGGGCTGGAGCAGTGCTCATCTCACCCACTCAGGACAAGCTTTACTACGCTAGTCAGCTCTGCTTCCAGCAGGGCGAGAAGGTCTCCAACAACATAGCAGAGTATGAAGGCCTCATAGCTGGTCTCAAGGCTGCAGTGGCCCTGGGGGTAAAGCGCCTCACCATCAAGGGCGATTCGGAGGTCCTCGTCTGTTGGGGAACGTAGTAATTTCAAATTTTTCCTACGCACACGCAAGATCATGGTGATGCATAGCAACTAGGGGAGAGTATGATCTACGTACCCTTGTAGATTGCAACGGAAGCGTTTGACACAACGTAGAGGAAGTAGTCGTACGTCTTCTTCCCAGTCCGACCGATCCAAGCACCGTTACTCCGGCACCTCCGAGTTCTTAGCACACGTTCAACTCGATGATGATCCTCGGGCTCCGATCTAGCAAAGCGTCGAGGAAGAGTTCTGTCAGCACAACGGCGTGGTGACGATCTTGATGTACTACTGACGCAGGGCTTCGCCTAAGCACTGCGACAATATGACCGAGGTGGAATTTGGTGGCAGGGGGCACCGCACACGGCTAAGGAAAGATCTCAATGATCAATTGTGTGTCTAGAGGTGCCCCCTGCCCCCGTATATAAAGGGGCAAAGGGGGAGGGGTGCGGCAGCCATAGGAGGAGTCCTACTCCCGCTGGGAGTAGGACTCCCCTCCAATCCTATTCCTAATAGGACTCCCCAAGTGGGGAAAGAGAGAGGGGCTGGTCGGCCACCTTCCCTAGTCCTAATAGGACTAGGGGAAGGGGGGGAGGCGCGCAGCCCATGAGGGCAGCCCTTTCACCTTTCCACCAAGGCCCATGTTGGCCCATTTGGCTCCCGGGGGGTTCCGGTAACCTTCCCGGTATTCCGGTAAAATCCCGATTTCACCCGGAACACTTCCGATGTCCAAACATAGGCTTCCAATATATCAATCTTTACGTATCGACCATTTCGAGACTCTTCGTCATGTCCATGATCACATCCGGGACTCCGAACAACCTTCGGTACGTCAAAATGCATAAACTCATAATAACTGTCATCGTAACGTTAAGCGTGCGGACCCTACGGTTCGAGAACAATGTAGACATGACCGAGACACATCTCCGGTCAATAACCAATAGCGGGACCTGGATGCCCATATTGGCTCCTACATATTCTATGAAGATCTTTATCGGTCAGACCGCATAACAACATACGTTGTTCCCTTTGTCATCGGTATGTTACTTGCCCGAGATTCGATCGTCAGTATCCAATACTTAGTTCAATCTCGTTACCGGCAAGTCTCTTTACTCGTTCCGTAATACATCATCCCGCAACTAACTCATTAGTTGCAACGCTTGCAAGGCTTAAGTGATGTGCATTACCGAGAGGGCCCAGAGATACCTCTCCGACGATCGGAGTGACAAATCCTAATCTCGAAATACGCCAACCCAACATCTACCATTGGAGACACCTGTAGTACTCCTTTATAATCACCCAGTTACGTTGTGACGTTTGGTAGTACCCAAAGTGTTCCTCCGGCAAACGGGAGTTGCATAATCTCATAGTCATAGGAACATGTATAAGTCATGGATAAAGCAATAGCAACATACTAAACGATCGGGTGCTAAGCTAATATAATGGGTCATGTCAATCAGATCATTCAACTAATGATGTGACCTCGTTAATCAAATAACAACTCTTTGTTCATGGTTAGGAAACATAACCATCTTTGATTAACGAGCTAGTCTAGTAGAGGCATACTAGTGACACTTTGTTTGTCTATGTATTCACACATGTATTATGTTTCCGGTTAATACAATTCTAGAATGAATAATAAACCTTTATCATGATATAACGAAATAAATAATAACTTTATTATTGCCTCTAGGGCATATTTCCTTCAGTCTCCCACTTGCACTAGAGTCAATAATCTAGATTACACTGTAATGATCCTAACACCCATGGAGTCTTGGTGCTGATCATGTTTTGCTCGTGGAAGAGGCTTAGTCAACGGGTCTACAACATTCAGATCCGTATGTATCTTGCAAATCTCTATGTCTCCCACCTGGACTAGATCCCGGATGGAGTTGAAGCGTCTCTTGATGTGTTTGGTCCTTTTGTGAAATCTGGATTCCTTTGCCAAGGCAATTGCACCAGTATTGTCACAAAAGATTTTCATTGGACCCGATGCACTAGGTATGACACCTAGATCGGATATGAACTCCTTCATCCAGACTCCTTCGTTTGCTGCTTCCGAAGCAGCTATGTGCTCCGCTTCACATGTAGATCCCGCTACGACGCTTTGTTTAGAACTGCACCAACTGACAGCTCCACCGTTTAATGTAAACACGTATCCGGTTTGCGATTTAGAATCGTCCGGATCAGTGTCAAAGCTTGCATCAACGTAACCTCTTACGGCAAGCTCTTTGTCACCTCCATATATGAGAAACATATCCTTAGTCCTTTTCAGGTATTTCAGGATGTTCTTGACCGCTGTCTAGTGATCCACTCCTGGATTACTTTGGTACCTCCCTGCTAAACTTATAGCAAGGCACATATCAGGTCTGGTACACAGCATTGCATACATGATAGAGCCTATGGCTGAAGCATAGGGAACATCTTTCATTTTCTCTCTATCTTCTGCAGTGGTCGGGCTTTGAGTCTTACTCAATCTCACACCTTGTAACACAGGCAAGAACCCTTTCTTTGCTTGATCCATTTTGAACTTCTTCAAAATCTTGTCAAGGTATGTGCTTTGTGAAAGTCCAATTAAGCGTCTTGATCTATCTCTATAGATCTTTATGCCTAATATGTAAGCAGCTTCTCCGAGGTCTTTCATTGAAAAACTTTTATTCAAGTATCCCTTTATGCTATCCAGAAATTCTATATCATTTCCAATCAGTAATATGTCATCCACATATAATATTAGAAATGCTACAGAGCTCCCACTCACTTTCTTGTAAATACAGGCTTCTCCGAAAGTCTGTATAAAACCAAATGCTTTGATCACACTATCAAAGCGTTTATTCCAACTCCGAGAGGCTTGCACCAGTCCATAAATGGATCGCTGGAGCTTGCACACTTTGTTAGCTCCCTTTGGATCGACAAAACCTTCCGGTTGCATCATATACAACTCTTCTTCCAGAAATCCATTCAGGAATGCAGTTTTGACATCCATCTGCCAAATTTCATAATCATAAAATGCGGCAATTGCTAACATGATTTGGACAGACTTAAGCATCGCTACGGGTGAGAAAGTCTCATCGTAGTCAATCCCTTGAACTTGTCGAAAACCTTTTGCGACAAGTCGAGCTTTGTAGACAGTAACATTACCATCAGCGTCAGTCTTCTTCTTGAAGATCCATTTGTTCTCAATTGCTTGCCGATCATCGGGCAAGTCAACCAAAGTCCATACTTTGTTCTCATACATGGATCCCATCTCAGATTTCATGGCTTCAAGCCACTTTGCGGAATCTGGGCTCACCATCGCTTCTTCATAGTTCATAGGTTTATCATGATCTAATATCATGACCTCCAGAACAGGATTACCGTACCACTCTGGTGCGGATCTCACTCTGGTTGATCTACGAGGTTCAGTAGTATCTTGATCTAAAGTTTCATGATCATCATCATTAGCTTCCTCACTTATTGGTGTAGGTGTCGCACAAACAGTTTTCTGTGATGTACTACTTCTCAATAAAGGAGTAGGTACAGCTACCTCGTCAAGTTCTACTTTCCTCCCACTCACTTCTTTCGAAAGAAACTCCTTCTCTAGAAAGTTTCCGAACTTAGCAACAAAAGTCTTGCCTTCGGATCTGTGATAGAAGGTGTATCCAACAGTTTCCTTTGGATATCCTATGAAGACACATTTCTCCGATTTGGGTTCGAGCTTATCAGGTTGAAGCTTTTTCACATAAGCATCGCAGCCCCAAACTTTAAGAAACGACATCTTTGGTTTCTTGCCAAACCATAGTTCATAAGGCGTCGTCTCAACGGATTTAGATGGTGCCCTATTTAACGTGAATGCGGCCGTCTCTAGAGCGTATCCCCAAAACGATAGCGGTAAATCAGTAAGAGACATCATAGATCGCACCATATCTAGTAAAGTACGATTACGACGTTCGGACACACCATTATGCTGTGGTGTTCCGGGTGGCGTGAGTTGCAAAACTATTCCACAATTTTTCAAATGTACACCAAACTCGTAACTCAAATATTCTCCTCCACGATCAGATCGTAGAAACTTTATTTTCTTGTTACGATGATTTTCAACTTCACTCTGAAATTCTTTGAACTTTTCAAATGTTTCAGACTTGTGTTTCATTAAGTATATATACCCATATCTGCTTAAGTCATCTGTGAAGGTGAGAAAATAACGATATCCGCCACGAGCCTCAATATTTATCGGTCCACATACATCGGTATGTATGATTTCCAACAAATTTGTTGCTCTCTCCATAGTACCGGAGAACGGTGTTTTAGTCATCTTGCCCATGAGGCACGGTTCGCAAGTACCAAGTGATTCATAATCAAGTGGTTCCAAAAGTCCATCAGTATGGAGTTTCTTCATGCGCTTTACACCGATATGACCTAAACGACAGTGCCACAAATAAGTTGCACTTTCATTATCAACTCTGCATCTTTTGGCTTCAACATTATGAATATGTGTATCACTACTATCGAGATTCATCAAAAATAGACCACTCTTCAAAGGCGCATGACCATAAAAGATATTACTCATATAAATAGAACAACCATTATTCTCTGATTTAAATGAATAACCGTCTCGCATTAAACAAGATCCAGATATAATGTTCATGCTCAATGCTGGCACCAAATAACAATTATTTAGGTCTAATATTAATCCCGAAGGTAGATGTAGAGGTAGCGTGCCGACCGCGATCACATCGACTTTGGAACCGTTTCCCACGCACATCGTCACCTCGTCCTTTGCTAGTGTCCGCTTATTCTGTAGTCCCTGTTTCGAGTTGCAAATATTAGCAACAGAACCAGTATCAAATACCCAGGTGCTACTGCGAGCATTAGTAAGGTACACATCAATAACATGTATATCACATATACCTTTGTTCAGCTTGCCATCCTTCTTATCCGCCAAATACTTGGGGCAGTTCTGCTTCTAGTGACCAGTCTGCTTGCAGTAGAAGCACTCAGTTTCAGGCTTAGGTCCAGACTTGGGTTTCTTCTTTTGAGCAGCAACTCGCTTGCCGTTCTTCTTGAAGTTCCCCTTTTTCTTCCCTTTGCCCTTTTTCTTGAAACTAGTGGTTTTGTTAACCATCAACACTTGATGCTCCTTCTTGATTTCTACCTCCGCAACTTTTAGCATTGCGAAGAGCTCGGGAATAGTTTTGTTCATCCCTTGCATATTATAGTTCATCACGAAGCTCTTGTAGCTTGGTGGCAGTGATTGGAGAATTCTGTCAATGACGCAATCATCTGGAAGAGTAACTCCCAATTGAATCAAGTGATTATTATATCCAGACATTTTGAGTATATGCTCACTGAAAGAACTGTTCTCCTCCATCTTGCAGCTATAGAACTTATTGGAGACTTCATATCTCTCAATCCGGGCATTTGCTTGAAATATTAACTTCAACTCCTGGAACATCTCATATGCTCCATGACGTTCAAAACGTCGTTGAAGTCCCGGTTCTAAGCCGTAAAGCATGGCACACTGAACTATCGAGTAGTCATCAGCTTTGCTCTGCCAGACGTTCATAACTTCTGGTGTTGCTCTAGCAGCAGGCCTGGCACCTAGCGGTGCTTCCAGGACGTAATTCTTCTGTGCAGCAATGAGGATAATCCTCAAGTTACGGACCCAGTCCGTGTAATTGCTACCATCATCTTTCAACTTTGCTTTCTCAAGGAACGCATTAAAATTTAACGAAACAACAACATGAGCCATCTATCTACAATCAACATAAACAAGCAAGAGACTATTAGGTACTAAGTTCATGATAAGTTTATGTTCAGTTAATCAAATTAATTAAGAACTCCCACTTAGATAGACATCCCTCAAATCCTCTAAGTGATCACGTGATCCAAATCAACTAAACCATAACCGATCATCACGTGATATGGAGTAGTTTTCAATGGTGAACATCGTTATGTTGATCATATCTACTATATGATTCACGCTCGACCTTTCGGTCTCTGTGTTCCGAGGCCATATCTGCATATGCTTGGCTCGTCAAGTATAACCTGAGTATTCCGCGTGTGCAACTGTTTTGCACCCGTTGTATTTGAACGTAGAGCCTATCACACCCGATCATCACGTGGTGTCTCAGCACGAAGAACTTTTGCAACGGTGCATACTCAGGGAAAACACTTCTTGATAATTTAGTGAGAGATCATCTTATAATGCTACCGCCAATCAAAGCAAGATAAGATGCATAAAAAGATAAACATCACATGCAATCAATATAAGTGATATGATATGGTCATCATCATCTTGTGCTTGTGATCTCCATCTCCGAAGCACCGTCATGATCACCATCGTCACCGGCGCAACACCTTGATCTCCATCGTAGCATCATTGTCGTCTCGCCAATCTTATGCTTCCACGACTATCACTACCGCTTAGTAATAAAGTAAAGCATTACATCGTGATTGCATTGCATACAATAAAGCGACAACCATATGGCTCCTGCCAGTTGCCGATAACTCGGTTACAAAACATGATCATCTCATACAATAAAATTTAGCATCATGTATTGACCATATCACATCACAACATGCCCTGCAAAAACAAGTTAGATGTCCTCTACTTTGTTGTTGCAAGTTTTACGTGGCTGCTACTGGCTTAAGCAAGAACTCATCTTACCTACGCATCAAAACCACAACGATAGTTTGTCAAATAGACTCCGTTTTAACCTTCTCAAGGACCAGGCGTAGCCACACTCGGTTCAACTAAAGTTGGAGAGACAGTCTTCCGCAAGCCATCTATGTGCAAAGCACGTCGAGGGAACCGGTCTCGCGTAAGAGTACGCGTAAGGTTGGTCCGGATCGTCTCGTCCAACAATACCGCCGAACCAAACTATGACATGCTGGTAGGCAGTATGACTTGTATCGTCCACAACTCACTTGTGTTCTACTCGTGCAAATAACATCAAACCATAAAACCTGGCTCGGATACCACTGTTGGGAAACATAGTAATTTCAAAATTTTCCTACGCACACGCAAGATCATGGTGATGCATAGCAACGAGGGGAGAGTATGATCTACGTACCCTTGTAGATCGCAACGGAAGCGTTTGACACAACGTAGAGGAAGTAGTCGTACGTCTTCTTCCCGGTCCGACCGATCCAAGCACCGTTACTCCGGCACCTCCGAGTTCTTAGCACACATTCAGCTCGATGATGATCCTCGGGCTCCGATCCAGCAAAGCGTCTAGGAAGAGTTCCGTCAGCACGACGGCGTGGTGACGATCTTGATGTACTACTGACGCAGGGCTTCACCTAAGCACTGCGGCAATATGACCGAGGTGGAATTTGGTGGCAGGGGGCACCGCACACGGCTAAGGAAAGATCTCAATGATCAATTGTGTGTCTAGAGGTGCCCCCTGCCCCTGTATATAAAGGGGCAAAGGGGGAGGGGTGCGGCAGCCATAGGAGGAGTCCTACTCCCGCTGGGAGTAGGACTCCCCTCCAATCCTATTCCTAATAGGACTCCCCAAGTGGGGAAAGAGAGAGGGGCTGGCCGGCCACCTTCCCTAGTCCTAATAGTACTAGGGGAAGGGGGGAGGCGCGCAGCCCATGAGGGCAGCCCTTTCACCTTTCCACCAAGGCCCTTGTTGGCCCATTTGGCTCCCGGGGGGTTCCGGTAACCTTCCCGGTATTCCGGTAAAATCCCGATTTCACCCGGAACACTTCCGATGTCCAAACATAGGCTTCCAATATATCAATCTTTATGTCTCGACCATTTCGAGACTCCTCGTCATGTCCGTGATCACATCCGGGACTCCGAACAACCTTCGGTACATCAAAGTGCATAAACTCATAATAACTGTCATCGTAACGTTAAGCGTGCGGACCCTACGGTTCGAGAACAATGTAGACATGACCGAGACACATCTCCGGTCAATAACCAATAGCGGGACCTGGATGCCCATATTGGCTCCTACATATTCTACGAAGATCTTTATCGGTCAGACCGCATAACAACATACCTTGTTCCCTTTGTCATCGGTATGTTACTTGCCCGAGATTCGATCGTCAGTATCCAATACTTAGTTCAATCTCGTTACCGGCAAGTCTCTTTACCCGTTCCATAATACATCATCCCGCAACTAACTCATTAGTTGCAATGCTTGCAAGGCTTAAGTGATGTGCATTACCGAGAGGGCCCAGAGATACCTCTCCGACGATCGGAGTGACAAATCCAAATCTCGAAATACGCCAACCCAACATCTACCATTGGAGACACCTGTAGTACTCCTTTATAATCACCCAGTTACGTTGTGACGTTTGGTAGTACCCAAAGTGTTCCTCCGGCAAACGGGAGTTGCATAATCTCATAGTCATAGGAACATGTATAAGTCATGGATAAAGCAATAGCAACATACTAAACGATCGGGTGCTAAGCTAATATAATGGGTCATGTCAATCAGATCATTCAACTAATGATGTGACCTCATTAATCAAATAACAACTCTTTGTTCATGGTTAGGAAACATAACCATCTTTGATTAACGAGCTAGTCTAGTAGATGCATACTAGTGACACTCTGTTTGTCTATGTATTCACACATGTATTATGTTTCCGGTTAATACAATTCTAGCATGAATAATAAACCTTTATCATGATATAAGGAAATAAATAATAACTTTATTATTGCCTCCAGGGCATATTTCCTTCATCGTCAACTTCTCCAACAAGGTGTACGAGCCAAAGGACGAGCACATGGAGGCATACCTCGCGGAGGTGCTCAAGATGGAGAAGCAGTTCTTAGGCCTAGAATTGCAGCATTTGCCCCGTGGAACGAATAAGGAAGCCGACGACATCGCCAGGAGAGCATCCAAGCGACTACCCCAAGAGCCTGACGTCTTCGAGGAGCGGCTCTTCAAGCCATCGACAACACCACTGCTTTCAAGAACAGCACTGCCTCGGGAGGAACTCCCTCAACCACCTGCCTCGGGAGCCCCGGCCTGTGGCCCGACCTTAGGAGCATGCTTGATCTTGGCGCTCGAGCCTCAGTAGGGGTGCTGGACCAAGGAATTCAAGGAATACTTGACACAAGGGACGCTGCCGAAGAAGGAGGAGGATGCGGAGCGTGTGGACAAGCCACG
The DNA here is from genome assembly GCA_032464435.1 of Aegilops umbellulata. NCBI lineage: Eukaryota > Viridiplantae > Streptophyta > Magnoliopsida > Poales > Poaceae > Aegilops > Aegilops umbellulata. The sequence goes on along the minus strand of CP136057.1, from coordinate 312,218,656 downwards.
ACATACTGCATCCAGGACGGTGAGTTGTATAGGAAGCGGCCGAATGACGTTTCCCTGCGTTGCATCTCCAGGGAGCAGGGGAAAGAGCTGCTGGCCGACATACACGGCGGGGACCGCGGGCACCACTCGTCGTCACGGACCCTCGTCGGCAAGGTGTTTCGCAGCGGATTCTACTGGCCTACGGCACTCAACGACACGACTGAGCTAGTGAAATCCTGCGAGGCCTGCCAGTTCCAGGCCAAGCAGATCCATCAGCCGGCTCAGGGCCTCCAGACCATCCCACTCTCATGGCCATTCGCGGTCTGGGGGCTGGATATCTTGGGCCTGTTCCCTCAAGCGCCTGGGGGCTACCGCTACCTCTACGTCGCCATCGACAAGTTCACCAAGTGGGCGGAGCTATAAGCCTTCCGCACCATCCCGGCCGGCTCCGCAGTTCACTAGCAATCTCTTCAAGACGTATTGTGCTAACCTTGGAACGTAGATCTTCTACGCTTCGATGGCGCACCCCTGGAGCAATGGCCAGGCCAAACGCGCCAACACAGAGGTCCTGAGAGGCCTCCAAACCAGGACCTTCAAGAAGAAGCTCGAGGCCTGCGGCAGGGGTTGGTACGACGAGCTCCAGTCCGTGCTGTGGTCCATCCATACGAGCGCCACCAAGCCGACAGGCGAGACCCCATTCTTCCTCTTCTACAGAGCGGAGGCGGTTCTCCCTCACGAGGTTAAGCATCGCTCCGCGCGGGTCTTGGCGTTTGATGAGACGCAGCAGGACGTCATGCGGGGGATGGGCCTCGTGCTGGGGGAGGAACGCCACCGTGAAGCCACGCTACGGGCAACAAGATATCAGCAGGCGCTGCGATGGTACCACTATCGCAGCGTCCAATCTAGGACGCTTGAGGTGGGTGACCTCGTCCTACGGTGGGTGCTCTCCAGGGAAGGGCTGCATAAGCTCTCACCCATGTGGGAGGGCCCGTTTAGGGTCGCCCACGTCTCCAGGCCTGGCACCGCACGCCTGGAGACGTAGGACGGGGTACCCATCTAGAATGCCTGGAACATCCAGCACCTCCGGAAGTTCTACCCATGAAGAAAGGCCCAGCGCCTGTGAAGAAGGCCCCATGCTTGTGAAGGTCTCCGCTCGTGACACTCTCACGTAATAATGAGTGGGGCTGTACACGCCCCGTAGTCTCAGGAGTGCCGCCCTCGGGCCTCTGGGGCTCCCTCCCACGTCCTAGTGCTAGCACTTAGCTCCGCGCTGGTGAGAAGACAAGAAGACTAGACTAGGTGCCGGACGCGGCTTTTCATTTGCTTTCTGTAGTTGGCTTGCCCCTCTTTGATAGAATTTTGCTTTCTGGTGTTGCTCGCTGATCTTGTTTCATCGACTTCTGCTTCTATTTCTGCCTTCGGTTCTTTTTCTAACCTATACCCTCTCTCGCGTCCCTCGCGAGGGGGCTGGACAGGTGCCCTCATGCCCTTGTGAGCATCTTGTCTGTTTTTTCGCGAGGCACCCTCGTTCGAGCCGCAAGCTGGCACACCCCTCTCAATCCGTGCCCCTCGGGTACCGCGATACGAGGCGCTGGGTCATGGCCAGAGGCGCCTACGACCAGGGATTGGATCTCCTAACAAATTTTTGCAGTTCCTCCTCGCCAGGTATTGAGAAACGCGCGCCTCGCGAGGCTGAAACTACTTCAAGCGCGTCAAGCTAAGTTTTTCCTACGTGCCTATATAAAACATTGATATTGCAAAACGACACGGGAATATAAACACAACATAACAACTTGGAAATCATAGTTTGTTGCACGCCCCCACGGGGCCCCATACTTGTCTCTCTCAATGCAGGAAGGAAAAGAAGAACAAAACAAAAGCGGCACATGCCCCCGCAGCAGCTTGCGAGGACGGGCCCATAGCGCTCTCCCGAGCTCAGTCAGACCCTTCCTCGCGCTTCACTGGGGCGCGACGGCGAGACGACCCGCTGCCACCTTCAAAGCGAGCGCGGTGGCGTGGCAGCTGATCGTAGCCACCGTTGCTGGAGCTGTCGCCGGAGGGAGAACCGCCGTAGCTAGGCGCGAGATCGTCCTCACCCTCATCCCGACCTTCGCCAAGGCCAAGCACTTCGTCACCGTCGTTGTCCTTGGGGCAGCACCCGGCGCGACGGCCGTCTTCTCAGAACACCCTCACATAGAGGGCCGCGTTGCCGTCGTACTTGAAGTGGAGGGTGCACCGCCTGCCCAGGCCACGCGCGCGGGCAAATGTCTGCCAGCCACCAGCCAGAGCCACATTGCCAGCGATGGAGGTCTCGACCGCGACCCACGAAGCTTTGCTGCAACAGCCGTCCGCCTGCAGCCAGAGCCCGCCTGGACCCGTGGCCGGCAGTTTGCCGGTGAAGGAGTGCGGGAGCTGAAGCCAGGAGCCGGCATGGTTCTCCGACCACACCACGAACTCCGGCAGCACCTCCACCGAGTGGAAGCACGGCCGGGGAGGCCGTGCGACCATGGCGCGCCTCCCTTCATCGACGGGGCTGCTTCAACATAGGCGGCTCCCACCACGCGAAGGGGCACCGCGGCGGCCGCGGGGGGCCGCGGCGGGGGTCGCGGAGTGCTTGCGAGGACAACCGCGGCCACGCTTGGGCGGGGGAGAGCCGGGCCCCTCCTGGCGAGCCTTCCCCTTCTCCGCTGCCGAAAACCTCTTCACAGGCGCCATGGGAGTCGCTACTGGCAATGGGGCTACTTTCAGTGTTCTGGGAACGGGGGTCCCCAGACTTGCCTGCCTGCGACCCGCGGCATGGCTCCACTCGCGGCCCAGTACGGCCCGTGTTCACCAACAAACACTCAAGACCCTCGTGAGGGGCCAAGCCTCGCGAGGGGGACGACACAAGACCTCCTCGGGAGCGGCCTCACCAGGCTGGCTCACGAGGGGCGGAGAGATCAAGGCAAGGCGAACCTTGCGACGTTCCTACAACGTCAGCCATGACGACCAAGACCAGGCGGGCGCCAGCGCGCACAGTGTCCTTGTTTCCTATTTGGTCCTAAGGAGGCAAGCGCATGCGATGAGTACTGAGGCATCAGGCAAAGGTTTCCATATTGGTGCAACGAGACCAATACCAGCAGGACGAAGGTCACCGTGGAGCCCAAGACGGCGTCATCACCACAGCATTTGGCAGACGAAGACCACCTTTAGTCAGGATAGCTTGTACTAGCTACCCCCCTTCGAATTGGCCATTGTTGGCTCCCTTCCCGCTCAATATTTGGCGGGAGGACCAGGTCCTCTATAAATAGGACTAGCCACCACAGAGGAGGCAACTGATTTCGAACGAACTGATTCAGATCATCCTCACACTCATCAAGCACAAGAACACCTCACCTCAGGAGGCGGTTCTTCCCCTTGTACTGTTCATCCTCAGCCCGAGAGGCAATCCACCGCACCACACAGGAGTATGGTATTACACCACAATGGTGGCCCGAACCAGTATAAATCTCGTGTCTCTTTTGTTGCGAGTTCATCGAGCTAGGCTTTGGGATTGCGGCGAGGTTGAGGGTGTGATTAGGTAGGGGGAAATCTTTGTGCGCCCCCCAGTGTTCGAACCTGATGGGTTTTGCCGGAACCCGAAATCCGACAGAGAGATCTTCGTGCGCATCCCAGTGTTCGAACCTCAAGGGTTTTGCTGGAACCCAAAATCAGACAACACCCAAGATGAACAAGCTCAAGGGTACCAAGCACGCAAGAGTTATAAGCTTATCAACTTGCAACTTCCACATATCACCATGGAGAACTCAAACCGATGCACCAAATGCAATGGCAAGGGCACGGAGTGCCCCAGTCCCTTCTCCCTCAAATCCCACCGAAGCAACTAATGCTAGGGAGGAAAATGAGAGGAAGAACAAGAAGGAGAACACCAAGAACTCCAAGTCTAGATCCAAGGGGTTCCCCTCACATTGACGAGAAAGTGATTGGTGGAAATGTGGTTCTAGATATCCTCTCTCTTCTCCCCCCAAAACTAACAAGAATCCATGGAGGGATTGAGAGATAGCAAGCTCCAAGAGGTCAACAATGGTGGTGGGGGGGAAGCTTGCTAAGATTTTTCTTAGGTTGGAGGTGGAAGAAGGGGGTATAAATACCCCCAAGGAAAATATGACCGTTGCACCCCGGGCACCTGGACAAAAGGGGTCCGGACACCCGCACAACCCAGAGAAAAAGCCACAAAACTCCGGGCACCCGGGGGGAAAACCCCGGGCACCCGGACGAACAAGGGAAGCACAGCGGCCAGGGGGCCGAGCACCCTGGGGTCCCAACCCCGGTCACCTGGATGGGGCCGAGAGGAGGAGGTGGAGGAGCCCGGGCACCCAGATCCAAGACCCCAGGCACCCGGGGTGATCAGAGGAGGAGAGAGAGCATGCCGGATGACCATGGGCACCCGGACCGGCCAGAGAGGTCACTGTGGAGGGGCTTGGGTGACCCCGGGTGTCACAGCCCTAGAAATCTCCTTGTAATTAGTGGCATTTCATCCATGCAGCATTTTCAATTCCTATTAATGTTGAAATGGGGATGACAGAAAACCCCAGCACCACTTAAACCAATTGGGGTTATTAAAAAATACTATTTCAATGAACCTGAAATGCCCTTCTAAAATGTTCATCATCTTTGCCTTGGTCTAGAACCTCTGACAAAAATGATGCACACTTTTCTAGGACAAGAGAGGGTCACTGAATTAAATCATATAGTATTTGCATTTGGGCATTTAAATGCTATAAAATATTTTAAATGCTCAAATAATCATAAACTAAAATGTTTACTGTTGGATATATTCTAAGCAGTAGCCATGATTAGTTTTATGATTTTTGGAAATGCCCTGGCATTTTTAATAAAGCCCTGAAGTTACAGAAATAATAGAAAACAAAAAATAAGGAGAGAGAGAGAGAACTTACCTGACTTACCTGTCACGGCCCAGCTGGCCTGCCCACCTGCGCAGCCCAGCCCGCCTGGCCACTCCCCTGTCATCTTCCTCCTTGCCAGGAGGACGGGCGCGTGCCCGATGTGCGCGCACCCCCGTGCACCACCTCCTGCTTGACGCCGAGGCCCTGGACGCCTCTGGCGTTGCCACGCAGACCCCCTGGACCCCTCGACCGCTCCACTATCTCCCTGCCACGCCTCCCTCTCTCTCTCTCTCTCTCTCTCGAAGCAGACCGAAGCCGACGCCGCCGTTCGTCGCCACCGTGACTACAGTGCCCCCCTCACCTCACTGACCTGTCCATGAACCTCGCCACCCTCGCCTACGTCTCCCCACCGAGCCACGCTTCGCCGGAGGCCCTGCATCACCTCCATCTGGTCGTCTTCAACCTCGGAACCCGCCGGACGCCGTTCATTGATTCGCTTCGCTCCGGTCGCCCCCGAGCCCACGGATCTGCTCATCGACCTCCCTGTGAGCTCCGCCGCTTTTCCCCCCTCTTTCCTGCATCATTTTCGCCCTCTAGCCGCAGCCCCGAGATCACCCGAGGCCGCCGTCCGCCATGACCGGCGAGCCCATGCTCCCGAGCTTCTCCTGCTCGCTCCAGGGGTACTGATATGCTCCTGGCACCTCCAGGAGGCTGCCTAGCCACTCCGTTGGCTTGCCCGAGCACTGCAGCCCCGCGCCCGCACTATCTCGAACTCCGGACGCTGCGGGTGTGCTCGCCGCCATTGTTCCCGGCCACCCCAGCACCAACCACCGCCACCGTTGGATGCGCCACATCGCCAGCTACCCGTAGCACCCACCCGCGCATCGAACCGTGGCCGGAGCAGCGTTTCTGATGCTCTACGTCATATCATCCTCGCCGGCGACTCAACGCCGTCAGGTTTGACCGCGGGTGGGCCCAGTTTGACCCCCCTGGGTTAATGATAGGTGGGCCCCAACCGGCTAATTAATCTAGGGTTAGTACTAATTATAATTAGTTAAAACTAATGACACTGACACGCGGGACCCACTGTCAGGTTTGACCTAGACCGTCCCGTTGACCAGTGACGTCACCCTGACGTAATGGTGATGCAGTAATTTGTTTACTAGGATTATTCTTATACAGGAAATTCCAGAAAATTTCTTAAACTTCTAAAATTCATAGAAATTCAACCATAACTCCAAATCAAACAAATTATATATGAAAAATGATTAGAAAAATCCAGTCTATCCATCTGTACCATTTGCATGCGTGTTTGAAGAACCTAAGGTTGCTGTATATGGAAATTTGCATAAATGGCATTTAAACTCCCACATATGGAGTTTGAATTTGAACGTAGGGTTCAAACCAACTTCATTTAACATGTTGCTAGTTGCATTAGTTCAAACCACAACATATTGCCATGTCATGATCATGCATCATATTGTTGCATTGCATTGATTGTGTTCTTTCTGTGTTTGCCGATATTAGTCCCCTCTCGGTAGACGATGTCCCGACGATGAGTTCGATGACACTGATGAAGAGTTATATCATCTTCAGAAGTGCCAGGCAAGCAAAACCCCCTTGTTCATTCCGATACAATCCCACTCTCTCGCTCCTGCTCTCTTTTACTGCATTAACACAACAACGTTTCAACTGTTACATGCTGCGGTAGCTGAACCCCTTTCCTCTGCATGACCTGTCATTGCCACGGTAAATAGATGAAACCCACTAGCATGAGTAGGAGTTGTTTGAGCCATTATGTGCCTACTCATTCATGCTTGTTGTCATGCCTGCTACTGCTTAGAGTCGAGTCTGGTCTGGTTCATCGGGGATGAATTGGAATGTGGTGAACATGTCCTACTGTTGAGAGCTAAGTGTGTGAACACGATTTGGTAAAGGTAGCGGTGAGAGGACATGTAGGAGTACATGGTGGGTTGTATCATTGAAACCGTCCTCAGGAACTTAGTTCTGTGTTTGTGATCCATGAACAGTTACTACCACACATTGGGTTCCGGTAACTCGACCCCTCTCGGCTTATTAACCTACTCGATCTCTGTCCAGGAGTTGCAACTAGCTTCTGGTGTTTGTAGGTAGTGTTAGTAGTCTACCAAGTGGCACCCGGTACAGGTGGGCTTGGGACAGACTAGGCACAGTGGCACAGAGTACCAAGTGGCACCCGGATGGTGGGCTTGGGAACCCTGCTCACATCGTTTGGGGCCATGAGCAACACCCCGGCCGGATCTCCTTGCGGATGGAACCCGAATAGGCGATAAAACTGGACTAGAGACTTGTGTGGTTAGTCAGGTCGTGGCCGACTCCCTCGCCAGGCTTCCACTTGAAGGTTGCCGAGGTACATGACGTGTACATGGTGGTAAGTGGCGAGAGCGTGTGTGAAGAAGTCAACCCCTGCAGGGTTATCATTATCTATTCGAATAGCCGGATTCCTCGGATATGGAAACTTGGACCCCTTGCATAGTTCATAGACAAGTGAAAGTGGATACCCTAAAATGCACAAGATAAGCGTGAGTGCTATGGATGGCCTTCTCATAGGGAGACGGGAGCGGATCCATAGTGGTGTATTGATATGGTGAATATGTGGACTCGTGTGCGCCACTTCAAAGTTACTGGCAGTCGTAGTTCAGGATAGACACCGAGTCAAAGCTGGCTTGCTGCAGTCAAACTCCACCACCCCCTTTGTTGATACTGATGCATATGTAGCTAGTTCTGATGTAAGTCTTGCTGGGTACATTTGTACTCACGTTTGCCTATTTTATGTTTTGCAGAGAGACGTCAGTCTCGCTAGTAGTTCCGTGTGTACTTCGACGTTTAGCTTGTTACCTCAGCTATGATCTTGTGCCCTCGGCAGGGTCTTGTAGATAGTCAGGCTTCTCAGTCCTTTCATTTGTAGTTGTCTGTACTCAGACAAGTTAAGCTTCCGCATGTGCTTTGACTTGTATGCTCTGAATGTTGGGTCATGATACCCATGTTTGTAATATCTTGGCTCCTCGGAGCGTAATGAATAAATACTTGAGTCATAGAGTTATGTTGTGATGCCTTGTTGTGTTTACACATATCGAGCATATTGTGTGTATGATTGAAATGCTTGGTATGTGTGGGATCCGACAATCTAGTTGTTTATCCTTGGCAGCCTCTCTTATGGGGAAATGTAGTCTAGTGCTTCCATGAGCCATAGTAGTCCGCTACAGCCCGGTTCACCGGAGTCCTGCTAGCCCAGCACTACTACTCGGGACACTTGACTCGCCGACATGTGTTTCAGTTCGTTCCTGTGTCTATCCCTTCGGGAAAATGTCACACGGCGACATCCGGAGTCCTGCCTAGCCTGCTACAGCCTGGGTTCCCGGAGTCCTATTAGCCCAGTGCTACATCCCGGATTCACATGCTGCTGACCGACATGCTTGATGTGATTCATGTATGCCTGTCCCCATGGTTTAGTGCCGCTTTGGGTTCATGACTAGCCATGTCGGCCCGGGTTCTCTGTCATATGGATGCTAGCAACACTATCATATACGTGAGCCAAAAGGCGCAAACAGTCCCGGGCCATGGTAAGGCGACACCCGTGGGAATACCGTGCGTGAGGCCGCAAAGTGATATGAGGTGTTACCGGCTAGATCGATGTGACTTGGAATAGGGGTCCTGACACCGGGCACCCACACTAGGCAGAGAGATGCGGGAACCAGTAAAATTGAAACGACCGCAACTTTTGCAAACGAACTCCGAATTTGATGAAACCAAGTTTGTTGGAAAGCTAGAGACAAGGGCTAACACTATCTTGATAAAAATAGCAAGAAATAGAAATTGACAAAATACCCAGAGTAAAATGGTGAGAACCCTTTCTCAAATAATACCGGTAAAAACTCCAACACCGAAAACGCAAAAGAAGATGCATAGGAAATCGGTTTCCGATGAACTAGAGCTTGTCACGAAGATAACCACAAGCTCTAAAATCTCACAAAGAGAAAATCCAAACAATAAACAAGAAATATTATGGTGCCAAGAATGCAATGCTTTGAGCTCTCACCAAACGATATGATCAAGCTACTCACTCGAGAGCCCCCCTTGATAGTACGACTATCGATCCTATAATACGGTCTCCCAACTAACAACATGAGACTGGTAAACTAGAAAACCTATCAAGAAAAAACCTTTTCCTTGCACATAGTCCACTTGAGATAGACGATGTGGTCTTGACTCCCTCAAGTTGGACCACCTTTCTTGATTGCACTAGCTTGATGAAGACTAGTAGATTGCTCCCCCATACTACACGATGGGTGAGCCACTCCTTGGCGCATCTTCACAAGTCCATTGTCACCATCATGGATGGCAAGCATCAAGGACGTGATCTCTTCATGATGCTCCACTTGAACTTTCACACCGCAATCTTGATGACGATCACCACTTGATGTCATCCTCTCCATGGGTTGTATGATATCTTCGTCTTGATGCAAGCCAATGGAAACATACCTAACCCCACATAGAACTCTCACATAGACCATGGGTTAGTTCACAAAGCGTAACAGACAATGCTTACCATACCATGGGATCACTTGATCCCTCTCAGTACATCTTGCATGCTTTCTGAGTTGATCAACTTGATTCACTCTTTGACTTAGTCTTGATGAACCTCACATGACCAATCATTAGATAATTCCTTGAATAGCACCTTGATCATCACATACTCTCCTTGAAACCAACAAATGGACCTCAAGAAAAGCCTATGGACAAATCCTTCAAATATAACTCAATGTAACCATTAGTCCATAGAGAATGTCATCAATTACCAAAACCACACATGGGGGCACCACATGTTCTTTCACAGGGGTTGCTATGAACACTAGTAAAACATACATCAATAACATGTATATCAAATATACCTTTGTTCACTTTGCCATCCTTCTTATCCGCTAAGTATTTGGGGCAGTTATGCTTCTAGTGACCTTTCCCTTTGCAGTAGAATCACTCAGTTTCAGGCTTGGGTCCAACTTTTGGCTTCTTCCTGGGAGTGGCAACTTGCGTGCCATTCTTCTTGAAGTTCCCTTTCTTTCCCTTGCCCCTTTTTCTTTAAACTAGTGGTCTTATTTACCATCAACACTTGATGTTCGTTCTTGATTTCTACCTTCGCCGATTTCAGCATCGCGAAGAGCTCGAGAATCGTTTTTGTCACCCCTTGCGTATTATAGTTCATCACGAAGTTATAGTAGCTTGGTGATAGTGTCAGGACCCCGATTCCAAGTCACATCGATCTAGCCGGTAACACCTCATATCACTTTGCGGCCTCACGCACGGTATTCCCACGGGTGTCGCCTTACCATGGCCCGGGACCGTTTGCGCCTTTTGCCTCACGTATATGATAGTGTCTCTAGCATCTATATGACAAAGAACCCGGGCCGACATGGCTAGTCGTGAACCCCAAGCGGCACTAACCCATGGAGACAGGCATACATGAATCAACTTCGAGCATGTCGGTCAGCAGCGTGTGAATTCGGGTTGTAGCACTGGGCTAACAGGACTCCGGGAACCCGAGCTGTAGCAGGCTAGGCAGGACTCCGGATGTCACCACATGACATTTCCCCGAAGGGACAGACATAGGAACGAAGTGAAACACATGCCGGCCAGTCAAGTGTCTTGAGCAGTAGTGCTGGGCTAGCAGGACTCCGGTGAACCGGGCTGTAGCGGACTACTATGGCTCAAGGAAGCACTAGACTACATTTCCCCATAAGAGAGGCTGCCAAGGATAAACAACTAGATTGTCAGAACCCACACATACCAAGCATTTCAATCATACACACAATATGCTCGATATGTGTAAATACAACATGGCATCACAACATAACTCTACGACTCAAAGTATTTATTCATTAGGCTCCGAAGAGCCAGATATTACAAACATGGGTCTCATGAACCAACATTCAGAGCATACAAGTCAAAACACATGCGGAAGCTTAACATGTCTGAGTACAGACATCTACAAATGAAAAAGGCTGAGAAGCCTGACTATCTACCAGATCCTGCCGAGGGCACAAGATCGTAGTTGAGGTATCAAGCTAAACGTCGAAGTCCACGCGGAACTACTAGCGAGACTGACGTCTCTCTACAAAACATAAAATAGGCAAACGTGAGTACAAATGTACCCAACAAGACTTACATCAGAACTAACTACATATGCATCAGTATCAACAAAGAGGGTAGTGGAGTTTAACTGCAGCAAGCCATCTTTGACTTAGTGGCTATCCCGAACTACGACTACAAGTAACTCTTTTGAGGTGGCGCACACGAGTCCACATATTAACTGTCGGAGTAAATGACCACGGGTAGCCTAGCCGGCTCCCCCTGGCACTTCTGAAAAAATTACGAGCCGATCCGGCCTTCAAGAATCCAAGACGTGGGGCCGCCTTCCCCTTGCCGGCAGTCTCCCAGGCCGGCTATCGAAAGGCGGCCCGGCCTTAACCCTCATGAAGAAAGCCGCGGGAGGGCCGGCTCCAAGAAGCCGACCATGAGAAGGCTGACTCCAAGGAGCCGGCTCCCACAAAGCATTCAAGGTCGTACCCTCGAAGTTGCATCCACATAACGGCGATGAGACGGGGCGTGGCTACAGTAAAGCCTGCCACCCCCGAATCCTGGAGCACGCCTGGCCCAGTGCGCCATATGGGGTGGCCATGACCCGTCCGGCGCGGCACTGTTGCCATGTTGACCATGACGCCATCCACGACGGACTGTCAGCACGGCCCACGGGCGGTGGGCCCCTTCAGGCAGAGAGACACCCGAAGACGGTCAGGCCTCCCCCAACCGGCCCGAGACAAGGCCGGCTTCCCATAGCCGGCTTGCTTCCTCCCTCGAAGGAGGCGCCCCATTAAGGAGACAAGACGAGGTGAGGCTACAGTGATCGCCCGCCGGGCGGCGGCACTGTAGCCACGCTTACCTCGACAAAGCCCTCGTCACCAGGATTGAGGCAACAGTAACCATCCCCCGACAAGGCCCTTGGCAGTGGGGCCAGCCTGTCGACCAAGGAGCCGGCAGCCGGCGGGACCCACCAGCCGGCGGGCGCCAGCAGCCGGTGCAGAAGCCGGTGGGCGTAGACACTGACGGCTAGGGCTCGCGCCCAGCCGGATTACCATTGTACCCCCGGGGGGTAGGCCTATATAAACCCCCCGGGGCACCCATGCTAAGGGTTGATCTCAGCTAGTTTTAGACACCACATAGAGAGAAGAGGAGAGCTAGTCGTTCCCTTCTTCTTCCTCTCACCGAACAGCTCAAGGAGCATCTTGTAGCCACTTGTTCATCTAGTGATCACGCGGAGACCCCGCAGAGCAGCAGTAGGGGTGTTATCTCCATGGAGAGCCCCGAAGCTGGGTAAGATTCGCCGGCGTGCATGTCTCCGCCTCATCCCGCTTCCAGGCACCGGCAACGTCTTATTGGCTCCCACAATGATAAGCCACCCGTTGGCATATGTCGCACCTACCACCCGACAATTGGCGCCCACCGTGGGGCCAGGTGCACCGTCGTCCGGAGACCTGTTCTGGACGGGAACCCTCTTCGTCCCCAGCGAGCGTAGCCAGCCCGACACGCCCGATGGCGCTTGCCACGACGCGCTGCAAGGCTTCACCAACGTCTGTGCAGCGAGCAACCTCGCCGATCCCCTTGGCGAGACCCACATCTCCGACGAGCCCGCCTCCGACACGGGCACCGACCACCTCGTCAACCTCCTCGGCCAGCTCCACGTCTCCAGCGAGCCTGCTGTGGATTTGGAGTCTGTTGGCTCCACCGATCCGATGCCTGTCGACTCCGACACGGCCTCGCTCGACGCTTTCCCCACCGACGTCGTGATCTACAACGACCCGCTTCCCCGAGCCGACGGCTGTGACGGTGCCATCACCGAGGTGATGGTCATCAGCCACGGTGGCGCTTCTGGCGAGAACGCCCTCAACGCCCCGCATGCGGTGATCCACGACTTATCCATCCCCCTCCCGGCCGATGCCGACGCCGAAGCACTGGAGGCTTGCCGCCTCGCCCTCCTCGCGGAGGGCCGGAAGTTAGCCTCCATGAGACGCCTCACTGAGGCCCACCAGCGTGAAGTCGATCGCGCCGCGTTTGGCACGCCACCTCCTGGCGGGCCAAGCCGAGCCGACGTTGTCAGATAGCGCGGCGCTGCCATCGCCGACATGCTAGGAGTTGACCGCCCAGTCTACGCCACTCCACTTGAGAACCTGCGCGCCGCCCAGGCGGCCGTAAACGAGTTGGATGGACTGGGGGCCGAAGAACTCCCCCACATGACCAGACGCATCCAGCAGCTAATAGATGCAGCCGCACAGCGGCACGAAGCCGGCGCGTGCGCAGAAAGCCCTCCCCCGCGCCGAGACCACAGCGCGACGTCCCGGACGCTGACTGCGGGTAAAACCCGCGCACGACACGAGAAAGAACCGGCTGCCAGCCGAAGCCGAACCCGGATCTCCATCGAGCGAGACACAAAAGGCCGCCCCCAAGCCGTGGAGCGGCGGGGCAACCCGCCTCCGCCTCCGCCTCGTGGGGAGAGATATCCCACCCCGCCGCCTGTCACGCATCCGACTCTCAGCGGCCGACTAGGTCGCCGCGAAGGGGTCGGCGAGAACGACGCCCACCACCGGATCGACCGCCTAGCGCGATCCCTGGCGCTAGAAGAAGAAGATGATGTCGGCCCACCTTGCTTCGGCCCCCGCATCCGCGACGAGCCCTTCCCCAAAGGGTTCTCGCTCCCAAGAGACATGCCCAAGTACAACAGCTCCGTGAAGCCGGAAGATTGGTTGATCGACTACTCCACAGCAGTTCGCATAGCAAACGGCAACAGGCGCGTTGCCGTGAAGTACGTGCCCCTCATGCTCCAAGGCACGGCGCGGACCTGGCTCAACAGCCTCAAGCCATACAACATCAACAGCTGGCTAGACTTCACTGAAGCCTTCGTTCGCAACTTCACCAGCACTTACAAGCGGGCTCCCAAGCCCAGACAACTCTCCTTGTGCGTGCAAGGCCCCGCTGAATCCACTCGCGACTACCTCACGCGTTGGGCCGAGCTCCGCAACTCCTGCGAAGGGGTGCACGAGGTGCAAGCCATAGAATACTTCACTGCCGGGTGCCGAGAAGGCACCCTCCTCAAGCACAAGCTCCTCTGCGACGAGCCGACTACCCTCAACGAGCTTTTGGTCATAGCGGACAAGTACGCCACCGCCGACTCCTCAATGAAGACCGAGCTCCGGGTATACGCGTCCGGGAAGGTACTAAACCCGGCGCCCAAGATGCCGGCTGGGGACTCCAGCCGACGCCCGTACCAGAACGACCACAAGTGCAAGGGTCCCATGCCGCCCTCCACCAGTCGGCAGGTGGCCACAGTCGAAGACGAGCAGCCCGAAGGGTGGCCCACACCCAAGAAGCAGAAAGGCGGTAGGCCGGCTTGGCAGTCGGCCTTCTACTACGAGCAGGCTCTCGACGCCCCATGCAACTTCCACAGCGGCGCAAAGCCGTCCAACCACACAACCCGGAAGTTCCACTGGCTCACCTGAATCTCCAAAGGCGAAGGGCTCGCGCCGCCTCCACCTGCTGGTCAGCCGCCTCCGGCTCCTCAGCAGTCGGCCGCTAGGCTAGCAGTCGGAGCTGTGCACGATGAGTTCCCCGACTGGAATGCCGCCTATGTCGTCTTTACAAGACAGCCCGAAGACCGGCGCAGCAGACGCCGAGAGCACCAGGAAGTCAACGCGGTCGTCCCAACCCCTCCGAGCACATGCACTGGTCAGAAAAGCCTATCAGCTGGAGCCGGGCCGACCACCCAGAGGTGATGCCATCTCCTGGCTCTTACGCGTTGGTTCTGGATGCCACAATCGGCGTTCTAGGAACGGGGGTCCCCAGACTTGCCTGCCTGCGGCCTGCGGCATGGCTCAAAGGAGGCCCAGCACGGCCCATCTTCATCAACACAAGACCCAAGACCCTCGTGAGGGGCCAAGCCTCGCGGGGCGGATGACACAACACTTCCTCAGGCACGGTCTCGTCAGGCTGGCTCACGAGGAGGCGGAGAGATCAAGGCGGGGTACCTCGCGAGGTGCCCATGACGCAAGCCAGGACGACCAAGGGCGCCAGGCGGGCGTCAGCCCGCGCAGTGTCCTCCCTTTCCTCTTTGGTGCAAAGGGGGCAAGCGCAGGCGAGAGGATCAAGCAAAGGCATCCATTTCGGTGCAACGAGACCAAGACCAGTCCAATGGTGGGAAGGAGGTCATCGTGGAGCCCAGAACGGCGTCACCATAGGGCCTTTGGCAGGCGAGGACCAACTTTAGTCAGGATAAGTGTACCAGATGTTCCCCTTCGAATTGGCCAATTGTTGGCGCCCTTCCCGCTCAATATTTGGGAAGAGGCCCAGGGCCTTTGCCTATAAATAGGACTACCCACCCTCATGGTAGGGGGGTCGAGAATCTGAGCAAGCAGAGAACAAGAGAGAGAGAGAAGGGCGGCTGAACCCCTCCTAGCAGTTCATCCCCCTAGCCAAGAACAGACCCTCGCGAGGCTGTTCTTCCCTGTATTGTTTATCATCACCAGCCTGAGTGGCAATCCACCACACCACACTGGAGTAGGGTATTACACCGCATCGGTGGCCTGAACCAGTATAAACTCTGTGTCTCTTGTGTTGTTCTTTTGGTAGTCTAGATCTTTGCGAGACGGAGAGGTAGATGGCACAATCTCCGCACGCACCCAGAGTTCGAGCCTTAAGGGTCTGCCGGAACCCGAAATCCGACATTTGGCACGCCAGGTAGGGGTGTGCCGAAATTTGTCTCCCATCGCTCCGCTCTCCGCCGACCGTCGCGTCCATGTTTGATGCTCGTCGGGCCCGCGCCGAGCGCCGGGCCGCCATCGCTTCCCGCGTCGCCCAGACGTCTCCCGTCGGTGGGCGTCCTCGTCGTTCCCCGTCGCCCGCCGTGAACGCCGCCACCGGCCCGGAGGGGTACGAGCAGAAAGCGTCGTCTCAGGACCTGTCCGTGCGGCAAGACGGCCGCACCGCTACTCCATCACTCGCGCCAGTTGGCTCTTCGTCCCGCGCGCTCCGCGCACCCTTGGAGGCTCGAGCTGCGCTCATCGCAGCAAAGGAGCTCCTGCGCTACCGTCCCATCGACGACGTCTGCGAAGAGTGGCTGGACCGCGTCGCCGAGCTCGTCCGCGCCGCGGGGGGCTCTCCTGCGCCGTCCGCTCCGCTGCGCCGCACCCCGCCCCGCGCGGGACATGAAGCTTCGGGGGCGTACCAGCCGCCCCCTCTCCAAGAAGACGCCATGGCTCCAAGGCGCGTGGCCCCTGGGCAGAACCCGCTTCGTCAGGCGCCAGCCCAGCAAGAACGGAGCTGCCAAGAAGTCCCCCGGCCGCAAGAGGCTGCCCGGGCGCTCCCTGCTCCGGCTCGCCGTGACCCTGCTCCAGCTCCGGCACGTCAAGACCCCGCGCTGCTCCCAGCTGCAGCGCATGGGGACCCGCAAGGCCAAGCTCTCCCTCAACCAAAGCCTCCCGTGGCCACCGCAGGCTGCCGCGCCTACACCACCGAGCTGTGCAGCGTCGCGTGGCCCGGAAAGTTCAAGCCAGACCTGCCTCCTCGCTATGACGGCACGACCGACCCTGCAGAGTTCCTCCAGCTCTATGAGCTGGGCATCGAAGCTGCCAATGGAGACGAGAAGGTCATGGCGAACTGGTTCCCCATGGCACTCAAGGAAGGAGCTCGCACCTGGCTCCTGAACCTAGCCCCAGGCACGATCTCTTCCTGGGACCAGATGCACACCCGCTTCATCGCCAACTTCCAAGGTACTCGCGACCGGCCGCCTGCCGTGAGCGACATGCGCCGCATCAAGAAACAACCCGGAGAGACCCTGCAAAAGTACATCCAACGCTTCAACACTGCGCGCCTCAATATCCCCAAGGTGTCCGAGGAAGCCATCATCTCGGCCTTCTCCGATGGTGTGCATGACGTCAAGATGAAGGAGGAGCTGGCGATGCATGAAGACCTGTGCACCTCCCTGGAGTTGTTCAACTTGGCGACCAAGTGCGCCAGGGCTGTGGAGGGGCGTCTCTCCCTCCTCGAGCTGCCTGCCGCAGACCCAGAAGAGAAGAAACCCAAGGCCAAGGATGTGAAGCGCAAGGGGGTTGCCGTGCTCGGGTAGAACCGGACACCAAGCGGGGCAAGGATCTGCCTGAATCCTCCAGGGGCAGCCGGTACTGTGTGTACCACGACCTCCACACCCACAACACCAATGAATGCCAAGAACTCCGTGCCATGCGAGAAGGAAGGATCGGCCGTCGCCCTGACCGTGCTGACCGGAGCTATGGCCGGGGAGGAGGAAGAAACCCAGGACGCTGGTGTCGTATCACGGGTTCCGGCAGACCCTTAAGGTTCGAACTCTGGGGTGCGCGCGGAGATCGTACCCTCTACCTCTCCGTCTCGAAAGGATCTAACTACTGCAAGAACAACACAAGAGACATAGGGTTTATACTAATTCGGGCCACCATTGTGGTGTAATACCCTACTCCAGTGTGGTGGGTGGATTGCCTCCTGGGCTGATGAGGAAGAACAGTACAAGGAAGAACAGCCTCGCGAGGGTCTGTTCTTGGCTAGGGGATGAACTGCTAGGGGGAGTTCGATCGCCCTTCTCTCTCTCTCTAGATGCCTCTACTGGTTTCTTGGTACTCGATCAGATTAGGTCCGGTCACTCTACCCTGGGGGTGGCTAGTCCTATTTATAGGCGAAGGCCCTGGGCCTCTTCCCAGATATTGAGCAGGAAGGGCGCCAACAACTAGCCAATTTGAAGGGGAACATCTCGTACACTTATCCTCACTAAAGTTGGTCTTCGCCTGCCAAAGGCCCTGTGGTGACGCCGTCCTGGGCTCCATGGTGACCTCCTTCCGACCGTTGGACTGGTCTTGGTCTCGTTGCACCGAAACGGGTGCCTTTGCTTGATCCTCTCGCCTGCGCTTGCCCCCTGTGCACCAAAGAGGAAAGGGGGACACTGCGCGGGCTGGCGCCCGCCTGGCACCCTCGGTCGTCATGTCTTGCATCATGGGCACCTCGTGACGTACCCGCCTTGATCCCTCCTCCTCCTCGCGAGCCAGCCTAAGGAGGCCGTGCTTGAGGAAGCGCCATGTCGTCCGCCTCGCGAGGCTTGGCCCCTCGCGAGGGTCTTGAGCCTTGTGTTGATGAAGATGGGCCACGCTGGGCCCCCATTTGAGCCACGCCGCAGGCCGCAGGCAGGCAAGTCTGGGGACCCCCGTTCCCAGAACGCCGACAGTAGCCCCCGGGCCCAAGGTGCGCACGGACTTGGCCGTGCCGAGAGGCGAAAGGGCAAGGGCGAAGCGCCGCGGGCCCTAACAGCCTGCGGCCTTGGGCGCCGCATGGCGGTTGATTGGACGTGGGTGCTTTTTGCGACTGCGCAGGATACTAAAGGCGTGGCATCTGCTCGGGCTTTGTTCTTCTCTTTCGCTGCTCAGATCCCCTTTCTTGCGCTTCTCCTTCCTTCCTCCAAGCTTCCAGATCTGCTCCACCTGCTCGACCCAGGTAGCCATGGCACCTCGCCGAGCCCCGGCCGAAGCTTGGTTCTCGCCTGCTTTGGATTCGCCCAACGTGTCGAAGGCGAGCCTCGCCCTACTGCACCGGATGGCGGCGGCGCAGGGCATTGACGGGGTGCAGATGTTCAAGGTCGGCTCCGATGCCCCTGAAGGCCAAGGGATCACCTTCTATCCTTTCTTCGTGAGCTCCATTACAGCGGGCCTGGTGCCCCCTTTCTCTGAGTTCTTCCTCGCCGTCCTCCGCCATTACAACTTGCAAGCTTTGCATCTCCACCCCAACTCCGTCCTTCTCCTAGCGATCTTTGCCTACTACTGCGAGGCGCATGTGGGGGTGCAGCCTTTAGTGGCCTTGCTGCGCCACTACTTCTACCTCCGGACCTCCAAAGGTTCTCCTTCTGCGTGCGCGGGCTTCGTCGCGTGCGGCAGCTCCATGGCCATCTCGAATCCGGGGAAGAGGATCGAGGGCTTCCGGAGCAAGTGGGTGTTGGTTGACGCCGGGCGCGTCCACCCTCGGTTGGCCCTTCCCACGGAGCCGCCCGTGAGCTCGGAAGACTGGTGCCGAGCGGAGCTCACGGATCCCCGCGCGAAGTCGATGCTGGCGAAGATGGACGCCGATCTGAAGCCAGCCAACATGGCGACGGCGAAGCTGACCAGGGCGTCGTTGCTGAGGGAGTTCCTAGAGCACTAGCTGTCTCCGCTTTGGCAGTACTCTCCCCCGATGTGGAGGCCTCACCCGAGCCCCGCAGCCGTGGGCGAAGAGGACGTGTCTGCGGTTCTCCAGTCCCTGGTCGGGGCAAGGCAGCAAGGCTGGAGGGCGCACCTTCGCCCCTGTTCCTCCGCGACGATTGAGAGCAAGCGGTGGAGTCCATGCCCGTCTTCAACGGGGACGGGCTCGTGCCCGTGGTGGCTCCTGAGGATCTGGTGGGTGTGTCTTCCGGCGACTCCAGCGGAGGAGCGGGCGAGGAGGAGCGGGAGGGAGGTCCCGACTCCGAGGCGACTGACGGAGAGTCTAGGGCTCCACCGCTCCAGCGCAAGCCCCGCGCTCTCCGCCTTTCACTGAGCGATGATGACGATGACGACGACGTGCTGGGCAGCGGGAGCTCGCCCCCGGTCCCGAAGAAGGGCAGGACCGGGTTGATTCCCCGCGGGTCCGCCCTGACTCCGGGGCGAACCGCTGACGCGCCTTCTGCTTCCGAGGTCGACCCCTCCGGCTGGCTCTCCGTCTTCAAGTTTGGCAGGAGACCGCTGGAGCTTTCTGGCGACGACCTGTAAGTGCTTGATCCTTGATCCCTGGTTTCTTGTTCTGCTGACGAGGCTTGACGATTACTTCTCCTGAGCAGGCTGGCGCCCGCGGCGAAGAAGCTGAAGGGAGCTCCTGAGGCCCCAGCTATGGCGACACCTCCACCCGCAGGGGAGGGCGACCGCGACGCACGGGCTTCTCCTGCCCACTCGTCCTTGCGGGGCTTGGCTGATCGGGCTGGGGCCGCAGCCCCCATGGCTCGATCGACCCCAGAGGTGCCCTTGCCTGGTGCTGCTGCTACGGCTGGGGAGGCGTAGCAGACTCCGTCTCGGGATACTGCGGCCTCGCCGTCGCTACCTTCTCCTCCCGTTCCGCCGGCCGCTGGCTCCGCGACCCCTCCTGCTGCCTTGAAGCGCACTGATGCTTCTCCGCCTTCTTCTTCTAACTTGGAGCGGGCTGTTGCTGGACTGGACCGGCTGCGGCAGGATCTTCTAGGCGCCGACCCTCGCCTGGTGGCCGGGCGCCTGGAGCTAGCCTCGGGGTGGATTCGCTCTGACGCCTCGATTCGGGCAGCGCTGGTTCAGGCCTCGACGGCCTGTGACGAGGAGAGGGAGGCTACCCTCGAGGCGAAGGCTGCCCGTGACGCGGCCCTGGGAGAGGCGGTTGGCATCCGCGGCCGCTGCAAGGAACTGGAGGACGAGTTGCAAGGCCTTCGCGATCAGCTTGCAGAGGAGACCCGCCTTCGCCAAGAGCAGGAGAAGGGGGTGAAAGCTCGTGAGGCGGCGCTCGAGGACCGGGAGGCGAAGCTCAGGAAGCGCCGCAGCCACCTAGGCGCGTTGAAGAAGGAGCTGGAGACGACGAAGGCCGAGCTGGACGCCAAGGCCCGGGTCCTCGCCGAGGATCGCGTGGCCTTCGCGGACATGGAGAAGGATGCTCGTGCTTCACTGAAGACGCTTTACGAGATTGGCCTGGATAGCCCGTTGGATGGTGACGGGGACGGCCCCGCCAAACTGCTTCCCTTCTTGGTGAAGGCTCTTGGAGATGTCGCCCTTGGACTCGCCCCCACGGCCGAGGCCGAGGCGCGAGTCTTGTGTTCTGCCGTGCTGACGCGGGTCTTCGCCCATGTCTACCTTCGCGATCCCAGTGCCGACCTCGACAACCTGCTGGAGCCGGTGAGCGGCGAGGGCGCCACTGCCGCTATCGAGGCCGTGAAGGGGCGCGTAGAGGCGCTGTTAGGGAAGTTCCGGACCTTCAGCACCAAGCCGAAGCGAGGCGCTGCCGACCCCACTACTCCACAAGGCGAAGCCACTCCACGCGACTCCGCTGCCAACAAGTGACTCCGCTATCGTTCCTGTCCTTCTTTCGATTCCTGCACATGCACGACGCCTCGGGGAGGCATTTAAATTTGCGTTTGGTACCAAGGCGACAGTATGGGTTGTAATATTTACTTTTAAGTTCCTTGAATTTTATGTTCCCCTTCCCTACTTGCTTATGTTCTACGCCGGCAGAGCCCGGCCACGCGCATGCCTCACCCAGCATCAGCCCCGACCGGAAACCAGGACGGGACCAAAGGAATGATGGGCCACGTGACAAGTTAGGCTCCTGAGTCGCGATGCTCAGGAGTCCCCCTTGGCGCACGAACAACAAGTAGGGAAGCGCGATGTAGGTGCATTTCCGTTCTACATCTGCAGAGCCCGACCCCGCGCGTACCTCACCCAGCATAGCCTTTCGGAACTAAGGAGTGAGGGGCTACGGAGCCAGTTAGGCTCCTGAGTCGCGATGCTCAGGAGTCCCCCTTGATGCGCAAACGGCCTGCGTACCTTGGCTCCGCTCGGGGGGAGACGCGTGACGAACCAGGCCCGAGGGGCCTGGCTGGGGCGTACGGCTGAGCGTGACCCAGTCGTAGCCCCCGTGCCCAGCCCCCTCGCGCGGCGCTCCCGGGGGGGAGGCGTTGCGATGAGGCCGGCCACTGAGCTCTGGGCTCCCTGAGGTTAACGCAGCCTGGAGGCCACCCTTAGTTGTTTATCACCAGCGCGGAGCATAGTGCTTCCGTATGTGTACGGGCATAGCCGCTCCTCGGCAGTGTCGTCAGCCAGCGCGGAGCATGGTGCTTCCACTGGTACGTGGGAGGGGGCTCCCCTCCGGGAGGAGCCCCCGGGGCGTGTACAACCCCGCCCTGACACGTGGCTGGCATGGTAGAGCTAGGTGAGGTGTATCTGGGCACCCATGAGCCAACGCGGGACTCACGAGGCCCTACCTCTAGGCAGGTTGCGCCTGGCACTGGGCCGTATCTTGAGATGTGTTCCTGCAAAATCTGGTTAGATGCCGGCACTCTACATCCTCGGGTCCCGGCCCTCGAGCTTGTCTCAGCCGTCGCTGGTATGCCAGTGTAGCGCCCCCGATGTAACTTGCCATATTTGTAATCCAACTCTTGCCATTTCCGGCTATGTGTTATGATATTTCCTCCGTGGTTGGGTTCTCTCCGTTTTGCATTTTGGTCATGTCATGCATTTCATATCATGTCATCATGTGCATCGCATTCGCATACGCGTTCGTCTCATAAATCCGAGCATCTTTCCCGTTGTCCATTTTGCAATCCGGTGCTCCTATGTCTCTCTACGTCCCCTTTTACATTTCTTCGTGAGCGGGTATTAAACATTCTCGGAATGGACCGAGGTTTGACATGTGGCCTCGGTATAGCACCGGTAGACCGCCTGTCAAGTTTCGGGTCAATCGGAGTTCGTTTGGTACTCCAACGGTTAACCGGGTAACCGTGAAGGCCTCGTGTGTGTTGCAGCCCAACACCCCTTCAAAACAGCCCAATAACCCATCTAAGTCACTCCCATGTCCTCCGCCGTTCGATCACGATCGCGTGGGCGAAAACCGCACTCCGTTTGGAGCTCCCTAGCTCCTTCTGTCTATAAAAACGTCTCCCCCGTCCAAATCTGAGAGAGCTACACCCCCTAACCCTAATTTTTTCCTCAAAATCCGTGCAAACAGCCGCGCCGCCGCACTGTTCAGCCGCCGCCGCCGCCCCGGGCCAATCAGGCCGCCCCACGCGTCTCCCCCGTGCCCACTTCGCCGCCGGCCCGCGGGGCCCAGGGCAGGCCCGCCCGGGCCCGCGCGCGCCGCCCCGCGCCCCCGCGCGCATCGCCGCCCGTGCCTCCTCCCGCGCCGCCTCCGCGCCGTTCCGCCGCTCCACGCCGGCCGCCGTCGCCCGCCGCCGCCTCCGCATCGGCCGCCGCCTCGCCCCGACGCCGGCAGCTCCCGCCGTCGCCGCGCCGCGCCTCCCCGAGCTCTCCGCCGCTCCGCCGCCGTCCCCGCGCCTCGCCGGAGCCGGATCCGGCCAGATCCGGCCCGCCCCGACCCTCCTACTCCTTCTCCGGCCGGTCGCCGGCCAGATCCGCGGCGCGCCTCGGTTCCCGCGCCGGTGGTTGACTTCTTCCCCCTCTCATAATATTTCTAAGTCCCCAAGTTTGCATATTATCATCGCATCTTCGACATGCCATAACTTTGCATCTGTAGCTCCGATTCGCGCGTATAATATGTCATTTTGTTCGTATCTAAGAGTGCATCATTTTGTTTCATTGCATCATTTTCATTTGAAGTCATCTTGATGCCCGAAATGCTGCTAGAAGAGGGCTAGTTGATGTTTATTGCTGGATCTTAGCTGATCATGCACTTTTGTCATTTTTGCCATGATTAATGCGTACCTCCTATGAAGTTGAGTCCTACATGAGTTTTGTAATATGCCATGTTACCTATCCAGAGGATTTTGCCATGTATTTTTATGATCTATGTGGTGACTAGCACAAGCATGCAAACTAGGTGTCTTGATGTTGCTGATTTCAGAGACTTGGTGATTTCACTAAGTCCCTGACTGCTGTTATTTTCATGCCATGTGTTCATGTTGTTTCCAAGAGATCCATGCATAATTTGAGCATGATCAGTAAGGGTGTTCATGTGTTCATGTGTTCATGCCTTTGTTTGCAATTATGGGATGCCATAGCTCGAGTCAATCGAGCTCTACTTTTGCTTCAAAATGTTACTGGCAGATTGTTTACATGTTATTCGATTTTGCCAAGCTTGGTGTAGTTGATCCTTGCATGATATGATGTTATTCTTGCCATGTCTAGTTACTATGCCATGTCTTCTTGATGTATGTATGCTTATTTTATCATGAAATGCTCTGTAGTGAGTGCATCGAGCTCACGAACATGCCTAGTCGTTAACAGTTTTCTGCCATGTCCAGTTTTCTTCCAAGTCTGAAACCTGTAACGAAACTTGCTTATTTGACATGGGTGTAATCATATTCTATGATCCTTTTTGGCTTATGGTCAGTAAGGGACTTTTGTCAAGTGCTATGAGTAGATTCATGCCATGCCTTTCTTTGCTATGTTCTGAACCTGTAGCATGTTGTTTCGTTGCTCTGAACACGTCATCCTGATGTTGTTTTCCTGACTTGCTGTTATTTCACTAAGTCTGTGAATCTGTTATAAGTTGCACTTTTGCCATGCTTGTTTGAACCTGTTATGATGGGATTGAGCCGTAGCTCAGTGTTCATCTTTTGTCGTGCATCTTGAGTAGATTACTGTCATATGCTTTGTTGCCATGTTTGGGTGCAGTAGCTTAATTATTTGTTGTTTGCTAAGTAGCATCATGCTGTTTATGGCAGATACGTGTCATTCTTATATTGCTTGCCATTTGCAAACCGTGCATCCGTTTCCGGTGATCTTTATATCGATTTCAACCGAAATCACCTCATCTATCCAGTGGCATGCTTGGTTTGCCAAGATTATGCCATGTTCATCCTTGTCCTTCCGGAGCATGCATAAGCATTGCATATCACCTCTCGCATATCATGCCATGTTTTGCATCATGTTGATTGCGCATTGCATCGTGGTTGATATTGGTCCCTTTGCTTGTTTTATTGCTTTGGGTAGAGCCGGGAGACGAGTACGTGAACGAGGAACCTGTTGAGAACGCTTACGAGGACCAAGCTTTCGACAACTCTGAGAACCTTGCAGGCAAGATGACCATACCCTCGAAATCACTTCTATCTTTGCTTGCTAGATTGCTCGCTCTTTTGCTATGCCTATGCTGCGATACCCACCATTTGCTTTATCATGCCTCCTATATTGCCATGTCAGCCCCTAACCATCCATGTCCTAGCAAACCGTTGTTTGGCTATGTTACGGCTTTGCTCAGCCCCTCTTATAGCGTTGCTAGTTGCAGGTGAAGATGAAGTTTGTTCCTTGATTGGAACATGATCTTGTTGTTCCTTGTTGGAACATGTTTACTTGTTGGGATATCACAATACCTCTTATTTAACTAATGCATCTATATACTTGGTAAAGGGTGGAAGGCTCGGCCTTATGCCTGGTGTTTTGTTTCACTCTTGCCACCCTAGTTTCCGTCATACCGGTGTTATGTTCCCGGAGTTTGCGTTCCTTACACGGTTGGGTGATTTATGGGACCCCCTTGACAGTTCGCTTTGAATGAGACTTTTCCAGCAAGGCCCAACATTGGTTTTACCAGTTGCCACCTAGCTTTTTCCCTTGGGTTCTGCAGACTCAAGGGTCATCTTTATTTTAAACCCCCGGGCCAGTTCTCCTTCGATTGCTGGTCCAAACTAGAGCCCTTTGCAGCGCCACCTCGGGGCAACTCGAGGGCTGGTTTTAGTTGTACGGACTGCTCATCCGGATGTGCCCTGAGACCGAGATATGTGCAGCTCCTATCAGGATTTGTCGGCACAATCGGGCGGCTTTGCTGGACTTGTTTTATTGCTGTTGAAATGTCTTGTAGTCCGGGATTCCGAGATTGATCGGGTCTTCCCGGTAGAAGGAATATCCTTCGTTGACCGTGAGAGCTTATCATGGGCTAAGTTGGGACACCCCTGCAGGGTATTATCTTTCGAAAGCCGTGCCCGCGGTTATGAGGCAGATGGGAATTTGTTGATGTCCGGTTGTAGAAAACCCAAAGTTGACCTTAACTAAAACACATCAACCGCGTGTGTAACCGTGATGGTCTCTTCTCGGCGGGGTCCGGGAAGTGAACACGGTTGTTGGAGTTATGTCTGACGTAGGTTGTTCAGGATCACTTCTTGATCATTTCTAGCTTCTCGACCGTGCTTTGCCTTCTCTTCTCGCTCTCTTTTGCGCTGTAGCCACCATATGCTAGTCGCCTGCTGCAGCTCCACCTCACTGCCCTTTCCCACCTTTAAGCTTAAATAGTCTTGATCTCGCGGGTGTGAGATTGCTGAGTCCCCGTGACTCACAGATATTATCACCTCAGTTGCAGGTACCAACGATGTCAGTACAGATGACGCGACCGAGCTCACTTGGGAGTTCGATGAGGAACGTGGCCGTTACTATGTTTCTTTTCCAGATGATCAGTAGTGGAGCCCAGTTGGGTGATCCGGGGATCTGTTTAGCATTTGGGGTAGTCTTCTTTCATTTTGGTACCGTAGTCGGACCTTGAGTGTAACCTGTTTGATGGATGTTATTTATGTACTTGTGTTAAGTGGCGATTGTAAGCCAACTATGTATCTTTCCCCTTTATTTATTACATGAATTGTGTGAAGATTACCTCACTTGCGACATTGCTTTCAATGCGGTTATGCCTCTAAGTCGTGCCTCGACACGTGGGAGATATAGCCGCATCGAGGGCGTTACAAGTTGGTAATCAGAGCCATTCCCGACCTTAGGAGCCCCCACTGTTTGATCGTCTTTAGTGGCCGAGTTGTGTCTAGAAAAATGTTTTGAGTCTTTTAGGAATTATATATCGGAGAGTTTAGGAATTCTTTTTACTCCCCAGTCCTTTCGACCTTCTGGTAAGGCATCCTGACGTAGAGTCTTGACTCTTCTCTTCTCAAATTTCACTAAAATTTTTTTTTAGGATCACGCGGGTATATTACAATCGTTCCGATGGTTTTATGATGACAACATTGTCTTGGTTGCCTCCTGACATTTAGGGGTTGTGGCAGTGTCCCGGGGAGTTGAGCTCCGAGGTGTTGTCGTCATAATCTTATCGTTGCGGTTTTGGAATACCTGAGTTTAGTACGACCGACATCGAAAATCTCTTTTGTACAGTTGTTGGTGAGATAACCTGATAGCCCAGTACTGTGGCGAGTGCAGGAGTATTGCCATGACTTGTATAACGGATGTGTTTTCGAAGGTTGAGGTAGACGATTTCCGAAGGTTTCTTGGTTATGTGTTGAAGGATGGATACAGCTGGTTGTAGGATTTGCTAGTTTGGGTGAGATATTATGCTTCCCCTGTATCCCCAACACCTGATTGCATAACCAGAAAGTTTCGGGAGTTTATAAGTGCGAATTCATGTAGCCTTAGTATTTCTTCCGCAGATATTTGGTTTGTGATTGGGTAATCATTACCAAGTATTTGTTCACTTCCGTACCTTGTTGATTTTATTCCTTACCATGTTCTAAGTGGCTTCTCAGCTTTGGAAGTGTGATAATTTTCATTGGAATTCATTCGTTCATTCTCGTTCGAATGTTAATTGTGAAGACTATATGTTGCAATTTCGTTCCTTTGATTCAGCTTCAATTTATCTCTGTCAAGTTGCTAATGGATGTTACCCTCTTCAGGATGGCTCCGCCTACTCGTCTGAATCCGGAACGCAATGATGGAGATCAGGCTAACCCTCCGCCACCACCTCCGCCTCCGGAAGCCTGGCAAGCCTTGATGACTGCCACAAATGCCAATGCTCAGATTCTGATTCAGCTCTTGCAAGATCGCAACCAGGGTCAAGCTAATCAAGAGAATCAAGGCCAAGGCAACAATCAGCCGCACTTCGCTTCACTGAACCAGTTCCTTGCTAATCAGCCAAAGACCTTCAGCTACTGTGTCGAGGCCACAGACGCAGATGATTGGCTCATGGACATCAGCAAACATTTCGAGTGCAGCAATGTCAGACCTGAGGACTTTGTCAAGTTTGCCTCTTTTCAACTCAAAGATCAAGCTGCTGAGTGGTTCCAGCAATACAAAGATTCCAGAGGGGGTCGTGTGATCACTTGGGATGATTTCCGCCGTGATTTCAAAGCGCACCACATTCCAGAAAGTGTTGTTGAGCTTAAGCGTGAGGAATTCCGCAATCTCAAGCAAGGCAACATGACTGTCTATCAATACAACACTCAGTTCCAGAAGCTTTCTCGTTTTGCAAGGCAAGACATTCCTGATGAGAAGAGTATGATCTACCAGTTCAGGCGTGGTCTCAGAGAAGATCTGCAACTTGCTCTCGTGCTTTTCGAGCCATTAAAGTATGATGAATTCTACAACATGGCACTGAAACAAGAAGCTGCTCAGCTCAAGTGTGAGGCATCTAAGAAGAGAGTCAGAGACGCAGTTCAGTCTTCTTCTTCCTCACTTGTGGCAGCTAAGCAACAGAAGTTCTGGTTGCCTCCTCCTCCTCCGTTCCGTCAGCCTTATCAGCAGAAGAACTCAAGTGGCCGTGGATCTTCCCACCCACCCAACCCTGGCTATCAGAACAAGTCTCAGAATCAAGCTCCAAGGCCAAGTGCTCCTTACCATCGTCCGCTCTCAGAGGTGACTTGTAACAAATGCCAGCAGAAGGGTCACTATGCGAACAAGTGCTTCAACCAGAGGCTCCTTCCGCCTCCTCCTCCTGTGAAATCTTCCAGCAATGCAGTGGTTAAGCATAATTCCAAGTATGCCAAGGTGAACATGTTGAATGCAGCTCAAGCAGAGGATTCTTCTGAAGTGATCATGGGTAATCTTCCTGTTAATGATATTCCTGCCAAAGTCTTATTTGATACTGGTGCATCACATTGTTTCATCTCAAGACCTTTTGCATCTAAGCATGAATTCGTTACTCAAGTTTTGCCGAGACCTTTGTCTATTGTGTCCCCGGGTAAGCAATTGACTTCTCGAGTTTCGGTTCCGGATGTTTCCATCAAGATGGGCGACTATAAATTTCTGTCTTCTCCAATGGTGCTTGGTGATTCTGATATTGATCTCATTCTCGGGATGGACTGGCTTTCTAAGCACAAGGCCCAGCTCGAGTGTGCTGCCAGGGAAATCAAATTGACTCACACTTCGAACGATGTGATCATCTATGCTTCTCGTGATGATACCATTCGGTTGTTTTCTCTCAATGAGATGGGTGAAATGGAGGCTATCTCTCAGATTCCAGTCGTTTGTGAGTACCAAGATGTTTTTCCAGAAGAGCTTCCGGGTATGCCTCCCCGCAGGCCAGTTGAATTCGTTATTGAGCTTGAGCCTGGCACGGAACCCGTTTGCAAGCGTCCTTACAAGCTTGGACCAGATGAGCTCAAGGAATTGAAAATTCAACTCGATAAACAAGAACGTCTGGGTCTGATCAGACCGAGTTCTTCTCCTTGGGGTTGTGGTGTTCTTTTTGTCAAGAAGAAGGATGGCACGGACCGACTTTGTGTCGATTACCGTCCATTGAACAAGAAGACTATCAAGAACAAGTACCCACTTCCCAACATCAATGAGCTATTTGAGCAACTCAAAGGTGCTAAGGTGTTCTCCAAGCTTGACCTTCGTATGGGTTATCATCAGATTCGCATTCGTGAAGAAGATATTCCCAAGACAGCATTCAGAACAAGTTTTGGTTCTTATGAATATACTGTCATGTCTTTCGGCCTCGTCAATGCTCCTCCGTATTTCACTCGCTTGATGAATTTCATCTTCAACCCCTACATCAACGAATTTGTCTTGGTCTATCTCGATGATATTTTGGTCTTCTCCAAGAATAAGAAGGATCATGCCGAACATTTGCGATTGGTACTCGACAAGCTCAGAGAGTATCAATTATATGCGAAGTTCTCCAAATGTGAATTCTGGCTTGATGAAGTTCTTTATCTTGGTCATATCATCTCTGCCAAGGGCATCGCTGTTAATCCAGAGAGGGTGTCTGCAGTCTTGAATTGGAATCCTCCTCAGAATGTCAAGCAGCTTCGCAGTTTTCTTGGACTTGCAAGCTATTGCAGAAGATTCGTTGAGAATTTCTGCAAGATTGCCAAGCCTCTTTCCAACCTCCTCCAGAAGCATGTGAAATATGTCTGGTCTCCTGAGTGTGACGTTGCTTTCAACACTCTCAAAGAGAAACTCGTCACTGCTCCAGTTCTGACTCCTCCTGATGAATCCAAGCCTTATGAAGTATTCTGTGATGCTTCTCTCCAGGGCCTCGGTGCTGTCTTAATGCAAGAGAAGAAGGTTGTTGCCTATACCTCTCGCCAGTTGAAGCCCAATGAAAGGAACTACCCCACTCACGATCTTGAGTTGGCGGCAGTTGTCCATGCACTAATAACATGGAGACATCTCCTGTTGGGAAGGAAAGTGGACATTTTCACAGATCACAAGAGTCTCAAGTATATCTTCACTCAGCCTCATCTCAACCTCAGGCAAACTCGATGGGTCGAAATGATTCAAGAGTATAATCCGAGTATTGAATACACTCCAGGCAAGGCTAATGTGGTTGCAGACGCTTTGAGCAGAAAGGCTTATTGCAACAGCTTAATCCTCAAGCCTTTTCAACCGGATCTCTGTGAGGCTTTTCGTAAGTTGAATCTCCAAGTTGTTCCTCAAGGTGTTCTTGCCAACCTAATTGTCTCTCCTACTTTGGAAGATCAGATTCGTGAGGCACAATTGTTGGATACCATGGTGAAGAAGGTGAAACATGGTATTGAAAAGAGCATCCCCAAATACTAGTGCTATCGAGTTGATGACAGAGATACTCTTTTCTTCGAGGACCGGATCGTGGTTCCAAAGGGTGATCTTCGTAAAGTCATTATGAACGAAGCGCACAACTCTCTCCTGTCTATTCATCCTGGAAGTTCAAAGATGTACCATGACCTCAAGCAGTCGTATTGGTGGACTCGAATGAAGCGTGAGATCGCTCAATTCGTGAATGAGTGTGATGTCTGCAGAAGGGTGAAAGCAGAACACCAACGACCAGCTGGACTTCTCCAACCTCTTGCTATTCCAGAATGGAAGTTCGATCATATCGAAATGGACTTCGTGACTGGTTTTCCTAAGTCTAAGCGTGGAAATGATGCTATTTTCGTCGTCATCGACAAGCTCACCAAAGTGGCTCATTTTCTTCCTATCAAAGAGTCTATCACAGCAGCGCAGCTGGCAGAGCTCTACACCTCCAGAATTGTCTCTTTGCACGGCATTCCGCAATTGATTTCTTCAGACCGTGGCAGCATCTTTACCTCCAAATTTTGGGATTCTTTTCAGACGGCCATGGGCACCAATATTCGTTTCAGCACAGCGTTCCACCCTCAGACTAGTGGACAAGTCGAGCGTGTCAACCAAATTCTTGAAGATATGCTCAGAGCCTGCGTTATCTCTTTCGGCATGAAGTGGGAGGATTGTCTTCCTTATGCTGAATTCTCTTACAACAACAGCTTTCAAGCCAGTTCGGGCAAAGCCCCATTCGAGATACTCTATGGCAGAAAGTGCCGTACTCCTCTCAACTGGTCTGAAACCGGTGAACGCCAATTGCTCGGCAATGATTTGATCTCAGAGGCTGAGGCCATGTGCAAGGTGATTCGTGAGAACCTCAAAGCCGCGCAGTCGCGCCAGAAGAGCTATTACGACAGCAAACACCGAGATGTGGCATTCGAGATCGGAGACCATGTTTACCTCCGCGTCTCGCCAATGAAAGGAACTCGTCGCTTCGGTATTAAGGGGAAACTTGCTCCGCGATACGTGGGTCCCTTCAAGATCATCGGGAAACGAGGCGATCTCGCCTATCAACTTGAGCTTCCCTCCAATTTTGCAAATGTGCACGATGTCTTCCACGTGTCACAGCTTCGCAAGTGCTTCAAGACGCCTGAGCGCACCATCAACTTCGAAGAGATTGATCTTCAAGAAGATTTGTCCTATCATGAGCATCCAGTTGCCATTCTTGAGACAACTGAGCGCAAGACTCGCAACAAGTCAATCAAATTCCTCAAAGTGAAATGGTCACATCATTCAGACCGAGAGGCCACATGGGAGCGTGAAGACCACCTACGTTCCGAGTATCCGGAGGTCTTTCATTCCTAGATCTCGGGACGAGATCCTCTCGTAGTGGTGGTGTGTTGTAGCGCCCCCGATGTAACTTGCCATATTTGTAATCCAACTCTTGCCATTTCCGGCTATGTGTTATGATATTTCCTCCGTGGTTGGGTTCTCTCCGTTTTGCATTTTGGTCATGTCATGCATTTCATATCATGTCATCATGTGCATCGCATTCGCATACGCGTTCGTCTCATAAATCCGAGCATCTTTCCCGTTGTCCGTTTTGCAATCCGGCGCTCCTATGTCTCTCTGCGTCCCCTTTTACATTTCTTCGTGAGCGGGTATTAAACATTCTCGGAATGGACCGAGGTTTGACATGTGGCCTCGGTATAGCACCGGTAGACCGCCTGTCAAGTTTCGGGTCAATCGGAGTTCGTTTGGTACTCCAACGGTTAACCGGGTAACCGTGAAGGCCTCGTGTGTGTTGCAGCCCAACACCCCTTCAAAACAGCCCAATAACCCATCTAAGTCACTCCCATGTCCTCCGCCGTTCGATCACGATCGCGTGGGCGAAAACCGCACTCCGTTTGGAGCTCCCTAGCTCCTTCTGTCTATAAAAACGTCTCCCCCGTCCAAATCTGAGAGAGCTACACCCCCTAACCCTAATTTTTTCCTCGAAATCCGTGCAAACAGCCGCGCCGCCGCACTGTTCAGCCGCCGCCGCCGCCCCGGGCCAATCAGGCCGCGCCACGCGTCTCCCCCGTGCCCACTTCGCCGCCGGCCCGCGGGGCCCAGGGCAGGCCCACCCGGGCCCGCGCGCGCCGCCCCGCGCCCCCGCGCGCATCGCCGCCCGTGCCTCCTCCCGCGCCGCCTCCGCGCCGTTCCGCCGCTCCACGCCGGCCGCCGTCGCCCGCCGCCGCCTCCGCACCGGCCGCCGCCTCGCCCCGACGCCGGCAGCTCCCGCCGTCGCCGCGCCGCGCCTCCCCGAGCTCTCCGCCGCTCCGCCGCCGTCCCCGCGCCTCGCCGGAGCCGGATCCGGCCATATCCGGCCCGCCCCGACCCTCCTACTCCTTCTCCGGCCGGTCGCCGGCCAGATCCGAGGCGCGCCTCGGTTCCCGCGCCGGTGGTTGACTTCTTCTCCCTCTCATAATATTTCTAAGTCCCCAAGTTTGCATATTATCATCGCATCTTCGACATGCCATAACTTTGCATCTGTAGCTCCGATTCGCGCGTATAATATGTCATTTTGTTCGTCTCGAATAGTAAATCATTTTGTTTCATTGCATCATTTTCATTTGAAGTCATCTTGATGCCCGAACTGCTGCTAGAAGAGGGCTAGTTGATGTTTATTGCTGGATCTTAGCTGATCATGCACTTTTGTCATTTTTGCCATGATTAATGCGTACCTCCTATGAAGTTGAGTCCTACATGAGTTTTGTAATATGCCATGTTACCTATCCAGAGGATTTTGCCATGTATTTTTATGATCTATGTGGTGACTAGCACAAGCATGCAAACTAGGTGTCTTGATGTTGCTGATTTCAGAGACTTGGTGATTTCACTAAGTCCCTGACTGCTGTTATTTTCATGCCATGTGTTCATGTTGTTTCCAAGAGATCCATGCATAATTTGAGCATGATCAGTAAGGGTGTTCATGTGTTCATGTGTTCATGCCTTTGTTTGCAATTATGGGATGCCATAGCTCGAGTCAATCGAGCTCTACTTTTGCTTCAAAATGTTACTGGCAGATTGTTTACATGTTATTCGATTTTGCCAAGCTTGGTGTAGTTGATCCTTGCATGATATGATGTTATTCTTGCCATGTCTAGTTACTATGCCATGTCTTCTTGATGTATGTATGCTTATTTTATCATGAAATGCTCTGTAGTGAGTGCATCGAGCTCACGAACATGCCTAGTCGTTAACAGTTTTCTGCCATGTCCAGTTTTCTTCCAAGTCTGAAACCTGTAACGAAACTTGCTTATTTGACATGGGTGTAATCATATTCTATGATCCTTTTTGGCTTATGGTCAGTAAGGGACTTTTGTCAAGTGCTATGAGTAGATTCATGCCATGCCTTTCTTTGCTATGTTCTGAACCTGTAGCATGTTGTTTCGTTGCTCTGAACACGTCATCCTGATGTTGTTTTCCTGACTTGCTGTTATTTCACTAAGTCTGTGAATCTGTTATAAGTTGCACTTTTGCCATGCTTGTTTGAACCTGTTATGATGGGATTGAGCCGTAGCTCAGTGTTCATCTTTTGTCGTGCATCTTGAGTAGATTACTGTCATATGCTTTGTTGCCATGTTTGGGTGCAGTAGCTTAATTATTTGTTGTTTGCTAAGTAGCATCATGCTGTTTATGGCAGATACGTGTCATTCTTATATTGCTTGCCATTTGCAAACCGTGCATCCGTTTCCGGTGATCTTTATATCGATTTCAACCGAAATCACCTCATCTATCCAGTGGCATGCTTGGTTTGCCAAGATTATGCCATGTTCATCCTTGTCCTTCCGGAGCATGCATAAGCATTGCATATCACCTCTCGCATATCATGCCATGTTTTGCATCATGTTGATTGCGCATTGCATCGTGGTTGATATTGGTCCCTTTGCTTGTTTTATTGCTTTGGGTAGAGCCGGGAGACGAGTACGTGAACGAGGAACCTGTTGAGAACGCTTACGAGGACCAAGCTTTCGACAACTCTGAGAACCTTGCAGGCAAGATGACCATACCCTCGAAATCACTTCTATCTTTGCTTGCTAGATTGCTCGCTCTTTTGCTATGCCTATGCTGCGATACCCACCATTTGCTTTATCATGCCTCCTATATTGCCATGTCAGCCCCTAACCATCCATGTCCTAGCAAACCGTTGTTTGGCTATGTTACGGCTTTGCTCAGCCCCTCTTATAGCGTTGCTAGTTGCAGGTGAAGATGAAGTTTGTTCCTTGATTGGAACATGATCTTGTTGTTCCTTGTTGGAACATGTTTACTTGTTGGGATATCACAATACCTCTTATTTAACTAATGCATCTATATACTTGGTAAAGGGTGGAAGGCTCGGCCTTATGCCTGGTGTTTTGTTTCACTCTTGCCACCCTAGTTTCCGTCATACCGGTGTTATGTTCCCGGAGTTTGCGTTACTTACACGGTTGGGTGATTTATGGGACCCCCTTGACAGTTCGCTTTGAATGAGACTTTTCCAGCAAGGCCCAACATTGGTTTTACCAGTTGCCACCTAGCTTTTTCCCTTGGGTTCTGCAGACTCAAGGGTCATCTTTATTTTAAACCCCCGGGCCAGTTCTCCTTCGATTGCTGGTCCAAACTAGAGCCCTTTGCAGCGCCACCTCGGGGCAACTCGAGGGCTGGTTTTAGTTGTACGGACTGCTCATCCGGATGTGCCCTGAGACCGAGATATGTGCAGCTCCTATCAGGATTTGTCGGCACAATCGGGCGGCTTTGCTGGACTTGTTTTATTGCTGTTGAAATGTCTTGTAGTCCGGGATTCCGAGATTGATCGGGTCTTCCCGGTAGAAGGAATATCCTTCGTTGACCGTGAGAGCTTATCATGGGCTAAGTTGGGACACCCCTGCAGGGTATTATCTTTCGAAAGCCGTGCCCGCGGTTATGAGGCAGATGGGAATTTGTTGATGTCCGGTTGTAGAAAACCCAAAGTTGACCTTAACTAAAACACATCAACCGCGTGTGTAACCGTGATGGTCTCTTCTCGGCGGGGTCCGGGAAGTGAACACGGTTGTTGGAGTTATGTCTGACGTAGGTTGTTCAGGATCACTTCTTGATCATTTCTAGCTTCTCGACCGTGCTTTGCCTTCTCTTCTCGCTCTCTTTTGCGCTGTAGCCACCATATGCTAGTCGCCTGCTGCAGCTCCACCTCACTGCCCTTTCCCACCTTTAAGCTTAAATAGTCTTGATCTCGCGGGTGTGAGATTGCTGAGTCCCCGTGACTCACAGATATTATCACCTCAGTTGCAGGTACCAACGATGTCAGTACAGATGACGCGACCGAGCTCACTTGGGAGTTCGATGAGGAACGTGGCCGTTACTATGTTTCTTTTCCAGATGATCAGTAGTGGAGCCCAGTTGGGTGATCCGGGGATCTGTTTAGCATTTGGGGTAGTCTTCTTTCATTTTGGTACCGTAGTCGGACCTTGAGTGTAACCTGTTTGATGGATGTTATTTATGTACTTGTGTGAAGTGGCGATTGTAAGCCAACTATGTATCTTTCCCCTTTATTTATTACATGGATTGTGTGAAGATTACCTCACTTGCGACATTGCTTTCAATGCGGTTATGCCTCTAAGTCGTGCCTCGACACGTGGGAGATATAGCCGCATCGAGGGCGTTACAGCCAGGTCGCGATGTCGTGGACAAGGCCAGAGGGTGAGGGCTGGAGAGCCAGTAAGAGCCCTTAGTCGCAATGCTCAGGCACCCCCCCTTTAACGTGCAAGTGGTCGACATGAAGAAGAAAAGTTGTCGTGGACGGCATCGAGTAATCAAGCATGATGCATAATTGGAAATAAACACGGAAGGGATACATGCCGCTGGGCATAGCCCGAGTTGCCTGGGGATGATGCAGCCCGAGGGGCGCCCCCATCAAAGCAAGCTAGCGACCGAAAAGATAAAAAGGGATACATGCCACAGGGACGGACCCACGCGGCCTGGGAATGACGCAACCCTGGGAGGGTGCTCCCAGCTGGGAATGAAACTTGAAAGATGTCACCTGAAGATGTCATCGGTGCAGTGGCGTTGGTGCAGCAGACTCGGTGGGCTGCGGAAACCAATCCTCACGAGCCCCCAGGCCCAGGGGCCTCGGGAGGCTCCGAGGGCACTGGCGGCTCCTCGTGAGCAGCCTCCATCTCCGCCAGGGCCGCGGAACGCCTGTCTTCTTGCGCCTCCAAGATGCTCCTCATGATGCGTTGGTACGCCGCAGCCACGCTCAGCAGGTCATAACGCATGCGAACATAGCTGTGGGGTGGTCCTCCGCAGCGCCCCACTTGTGAGGGCCAGAGGCGCTCCGCCGTGGCGATCTAATTGAGCCCTGGTACGCCGACGCAGACGTGCAGCCCACCATCCTCGCCTGGATGGGGAGCCACAGCTGGTTGGCGACGGCAACCTCTCATGATCCTTGACTCCTGTAGTTCTTGAATGGCCTTGCTAACAAACTCCTGCTGGTCTGACCTTCTTTCCCTGGCTTCCTTTCAAGGGAAACATCCTTCGAAAAACGCCTCCACATGGTGCCCAAGCGCCTCCCTCGTGACCTTGGCGAGGTCGGTGGCCCTCCAGGTGAGAGCCCCCGAGCCCTACTGTAGGATCGGAAGTATGTCTAGAGGGGGGGGGATTAGACTACTTGACCAAATAAAAGCTACGCCTTTTCCCAATTTTAGTTCTTGGCAGATTTTAGCTATTTTAGGACAAGTCAAGCAGTCATCACACGATTCAAGCAAGCATGCAAAGAGTATATAGGCAGTGGAAAGTAAAGCATGCAACTTGCAAGAATGTAAAGGGAAGGGTTTGGAGAATTCAAACGCTATTGGCGACACGGATGTTTTTCCCGTGGTTCGGATAGGTGGTGCTATCCTACATCCACGTTAGTGGAGACTTCAACCCATGGAGGGTAACAGTTGCGCGAGCCCACGGAGGGCTCCACCCACGAAGGGTCCACGAAGAAGCAACCTTGTCTATCCCACCATGGCCATCGCCCACGAAGGACTTGCCTCACTAGCGGTAGATCTTCACGAAGTAGGCGATCTCCTTGCCCTTACAAACTCCTTGGTTCAACTCCACAATCTTGTCGGAGGCTCCCAAGTGACACCTAGCCAATCTAGGAGACACCACTCTCCAAGAAGTAACAAATGGTGTGTTGATGATGAACTCCTTGCTCTTGTGCTTCAAATGATAGTATCCCCAACACTCAACTCTCTCTCATAGGATTTGGATTTGGTAGAAAGAAGATTTGAGTGGAAAGCAACTTGGGGAAGGCTAGAGATCAAGATTCATATGGTAGGAATGGAATATCTTGGTCTCAACACAAGGGTAGGTGGTTCTCTCTCAGAACATATGAGTTGGAAGTGTAGATGTGTTCTGATGGCTCTCTCCATGAATGAAGAGGAAGTGGAGGGGTATATATAGCCTCCGCACAAAATCCAACCGTTACACACAATCTACCAATCTCGGTGGGACCGAATCAACAAACTTGGTCGGACCGAAATGGTAAACCTAGTGACCGTTAGAGATTTTCGGTGGGACTGACATGCATCTCGGTAGGACTGATATGGTTAGGGTTTGGGCATAACGTAATCTCGGTGAGACCGATTACACAAACTCAGTGAGACCGATTTGGTAATTAGCTAACCAGAGAGTTGGTCAGGCAAACTCGGTGGGACCGATTTGCTCTTTCGGTGAGACTGAAAAGTTACAAAAGGGAAACAGAGAGTTTGCATTGCAATCTCGGTGGGACCGACCCGCTCTTTCGGTGAGACCGAAAAGTTACGAGAAGGAAACAGAGAGGTTGCAATCCCATCTCGGTGAGACCGAGATCCTTATCGGTGAAACCGATTTGCTAGGGTTTGGCAGTGGCTTATGACATATGAGAAACTCGGTGGCGCCGGATAGAAAGAATCGGTAGGACCGAGTTTGGCTTAGCGTTTAGGTCATATGTGGATATGGGAAAGTAGTTGAGGATTTTGGAGCATATCATTAAGCACATAAGGCAAAGAGCTCATTAAGCAACACCTCATCCCTCCTTGATAGTATTGGCTTTTCCTATAGACTCAATGTGATCTTGGATCACTAAAATGTAAAATGAAGAGTCTTGAGCATTTGAGCTTGAGCCAATCCTTTGTCCTTAGCATTTTGAGGGTTCCACTTTCACCATCCATGCCATGCCAATCATTGAGCTTTCCTGAAATAATTGTCTTGGAATTGCATTAGCTCAATGAGCTATATGTTGTTATAAATTACCAAAACCACCTAGGGATAGTTGCACTTTCAATCTCCCCCTTTTTGGTAATTGATGACAACATATAGATCAAAGCTTCGACAAATGATAATAAGAATGAATTACATCGTCGCTTTGAGAAGTATGTGATAAGTAAGAGCTCCACCTAAATTTGTGCATATTTAAAATTTTGCTTTGGACTACAAATGCACAAAGAGTTAGAGTCATGGGTTACTCTTCCATGTCACATACATCTTGGTGGAGCGCTCAAAATGATAAACAATGAGATACATGCACTCATCACCAAGGCAAAAGTGAATGACCACATAAGATAGATAAGATATATCAAGCATGCATAAGTGTAGCTTATGATCAAACACATGATCATCAATGTCTCACAAAGCATATCAAAGTATCTCAACCAAAAGCAAATAATGTATCAAAGACCACCAAATAAAACAAGAGAGAAAAGCAACACTCTCTCTCTCGAAGACTATGATCTATACATCTTCTCCCCCTTTGGCAACAAGTTACCAAAAAGTTCCTAGAAAATGCATAGTGCTATATCGACACTCAGGCTTGATCTTCAGGAGGTGGTGGAGTCTGGATCACTCCAAGGACGAAGGCTTCTGTTGATGCTGATGGAGTTGGAGCTGAAGTGGATGCTGGAGCAGGTTGGGTTGATGCTGCGGCTGGAGCTGAGGCGGTTGCTCTTGTGTCAGGAACTGGCACTGCACTGGACCTCTGAGCTCGTGGAACTCTAGCAAATGCATATGTAGTTGTCTTCCCTCTCCTCTCCTGCATGTCATCCTGGAGCTGCTCCACTGCTGTCTGTATCTCTGTCACCTTGATATTCAAGTCATAGAACTTCTGTTCTACGATCCTTTCTAAGCTCGCCTGGTTCTGAGTTAGGTTGGCCAAACCTTTCTCAATGCGCAGGGTGGATGCAATCAGGTAACTGAGCTGCTCTTGCTTGGTCTTCAAGAAGTATTCTGATGCCTCCTCTTGAGTTGGCATCCTAGCAGCTTTCTCCTTTCTAGCCTTCTCCTTCTGTGCTTGGGCATGGGCTGAAGATGGTTCATCCATGTTCATCACAACTTCATTGTCTTCAAACTCAGGATGAATAGGAAGAAGTTCCTTATCCAAAAGATATATGCCAGTGCCCATCTTGGAGTTGATCAGTTCTTGGATCTGAGGAGCATATCCACAACTTCTCTTCTGGTCTGCTGTTGTCCTCTTGATTGTCTCTATCATCAGGCTCATGACCTTGAATTTCTGAGGCACATCAAAGACATGAAGCAAGTTGATAGCATGGCCTCTGACCATCTTGTGATCTCCAGACTTGGGTAGCAGAGTGTTCCTTAAGATCCAGTTGATTGTTGGCAATCCTGACAGAAGATAATGTACAGATCCATACTTGAAAGTTTCAAGTGCCTTATCAGGGATCTCCTTGTACATGTTGATCATTGAGTTGTGGTCCATCTTCTTCTTGGAATAGACATCCAAGTCATCTTCACTTTCTTCTGGGGCATTGATCAGTTGAGCCCATTCTGCAACAGTTGATTGGTACCTCGTACCTTCAGACATCCAGAAAATCCTCCCATCGGGGTAAAAGTGTGCTGTGGAGTAGAACTGCATGATAAGTTCCTCGTTCCACTTTGTGAGCTTTTGCCCAACAAAGTCTGCTACTCCACAAGCCTTGAAGGTGTCCTCCACTCCTGGGAAGTGCTCTTCATTGTCCTTTATGTATTGCCAATCAAACCATTTCATGTCACAGACAATTGGCTTCTTGTCTAACAGGATTGTCTCATAGAAGTCCTGTTGTTCCTTAGTGTGGAACCTGTAGTCTGCAACAGTTCTTCTCCTGGTAGCATAGGGATCTTCTGCTCTCCATTTTCTCAATCCAGAGTCTCTCCTTATATTCATATCCTTAGCCACATGATGAGCATCATTGTGGTCTGGGATCTTGGGCTTCAATTTCCTCAAAACTTTTCCTTCTTCTTCTTCAGCAACATTAGGAACTAGGGCCTTGTTCTTCTCAGCAGCTGGAATATTTCTTGTATTCCTCTTGGGTTTTTGCTTTGGAGCTGTCTTAGGGGCTTCCTTGGGCTTGGATGCAGCTCCCCCTGATCTAATGGCATCACCCATCAGCTTGGGTGCCTTGGGTGCTGGTGCAACACCTTCCTCTTCCTCTTCTTCTTCATCAGAATCTTTCCTCATAGACGGCTTGCCAATGACTC
The DNA here is from genome assembly GCA_032464435.1 of Aegilops umbellulata. NCBI lineage: Eukaryota > Viridiplantae > Streptophyta > Magnoliopsida > Poales > Poaceae > Aegilops > Aegilops umbellulata. The sequence goes on along the minus strand of CP136057.1, from coordinate 312,177,732 downwards.
TGGCAATGGTAGTTCTTGCTCTCTTATTTTTCTTGCCCTGGCCAATATCTTCTCCTTCAGATTCCATAGTGAACTTCATTGTTTCCTCAAGCACAACCTTCCTAGGCTTAGAGGTTGGAACTCTTCTAGCAGGTGCTTTCTTGTGCATTCCTGGTTTGGTGGCTGCAGCTGAGCCATACTCTTTCTTCAGCACAACTCTCTTGGAGGTTGCCTCCTCCTCTGTCACATAGTCTTCATCTTCTGAATCTGAAGTTCTTTTCCTTCTCTGTCTGGTGGCAGCCTTTGGCAGATTGCTTGGAGTGCTCCTGCTGCCATCATCTGAAGAACTTGAGGGACTAGTGCCCTCACTCATATGCACAGGCTGCTCTGACTAATTCTGACTGTCACTCTGGTCTGACATGTTGAACAAGCTGACTGCTGACTGCTGACCCTGTGAATAGTTTATAGATGAGGTAGAATGGATGAGCATCACAAAAAGCAGAGATTTTTGCAAAAGAATGATTCAAAAACTTAGTTTTAGTTTCCCACAGAACGCATTTCGGATCTACCGATTTCTAAACTCGGTGATACTGAAGCAGCATTTGGAACCTAAACTAGTGATCTCGGTCAGACCGAGTCACAGCTCGGTGGCACCGAGACTGCTAGGGTTTCACAAAATTCAAAAATCGGTCACACCGATTAGTTACACTTGGTCAGACCGAGTTTCACTTGTGCAATGGCATAGGCCAAATCGGTGGGACCGAGTTTTTCAACTCGGTGGGTCCGAGATGGTTTCGGCGGAAACCTAACCCTAAATTTTTCGAATCAAACCTAATCTACGAGTTCTTTGACTGGATAGAAGTTTATCAAACGTGGCAAGAATCATTATGATCACAATGTGCTAGGAATCGGATTGGGAATAGCACAAAGATCGAGTCCATACCCTAGTTCGGCAGAGACTCGCTACGGCGGCAACGGCGGAGGTGATTTCCGTTGACGGTGACGGAGACCAGTGACTGGAGGCTACTGGCGGCGAGAAGACGATCCGGAGACCACGTCGGCAGAGAGAGCTATGGCGCGGGTGAAGAGGTTCGGAGAAATTTCCAAATTTTTGCCCATGACTATATATAGCCCGACCCTATCGGTGTGACCGAGTGGAACGACTCGGTGGCACCGAGATGCAAAACTGTATACAGTTATTGCAACTCGGTGTTACCGAATATTTCAAGTCGGTTGCACCGAGATTGAAAACATAGATCAACTTGATGATCTCGGTAGGACCGAAAGTGGGGTATCGGTCAGACCGAGAATCACAAAGAGGTTTTGGAAGTTTAAGTCAATGACGAATCGGGGACTCCGAGTGCTCTTCACACAGAGTGGTTCGAATTTGACTTGATCAATTTTGTGATGTAGCATGAATAGAATTTGAGACGAGAAAAGCATAGATAGCTAGAGGAGGTTCTTAGGCATTCTTGTCAATCCACTTGGCAAAAGAAGAGATAAAGCCAAACAATCAAAACAACAAGTGGATGTCCTCGAATGAGTAAAATATGCAACCAACATGCTCACACAATAAAATGGCAATAGAAATATGTGACAAAGCATGCACAATCAATTCTAGCATCTATCAAGCAATTGGCGATGACTAGGTCATCTATATATGAGTATATTGACTTAGGAGTCAAATGAGAACATTTGATCATAGGTCATACTCATCGCTTAAGCTCAAGTGGGGTTAACACTTTCACATAAAGCATTGTTGTGTTCACATCATTAGAGTTGCTTTAGCTCAAGTCTTAGATTAAAGCTCCCCCTAGATGTGATATCCCCCCTTAAGAGGGATGAACTAACCTTGGGTTTTGTTGATGATGACTTCATGTAGATGTTGAAGATGTGGATGCTCAATATTGATGTAGATCACTTGGAGCTATCCTTTTGAGTGAATTGCACTTTCAATACCTACATGGGTTAGTCCCACAAGGAACAAGCAAGTGTATCCATAGACACAGAGTGATGCACATACAAGAAAATGTCTATGAAGGCTTTTTAGATTACCTTGTCCCTTGACTTACCAACAAGAGGGTTTGTGACTCCTTGAACTAGTGCAAGATGTGGAAGTTGATTGCACTTGTTCTTGCCAAAATGATTAGAATGAAGTATGTTGACGGAGTCACCCTCAAGAGCTCTCTAGTTCTTCTTCTTTTGGATCCACACCATCTTGATGGGAATCCTTGGAGTTGTAGTCGTACTTGATGAAGTGGAACTTGAAGTAGTCTTGGGAATCCACTTGACTAAGGTCTTAGGAGCTTCTTCAAATGCATCTATTTCCTCTTGAAGCTTGTCCTTGCCTTTTTGCTTGTAAGTCTTGTGGTGGAAGATCATCTTGAGTTTGTGTCCCCTTGAAAGAAGTTGGATCATACTTCTCTTGTTGAGGAACAAACTTTGTCTTGGGGTATTGATCTTCTTCCCACTCAACTCCATTGGCATTGAACTTTCGTTCAAAACCAACACCTTGATTCTTCCGGTGCCTTCCTTGCTTGCGTGCAATCTCCTCGGATTGCTTACTTTCGGCAAGGCTTTTGTACACTCCTTTCTCTATGATTTCCTTCAATATGCTATTTTCTTGCTCAAGTGTAACTTGGCTAAGAGAATCATTAGTGGAATCAAGAGAACTACTAGAAGCAACAATACTGGATTTAACATGGTCATTGTTACTACTAGAGGAAGAATCTTTCTTGTTCTTGTTACTAGACTTGACTTGAGGCATGTAAGTGGATAAGAGTAAACGTTTGGCAATGTAAGAAGAACTTTTCTTGCGGAGATCATCATGGATTGCCTTTAAAAGCTCATGCTCTTGCTCAAGATTGAGCTTTTCAAAGCGTAACTTCTCATGAGCCCTTAAAAGTTCTCGATGATCTTCAAAGATAGTTTCATGAGCTAACTTAAGAGTGTTTAGTTCTTTAGTTAGAGCCTCAATTTTCTTCTTATCATTGTCATTCGTTTTAGCATGATTAATTGACATTTCATCATAGGATTCATCACTAGAGTTGTCAACAAGTAAATCATCATCGCCTAACAAGTCATCTTCATCACTATTAAAATCAACATACTCAGGGTGAGTTACCTTAGGACCTTTGGCCATGAAGAATCTTCCAATTCCTTCATTGGGTGAATCAAATATGTCGTAGGAGTTGGTTGACACAAGTGCTAGTCTGGCAACACCTTCATCTTGAGTATATTCGGAGTCGGAGTGATAACTTCTCTCGGAGTGATTGTCGGAGTCGGAGCCGGATACCCATTCACCAACATGAGCTTGATGTCTTCGTTTTGTGTAGCTCCTTGATGATTTTTCCTTCCTTTCCGAATCCTTGCTTCTCCGTGAGTGTCTTCATTCATAACGATCATCTATACTCCTTCTCTCTCATGATGGTGATTCCTCTCTTTTGCTTCTTCTTTTTGGAGAATCTTGTCTTCTTTTGTAGGGAGCCGTACACTCATTGGAATAGTGTCCGGGTCTTCCACAATTGTAGCAGTTTCGCTCTCTACTAGAAGATCTTTTGTCATTGTAGGACCTTGACTTGGAGCTTCTATCTTTGCTTCTACTCTTGTAGAACTTGTTGAAGTTCTTGACCATTAAGCTCAGTTCTTCATATTGAAGTTTTGTTTCTCACTTGATGATGTGGGGGCTTCACATGAGGCTTTATAAGCACCACTTGATTTGTTGTGAAGTTCCTCTTTGTCATTGAGCGACATCTCATGAGCAACAATTCTTCCAATGACTTCCGTTGGCTTGAGATTTTTGTAATTGGGCATCATTTGGATCAATGTACACACGGTATCATATTTTCCATCCAAGGCTCTTAGGATCTTCTTGATGATGAATCTGTCGGTCATCTCTTCATTCCCTAAGCCGGCAATCTCATTTGTGATGAGAGCAAGCCTAGAGTACATTTCAGCGACACCTTCACCATCCTTCGTTTTGAACTTGTCAAGTTGACTTTGAAGCACATCCAATTTAGATTCGTTGATGGAGTCGGTACCTTCGTGCATATCAATCAAAGTATCCCAAATTTCCTTTGCATTCTCAAGATGGCTGATTTTGTTGAATTCTTCGGGGCACAATCCGTTGAAGAGAATATCACAAGCTTGAGCGTTGTATTGTAGCATCTTCAACTCATCCGCGGTAGCTTCACGGTTTGGTTCTTTCCCTTCGAAGAAGTCACCTTGCAAACCAACACACACAATCGCCCAAACGGCAGGGTTATGTCCAAGAATATGCATTTTCATTTTATTCTTCCAACTAGCAAAGTGAGTGCCATCAAAGTAAGGACCTCTACGATGATAATTTCCCTCACTAGACGCCATACTCTCCTAGGTTGTGAAACCAAGGCTATGATCACCAAAAGCTATGGGAATCAAAGCAAATGGAGACCAAGGCTCTGATACCACTTGTAGGATCGGAAGTATGTCTAGAGGGGGGTGATTAGACTACTTGACCAAATAAAAGCTACGCCTTTCCCCAATTTTAGTTCTTGGCAGATTTTAGCTATTTTAGGACAAGTCAAGCAATCATCACACGATTCAAGCAAGCATGCAAAGAGTATATAGGCAGCGGAAAGTAAAGCATGCAACTTGCAAGAATGTAAAGGGAAGGGTTTGGAGAATTCAAACGCTATTGGAGACACGGATGTTTTTCTCGTGGTTCGGATAGGTAGTGCTATCCTACATCCACATTAGTGGAGACTTCAACCCACGAAGGGTAACGGTTGCGCGAGTCCACGGAGGGCTCCACCCATGAAGGGTCCACGAAGAAGCAACCTTTTCTATCCCACCATGGCCATCGCCCACGAAGGACTTGCCTCACTAGCGGTATATCTTCACGAAGTAGGCGATCTCCTTGCCCTTACAAACTCCTTGGTTCAACTCCACAATCTAGTCGGAGGCTCCCAAGTGAAACCTAGCCAATCTAGGAGACACCACTCTCCAAGAAGTAACAAATGGTGTGTTGATGATGAACTCCTTGCTCTTGTGCTTCAAATGATAGTCTCCCCAACACTCAACTCTCTCTCATAGGATTTGGATTTTGTAGAAAGAAGATTTGAGTGGAAAGCAACTTGGGGAAGGCTAGAGATCAAGATTCATATGGTAGGAATGGAATATCTTGGTCTCAACACAAGGGTAGGGGGTTCTCTCTCAGAACATATGAGTTGGAAGTGTAGATGCGTTCTGATGGCTCTCTCCACGAATGAAGAGGAGGTGGATGGGTATATATAGCCTCCACACAAAATCCAACCGTTACACACAATCTACCAATCTCGGTGGGACCGAATCAACAAACTCGGTCGGACCGAAATGGTAAACCTAGTGACCGTTAGAGATTTTCGGTGGGACTGACATGCATCTCGGTAGGACCGATATGGTTAGGGTTTGGTCATAACGTAATCTTGGTGAGACCGATTACACAAACTCGGTGAGACCGATTTGGTAATTAGCTAACCAGAGAGTTGGTCAGGCAAACTCGGTGGGACCGATTTGCTCTTTTGGTGAGACCGAAAAGTTACAAAAGGGAAACAGAGAGATTGCATTGCAATCTCGGTGGGACCGATCCGCTCTTTCGGTGAGACCGAAAAGTTACGAAAAGGAAACAGAGAGGTTGTAATCCCATCTCGGTGAGACCAAGATCCCTATCGGTGAAACCGATTTGCTAGGGTTTGGCAGTGGCTTATGACATATGAGAAACTCGATGGCGCCGGATAGAAAGAATCGGTAGGACCGAGTTTGGCTTAGGGTTTAGGTCATATGTGGATATGGGAAAGTAGTTGAGGATTTTGGAGCATATCATTAAGCACATAAGGCAAAGAGCTCATTAAGCAACACCTCATCCCTCCTTGATAGTATTGGCTTTTCCTATAGACTCAATGTGATCTTGGATCACTAAAATGTAAAATGAGGAGTCTTGAGCATTTGAGCTTGAGCCAATCCTGTGTCCTTAGCATTTTGAGGGTTCCACTTTCACCATCCATGCCATGCCAATCATTGAGCTTTCCTGAAATGATTGTCTTGGAATTGCATTAGCTAAATGAGCTATATGTTGTTATAAATTACCAAAACCACCTAGGGATAGTTGCACTTTCACCTGCCTGAGGAGGGCGCCGGGCGCGCTTTCCTATGCGATTGAAGGAGGATCCCCCTGGGCAGACGTGGGCCTTGAAGGGCCCGCCTCCTGAGGGGCTGAGCCTGACGTTGTCTTTTTCTTCTTGGGGGTGGTCTCAGGAAGCCTCCTGCTTCCGCGATCTGGGTCTTCTAGTGACGCGGCCTGAAAGGCTCGCTCCAGGGTACACACTGCATCCTTCTCTTGACATGGCACCGTGATGACGCCGCCGCTTCCTGGCATCTTAAGGACGTTGTAGCCGTGGTGAGTCACGGCCATGAACTTGGCCAGCGCCGGGTACCCGAGGATGGCGTTGTACGGCAGGTGGATGTGGGCGACGTCATAGTCGATGAGCTCGGTGTGGTAGTTGTTGCGGGCCCCGAAGGTGACTGGGAGGCGGACCTGCCCGATCGGGACCGTGGAACCGTTGGTGACTCTGAAGAAGGGCTTGGTTCGCTGAAGCTGGTCATAAGGCACTTGGAGGCTGTTGAATGTTTCCACGGACAAGACATTGAGCCCTGCCCCTCCGTCGACGAGGGTCCTGGTGACCAGAACGTTGCTGATGACTGGGGAACAAAGCATTGGGAGGACTCCGGCTGTGGCCGCGCACTTGAGCTGGTCTGCTGAGCTAAACGTGATGACGCAGGGCGACCACTTGAGGGGACGCGTTGCTTCGAGCTTGGGAAGAACTGCATTCACTTCGCGAGCAAACTGCTTGAAGATACGTTGAGAGGCTGGGGCTTGAGCTCCGCCCAGGATGCAGGCGATTGCGCGAGGCTCTTGGAAGCCCCCAGCCCCCTCGTCCTGGTGGCGGTCTTCATTCCTTCTTGGCTGAGGCGGCAACAGTGGCAGGCCTGGGTTGCCATGAGGGCGATCCTCACGAGGCTGATCCCTCCAGTCCCCTTCACGAGGCGGGTCACGCCAGCGGTCCTCGCGAGGTTGGTCACGCCAGCCTTGACGTGGGCCACGATCTTCCCAGCGTCCCGGGTTCCTTCCTCCTCCTCGGCCGTAGCCCCGGTCAGCACGGTCAGGGCGTCAGCCGACTCTTCCTTCTCGCACGGCGCGGAGTTCTTGGCATTCATTGGTGTTGTGGGTGTGGAGGTCGTGGTACACACAGTACCGGCTGCCCCTGGAGGATTCGGGCAGATCCTTGCCCCTCTTGGTGTCCGGCTCTGCCGCGAGCACGGCAGCCCCCTTGCGCTTCACGTCCTTGGCCTTGGGCTTCTTCTCTTCTGGGTCTGCGGCAGGCAGCTCGAGGAGGGAGAGGCGTCCCTCCTCAGCCCTGGCGCACTTGGTCTCCAGGTTGAACAGCTCCAGGGAGGTGCAGAGGTCTTCATTCATCGCCAACTCCTCCTTCATCTTGACGTCGCGCACGCCATTGGAGAAGGCCGAGCTGATGGCTTCCTCGGACACCCTGGGGATCTTGAGGCGCGCACTGTTGAAGCACTGGATGTACTTTGCAGGGTCTCTCCAGGTTGCTGCTTGATGCGGCGCATGTCCCTCACAGCGGGAGGCCGGTCGCAGGTACCTTGGAAGTTGGTGATGAAGCGAGTACGCATCTGGTCCCAGGAGGAGATCGTGCCTGGGGCCAGGTTCAGGAGCCAAGTGCGAGCACCTTCCTTCAGCGCCATGGGGAACGAGTTCGCCATGACCTTTTCGTCCCCGCTGGCTGCTTCGATTCCCAGCTCGTAGAGCTGGAGGAACTCTGTGGGATCAGTTGTGCCGTCGTAGCGAGGAGGCAGGTCCGTCTTGAACTTGCCAGGCCACGCGACACTATGCAGCTCGGGGGTGTAGGCGCGACAGCCAGCGGTGACCGTGGGAGGTTTTGGTCGAGGGAGAGCTTGGCCTTGTGGGTCCCCTTGCGCTGCAGCTGGGAGCAGCACGGGGTCTTGACGCGCCGGAGCTGGGAGCGCCCGAGCGGCCTCTTGCGGTCGTGGGACTTCTTGGCAGCTCCGTTCCTGTTGGGCCGGCGCATGACAGAGCGGGTTCCGCCCAGGAGCCACGCGCCTTGGGGCCATGGCATCTTCTTGGAAAGGAGGCGGCTGGAACGCCCCCGGGGCTTCATTGCCCACGCGGGGCGGAGTGCGGCATAGCGGTGCGAAAGGCGCGGGAGAGCCCCTTGCGGCGCGGACGAGCTCGGCGACGCGGTCGAGCCACTCCTCGTAGACATCGTCGACGGGGCGGTAGCGCAGGAGCTCGTTCGCCGCGATGAGCGCAGCTCGAGCCTCCAAGGGCGCGCGAAGCGCGTGCGACGAAGAACCGGCCGGGGTGAGCGACGGAGTGGCGGTGCGGCCATCCCGCCGCACGGACGGGTGTTGAGAGGATGCTTGCTGCTCGTTCCCCGCCGGGCCGGTGGCGGCGTTGACGGCGGGCGACGGGGAACGACGAGGACGCCCACCGACGGGGGCCGTCTGGACGGCGCGGGAAGCGATGGCGGCCCGGCGCTCGGCGCGGGCCCGACGAGCGTCAGACATGGATGCGACGGTCGGAGGAGAGCGGAGCGGTGGAAGACAGATTCCGGCGCACCCCTACCTGGCGCGCCAAATGTCGAATCACGGGTTCCGGCAGACCCTTAAGGTTCGAACTCTGGGGTGCGCGCGGAGATCATACCCTCTACCTCTCCGTCTCGAAAGGATCTAACTACTGCAAGAACAACACAAGATACACAGTGTTTATACTGGTTCGGGCCACCATTGTGGTGTAATACCCTACTCCGGTTTGGTGGGTGGATTGCCTCTTGGGCTGATGAGGAAGAACAGTACAAGGAAGAACAACCTCGCGAGGGTCTGTTCTTGGCTAGGGGATGAACTGCTAGGGGGAGTTCGATCGCCCTTCTCTCTCTCTCTCTAGATGCCTCTACTGGTTTCTTGGTACTCGATCAGATTAGGTCCGGTCCCTCTACCCTGGGGGTGGCTAGTCCTATTTATAGGCGAAGGCCCTGGGCCTCTTCCCAAATATTGAGCGGGAAAGGCGCCAACAACTGGCCAATTTGAAGGGGAACATCTGGTACACTTATCCTGACTAAAGTTGGTCTTCGCCTGCCAAAGGCCCTGTGGTGACGCCGTCCTGGGCTCCATGGTGACCTCCTTCCCACCGTTGGACTGGTCTTGGTCTCGTTGCACCGAAACGGGTGCCTTTGCTTGATCCTCTCGCCTGCGCTTGCCCCCTTTGCACCAAAGAGGAAAGGGGGACGCTGCGCGGGCTGGCGCCCGCCTGGCACCCTCGGTCGTCATGGCTTGCGTCATGGGCACCTCGTGAGGTACCCGCCTTGATCCCTCCGCCTCCTCGCGAGCCAGCCTAAGGAGGCCGTGCTTGAGGAAGTGTCGTGTCGTCCGCCTCGCGAGGCTTGGCCCCTCGCGAGGGTCTTGAGCCTTGTGTTGATGAAGATGGGCCACGCTGGGCCCCCATTTGAGCCACGCCGTAGGCCGCAGGCAGGCAAGTCTGGGGACCCCCGTTCCTAGAACGCCGACAGCTGGGAAGACCGCGGCCCACGCCAAAGATGGCGTGATCAACCTCGCGAGGACCGCTGGCGAGACTTGCCTCGCGAGGGGATTGGCGGGATCAACCTCGTGAGGATCGCCTGCAGGGCAACGCACGCCTCCCTCCACTGTCGCCTCAGCCAAGGAGGAACGAGGATCGCCATCAAGACGAGGAGGCTGGGTGCTTCCAGGAGCCGCGCGCAATCGCCTGCATCCTGGACGGAGCTCAGGCCCCAGCCTCCCAATGCATCTTCAAGCAGTTTGCCCGCGAAGTGAATGCAGTCCTCCCCAGGCTCGAAGCAACGCGCCCTCTCAGGTGGTCGGCGTGCACCATCACGTTCAGCTCAGCGGATCAGCGCAAGTGCGCGGCCACAGCCGGAGTCCTCCCGATGCTTTGCTCCCCAGTCATCAGCAACGTACTCATCACCAGGACCCTCATCGATGGTGGAGCAGGGCTCAACGTCCTGTCCGTGGAAACATTCAACAATCTCCAGGTGTCCTATGGTCAGCTTCAGCCAACCAAGCCTTTCTCCGGAGTCACCGACGGTTCCACGATCCCGATCGGGCAGGTCCGCCTCCCTGTCACCTTCGGAGCCCGCAGCAACTACCGCACCGAGCTCATCGAGTTCGACGTCGCCCACATCCGCCTGCCGTACAACGGAATCCTCGGGTACCCAGCGCTGGCCAAGTTCATGGCCATGACTCATCATGGCTACAAAGTCCTCAAGATGCCAGGAAGTGGCGGAGTCATCACGGTGCCATGTGGAGAGAAGGGTGCAGTGTTTTCCCTGGAGCGAGCCTTTCAGGCCGCGTCACTAGAAGACCCAGATCGCGGAAGCAGGAGGCTTCCCGAAATCACCCCCAAGAAGAATAAGACATCGTCAGGCTCAGCCCCTAAGGAGGCAGGCCCCTCAGTGCCCGCATCTGCCCAAGGGGACCCTCCATCCATCGCATAGGAAAGCGCGCCCAGCGCCCTCCTCAGGAAGGGCTCGGGGGCTCTCACCTGGAGATTCACCGACCTGGCCAGGGTCACGAGGGAGGTGCTTGGGCACCACGTGGAGGCGTGCCTCGAAGCACGTTTCCCTCAAGAAGGAGCGAAACAAGGAAGGTCAGACCAGCAGGAGTTCGTTTACAAGGCCGTTCAAGAACTACAGGAGTCAAGAATCATGAGAGGTTGCCGCCGTCTACCGGCTGTGGTTCCCCATCCAGGCGAGGATGGTGGGCTGCGCGTCTGCATTGACGTACGAGGGCTCAATCGGGTCGCCACGATGGAGTGCCTCTGGCCCTCGCAAGTGGGGCATTGCGGAGGCCCACCCCACAGCTATGTTCACATGTCTTACGGCTTGCCGAGCGTGGCTGCTGTGTACCAGCGCCTCATGAGGGGCATCATGGAGACTCAGGAAGACAGGCGTTCCGCAGTCCTGGCGGAGATGGAGATGATTCATGAGGAGCCACCAGCGCCTCCGGAGCCTCCTGAGGCCCTTGGGCCTGGGGGCTCGTGAGGATCGCCGCAGCCCACCGAGTCTACTGCACCAACACCACTTCGTCTTCGACATCTTCAGGTGACATCTTTCAAGCTTCATTTCCGGCTGGGAACGCCCTCCGAGGGCTGCTTCATTCCCAAGCCGCGTGGGTCCGTCCCTGCGGCATGTATCCCTTTTTATTTTTCGGTCATTAGCATGCTTTGTTGGGGGCGCCCCTCGGGCTGCATCATCCCCAGGCCGCTCGGGCCAGGCCCAGTGGCGTGTATCTCCCTTACGCTTATTTCCAGCTATGCTTTCGCCTATCATGCTTTATTACTTGATGCCTGTCCACGGCACCTCTTCTTCTCCATGTCGACCACTCGCACGTTAAAGGGGGGGGGGTACCTGAGCATCGCGACTCAGGGCTCTTACTGGCTCTCCAGCCCTCACCCTCTGGCCTTGTCCACGGCATCGGGACCTGGCATACCAGCGACGGCTGAGACAAGCTCGAGGGCCGGGACCCGAGGACGTAGAGTGCCGGCATCTAACCCAATTTGCAGGAACACATCTCAAGATACGGCCCAGTGCCAGGCGCAACCCGCCTAGAGGTAGGGCCCCGTGAGTCCCGCGCTGGCTCATGGGCGCCCAGGTACTCCTCACCTGCGCCAACCGGAGCAACTAACGACCGACTGATAGTTGTCATGGCAACCCCTTTTTTCCTTCTATGATGAGCTTGCAGGACCCCCTGGGGAAATTGCGTCGGCCGAGGCCCTCACGGAGTTCCCTTCACCCTTGTCCGCATGAACTTCTTGCACGTTAAAGGGGGGGTGCCTGAGCATCGCGACTCAGGGCTCCTACTGGCTCTCCAGCCCTCACCCTCTAGCCTTGACCACGGCATCGCGACCTGGCATACCAGCGACGGCTAAGACCATCTCGAGGGCCGGGACCCGAGGACGTAGAGCAGAAAGGGGAGCAAAGGTGAGGGAGAAGGGGCACGCGAGGACCTCGCCATGTAACTCCGTTCCCGCTACCGCGTGGACCCGTCGTCACACAGGAGTAACCCCTGATTAAAAAGATAAGTCACCGCCCGACAACACCGGCTACCGTGGCACTATCTCCGCACCTAACGCAACTCTGTACTAGCGATGTCGCTCCCCTTTCTCACGGAGCGAGGGCTGCTTGGGCGCCAAAGGGGACCTCCTGAGCATCGCGACTCAGGGGCTCTTACCGGACCCCGGGTCGCTCACCTCCTGGCCTTGACCACGGCATCGCGACCTGGCATACCAGCGACGGCTGACGCCGCCTTGGGACTGGGACCTTTCGACGCAGAGCACCAAGCCCTCGCGAGGTTCGAAAGGGAGAACTAAGCTATGACGGAATTGACGACTCGCACAGCTCCATAGCAAAAGTCACATATTAACAAAAGGATCACAGACACCTTACAAGCCCCCGTTGGGCGCAGTATGATTCCTTGCAGGAAACAGGTCCTAAGGGATGCTATCTACACGGGCCCCTACAAAAGATGCCATCATCAACAGTGGGCCATCAAGCACCGGCGCCAACCCCATCCAGATCAGAGTCAGCGACGGTCGTGTGAGCCCTCTCTGCTCCGGGAGCGGCGCTGACTCGCGGGCTCGTAGCTGTCGTCGCTCGTCTCCGGAGTCACGAAGACCTCGCTGGGATCGCTGGATCCTCCGGCGCTCCCGTCGCTTGTGGGGCCGTCCAAGGAACGGTCGGCGGGCCTAGCCCTCACCATGGCGGGGTCCTGGCCATCTCTCATGGGGCATCACTCCAGCCGGCGCCCGTTCGCGTCGAAGACCTTGAAGAACGTCACCGAAGCGCCATCATACTCCAGGTGGATTGTGAGGGAGCCCCTTGCTCTGCAACCCCGAGCGATCTCACCCCAGTCGCGAGTCATGAAGACCTCGCCCGAGGCAATAACCGCGACCTTTGCCTCGGTCGCGGGAGTGCTGCAGTCGGCGTGCTGCAGCCATAACTCCAGGAGTCTTCCCTGCGGGAAGACGGAGGCGAAGAAGGGGGGAAAGCGAATCCAAGTTCACGGAGGCATGGCGGCGTGAGCACGAGCTCGCAGCAGGAGCCCTCGGCGTGGACTCCAGGAGGAACAACCCACCACTTCGTGACCCGTCGGTGCCGGCGACGGCGCTGGCCGTGGAGATCGGCATCTCCTCTTCCAAGGCCCTCGGCGTGGGCATACAAGGGAAGCGGGAACCCCGGCGGAGGCCGCTCGTACCAAGGCCTCGACACCACCTGGCGGTCTTCCTCGTCTCGGCCGCGAAGGGCAAGGCGCTTCTTCGGCGGGAGCGGGTCTGGTCCCTCTTGAGGAGCCTTTCCCTTTTCCGCTGCAGAGAACTGGCGAATCGGAGCCATCACGGCAAGGCGGAGCAAGAATCAAGGTGAAGGAGAAAGCAAGGAGAGATGGACTGGAAGGGCACGCGCGGTGCCGTACTTATAGCCGGCGGAGGCCAACCGTCGGCCTCCATGATCACAGGTTATCATGACACGATTTGCATGCAGGGACTTGTCCAATCCACGCGATCATCGAGGCGTCATGGGGAAGCGGAGACGCCCACGTCCAATCAACCGCCACGCGATGCCCAAGGCCGCAAGCTGTTAGGGCCCGCGGCGCTTCGCCCTTGCCCTTTCGCTCCTCGGCATGGCCAAGTCCATGCGCGCCTTGGGCCCGGGGGCTACTATCGTCAGGCTGGCTCACGAGGAGGCGGAGAGATCAAGGCGGGGTACCTCGCGAGGTGCCCATGACGCAAGCCATGACGACCAAGGGCGTCAGGCGGGCGCCAGCCCGCGCAGTGTCCTCCCTTTTCTCTTTGGTGCAAAGGGGCAAGCGCAGGTGAGAGGATCAAGCAAAGGCATCCATTTCGGTGCAACGAGACCAAGACCAGTCCAACAGTGGGAAGGAGGTCATCATGGAGCCCAGAACGGCGTCACCATAGGGCCTTTGGCAGGCGAGGACCAACTTTAGTCAGGATAAGTGTACCAGATGTTCCCCTTCAAATTGGCCAATTGTTGGCGCCCTACCCGCTCAATATTTGGGAAGACACTACAGGAATCAGCTACTTTGCCGTCTGCCATGGCGGACGACAAAGGCATGAACAGCAGACGGCAAAGGCCTTTGCCGTCAGCTGCGGACGGCAAAAGGCTCCGGCAACGTTGGCTACGGTAAACAGCTACTTTGCCGTCTGCCACCGATGGCAAAGTCTTTGCCGTCCGCCGCAGACGGCAAAGAGTGCACGGCGGACGGCAAAGAGAGCGGACGGCAATAATTGCGCTGTCAGTCCGTTAAGTGGCTAACGGCAGGTCTTTGCCGTCAGCCACTGATGGCAAAGTCTTTGCCGTCTGCCACTGATGGCAAAGTCTTTGCCGTCTGCCACTGATGGCAAAGTCTTTGCCGTCTGCCACTGATGGCAAAGTCTTTGCCGTCTGCCACTGATGGCAAACTGGCCAAATTGGTCAGCCTCCCAGGAAGCACAGCTGCCTGCCACGTGGCCTCTTTGCCGTCCGCTGCTGACGGCAAAGAGCTCTTTGCCGTCGGTGGCAGACGGCAAAGAGCCTGCATATTGGGTTTTTTTCTGTTTTTTATTAAATCCCACAATTTGCACAGAAAATATATATGACATATAGATATATTTCACAGGCATTCATAAGCAAGTCCATAAGCAAGTTCCATCCGTACATATTACATAAGCAAGTTCCATCCATCATTTCATACATAAACAAGTTCCATCCATCATTTCATACATAAAGAAGTTCCATCCATACATAAACAAGCACTCTAGCTAAGGTGACTAGAATGAGAAGACAAGAACAAGAAGAGTAGAACAAGCACTCCATCCAGCACATAATGAAATCTGCAAAATGGCAAAATAAGAAAGTTAGAAATGGATCTTTTTTAGCTCACTTAGGTGAAATGGATCGTTTTTTAGGCAACTAAGGTGAAATGGATCGTTTTTTAGCTCACTTAGGTCAAATGGATCGTTTTTGAGCTAACTTAGTTGAAATGGATCGTTTTTTAGCTAACTTTGTTGAAATGGATCATTTTTTAGCTAATTTAGTTGAAATGGATCGTTTTTGAGCTAACTTAGGTGAAATGGATCATTTATGAGCTAATTTAGTTGAAATGGATCTTTTTGAGCAAACTTGGGTGAAATGGATCATTTATGAGCTAACTTAGGTGAAATGGGTCATTTTAGAGCTAACTTAGGTAAAATGGATCGTCTATGAGCTAACTAAGCTAATTATGCAATTTTTGACATAAGTAAGCTAAGTACAGATCGTTTTAGAGCTAACTTAGGTAAAATGGATGGTTTTGGAGGTCAGTAAGCTTATTAAGTCATTTTGGAGGAGAAGAAGCTAAGTCTAGGTCATTATGGTAAGCATTGGAGGAAATAAAGCTAAGTCTAGGTCTTTATGCATGTGTTAAGCAAAACACTAGATAAACTTACCAAGATCCAGGAGGTGTAGGAGCGTGGTGGCTCGTGTCGGTAGCTGGAGAAGGATCGTGCGATGCTTGTCTGGAGTTACGCTGCACCAAAGATCATTTCCAATGTCTTGTTAGCATGATGACACTCAAATGTTAAGACTAGCAAGTAATGTCCTTTCAAATAAAACTCACCGTGGTCCCAGGAGCAATCACTGGCATCGGCGGAGCGGTCTGACCTGCCTTCTCGCACACAGACTGCACATTTGGTTTTGACGACTCAGTCATACTAGTTAGTAATGAGACAAACACTACATGAATGTTTTGGCTAATCTGCAGAAGAAACTTACCACAAGGAGCTCGTACATGGCCCTTGCCTGCATGTCATTCCGTGCCCTCTCCTCCTCCATCATCTTTGCCGTCCTCTCCTCCAACTCCCGCTGCCTCTCCGCCGCCTCCGCCAGAAGTTTCTCTGTTCTATCTCTCTCACTCTGTATAGCAGCCTGCAACACCACTCACATGACAATTTGTAATCATTGATGGAAGCGCACACAATGTAATGGAGAAAGATAACTGAGTAGGTATCACTAACCTTGATGGCGAGTTGCACTGGCCGTTCACGAGGCCTTATCTCAGGAGCGGAGCTCGACTGACGCGCCTTGATCTCCGGGAGAGTGCTAGGACAACGGATAAGTCCATCTCCAATGGCTATGGAGCCATGGGACCTCTCGCCACCAGATATCATCAACAGCTCTGGATCAATGGGACCCTGGCTCGGGTTAAAGTCCTCCCCTTTCCTCGCCTTCCCCTCATCTCTATATCTCACGAGCTTGTTGTGGGAGGAGATGTTGGTGAAGTTGTTTGCATCATCAAGGTCAGACTGAGAGAAAGCCTTGACTTTCTTGAAAGAGGCAGTGTGGGCCATGGCATACAGGTCGTACACCTCTGGCACCTTATCCGCCTTATTGTAGCGTGCCTGAAAGAGAGAAACAATGAAAATTAGTAATTAAAGGGCTCAAGCTAGCATGATGAATGAATTGCATGAATCATGAAGCAAACCACATACCCAGTTGCGCCCGAACTGATATAAGTTGGAGCTGCCTTGATGGTGTGGCACACCTTCCATTTGGGCACGTTTGTCCTTGGCCTCCTTGTGGAGGGCTAGCCATCGTTGTGAGCACCACTCATCGACCAACACCTCCCAACAATCCATCCGATCCGCACACCATCTCGGAGGCGCCTAAGTTAGCAAATAGAAACTTGAGCGCTACCGCTAACAATTACTAAATGAAGGAACTTAAGTAGAGAAGGCCTTAAGAATTACCTTCATGTACTGCTCCTTACTCAGGAACTTATCGCGACACGCCGGCTTGGTCTTCTTGATACCACGCAAGGCGTAGTAGTCTCGAACAGCCTGCACCCGAGCCTCGTGCCGTAAGTTCTGGAGTAGGCGCTTGCAGACGTTCTCGATAACATGTGCCGCGTCCTCCTCGTATCCCTCCTCACACCTGTAGAATGTCTGCGATCAAATGAGACAATATTGATTAGTACAATTAATAACTAGCTAGTTGAAGATTTTTAAATGTGTAAAGGAGAAATTACCCAGAACTTTCTGATCACCATGTCTGCCCTCGTGTCGCACACGACACCATCGATAATCTCATCCGGCGGGGCCGGGGCAGCCACGTAGTGCTCCCAGCTCAATCCAAGCTCTGGAAGCCGACCCTCACCAGGCAACGTGACAAACCCCGGGAAGTTTTGCCGGCAAAGAACTCCAAGGACGGAGTTGGGCCGGCGGACACTATGATGGTGGTCCCAACCCCTGCAGCATGACAAGGCCAACGCATTAGTTATTTGAAAAAACGTGAATGCACAAGGTACAAAAATATTAAATGCACTTACGTACCTCTCCCCATCAGGGAAAATCAACCACCTCTGCTCACGGGTCACCGGCACGGACGGGAGCCGTGTAGCACCACGCTGGTAGACGGTGCCCCCCTCCTCCTCAAGATCAGTCGGCTCCCCGCCATCATCAGCATGGCCACTCGGCTCCTCGGGCTGATCCGGCCAGGTACCCCATCCGGACGTGTGCTCCTCCGGGGTCACGTGGGCCGAACTCTCGGGGGCCGAAGGCCAGTCGACCCGAGGCTCGTGGGCCCAAGACCCGTGGACCGGAGGCTCGTGGACCGGAGTCCGTGTAGCCTCCTCCTCGGACGAGTCCACCCTAGCAGTCACGTGCTCGGGTGAAACGGCTGGGGGTGGCGGCGAGGAAGGCGCCGTAGCAGTCACCCTACTTCCTCTCCCACGACCACGTGCCCCACCTCCTTTCTTCCTACCTCGTCCCCTGCTGGGCACCGCGGTCGACGAAGAAGGGCCCGGCGGTGTGGCCATACTGTCCAGCAACGCTCGGCGGAGAGGTGTGTCTGGAATGGAAGACCTCAGACCACGCTCCCGACCATGAAAAGACGTTGAAGTCTTGGTATGATTGGCATATACCGAAGAA